>CAIJEO010000013.1:0-1200000 GCA_903819665.1 Aureobasidium mustum
AACCTAACCTAACCTAACCTAACCTAACCCTAACCTAACCTAACCCTAACCCTAACCCTAACCCTAACCCTAACCCTAACCCTAACCCTAACCCTAACCCTAACCCCTAGCGGTTGACCCTATAACGACTGGGGTTGACTGGGGTTTTCTAATTTGTACCCTCTACCCTAATGGGGGTCCTAATTTGTACCCTCTACCCTAATGGGGGTCCTAATTTGTACCCTCTACCCTAATGGGGGTCCTAATTTGTACCCTCTACCCTAATGGGGGTCCTAATTTGTACTGTTCTCTCTTTTTGGGACACCCTACGGGTTGGGTTGGGTCTCTCTTTTAATCTTTTTACCTCTTCTTTCCCTTTTCGTCTCTCTCCTTCTTCGGGCCACCCTACGGCTGCTACGCATCTTGCCTTGTCTTCTATCTCTGCTTACCCTATTCTACTCTTGCCTCCGCCGGCTTTTCCATACCACGGGCCCACCGCCCACCCTCTACTTACCCCTACTTTTTCTCTCTCTCTCCTTCTTTGGGCCACCCTACGGGTTGGTCGGGTTTCTCTCATCTATCTTTCTGTCCTCTTTTCCTCTCTCTCTCTCCTTCTTCGGGCCACCCTACGGGTTGGTCGGGTTTCTCTGTCTTTCCTTCCTCTTTTCTCTCTCTCCTTCTTTGGGCCACCCTACGGGTTATACGGGTTATACGGGTTTTTCTCATCTTTCTTTCCACTTTTCCTCTCTCTCTCTCCTTCTTCGGGCCACCCTACGGGTTGATCGGGTTTTGATCTTTCTTCTTTTCCTTTTCTCCCTCTCTCTCTCTCTCTCTCTCTCTCTCTCTCTCTCTCTCTCTCTCTCTCTCTCTCCCTCTCTCTCTCTCTCTCTCTCTCTCTCTCTCTCCCTTTGGGACACCTTACGGGTTGCACGGGTTTTTCGTCTTTTTGTTTTTTCTTTTCCTTTTCTTCTTCTGCTTTTTTCTCCCCTGGGACACCACCCTACGGGTTGGCCGGGCATCTTGTCTTTTTCTTCCATCATTTCTCTTACGATACCTGCAGGGTTGGGTGCATTTGATCTTTTCTTCTATCATCATCATTTCTCTTGCGATACCTGCAGGGTTGGGTAGATTTGACCTTTTCTTCTCTTTTAATTATTCCTCTCTCTCAAGATACCTGCAGGGCCTGTCTCAGCCCCAATTCCAGATTAGATCACACAGTTTGCTGCTCTGGATCCATCCTTCCTCTATCCTCATTCCTACCTTGCTCTTCCTCCTTAACCATTCCACTATCAACGTGCCGGTATCACCATTCTCATCCTCTCCCAGCTCGCCCTCACCCATCATCCAATCCCATACCTCGTCCCTCGAACTGAACAACAACCCTAACGCTACCGATCTCAGTTCCTCTCGTACCCGATGATCGCCCCGATCTCTCCCTTCTGTCCACACCACCCTTCGTTCCACAACTTCTTCCATTTGATGTACCTCCCCTCTGCCAAACTCATGTCTTTGCCGTCTCTTTTGTACTGCTCACACAGCATGCATGGTCTCCAGCATTTGTTGCAACCCGACGACCCTTCCATCTTCGTCCTGGCCAGTTTCCCATCCATCTCTTCCATTTTCTCTACCAGTCCTAACGTCTTGACCAGTGGACAAGTCCTCCATGACGTGTGCCTGCGCTCCGTCTTGCCCGATCGTGCTGTGCAAACCGTGCAACAACCTCTGTACATCGATAGCTTTGCTTCGAACCCTTCTCTGCTGCTGATATCCGAGCACATCGGACGTTTCGACACTCGGGGGATCTGTCTGCTGTGTTCCAGTTCTTCCACGGCTGTAGCTCGGGCTTCCGGGGTCTCTTGTCGTTCTCCCACTTCTGTTTCTGTTGCTGCTGCTGCTGGTGCTGTCGCTCTAGCCGTGGTGGCGGTTGTTGTTGTTGTTGTAGCTTCCATGGTCCCGGCATCGATCATGATAAAGTCGTCTTCATCCATGTCCAGATCCTCGAATGATGAAGTATCATCATCATCCTTGTCCTCCTTCTCCTGACTCTCATCACCACCGCCATCATCGAATTGCCTCATCCTCTCCCCACTCTTGTAAACCAAAAATTCCTTCACCACCCACATCGAATTGCTCATCATCTCTCCCCATATCCGCCTGTCTCTGGCCTGGCCGCACCACGCTGCGTAAGCCTTCCACCCTCCTTCTCCTCTTCCACCACTCGATTCGGTTCCGAAGCCGGCTTTTCGGATGATGTTCCTCCCGATCGGATCTCGAACTGCTGTCATCAACACCGGTACTGCTATGCCGGGCCACTGGCATTTTCGTTTGGCGTCTTCCCTGGTGTTGCACATCCTCTGGTTGATGCCGCACTTCCTGCAAGCCTTGCTCGCCTTTGCGTATTTGATCTGCTTCCGGAATGTGTCAACATCGACAATTGTCGTTTCGTCGGCCTCGTCTGTCACCGTCAGCTCTCGACTCTCGCACTCCCGGCCACCGTGCTCCAGATGTGAGTCTTTCTCTTCTGACTTCATCCAACACATCGGACAGCCGAGCTTCATCTCGTCTAGAGCCTCTTCGACCATCTCCTTTTCCAGCTCGGACTGCCTGACCAGCTCTGTACCTGCTGCCACCATTCCACCACCACACCTGTCGCACGGAGCTTTGGGGGCGTGATGCTGGCGGCTGCCGCCATTACTACAGTTCGTCTCGCTCTCGGTCTCGCTGTTGTTGTTGTCGCTGCCGCTGCTGCTGCTGTCGTGACACTCCTGGATCGTTTCTGCCGCATCGAAGTACTTGCCTAGCACCAGCCTTCGACAACCCTCCGTCTTGATGTACTCCATCATCGCTGCTCCGTCCGGTCCGAGTGCCTCGTTGTAACGCTCCCGCGTCCCTTGCTCTTCTTCCTCCCACCCTTGCTCCAGCAGTACGATCGAGTCCACTCTCTCGTTGGGATCTCGACCCGCTCTGCCCGATGCTTGGGCGAACTCGATCAGTCCGTATGGCAGTCCCGAGTGGATGACCGCCTTGACGGCCTCGTAGTTGAGTCCGGTGCTGAGAGCTGTCGTCGACACGATGAAGCCGCCGTTCGCCTTCCACTGCTCTAGCGTTTCCCCGCCGTCGACGTGTCCGGCGTAGAAGAAGCTCCGCAGCCTAGCTTTTCCGCCATCTCCTCGCAGTCTTTCTTGCTTCGGCGGTAGACGACGGCCTTCTCTTTCCTGGTGCTCCGTAGCTCGTCGGCGACCTCTTCGCACACTCTGGCCGTCTCTTCGACCAGCTTGCCTTTGCCGATGTCCTGTCTGACGGTGTAAGTGATGTTCTCCCTCACCGTGCATGCTCGTATGAGCGACATCATTCCGATGCCGATACCTAGACTTCGTCGTAGCTCGACCTCCATGTACCTTGGGGTGTGGCCGTCAGCATCACCATCGGTACTCCTAGTGACTTGAGCTTCTCCAGCTCCACGAGATGCGGTCTCCAGCTGTGCGAAGTCACCAGCAAGTGGCACTCGTCCACCACCACTCGTCTCAGTCGGCCCTGCTCCGCCATCTGCCGTGCGTACGACCAGAAGTGATCGTGCATCTTGTCCACGCTGACGACCACGAGAGCTGCTGGATCGACGGTGCTGTGACTCCATTCTTCACAGTCACCCACCGTCTTTTGTGCTTCTCGCACCGTCTCGTCGATGAGCTTGCGGAACGGTACCACCACGATGGTCACCCCGACGTCTTCTTCCAGACAAGCGGGTGCGGTGAAGAGTAGAGTCTTGCCTCCGGCTGTCGGCAGAACGACGGTGAGAACGTTGAACCCACCGTCCATGATTCTCCCGAGCGCTTCTCCTTGTGCTTTCGATCTGTATCTGATCGTCACCGCGTCGTCGTCCATTGGTTTCTTGAGTGCTTTGCGTATAGCCCTCTCCTTTTCCTGTGCCGTCGGTCTTCTGTAGCGTTGCAGCCTCTCGCGCCTTCTTCGGCTTCGTTCGATGATCGGACTGTCGTCTACGTGCTGCTGCAGATGCTGTTGGTGGTTCCTGCCGCTGCACCTTGGAGAGTACCTGGATTCGTCGTGGTGGTTGTCATCATTATCGTCATCGTCGATGTAGATGACTTCGTTGCTGTCGTTCTTGTCGTTGGCATCATCGTTGTGTGAGTCGTGCCTGTTTCCCTCTGTCACCGGGGTCGGCATTCCGTTGTTGTTGTTGTTCGAGTAGATGCCCAAGCCAACGATGGGGGTCATGGGTTGCTGTCGTCCCTGCTGCAGCTCCTCTCCTCGAAGTCTTGTCAGTTCGAATTCTTGTGCCTTGAGCTTCATCCGCAAGTCTTCGATCTCCTTCTGCTGCCTTTCGGATTGTTGTAAGAACGGTGAGAGATCTACTGTCGTCGGAGTGGCGGCAACAGTAACAGCTCCTCCTTTTGCCGCGGGCAGTCTCTTGATCAATCTCTCTTTCCTCAATCCTTCAAAGTCGACGGTTTGCATCCCATCGTCTTTGTTGCTGCTGCTCTCGGCCTTTCTTTTCCTCTTCGGATCTCTGTGGTCGAGCTCGAAAAACCTATGCCAGCTTTCGCTGAGATCGCCGAAGATGTCGATCGACTCTTGGTTGAGATACTTCAAGATGTCCGCTCTGACCGCGTATCTGCCGGCTCCGGTGCCGAAGCCGCCGGCTTTCTGTAGCTCGATCGCGTTGCCCTCCTCGAGATCGTCATCCATATCACCCGCCTGGGCTTCTTCCGGATCTTCGGCCTCCTCTCGGTAGCCTTTGGCGAACCTCGGTCCGACGAATCTCCTGCCTAGAAAGACGGCGGCGTGTCTGTAGTTCTGGGTGTGTAGCTTGGCCTTCAGTCGTTTGGCCGTCTCTCGTTTCATCGTGTCGGTGAGCTTCTGCGTCTCCCACGGGCCGTGCGAGTCCGCCCAGATGTAGTCACTCCATCCTTGACCGTACTGTACCTGCACCGACAGCAACTCGGCGAACGCCCGCACGTGGGTGAGATAGATGACCGCGATCTGACCCAGTTTCCACGGCAAGAAGCGTGGCACCATCTTGGGCATGTCGAGCATTGCTTGTGACTTGTGGTAGCTCGTCACCGTCATCACTCTGCCGTCCAAGACGAAGACGTTGCGGTGGTTGGCCACTCCGTTGCGGAAGCGCAGACTGGTGATCTCGGTTCCTCTGGCGGGCTGGCCGCTCAAGACGTGCACGCAGAATATGAACAGCTCCCTGAACTTGTCCACCCTCCGGAGATAGTTGGCCACCAGTCTCGACTGCCACTGGTCACCTCTGCGCATCTTCTTCCCCTGGTTCGAGCCTAGCATCCTCTTCAACATCCAGTCGAGACCTTGTGCTTCGAGATCCTGGTTCGGGTCGGCACCGAAGTACCAGCCTCTCTTCTTCACCGTCATGTCGTCGGTGATGCTATCGAGATCTAACACGAAGCGATCTGCCTTGCGGCCTGCCCACATGAGATCCCTCCACATGTAGTCTTCGCAATCGTCTAGAGCGGAGCGTGCCATGGACTTGAAGTTGTACACCGTGAACTCGATGCTGCCGAGAGCGACGCCGGCTCCGTCGTGAGTCCAGTGCAGCTTCCCCCTGGGCGTGGAAGTTCTTTGCGATCTTCTTTCCGTACGCTAGCAAGCTCAACATCTCTCCCATCACGCTCATCGATCCGTCGGCTAGAAACTCTTTTCTCTGCTCGAGAAATGCCTCGAAGTCGGCCTCCCCTTGGTTTTCGCGGTCGAGTGATGGGAGCAGAGCTTCGGCGGTCACGATCCTGGACACGTACACCAGTCCGGCGATCATGTAAGAGTAGTCGTTGCCATCGCGTAGCCGAGCGTTGGTCTCGTCGATGCCCATCACGGCCATGAAATGGATTAGAGCGCTGTCGAAGCGGTCGTTCCACACCTTTTGAACAACAACACCCGACTGAGCTCTACCATCGCTGGGATTTGATCGTCTTCTACGGATGATGTGTCTCCCTCGAGAACGATCAATCTCCACACCTCCTCTAATGCTCTTTCGAGTTGGTCGTTCCATGGGAAGAGCCTCCGAGCATCGTGCATGTGATCTTGTGCTTGCCGTCTGCCTTGATCGTGTTGTGGATCTGTGTCGGAATTGTCGTCGTCGTCGTCGTCGTCGTCGTCGTCGTCGTCGTCGTCGTCGTCGGTATCAGTGTTGGTGTTAGCATTGTACACACTGTTTACCTCATCAGTGTTGGCGTTAGCATTGTACACACTGTTTACCTCATCGCTGTCGCTTTCGGTATCGTCATTGTTGCTGCCATCGCCACTTGACTCGCTGTCCGTGGCTTCGTGACGAGTGCACCATACTCGTAGACAGTAACAAACCATTCGCTTCCAGTACCCGGTGTACCGTTCTTGACTCTCTGGATTCTGCAACCGGGATAGCGGTCTCACGTCTGGCTTGTGCATCTCTGCACTTCGAAGCCAACGACGCAAGCCTTCCGGCATCGAGCTCAGTCCTGAGACACCCCTCTCGACCATCTTCTCGATCACCGCTGCTACCTTGAGTAACGCTTCTTCATCCTTCTCGGGCAGCCGGCTGGTGTACGAGAGATGGGTGAGATTACAGTTCTTGAGATGCTCTCTCCATCTTGTCTTGTTCCACCATCCGGTGTTCTCGCATTTCTCAACCCTGTCTGCTAGTATCTCCTGCTCTTTCTGCCATTGCTCTTTTAACTTCTGGAAGTCATCTTTGATGCCGTCGAACTGGATCTGCTTGGCTCGGGGAGTGATTCTCCGACACTTGCTCTTTCCCTATCGATCTGATCGGGTGTCTTGACGACAAACCACTTTTGTTTGCCTGAACTCTTGCAAAACGTCTGGATGTAGACATCTTTCCAGCACTGACGGTCTTCGTCAGTAGATTTCCAGCCGTGTGCATTACGACAGTGTTTGCCGATGTTGGTACGGTCGCTGGTGGTGAAGCCGCAGTGACTGGGGGAGTCTGTTGTTGTCGATGCATCCCCTCGTACGTCTTGTTCGCCGGCGGTGTTGTCCTGGTTGTGGATGCAGTAGTAGCCTGGGATTGGCTTACACAGATACTCAATTGCCGGCTGTCCTGGCTCGGGTAGACGGACTGTGGATGGGTCTGGCATGTTGCGTCCGCTGTGATGCTGTCTTAGTGCAGCCCTTGCCTTCTTCGACGTAGAAGTGTAAGAAGTATGGACCAAGCGCAGATGGCTGTCTAAGCCTCGCACTGCGTAGCCGTGTTCCTTGCAGATGAGAACTTCGTGCTCTGCTAGATAGACGTAGTTCGACATGGCTGCTGCGATTTCTTGCTGCTCTGTCTCCTCAATACTGCCTTCTTGACGCGTCATGACTCTAGCTGTGTCGTCCTCGCCGGCTGGCTCTAGAGCGTATTCGGTCAACCGATATGCTAGCTCCATGTCTTCTGGCTAAATGCAAGTCGAGATGGATAATTGTATACTTTCTCTCTTGCTGGATCGTTCATAAGAGAAGCTTAGTGTACGTATGGAACGATGAATAGTGGCAAGAAAAGATAGAGCAGAGAAACAGAACGGAGCGAGAGATTCGCCGACGCGTCTTACCCTTCTCGTAGTGTCTCTTATCAGAGAGCTGTCGCGGAATACACACGCAGAACCTTGCTTGTAGCATTGTGCGACCTGTGGGCTGATCATGCGATAACTATGCATCTTACTTGCTGATGGTTTGCGATATCTCATGAGAATGGTCTAGCGGGACACATGTCTGTCCAATGGGGTGCGGGGGGCTAAGCCTGGGACGCCTCCACCCTTGTCAAATCTAATATATATGCTTCGCGTTTCCCCGCCACGCTCTTGCGTTTCTTCAGAATTCAGCTTAGCGTACTATCTTTCTCTTCCACTTTCTCTTTTCCCCCTCTTTTTGTTATCTTACACCTTGCTTTTCTCTCTTGCGCGATTTTCCTGTCTTGCTCGGGCAGGGTGGATCTACATAAGTTTGGCAAAGAATCGAATAGTAGTTGTCACTGCAACTGTAACGATGGCGGGTGTGAAAAATGTCCGCACACGTGTTCTCTATCGACTTGAACCAAATTCTGTCGGTGCTGTAGCGACCGCGGATCTCCAGAACGATGTCGCTTCTCCACAGCGCCTTGTCCGCGACGCTTCGCAAGTGCCGTCAGCGGTGCCTCTTGCACCTCGGCCCTCTGCACTTCCTAGCACGCAAGCGGTCGCCGGACCGAGCGCCCCTACGGCGTCTCAAGTGCAACGTCAACACCAATCCCTTCGAGCTAGAGCCGATGCTGGAGAGACCGAAGCTCGGCTCCAGATGATGTCGCCGGCCGATGTCGAATCGGAACTGCGCAACCAGAGACTCCCAGACAAGCCTGACGTCTCGATCTGGGACTATCTGAACAACCCCGGTCCCGATGTCTCACCTATACAAGCCGCGAGCGACCTGCTTGCTGCTGCAGCCGACCGAGCGGAGAGCGCTAGTGTCCAAGCTGCTTACATCTGGCGATGGGTGAAGATCAACAACCTGTGGGACACTCACCCAGACCCAAACCTTCGTAGTGAACAAGCTTTCATTAACAGTGTTGCTAATCACAAAGTGGTCAAAGTCATGGTCGTCGTTGGCACCTCTGCTCAATGGTCTAAAGAGAACCACCAGCAATCCATTGCTGAGATATGGGGCGACAACTGGCTTGATACTATTCCTGCTTCAATGAGACCTGCCGAGTCTGTCAAAGACCTATCTAAGAGAATGCTGAGTGAAGTGGCCATCACTAGTGCAAACGTGCCAGATCAGCAACAAGCTGTGATCGGTTGGCGTTGTGCTATTGAGAGACGTCTTGATCCTGCAAACCGTCCTCCTCGAACGCGAATCTTGAAGACTCGTAAGCTTATTCCAGAAGATGTCAAGTTCTTCAACAGTACCATGAATGCATCCGCCTCGAGCGTTCGGGAAGATGTGCTAGAGCTGATGCCTGTGGTCCCGACAACACCGCAACAGCAGCCGACTTCTGCTATCCGAACAAAAGACAGTTCCCGGAAGAGAAAGCGCATAGAAAACGATGATCTTACTATCGCCAATCCTGATTTGGAGCCAAGTGATGGTACAGATTGTCTGGATAATGGTCCTCAAGACGTAGCGGAAGCTACGAATACAGTACGCCGAGACGGCGAGTCTCGAATCAAGAGAATCCGTGGCCATCGGATCATTGAACCAGTCACTCCACCTTGCGAGTCTCCTGCTGCTGGCCTGTCGCAACTGTTAGATGAAATTCCCTTAAGCAGTTTTGATAACGAAGCGGTGACATCGGCTGATGGTTCTGATAATGCGACAACCTGTGATGGCCCTGAATTCGCTCGCATGTTTGCTAAATTTGCTGAGATCCACGCATATTTCGAGAAGCATGGCACCTCATCATCGAAACTTGTCCGTAACTGTTGTGACTCCTGTCGCGACTATACGCTTCGTGCCCTAGCATGTCTGAAAGCAGATCTTATACCTTCAGTGGCTGGTATTGAGCAAGTCAAAAACATATATTTGGTGACCGGGAAGTGGTTCCAGGCCGGACGCTCAATGGGACCACTCAAGAACCTACTCCTCACTTGCAAAAATCTAAACGCTTGCTGCGAGTGGTTCAAGATTCTTCTGACGAAGAAACTGAAGAGTTCACTATATAGATCACAAATTTGACCATATATCTTACTCCCAGATCTTTGGTGTTAATGTTGTTGGGGTGACCTTGCATGCCTACAAGAAGTCGGGTGGAGTTGCGGGCGCAATTCTTGGCAAACTTCGAAAGTCATACTTGCCATATTTTGGACAACGATACTCAACAAGTCGCAGCCAGAATCAGAAATCTAAATGGTGCAATTGCCTTTGTATCATATTAACTCATCTCTACCATAGTTTTACAAATATTGAGTCGTGTTCATACAACTTACAAGATCGGGGTTCTACTACGGGTTCAACTTCACTTCTACCCCGCCAAGCGCCGAAAGCATAACCCCGCGAAACCCTTTTTAGACGGGCTGTAGTGCAACCCATGGATTCTATTAGCTAGGCTAGGTTTAGATAACTCTAGGTTCTTAAGCTTAAAGGTCTTTTTAAAGCATAGTTATTAGTAGCATAAAAAGGATATATTAGCTATTATTACTAAGATACTTAGGGCTAAAAATAGGTATTCTATCTAGCTATAGTTTAGAGAAATAGATTAAGTATCTATTTAAAACCCTTAATAATCTAGTAAATAGTCTCTATTATTATTTATTAAGATTTAGCCTTAGTAGTGTTTATCTCTTTTTTAAATAACTTTAAAACATAAGGTTTATTAATATAACTAGTAATAGCTATTTTAAGCTCTATAGTTCTAATTAAACTAGTAAGCTTATTAAACAAGAGTAATTTTCTATAAAGTCTTAATGTTTCTAGCTATATTAAAACTTTAGATCTTACATCTTTTAAATGCATACTATTTAATATCTTTTGAAGTGCCTATACCTTTTTATTAGTACTCTCTATATAGGTGTCTCTAAGTATTAGGTTAAAGAGTTTATAGGCTTTTATAAGGTATTTACTAATATAGCAATCTTCTTACTTTAGTCTCTCTAAATATAATATAAGAAATATATTCTTATTAGAGTTCTCTTATACCTAAAACTAGTCTAGGATTTTTTATATAAAGAGCTATCTAATTATTCTAAATAGTATAAGGCTATAACTTAAACTATTTATATATATTATCTTTTAAGTTAGTAGTAAGAGTCTATAACTTAATATTCTCTAGTTCTACCTAATTAGTAGTTACTAAAATAGAAAACTTAATATATGCTTTAACTTTTCTAATAAAGGTATTAACTAATCTATTATAGATACTATTAAAGGGCTTAATATAAATAATAAACAATATATTAATAGAAAGTAGTATATATAGGATTTTCTTACTTATATAGTTAGATAAAAACTCTAATTTAGATTTCTTTAAAATCTAGTATTTAGTAATTAGTCTTTAATTAGTAGATAAAGAGTCTTCTAGTAAGAAAATATAGCTTTTATTACTACTATTATAAGAAGTAGAAATATAATTCTTTTTAATATTAACTAATATATAACATAGTCTAAACTTTAATAGACTATAAGGGTAAAAAGCTCTTAGGTTAATTACTAGTAATAATGCTACTAAACTATGCACTAGGAAGACCTAGTAAGATCTAGTTAAGTTAAATATAGACCCTAGGCATATTTACTAATAGTATAGATATCTTATCAATTCCTAAGAATATAAAAGTAGACAAAGTATTATACTTATAAAATATAGACTAGATATTGTCTAATGTTATCTACTAACTTAATACCCTAGTAAGGTACCTTAAATAGTTATAATCTAACTTATAGTTCTATAGGTATTAAAGGCTAAAATAAAGAACATATCCTAGACTTAGTAGGTTATTATTTTAGTAGTTAATAGTATTCTCTAGTGATAGATATCACTTATTATTAGATAACTAATAATTTATATTCTTTTAGAGCTCTTATTCTAAGTAAGCTATTTTATATATTTTTCCTTTATTTTATTAAAGCTTTTTATAAATTTGTAGCTTAGCTAAGAGCCTCTAGTTAGGGCACTAATAGAGTACTTCTAAGTATAGGATATAATCTAATATATTATTAAAGGTAATATAAAGATAACTATCTAACTAGCTAAGTAGTAAAGGCAAAGATATTAACTAAAGTAGTGCTAAGGCGCTAATGCTAAAGGCTACTAATGTAGAGAGCACTAAGTTTTACACGCTAATATCTAATTACTCGATATTTCTTATTATGCAATTTAGGGGCTTAAGGCGTTATTCCTATTCCAAGTTTCGCCTTATAGTAAGAGTCTTGCTAGCTTTGGCACCTAATAGTTAATAAAGGCCATGGTCGTTGATACGACAGGCAATGTACGACAATGCGGATAATCTTTATCCACGACTTGGTGTACGACATCTATACGATTTTCGCCTAAGCGTCCTACGCTTACCATGGTCCTAATAGAAACGAGAACTTGGGCGCTATGCTTACAAGTTAAGTGCGCCACCTCACATACAAAATATCATGTCAACACCGGACACCGCTAATGCTGCTTACAATGTGATACCAAATCTTCTCTTTCTGCTTCGCCACACTGACGATGTTGCTGCTGCCTATCTCTGCACAGCCAGCGCGATACAAATCTCCAAGACATTAGAGGAAGGCGCACATTTCTGCGGTTATCGCAACGTCCAGATGATACTCGCTGCGCAGGAACACGAAACGGGGGCCGCAAACATTAAAATTCCCACTATCTCAGATCTCCAGATTAAGATCGAGGACGCCTGGAAAGCTGGAATTAACCCTCATGGCATGGCACAAACTGGAGGTATCCGTGGCACTAGGAAACACATTGGCACTTCAGAGGTAAGCGAGTCTTGAGATCATCCCACTCTGCTCACACCTGATTTTCTGTCAGGCTGAGGCCCTCCTTCTGAGTTTAGGGATTCCTTGTACAGGCAGCGCATTCCATGGTAAACACGCATGGCAGCAGTTGCTCGACTACACCGAAGCGTACTTTTCCACTTCTTTCGACCCATCAGTGAAGATGAGTGGATCACAGGAAGCTCATCTGACAAATAAGTCGCCAATCTTCTTGCAGCGCCCTAGCCATTCTCTCACTATTGTCGGCATGATCAGGTTCAGGTCCGGAAAACGAGGAATTTTGACGTTCGATCCTGCGTGGCAGACTCCTTCGCTGATGAGGAAGCCATTGAGTGCAAGCCAACATCGAGCCTGGAAGTTGAAGTGGTTGCTAAAGCAATATACTAAGAGCGAGCGATACCTCAAACGATACCCTGCGTTCGAGACTCTGATCATCGAGCGCCAAGGCTAGTGTCCCTGGAAAGTCAGAGGACGGCAGCATCCCAATTTGAGTACATGTCATCTGTTGGCTTGAAGGTTCAAGTCGAGCGGTCCTGGCAGAGGTTGTGGTCGAATCCGCTGATTGATCTCGCACCATGGTCCTGCTCACGACTTCCTCATTGCAAAGAGCAAAGCTGTCTGTCGACACTGTACGGTGTACCAGGGCTATCGGGGTTTCGTGCTGTAAAATCCTGATCGGACGTACTGGGCCATGGTCATTGCCAGCACCAAACGTGTGTGCTTGTGATAATGCACATTCAAGCCCAAGAATGAGTACTACCGGTTTTGGCATCAAAACGATGTAGCATTGGGCAAGTTTCACTCATACGTCGGATGTCAGTGTCGGTTGTCTTTGACTTTCGTCGCGTGCAAGTGCAAATCACCCCAGAACTGCATTCATCCAAAGCTGCAAAGTCGCCAGCTTCTTCAGAATCAACAACGGGTCGTACTGAGGAGCCAGGCAGTCGATCATAGGGCCAACATATTTCAAGACAAATACTCGACATCGTACAACATCAAACGGCATTGGGCACAACAATCAGAGTCAAAAGTTCCGAGGATTCTTGCATACAACCTTCATAATTCAAGGGAGACCATGTGCCCTTCGCTGTGCCACGATTTCCTGCAACGCTCTTGCAATGACAGGACGCTCCTTCAACGCTGCGAACCAAGCGTAATAATGAGGGTACTTCTCTTCCAGACCGACATCCTTCTGCAATTCGCGCAGAAGGCCTTCACCCGTCGCAGCCCAAGCGACGAATGAAATATCAGCATATGTGCATCTATCCCCAACGAGCCATCCAGTCCGATTGCGACTCAGAGCAACATCGAGCACACCGATCACGCGTTCGATCTCCTTCATAAAGCGATCAATGGCGGATGGAAGCTTCTCAGGATGGAATCTGGCGAACCAGGTCGCCTGTCCAAAATATGGACCCTGACCTGTGTACATGTAAGCACATTGTGATTGAAGATTTGGTTTGGAAAACCTTACCCGAGACTTGGAACATAAGCCATTGCATAGATGCATATTTTTGCGGCGCATCCAGATAGGAAAGCTTTCCTTCTTTATCATATTGATCAATCAGATACAAGATTATGGCTCCAGACTAGGTAAGTCGGTCAGAAAAGCTCTTTCAAGCGGAGTTGGGCCTCATTCGCATTGTGCTCACCTCCCAGACAGTCATGTCCGTGTTCGGATCCTCAATAGTCGGAAGACGGCCGTTTGGATTGAGCTCAAGATACTGTGGCTCTTTCACTTGGTTGAACTCGAGGAGGTTCAGCTCATAGGGAATCTCGAGTTCTTCCATTATCATGCGAACTTTCCTGAGTTTTGTTAGGCATGAAGCATTATGTAGAGGAGAAAGATGTTATATTGTCATACCATGGATTAGGCCCGCCCTAATGAGCCCAGATGCGAATTGGCTGTATTGACATACCCGATGCTAGACACGAAAATCAAGATACTTCAACTATTGATGAAAATGAAAAGCACATGTTGGAGGAAGATCTCCTGTCAGGACTATGAAAGATCATTGTACGATCTAGGCAGCAACAAAGCTAGGCAGCAACTGATCGGTGCGGCTGGGGATGATTCGTGAGGGTGGGGCAGGGTGCCTCTACCACCCACGAAATGGGAATTTTCGGGCCACGATATGTCGACGAATGTTGTTTCAATCAAGATCGCAAAAGTTGCGTTAGACAAGTCAAGTAATTGCTAGATGATCGTCTGAGCCTCGGCAAAGGTTACTCTTTGTTTGGTGTTGAATATGCTCAGGAGTGTTATTGTGGTAACGCTATCGCCACCTCTTCTACAGTCACCTCTGACAGCAAATGCAACATGGCTTGCAAGGGAAGCAACGCAGAATATTGTGGCGCTGGCTCTTTGATGATGCTTTACGGCAGGAACGCCGTCTCGTCGACCACTTCGAGCACTTCCAGCACTTCCAGCACTTCCAGCACTTCCAGCACTCCCAGCACTTCCAGCATATCTTCTAGCTTGGCAATTTCTTTGACTGCATCTTCAAGCTCTGCAATCACGTCCTCCATTTCGTCGGCCGTGACCAGTTCTTCATCTGCCTCCCAAGCTACCACAGTGCCAACCTCCGCCTTAAACAACTATACCTACATGGGATGCTACAATGAAACCCACGATCGTCGCGCACTTAATGGAATTGGCCGCACTGGATCTTCGAACAGCCTGGAATCTTGCGCAGCCTTCTGTTCTGGATATGCTTACTTCGGAGTCGAATACGGAGCAGAGTGCTATTGCGGCTCAACCATCTACTCCAACTCCGTTCGTCAGAACGATGACACTAGCTGTAACATGGCATGTGCTGCAAACGCATCTCAGAAGTGCGGTGGCCCTGACTTCCTCAACGTTTACTACACCAATGTTACATCTTCGACAAGTACCACAACGAGCAGTGCCCCGAGCACACCAACAGGGCCTGTTGTCGTACAGTCTGTCGGCGATTATTCGTATATGGGATGTTACACTGAGGTCACCAATGGTCGAGCACTTACTGGATTGAGCAAGGCAGCTTCCTCTGTCAGTGTGGATTCTTGTGCTTCTTACTGCTCGGCATACACCTACTTTGGTGTCGAATACGGCAGTGAATGTTACTGCGGGGATGTCATTCAGATCGGATCCAGCGCTGTCACTGATGGCCGCTGCAAGATGTCTTGTGCTGCGAATGCCACTCAAATCTGCGGTGGACCCAATGGTCTGAACATGTATCAGAAGGTCTCCAGCGTCTCGAGCACATCAAGCATATTGAGCACGTCCAGCGCTTCGAGCTCTGTGAGTATCCCCAGCAGCTCGAGCACGACCGCTTTGTCCAGTGACATCAGCACCTCAAGTTCCAGCATCACTTCAGCTTCGGCCTCTGCATCGCCTGTTGTCGTTGCTGGGATCCCATTCACGGTTGAGAAAGATGCGACGTACTCAGGTACCACGATTAGCAACTTTGCAAGGAAACGCGCAGATTCTGACCTCAGTTCTTGCATGACCGCATGTGCTAATAACGCAATCTGTATGGGTACAGCGTTTGATGGTACCACCTGCACATACTTCAGCTTTGTCGATCCTAGCAGCAGAACAACAATGGTTGGAACAACATTTGCCACAGTCCAGAACAGGTCACCTGTCTCTTCCAGCTCCACCGCATCATCACTCTCGAACTCCTTGACATCATCAATGCCGTCGACTTCGGTATCTGCCTCTTCAAGGAGTTCCTCCGCAATTTCGAGTAGCGTTTCCACAGCTTCCAGCAGCAGTTCAACAATTTCTGGAACAGCAACTGGACCTGTCGCCAAACCCACTGTAGGCAGCTATGTCGATCAAGGATGCTGGAAAGAGATTGGCGGTCGTGCTCTGCAGGGCAAGTCATTCTCCAATAGCTCCAACAGCCTTGAGTTCTGCGCGTCATTCTGTTCTGGATACACGTACTTCGCAACAGAGTATTCTTCTGAGTGTTACTGTTCCAACACTGTCAGTTCGCTTTCTGACCCTGCTACGGATGGACGTTGCAATATGCTATGCTCTGCCGACAAGTTTGAGTACTGTGGCGGACCTAATGGTTTGAGTTTGTACAAGTACAACGCAACCATCTTGTCGTATAGCAGCCCTACCTCTGCCAGCAGTGTCATCTTGTCCGGTACCATCACGTCCTCGAGCTCTTCCGCTTCAAGCTCTCTATCCCCAGCTCTTCTAGCAGCACTTCATCATCATCGTCCGATCTCGCATCGAGCAGCGTCAGCTTCACAAGCTCAATCCCAAGCAGCTCAAGCGTGTCATCAACCATCTCGCCCAGTATGGTCACAAGTGATTCATCGAGCACGATTTCAAGCACGTTCAGTGTCTCCTCTACAAGTTCGTCCTCTGCTTCAACGTCGTCCGCTTCGTCGTCCGCTTCATCAACCTGGGTGCTTTCGTCAACTGCTTTATCCTCATCTTCGCTATCAACCTCCTCGTCCCCTGCACCAAGTTCACTGATCACGAGCAGCGCCGCATCTTCAAGCTCCGCATCGTTCACTTCATCATCTTCAACCTCGACTTCGCCTACAATTGTCCCGACGATATCAGGCTACGCGGCGCAAGGATGTTATAGCGAAGCTTCAAGTGGTCGCGCACTTGCCGCTAGATCTATAACCAACACTACTGGTATGACTCCGGCGATGTGTGCATCGTTCTGTTCCAGCTATGCCTGGTTCGGTGTTGAATATGGATCGGAGTGTTACTGCGGACCATACCCTCGCATTGGAAGTAAACCACAAATCGACAACAGCACTTGCAACATGCTCTGCCCTGGTGACAAGACTTCTTACTGCGGGGCTGGCAACAGACTCAACATGTACTACAGCGACAACAGCACCAAGGCATCCACAGATCCCATGAATCTCAACACGACTGGTAGCTATGCGTTCTATTCTTGCTACAAGGACAGTCCTCGTGTGTTTAGCGTGTCAGCGTCGAGCGACTCGATGTCTGTAAATGCGTGTCAGAAGCTAGCTTCAGCAGGTAAATACACCTGGTTCGGCACAGAGTACGGACGTGAGTGCTGGATGGGTAATTCATTGGCAGCAGGAACGGCCAACGCTACCGCGAGTGACTGCAATATGGCGTGCAATGGCATGCCAGGACAGCTTTGCGGCGGGCCTTCCAGGCTTTCGCTCTATACAAGGATCGCAACCTAGTGTTATCTGCTTTCTTCCATTAGAAATCTCTTAGGGTGTATAAGACGCTATTCTCAGTACCATTTCTCTCTGCATTCTGGGATACATGCTTATATGATGTCTGCCACCATCTCGGTCACTGTATAACTCGTCAACATGATGTTCCCAGGCGGAATGATCGGAATGATACTGGCGTTGACGATGCGCACATTGGACGTTCCAAAGATATTGGTTTTGTTACCAACGAAGCTTCCCTTTCCATTTGGCGTCATCGAAAAAGTACCGCAGGAACGATGTGTCGCCTTTCCTGTATCTATCAAGTCGGTTCAATGTCGGCAGATGCAATGTTTGATACAAAAAGCGAATTTGTCTACGTACTGCATCGCGAACAAGAGATTTGTTGCTTTGTTCACGATGTCTGTAACCATTATCACTGTGCATTGTGCTTTCCAAGGCAGAGGATACTATTGGCGGACTATCTGATGGCAAGAGTTGTCGGGACGGTCGGCGTGTGGTCAAGATCTCGATTCTAAAACTTGATTCATTATTAATGTTGTACTACTCGAGTAATGCAATCTGACCTCGGATGGCGACCTCTAAAGTCGGAAGATTGTCGATGTCAACTACACAGCTAATTCAAGTCTGCGCTCAAAGTCCACGATCGTGTCGGCAACCATTGCGGCGAAGTCGAAATGCCAGATCTTCTGAGAGCGATCCTTGATCTCCTCGAAGCAGGTTTCTGCCTTTGTCCATCTTTTCGAATGCGCCCACTCTTCTTGATGATACAGATCGCAGACCCTTCGACTGCTGTTGACTAACCACTGGCTTCTCGCACGCCTGACACAGTTGTATGTTTCGAAGGCAGCCTTCAGAGCGTGATCTTTATCGGTTCTGCCCTCAGCAAGGGATGTGTTGATCATATCAACCAGAGTGCTCAAGCAGAGTGCGTCTTCCACACCCATACAAGCTCCAGCGCCATGATGAGGGCTTGACGCATGAGCGGCATCTCCAGCTAGGCATATCTTGCCTTTGTTGTAGTACGGTACTGGATACTCGCAGAGATCAAATACCGCCCACTTCTCGAGCTTTTCCGGAAACATAGCAATGGTGTCGCGGACGCAGGGGTTCCAGTTGCGGAATGCATGCACAAGGTCATCTCGACTTCCTGGGGCCACGAGAAGTCTGTCACTGGGCCAATCGTCTGGATCAGATATGAAGGCCGTGGCATTGATCACAGCGCCGTTCGCTACAGGGTAGTGGATCAGATGAGCACCTGGTCCAACGTGGTTGTGCTGATTCCTTGCTTTGTACTCTCCCAGAGCTTCGACGGCTTTGTCCATGGGTATGAGAGCACGATATGCAACCTTGTGAGTATAGGCAGGATACGAAACTGGATTGTCCTTTCCGAACACAAGCTCACGCGCTTTCGACTTGATGCCATCGCATGCGATAACTATATTCCACGATAGTGAGCCTTGATTTCACCTAGCCTTCGAGCGACATAACTTACTTGCGTCAGCCTCCGCTCTTGTACCATCGCTGAAAGCCATCGACATCTTCTCGCCCCAGTCGATGCGCTCCAGTCTTTTCCTCAACTCGATTGTTCCGTCGGGTATGATGTCTACCAAAGACTCGAGAAATTGGTCTCTTCGACATCCTTCGAAACCCTTGTATCCTGCATCGATCTTGTACAGCAACTTCTGGTCCTTTGGACTGTTGGCATCCCTTTCATTGAAACCGTCGATCCATCGGAGGTAGTCGTTGGGGTCGTCTTTATCAGCGGATGTCGGTACAGAGCCACCGGACCGCAGAGCAGTAACAACATACGGATTGATGAGTTCCATGCATCTTATGGCGTTTGCGGTGAAAGCGATCCCAGCACCGATTTCGCGAAAGCCGCGCGCTTGTTCGTAGACCTTCACCTTGACATCGCGATGGATGAGTCCAGCCGCAAGGATGAGTCCTACTATGCCACCGCCAATGATGGCTATCTCGAGGGGCTCGCTAGTGGTAGTTGTGCTGATCATGATAATGAGAAAAAACTGATGTTTCGAAGCATCAGGCGCCTTGATGATTCTTATCAACTTCCTTACACAGGATCTCAACTATGTGGAGCTTGAATTACTCCGGTCCAACACTTTTGGAATCATTCTTGCCCTGTTTGCATACCCCATGGTCTGACTTACGGAGTTTCTGAAAGTGCTGGTGACCAATGACAGCAAACCTTGCCCACAATTGACAGGAAACTAAGGTATAGGCAATCCTGGCAAAGAATCCATAACTTCTTTTGATCGATCAGACCATGGACTAGTCGCCCGGCAACGAGAATCACAATAACAATGGAATTAAGTCATGGGTCGTTGTGATCAAGCTGAACAGGTCTATTATGTATCTATTCTACTGTACTACTCCTGGAAAAGATCTAGAACACCGGTCTTGACGGCCATGAAATACACTGCGTCTAGCACAGCTTTCACGTCCAAAGTTCTGATGGGCACTCGATGATTGCCCTGCCACTCGAGCAGAATAGTGGAGCCTGGATCGCAATACTTTTCATACAATTCTCGGTGGAGCTCAAGGCCAGGATCTTGAACTCCATGCACATGAATCGTGGGGATGTGTAGAACATGTTTGGTTGACCCAAGTGGTATCAGTGGCCGATGGCTCGAAGTGGACAACTCGGCTGCGTCGACCAAGCCCTCCGGTGGCAGAGTATCAGGCTCCAACCATACTAGCGGACCTCTACCGGCAAGTAGGATCGCAAAGCGGAAGTTTGGCCACACCTCTGCCTGCAGACCCATCTTCCTCTGCAGATCCTGTTGGGCATAGAGCATACTGGCTGCGATCTTTGCACCTTGACTGAAGCCTAGAAGTGCTACCCACTCGCCAGTGGCACCCTTCAAGTCGTCAACACACATAGCTGTAGTGATTGCGGTGTCTATGTCCTCAATCACTTGGCGATTGTCGCGAGTTGTAGCATGGGCGGATGTCTGTAACCACGCTTTGAACGGACCGTGATCTTTGTAGACGGACGTCACGTCCGAGCCCGGCTGTGCTGGAAAAGGCGCTTCTGCGTAAACAAGCCGGAACCATTGTTTGAGTGCTCTTTCCAGAACACGACATTGCATGCGGAAGATGCGTGAGTTGGTACCACCACCATGTAGACAGAGCATCCGGGGTAGACGTAGTGTTGTGTCGTTTTTCTGTGATGAAAGAACAAACATGATGCCTGGTTGTTATGACTTCGAGGATGGTCGTCGGATCGCAATTGGATCTGCAGCTCGCAGCGAAAACAATACTAGGCCGGGAGGACCATTTGACGTATTGACGGGTCGCAACTGATACGCACTCAATATCATAGCTTATTCCAGGCAGCCATTCTTCCAGAAGGATTCGATAATGCTGACATGATGGTCTTCCGAACACTCCACGGCGTTTTCGTCCTCGACTAGCGTCATGCCGGGATATTCAAGACACTTCCCAACAAGGCTGAGTTTTGGTTTCGGCGGAGTTTGTGAAACACCGGGAGTACATGCATGATCTGTGTGAGCTGTTTGTTTCCTGCTGCGTCTATCTCCGATTGTCTCCTTTGCGGTCTCCGCCGCAGTTAAGCATTTCCTATTCCGGTCGCGTATTCTCCGACCGCCCCTGCGAAGGCATCTCGGGTTTTGTGCAGGTGTTCGGCCGAGATCTACGGACACAAACGATACTGAGTTTGTCTTTCTGGTTTCCATCTTGCTCTTCATCTCCAGCTAACATCATTCAAGCCTCCTGCGATTGTCTTTGGTCTAAATCGTTCTCTACCTTTCTTTGAACCTGGATGAAATGGAGAACCGCAAGGAGAAAACCCCTTTGAACTTCGGAGACAGTGTTGCTAATAAGCAGCCAAACCCAGTCAGTGAACCAATGACAAATTGCGAAAGTGCAGTCAGCACTGCGAAAGCACAATTGCCGCCTCCGAATGGTGGTCTTACAGCTTGGCTGCAGGTTCTCGGATGCTTTATGCTCTACTTCAACACCTGGTATGTAGAATTCAGAAGGACATGGAACATCAGGATCAGGCTGACTTCGAGGAACAAAAGGGGTCTCGCAAATGCTTTTGGCGAGTTCCAGACCTACTATGAGTCTGGCGCTATGTTCAAACAGTCGTCCTCCGATATCGCGTGGATAGGATCAGTGCAATCATTGATGCTGCTTCTGACTGGCGTCTTCGCTGGACCATGTTACGATGCTGGGTTTCTTCGTACTCTGTTGGTTGTCGGGTCTTTCTTGGTTGTCTTCGGACACATGATGCTGAGCATCTGTCACGCGTACTGGCAAGTCCTACTCGCACAGGGGATTTGTNNTGTAGGCATTGGAGCTGGGTGAGTGCACCTCTTAGTCCAAAATTTCCTGGATATGCATTGACCTAGGGCTGCCTTCAGATGTCTGTTTGTCCCATGTGTCGCCATCTTGCCTCAATACTTCAGCTCGCGACTCGGCCTCGCGATTGGACTCATATCTTCAGGCTCGGCTCTTGGAGGCGTGATCTATCCAGTCGTTCTTTATCGACTAATAAACACGATTGGCTTTGGCTGGTCAACACGTGTAATCGGGTTCGTCGCACTTGCCACCTTGCTCATCCCAATCGCTGTCTTACGGCTACGTGTAACACCTCCCAGAGTCAGAGCGATGGTCGATATCTCGGCATTGACCGATGTCTGGTACATGAGCTTTGTAATCACGACATTCCTTGCATTCATGGGCTTGTTTGTGCTGCTATTTTACCTCTCTTTCTTCGCCGAGAACAACCAGATTACCGACAAGAGCATGGCGGCATACATCGTCGTCATCTTCAACGCAGCGTCTTGCTTCGGTCGCACAGTTCCAAATGCGATCTCAGACAAGACTGGGCCGTTTAACCTCATCGCACCCGGGACGCTGCTTGCTGGAATCTTCACCTTCTGTCTCATGGCTGTTAACAAAGAGGCCAGCCTGATCGTTGTTACTGTTCTTGCGGGCTTCGTCAGTGGAGTCGTCATCGGGATGCCCCCTCTCTGCTTTGTAGCCATCACTCCCGACAAGTCGAAATTGGGCACGCGAATGGGAATGGGATATGCGATGATGGGACTGGGTGTTCTTGCAGGTGGGCCAGGTGCAGGGAACATATTGGGTGTTGGGCAGGATCTGAACTGGCCAGGAGCTTGGGCTTTCAGCGGCGCTTCGTGTGTTGCTGCTGGTCTCGGCTACGCTGGCATCAGAATCGTCAAGTACGGGAAGCAGGTTAGAGTGAGGGCGTGATGGGATGTACGTTTGACAGAGAATACACGTCTTGTTAAGATCTGAGCGCTATTTCTGCCCTGAATGTTCGTTGCAAACACGCGGGAAAGAACAGGCTAGAAATCAAGATATCCATGGACACGCGTTCACTTGAACCTTCTCATCTTAAGAGCCGATTAATTCAACGCAATTCACACACAAGACTGCATCGGTTGACGATCCTCAGAATCAGCAGGATCGATGAGTGTCGAAGTGAGATCGGTGAAACAAAGTGGTGTCAAAGTGCGACCGGTGAAATCCTGCGTGATTGCAAGTCCGGGGGTCTCGGCCCTATTGTCTAGCAGCTTGTTGGTATAAAGACGGATAAAGACGGATAAAGACGGAGTTTGCTTGAGTAACTAGGCCAGGATTTATCGTGCATGACGGCTGAATCACACCAACACGAGCCATGATACCGGACTGCTGCTTTCCACCATACGTGTATGCCGGTGAGCGCGATCGACGCGTACACTGAAACTAGGGCGCGTGCTGCAAATCGATGCAGGTGAGTACTCAAGTGGAAGGATGGAGCGCGAAGGATTCGAAAATGCTGAGAAAGGAAAGCCAGAAGCCGAAAACGGTGATGGACGCGGTGGTAGTGGGAGCAAAATAGATTGATGTTGTTATGATGGAGACAGATGTCAACCGATCAGCTTTTGTAGCTGACACGGCGCTCGCTCCTTCCCAACGGCCTGGGGTGGGTCTCTTGCCAGCCACTGCCGGAAAGAGGGACGGGCCGTGCGCCACCTCGACCTCATTCTTTCCCCGTGTGGCACAGCTCTTTCACGGTGCTCGACCATTGGCTGGGATAAGTCTGCTGTCTGACGGGTAATAGCGAATGCACAGCTATTTTCAAATTATTGGCACTGGGACACAACCTTGCGTCTAGATTCACGCAGATGCGGTGGCGGCATACATACACAGCACCATTACAGTCAATATTAGGAGTCTTTCGACAAATCCTGCTCTTGAAATTCTAAATCGTGACTGCGTTGCGGTATGTACAGAGCAGCTCCACATGTTTAATTCAACTGGTATCCATCGCTTGTTTCGAAAGCTTGTCCAAGCTTATCTAGGCAGACTTGAGCTAGGCGGTTGATGGGCGAAAGCTCCTGGAGTGCGTTGCACATGGACTGGAAAACCGGGCGAAAACTCGACTCTGTACTCATTCGACTTCGGGCAAACTCGGCACAGAGTGTCAGAGGGATCGGCGTCAATGGATGAACCTGTATGGGAGTTGGAGATGGACAACGACTGACATGTTCAGGTCAACACACCTTGTACAGGCTGAACTCTGCCAGCTTTTGCACCAGATCGACTATTTGATGTGCTGATGCTGAAGTTTTTGTTTCATAGCTTCTCATCATGGCCTCGAACCCGCTGAGGTCCGACTGGCAGGATAGCAGCGCCGTGTATAGCGACAATGCAGTGGCATGGGCAGTCATGACCGTGAAAAGCAACATTGAGTCAGTGAACTTGCTCTCGTCTTCGGACCCAGCCATCGTCTTGACTATCTGTGATGACAATGCATTCTCGAGACGCTGGTGTCGTCGCAAGAACTCATCAGCGATATTGCTTTGCGGTCTTTGAACACTACCGTTTCGTTGATGCGACAAACAACGTCCGCCCAAGGTAACAAGCAGGATCGAGTCTGTGAAAGGAGAAGACGTATGTCTTTCACTGCCAGCTATGACCTGCGAGAGGAACAATGCTTCAACCGATTGGCCTCTTTGGAAAGCAGCTTCTGGAGCAGGCAGACAAGTCATGATCTGAGGCAAAGTCAGCAAGCTCCCATGGATGGATGTGCGGAGGGGCAGAANTACCTGCTCAGTGAACATTAGTGGTAGGTCATCCATCAGATTGATGAACCTATCCAGCGAGTAAGCGAACCAAAATGTTCTACGCCTCTCCTCCAACTCAATCCAGCTGAGGCAAGCATGGTTTTGGCGATGCTGAGGACTATCGAGCAAGTGGAGTTTGTTCAGTTGAACCAGCCTGAAGAATCGACCTGCGCTCAACCAACCTCTTTGGTAGTTGATGTGAATGATCTCAAAGCTAGCAAGCAGCGCCCAGCTTTGTATATGTTCGATCGCCATAACATCGCTGTTGGTGTCCCACTCGAGCGCCTCAAGCATCTTGCGAGTCTGAGAGTACAACAAGGCCTGGACATGCTGGAATTGGCTTGAAGTTGTTGCTGCCAACGTCCATACAGCGTGCTGTAAGCACTTCAATGGCTCGGACATATCTGGTCGAGAGACTCGACTGAGGAATCGCCTCTGATTAAGAAGGGGTACGAACGCTTGAATACGGTCAAAGTACAGATGGTTCCTGGTCAGAATCAGCAAAAGAAAAAAGAACATATTCGACAATGGATATCGTGGCACGTACAAATCAGCTTTCACCAGTGTAGAGAGTGGGGTAAGATCGGTATGAGCTGGTGTGACCGGCAGAGATGGGAAAAAGCTCCAGGATGATGATTGACTTGTGAGGGCGCTCCGATTCCCGGCGACTGGAATTCCAGAACTACTGCTGTGTAGACCGAGAGATGGTTCGCATACATTGGTGTCGCTGATTTCCAGATCGAGATTGTACGAAAAGTAGTCGGATGCATTGACTTGATCCAGCATTTGCATTGGATAGTCGTCGCTCCACTCTTGCCCTACTGTCGTGGAAGAAAAGTCATTCGTTGACTTCCACGGCAAAGAAGGTTGACCAGACAACTTGGGGGACGTTGTGTGCGCTTGTTGAGTCTCTGAATGTAATATGGGCTCTGATATCTCATCGCTTGTATGCTGGGTGATAATACTGTCTACTCGTGACGGAGCTCTTGGACGTGAGAAGTCATGCAACTGTGTCGGCTGAACGCACGCTTCAGTACTTGTACCACCATTCAGGATTCCTTCCAGAGCCGCTGTATTGTAAGACGTCAGATCAGACTCAACGCTGTATGTAAGAGCGATGATGCTTACAGAGTCGATTCTGCATGGCTTTGAGGTGACCTTTCTTGGGCCCGCGTGGCTGTCTCACCGTTGGTATGCATTGGACACCTAGGTCTTTGCACCCACCACATTGAGGCTGCTTCCTGTCACACCTCAACTTGCGTGTGCGACACTGCTCACAGGCAAGACCTGGCTGCTGTCGAGAGGTTGTTGCAAGTCCGTTTGGAGTGGAGTCTGGGTCGGGCGAAGTTGAAGACATGATCCAGATGATATTGCTAGTTGACTTCTTCGTGGTGCGGATCAACGCGGCCTTCTATAGCATTCCCCAATCGAAGTCGGAAGGATGACTGTAGGATTCACCTCATGGGGGTCATATAATAAACACGGTCGTGAAGATCGGGGAAAGAACTCAGAGAGCATGCGGCGTACTCGATGCGAGCTCCACGTGCGATTGTTGAGCAGCATGTGGCGTACAGCCAACCGACTAGATCCTTCGAATGAACTAATCTAATCAACTGACTCCAGGTTGCATGCGTTCCTGGACAGACTTGTCTTCAGCCTTCTGCAATGCAAGTCGCTCTCATCACAATTCATGTGCCCTATTAACGGCTTTGTATGCTGGCCTTCTGATAACAGTCCTTGCTATATAAGATACGCTTACACTTGCAATGCAGAGATATCAAGTATAACTTCCTAAACAGTTTGCTTACCGGAGGATGATCCGTAGCATCCTACTGTAGCGTTGACAGCCATCACTGATCAGAGAGGCTTAGTTATCAAGGCCAAGGATATAATTGGCATGTGCAGAGTATGATCGGCGGCCCAGAGGCCGCTATAAGCCAGGCCAAACGCACTGACCCCTGCAGGATCTCAACACGAACTAAAAGCTGGGCGAACATGCAAGCATGTATCTGCCGACAGGCTAAGCAAGCCGAAGCATTGGTGCCAAACGCGCCAAACGCTTCGCTCGCAGAATGACTCCAATTCTGGGTTCGCTTGATGCAGCTCTTACAGCTCTGCCAGCCAGAGGATTCGACAAATTAATGTTCACCGGTGAGAGCGCCTGCGGGATCGCGATCATCGAGCGATATTGTAGCTGATCGCGAGTACATACCCCTGGCGATCGAGTCACTTGCGGGAAAATGTTACAAGCTGACACTGCAACGACCAGGTTTTGAATTGGTCAGTTATCACGGCATGCCACTGCATGGCTGCAGAAGAGGCACATAATCTCGAGGGGGCCATATGCAGTCATCCATGGAAGTGATACTTTATCCACGAGACAAATACCCGGTGATCCAGATGTGATGTTGCATGACGGGAAAAGGGAGAGACTCGGGTTATGCACAGAGACGGGAGCGAGCAGCGGACCTTGCCGCTTGCCGCGAGTCAACCAAGATTTGCTGTACAGTCGTGGAACGGGCTTTGAACCATGGGCTCTAAGAGCTTCAAGTAGAGCGTTGACCTTTTTCAAGCATTGGATTCGGGTGAGATATCTTTCTACGAACATCAAAGGAGGAGATATATCATAGGTAAATTATGCAGTCAGATTGAGAAACAGAGTCTACAGAGTAACAACCAACTTAGTGGCAGAGACGCCCTTCATGATCTGATCCACAGCCTGCTGAACGTGTTCCAATCCGTTTCCAACGATTTGTGGGCCGGGAGCAGGAATGAAAGCGCCAGCAGCAAGAGCTTTTGGCAGATAGTCAACATAGATCGCCCGGCCGACTGCATTGTCTTTAAGAGTGGTTCCGAAGATTCTCTTGATGGAGATACCCTCCGGTGGGTTGTCAACCCCACCCTTGGTAGTGGCGATAACGCCTTTGCCAGCGACCTCTTGAAGGACGTCGACCGAGATCTTGAGAGCATCTCCACCGATGCAATCGAGAACTCCAGCGATATCCTTTCCGTGCAGGGCCTTGGTGAGGTCTTCCTGGATACTAGCTGAATTGTAGTCCAGAACTTTGCTGGCACCGAGCTTCTTGACGTAGTCAAAGTTCTTGGCCGAAGCAGTGGTGATGACTTCGTAGCCGGCAGCACAACACAGCTGGATGGCGTTGCTTCCGACACTTGAAGACCCGCCCCAAATCAAGATGGCCTTGCCGTTGGACTTCTGAGCAGGGTGAGTTGGGAGATCCAGCTGGAGGAATGGCGATTCTTGGAACAAGCCGCAAGCTGCGGTGGAAAGGCCTAGAGGGATAACAGCAGCGTCCTCATAGGCAACTGTATCGGGGAGAGGAGTGGCCATGTGATCCGCAAGAATAGTGTGTGTCTGGAAGCCGTTGTCTTGGACGCGCTTGGTGGCCATGCCGAGCGCGTGGCCAACGACACGGTCACCCTTCTTGAAACGCGTGACGCCTGAACCGACGGCAATAATCTCGCCAGCGACATCTTGTCCAAGGATAGTGGGATACTCCATAGGCCACCACGCAAAAGCTTGGAGACTGCCGTCAACTGGGTTGATGGCAACAGCACGGTTTTGCACAAGGATCTCATGCTCTTCAGGTGTGTAGGCCGGAGCAGACTTGACCTCGAAAGGTCTTGCCTTGGGGGCGGTGAGCCAGGCTGCGCTGTTTGACATGATGAAGCGGCGTTGAGAGTTGAGATCTTGTAGCAAAGGACGACGGATCGCACAAAGAGAAGGGAATTGAAGAGATTGTTTACGAAGACCGATCGATAAAGCCTGCGATGTTGCGGCTTGGAGGGACTTCATGGCTTCTTATACCATAGTGTTGAACACGAAGTCAAGGTAAGCGCTGGTGCCGCATTTTGTTACGGCGCAATCCTGCCATCGTGGTTGGGAAAGGTGATCATAACTCCGACGATCGTGCGCAGGAGGATGGAGTCGTCGGAGAAACAACAAAGACGTGGGCACATCCCCATTGGGTAATCAATAAATCCGGAGTGCTAGGCCGAATCGAGTCATTGTCATATCCGCCGCAGGAATTGGGCAGCGTCCTCCGTAGAGATCGCCCCAACGCAATTCCCGACGCCAATTCCCCGTTGTTTCGTCCTTCGAAAAGAGCTTGCTTGGTTCGAGTCAAGTTGCAACATGCGGAGGACAACGCAATGAGTGGTGCAAGGGATGCCCGTTGCCGGACCAACGGCGTCTGCCCTGATCAACACGAACCTTGGAAGGCTCCAGCAACAGCATAGAAACCCTGGCGTTTCGATATCACCGTGCTTATCTCTTCGTAACACTTTCAAACCCAGGGTCATGGCGTTCCTGTCAACCATGCATCGACACATTGCACATATATCACGGCAAGATCAAAGTCACGCGTCCACAATTGCGGGTAATAAAGTATACGATACTCTGGAACGACTTTCAAGACACTCCATCTTTGCTCTGCTTTGTAGTAAGGAATATGCGTCCATGCTCACCCCATCATCCACGCCACGGCTGCTGTGGAAGTACATTCATCACTCATGCCGCAGCTTGCTCAATCCATCTCCGTATCTCACATTGGCTGGTTGACAAAGACCTTCATCGGCGTAACAGAAACCCTCTCCATATCCCAAACCCCCAACTTGGCGTATGGGTCGTCCTTGACCAACTTCCACACCTCCTCCAGCGAACTTGACTTGATGACATGAATACTGCCAATGATCTTGGTCATCCCATCTTCGGGACTCGTGGGTTGTGCAGAAAGCATAGGACCTCCGAAAAGATTTTGGCGCTGTCCATCAGGGGTTGGTTGTGCTCGAGATGCTTGGGTCGGTTCTCAAGGCGAGTCTGAAGCATGTTTGGGTTGTCGGGAAGCTGGACAAACCAGTCATACAGAGGCTGAGACATTTTTGGTAGATTGATGGTGTTTGGTGAGCTTGCAGTACAGGACGCAGAGAGGTCGCTTAGTTGATGTGAAGATGATTGAAAATGAGCTGCTGAGAAACAATCTGATATATCATCAAAGCAATTACGACGCTGACACTATGATCTGTTCTCCTTGGGACAGCGGTCAGGCGCAGCATACTCGGAGTTCATGTAGTCCGAGATGGTCATCATGACTAACCACCGGATGGCTACGGACTTTCGGTCCTTGGGAAAATGTCAAACTCCGACTCGCTGCTGCTGTCCACTATCTCCACAAGCTGTGATGGGGCTTTCACTGCCTTGGTTCTGGGTGATCTGGCCATGCTACAGTTTATTGTACTGAAGCTTGTCGGTGGATCTGCCTTCTGTGTGTGTATGCTAAACCATGGAACGTCAAGATTTGAACATTAAGAGATCACAGCCAATACATTTATGGTCAAAGAAAGAAACATAGTTGTGATTGAATAATGGACTATGTATGACAGTGACTCCAGAGTAATCTATATACTCGTCACCTTGTTGCTTTGTACAGCATGGGCATGTTTGACATTGCCTCAAAGCTGAGCTGCGGCGATGATCTCGGGAAGCATGTTCTTCGTGTTGTTCCAAACTTGACTGGTCCCCACGACAAACAATGACCCAATGTACCATGTGTTCCTGTGACCCTGCAAACCATTCATCTTGCGGTAGAAGCCGTTGGCTATATCAGACTTCGAAGCCTCCAGATGGAAAGGGGAGAAGTCCTCGAAGTCAACAAACTCAGGCTCAACGGCAGAAGTGCCATTGATCTGGTTTTGGAGCCACTTGATGGTATCGCGCGTAGCACTCTCGACCTGAGATTTGGTCTGAGCCTGCAAAGTGTTGTACCAATAGAAGAAGTAGCCAGGAGCAGAAGACGGCGTGAACTGAACGACGCCAGGCAGACTTGCAACGTGGTAAGGAGTGTTTGCGCCAACATTGATGTAGCCGTTGCCATTCTCCAGACCGGTATTGTTGACAACGCCACCATAATAGTATTTGCCATTGATTTGAGCCAAAATTTTCTGTTCTTGGGCGTCCAAATCGAACTGCTTGGTGTTGTTCAGCAAAGGAGGCATGGCAAGAATGAGCTGTTTAGCGACGATGAGCTTGTTGCCTGTCGGTGTGTTCACGACGACTTTGACGCCAGATTTCGCATCTGTACCACGTTTAGTCGCAGTGACAGAAGACTTCAACAAGACGTTGTCTCGAATTTCAGCCAAGGCCTTGACATAGAGCTCAGAGTTGTCGTAGTTTGCATTCAAGATGGCTGCGCCTTGATCCTCCTGAAGCATGACATGATTCAAATCATTGAACATGTACAAAGCAAGATCTTGCAGCACGTCACCAGGGTTTGCGGGCGTTGCAAAGATTGATTCGGCAGAATCCCCCAGGTTGTACTTCTCAATGTACTCGGGCCACGTCAGCAGAAGATCTGCTGGCACAGGATTTGGCAGATCAATTCCGTTTTCCAGATAGGGGTAACGATCAAGCTGAGCAACATAGTCGGTGCCCAAAGTACCCTGACTATAGTTGTTGACGCGGATTTGCTTGGTAAAGTCGAAGTAGTTTGGGTTGCCGAAGTATGCTGGATTGAAGTTTGCAAGTGGTGTATCGAGGCGATTGAAGAAATCGCGAACAACAGGAGTATCAAGATATAGCTGCACTCCAAAGTCGACATTGACACCTCTAGCAGGGTCGGTGAAGGTTCGTGCGTGACCGCCAAGTCTGTTCGTGATTTCGACAAGCGTGAAAGTCTTGTTCTTGTCAGCGAGGCTGATGGCTGCATAGGTGCCTGCAGCTCCGCCTCCAATGATTGCGAAGTCACGCTTGATGACATCTTCAGCAGAATACGAAGATTCGCTGAATTGATTGCGACCGGTAGCTGGGCTGGCCAGGACAGAAGCCGCGCCGGCAGCAAGAGCTAACGTGATCTTCATTTTCTGTCGATGAATTGAAAACAATTGGTTGGTTAAGGATGGATGATCAAGAATCATGCAGAAACATGCAAAATCATGCAGCCTGACATGATATATATCCTGTATGCAGCTGAGTGCGTCAAATCATCCACCTCTTTGCTGTGCTAAAGTCCGCATTGCAGATGAGCGCGTCTGTGCATCGATATCAGAAACTCCGGATCGGACCATTGACCACCAGCAACCATCGCCTCGCTGGTTTTCCGGTGTTGACCAAGGAGGCTCCTGATTGCAGACGTCGGGTTCTCAAGCCATAGATGTTTCTCATGCTTGCTTCGGCCGATCCTGACGTGACGCGTGGCAACAATGACCGTAGTTGCGAGGACGCAGCTGTGCGTGCTTACAAACGCACGATGGTCAGAAATCTGAAGTATAGTGACGGTTTTGGTCAATGACAATTGCACGATACCTTGACGTGTTTGAGGTCGCGTAAGAGTCTCTGTTTTCACTAGTAAGGTAGCTGGGTAGTTAGCAAGAGGTTACTTAACAATTTTGCATGCGTGTGCAAGTGATTTTAATCACGTGAGTTTAGCTGATGGTAGCACCCTGCTCGTAGTTGTACGGCGACGGCGACAACCATATGACAGATGATGTTACCTAGTTGACATCTGAACGAAACAATTGTTTACCTTGCATGCCAGTTGATCAATCACTTCGCATGAATCTGATATAATGAAGAAAACATCTTAGAAATTGGTTCGATCGCAGTTTTCTAGGGCTTCAAACACCAAAGTATTGTCGCGGCTGGTTGTCAATCAAAGATTCTGATCTTGGGATTTGAGACAGTAGTCTCATGCCGCTTTGTGACATCGATGTCAGTAAGTAAGAGTTAAAGGAATGTTTGTAGGGGCGCGGAAGTTGAATAGCAAAATTGATTTTAGGGCACGCGATATTGTATCTCAAACACGCAAACTACTCTGTCAACCAAGTTTCTTGCCATTCTCGCCCATCGTCTGCATTAGTCGGGTCCTGATGTGTTCACCGACTGTGGTCTCCATCCCAGATCCATCCAAAGCTTTGCAGTTCAACTTGAGATCACCGTTGAGAAAGAAAGGGACACTGTATCTATGCTTCGTGCCTGAAGTGAGAACTCGATGTCTTGCACTACGATAGTAACCTCCTGTCCACTTTTGCATCATGTCTCCCATGTTGATGACATACGAATATGGCTTGACGGGGACAGGGATCCAAGTCTGAGATGGAGGATACCAGACTTCTAGACCTTCGGTTCCCTCTTCTTGAAGCAAAATAGCGATGCCCCCGAAATCTGTGTGGTCACCAACNNTATGTTTGTTAGCGACACTCCAGGAATTGCAGTTCAGATCGGCTCAGGACTCACCTCCAAATTGTCGCTGATCAAGCACTTCCTGAGGTGCGTAGTGGATCAGTCTCATGGGGATTGAAGGTCTCCCATAAGCAAGTGAACACAGGGCATCCGGCGAGCAGTTCCACTCTTTTGGAAGACCAAGTGACAGAATCTGCAACAAGACTTTGACAAGCTCAATCATCTTACTTTGGTAGTCCATAATTGGTTCGCGGAATTTATCGTCAGGCAGAGATTTTGGCCACAAGTTGGGGCCTGTTGAGAATGTACCAGCTTCTGGATCGTCTGCTGGTATTTCTGCACCAATTATGAAAGCCTCCAGAAAGTGAGTATAAACAAGAGCCGTGGAATAGACCGATTCATGAACGTACCTCTTTGANNTATCTGGGAGGAGACCTTCCTGATGGACTTGAATCCCGGGTGGCTCGTACCCGCGGAGGGATCGTCCCATGCATTCGCTGATCGCGACGTGCATCTTTTCTTCGTGACTCAGGGCAAAAAACAACTTGGCACAGGCCAAAGCACTGTCACGGTCTTGCTCAGAGACGCCGTGACCGGTCAGATAGAAAAAGCCGAAGGTTGAGCATGCATGGCGCATAGCTTCGACGACATCTGCCACAGCCTGGGCTGAGGCATTGGCCAAAAATGGACCGATGTCAACGGTGGGGATGGAAGGAGTAGGGTCTTCGGTGTGAGCCATGTCAGGAGAGAGATCGCGAGAGGTCAAGATGTTGAAAATGAGATAGAAACAGGACAGTCCTTGCTGGGTCATATGTGACTTGCGCAGGTCACCAGTAGCCGATAGTAGGAACAGCCAAGCCGATGGCAGGTGACCTAATTTTGGTCAAGAGTCAAGATATGAAAAGCATAAGTCCGAGGCTGCCGCTTCCGAATGCCTCGAGCCTAGATGGACTGTGATCACTCGAGGAAACTCCGAGTCCGGCGCTTGCAGTTGAGAGGTTAAGTATGACTCTGAACCGACTGATTTTGTATCGCACTTGTCTACCAATCCAATCTCCAAGCTCTTTTCAGATTTTCGTATCTCCCTCTCTTGAACCCACTTTACCATAACAACCATGTCTCAAGAGTACGACTGGCTGGTCCAGACCCCTGCCAATGCCGCCGACCGCGAAACCCGCATCAACGTCAGACCTATTCATCTTGTTCACAACAAGCCTCTGATCGAAGGCCGTAAATTATTGTTCGGTGGTCCGAGCCTTGCGCACCAACCCGAGGGCCCTGATGCCGACCTTCCAGTCAATGGTAGCATCATGCTCGTCAGAGCCGCCAGCGCTGAAGAAGTGCGAGATATGGTTCGACAGGATCCATACGCGCAGGCAGGATTCTGGGACGCCGAAAAGGCCATCATCACCCCGTTCAGATGCGTGGTTCGAAAGCAAGGCTGATGGAGCCTTTTGACCGAGGAAGGGGAGTCAGGAAGCATTCGATTAAGTGTAGTGAGGTCTGTGGGTGCTGGTCGATGAAGAGAGGGTGGTGGGCTTGGATGGGTGTCGGAACGATCACTGCACGCTTCTTGTCAATGTTCTCAAGGCTACCTACTCGAATTATACTGTTTGTCTATTCAGTGTCTCACTCTTATGTCTGTATGTGCGTACGAGCAGTCTAAGCAGCTGAAGCTGACGCGACCGAAGCCAAACAGAAAGTCTTGCTACCACAACCGCGACCACCGCAGATGATCTGCATACATCTTGTCATTGCGGCACGACTGCAACGAGCGTATACAGTGATTGGTGTGTAGGCAACAAAGACTTGAACATGGCGATACAGCGACTACTCCGCGACTCCGAAGGAAGAGTGGCCCCCTTTGGACGGCACCACAGGAACAACCTCGGGAACTTGTCTTGGCAGGCCAAGCTGCAGCCTGCAGGGACGAATTTCCATCACACTTTGTTCGGGCTTTCATCAAACTCCGGCATGCTGTCTTGGAAGGCACCGAAGGACCTTCAATCCTGTTGCCAGCGGGACCGTCGGATTCGATTCATCTCATCAGATACTGATCCTGGCCTGCACCGAGGGGATGTATTGCAGTACGTCTATTTTGAGCCGGTGTTTCTGTTCACGGCGTGCACAATGTTCGGGCGCCAGAAAATCTCCCCTTCGAAACACCGTCCGAGGTTATTGATCTATAGTCAAAAACACTGGTAGGTGAACCAGGTAGTATAACACTGCCCGTTCAATTTCTCTCAGCACATTCTCTCCTCCTGATCAATCCGTCATCAACGCCTGGGCTCAACCCTCACTCAGACAAAGCCTCCTCAAGTGCATTTAACCGCACTACCGTCAGAGCAGAAATGTCTGATCCGACACAGCTTCTGCGTCAGTCAAAGCAGACTGTTCTTGTCTTCGGTCCCCAATCGCTGTCGTTCGACCTGTCAACTTTGAAGCGACTGAAGGCAAAGCTTCACACCTCAGATTCCTACAGATGGATCTTGGACGCTCTCATCCAATCTCTGGGTCGATGGCTTCCCCTCACGAACGAGCTACCACAGCTCAAAAAGCTTGACATGGGAAGATGCATTGATGAGATAATCAGTTATCTCATGAACGAATCATCCAAAGAGATTAACTTTGTCTCCAAGAACGCTGTTCTGACCCCTCTGGTCGTTGCTGGGCACTTGGTTCAATACCAAGACTATCAGGATCTCNNGTCAATGTCCCAAAACTCAGCCATGTCTCCCCCCGCCATAGGCTTCTGCATCGGTCTTCTTACTGCCTCAGCTGTCACTGCCAGTCAGAATCGCGAAAGTCTGCATGACAACGCCCGCAACGCAATGACTCTTGCTATGCTAGTAGGAGGCATTGTCGATTCGAATGATGAGAGTCAGCCAGACGGGCCTTGGCAGTCGCTCGCCGTAGCTTGGGCCAAGAGTGGCGAAGAAAAACTGGTCGAACAAGTCCTGAGCTCTATTCCTGGAGTTAGTTTGCTTCATCCTATCTTTGTGGACTCCCGATACTGACCGCGAATACAANNGGCATACATATCTGTGCACTACGACTGGAACCGAGCAACTATCACGCTCCCGAAGACTCATGTAGCAAAGGCTCAAAGTCAATTTACCGCTCAAGGTTTTACGACTAATGTGGTTGCACTACATGGTTGTTTCCATCTGCTTGATCACCAGAGAGACTACGAAGCGCTTGTACAGCTTGCTTGCCATGATCAGTTCTTGCAATCGACACATGCTATGTTTGACCCTGCGATCAGAGATATCCTTGTCAATACATCCAGGTGGTACGACACGGTCAGACAGTCGCTGAGCGCTTCTCTATCCGCGACTTTCCTGACTTTTGGCCTCGAGAAATGTATACCGCCATCGCTCATTCGCGAAATCGGTCCGCAGAATATCATTATGATGAATGATGCGGACGTACTCTCTCCTCAAGAGGGTAGACCCACCTGTCCCGAACTTCGTCCAGGCTCGTCTGTTGACGACATAGCCGTCATCAGTATGTCGTGCAAGTTCGCTGGCTCTGACGATGTCAACGAATTCTGGAACACGCTCATGACTGGAGTGTCTCAACACCAACAAGTGCCCGAGGATAGATTTTCGATGAACACAACTTTCAGACCAGACTCCAAAGACAAGCGAACCTGGTACGGTAACTTCCTGCGCGATCATAAGGCATTCGACCACAAGTTCTTTAAGAAATCACCAAGAGAGGCCGCTTCAATGGATCCACAGCAGCGTATCATGCTGCAGGTCGTATATCAAGCTCTAGAGCAGGCGGGATACTTCGTCACTTCTACACCCGCTACCGACGTTGGCTGTTATGTAGGATTCGTTGCAAACGACTATCAGAACAATGTTGCTTGTCATGAGCCAAATGCGTATACTGCAACTGGTAATCTGTCAAGTTTCATTGCTGGCAAGATTAGCCATTACTTCGGATGGACTGGTCCAGCATTGGTGATTGACACTGCCTGCTCGTCATCTGCAGTCGCAATTCATCAAGCTTGTCGTGCAATTCTTTCAGGAGAATGCAGCCAAGCGATCGCGGGCGGAGCTTTGGTGATCACTAGCCCTCTTTGGTTCCAGAACCTCGCTGGCGCTTCATTCCTTAGTCCAACAGGACCTTGCAAACCTTTCGACGCCAACGCTGACGGATACTGTCGTGGAGAAGGTGTCGCAGCAGTAATGCTCAAGCGAATGTCTGCTGCAGTCGCTGATGGAGATCAGATCCTTGGTGCNATTGCGGCGACTGAAGTCCGCCAGAACATGAATTGTACGCCGATCGTCGTGCCCAATGCACCTTCACTATCTTCGCTGTTTGAGAGTGTTCTTCACAAGGCCGGTCTGCAACCTGAAGATATCTCAGTCGTCGAAGCACACGGTACCGGGACGCCAGTCGGTGATCCGGCCGAGTGGGACAGCATTCGGACAATCATGGGAGGAGCTCGTTCTCGACACAGAAACCAAAATCTCGTTGTCGGCTCCGTAAAAGGTCACATTGGACATACGGAGTGCACCTCAGGTGTGGCGGCCCTGATCAAGATCCTTGCTATGATGCATGCTGGCAAGATTCCCCCGCAAGCGAGTTTTAGCCAACTCAACCCCGCGCTGCAGAACAAAGATCAGGATCGGATGGAGGTTGCCACGACCTTGAGAGATTGGAATTATGATTTCCGGGCGGCATTGATCAACAACGTGGGTGCCTGAACATTCTTCTAAATCACTCTGACTAACATTTCTTGCAGNTATGGCGCTTCTGGCTCCAATGCTTCCATGGTCATCACACAACCTTTCAAGCACAACAAACCCATATCGAGAGAGCAGATGAAACCAGACATGATGACTTCCCAGCATCCGTTTATGCTGTCCGGAAACGATATGGAAAGCATCCGTCGCAACGCCTCACGACTGCTGGACTGGATGATGATGTACCCGCAACACTCTTTGGCCGACATTGCATTCAACAACAACCGGAAGAACAGCCCGACTCTCGATCACGCAGCCATCTTCCAGGCGAATACTCTGACCAAGCTTCAAGACCATCTGCGAAACATTGCTCTTGACAACGCAGAGCTGGCTTCAACTCGCTTGGACCGGCCAGTGATACTATGCTTTGGCGGTCAAGTTTCGACGAGTGTGAGCATCAAACGTGCAGTTTACGACAACTTCTTCGTATATCGCAACAACCTTGATGCTTGTGATCGTGCCATCACTTCACTAGGACTACGCAGCATTTTTCCGTATGTCTTCGACAAGACTCAGGAAGAAGATCCTGTGAGCCTGCAAATGAAGCTGTTTGCGATTCAATATGCAAGCGCAAAATCTTGGATTGATTGCGGTCTGAATGTCGTGGCTGCTGTGGGCCATAGCTTTGGCGAGCTGACCGCTCTTTGTATCACAGGTGTACTCACGCTTGAGGATACCATCAAAGTCATCTCCAGACGTGCCAAACTTGTGAAAGAGCATTGGGGTGAGNNGGAGAAGGGAGCTATGCTGGCTATTGAAGCGTCTTTTGAAGAGGTACACTCTTTTCTGGAAAAAACAGCTACCCTCACAAGCGAGCAGAATATAACCGCCCCCACCATTGCATGCCATAACGGACCAACGTCTTTCACCATTGCAGGCTCAATCAAGGCTATAGACGCTGCAGAGAGTGCAGCAAGCAAGATGGTCCCCAAGCCACGCATCAAAAGGCTGAAAGTGACTAATGCTTTCCACTCAACACTCGTCGGCTCACTGACACCTGAGCTTCTGAAGCTAAGCAAAGACATCAAATTCAAGAAGGCACACATTCCGCTCATGCACTCCACTGAGGATCTTCTGGAACAACCCAATGGGGAGTTCGTTGCGAATCATTTGAGGAACCCAGTCTACTTCCACCATGCCCTGACGCGCCTTTCAAAAATGTACCCCTCCGCTGTGTATCTCGAGGCGGGTACAAACTCGACTGTGACAAACATGGCTAGTCGCGCGTTGGACGCGCCGTCGAATTGTCATTTCCAAGCAGTCAACCTAGCCGTGGATAACGCCGTGTCGAATGTTGTGGATGTAACGGTGGCTCTGTGGAGAGCTGGCCTTCGCTTCCAGTACTGGGCGCATCACCAATCGCAGACTCTGGAATACGCTATCTGCATGTTGCCATCAAGACAATTTGCCAAGTCGAGCCATTGGCTGGATCTCAAACAGCCGTCCCTGATGGCGCAGATTGAGTCAGACGCACCAGTGACTTCTGATTCAGCACCGATCACCGCTCTATGGTCTTTCCTAGGCTTTGATAAGTCGGTTAACTCCGTGGCAAAGTTCAAGATCAACACACACGTGCCTGACTATGAAAAATATCTTTCAGGGCATGTCATCGCCCAAGAAGCACCCATCTGTCCGGCCACTCTTCAGATCCACATTGTCGTTGACGCTGTGAAAAGTCTACGTCCCTCGTACGAGGTTCACACTCATCGCCCTGTTGTCAAGAGTGTCAGCAATCAAGCGCCCATCTGCAGAAATTCCTCTAGGTTTGTCTTTCTTGAGGCACAGCCCAACACACAGCAAGAAGGCGAGTGGAGCTGGAGGATTTTCAGCACAGAGGCACAAGGAAGTGCTGAGACAACGCATGTCAGTGGTCTGATATCTTTCAGACCAATCGATGACAGAGATTATGCTCTTGATTTTGCTAGATTCAATCGTCTAGTCAGTCACGACCGCTGCAAACAGCTTCTCCAGGATCCTACGCCAGACGACACCATCACAGGACGTAACATCTATCGTGCTTTCTCTGACGTCGTCGATTATGGTGACCTCTATAGNGTGCTTGAAAAGCTCGTTGGCAAAGGCACAGAGTCAGCTGGGCAGATCGTATTGCAGCAAGATCAAGACTCATGGTTCGATGCTATTGCTACAGACTGCTTCAGTCAGGTCGGCGGTATCTGGGTCAACTGCATGACTGATCGTGCCCAATCGACATTGTACATTGCCAACGGTATCGAGCAGTGGTTGCAATCACCAAGAGCTCGATCGCAGACCGATGGACCTCGCGTTTTCGATATTTTTGCTACCCATCACAAGGCGTCCAAATCAGCATACTGCACAGATGTGTTCGTGTTTGATTCGCAGACCGGAGAATTGTCAGAGGTAATCTTTGGAATCAGTTATGTCGAGGTTTCAAAGGTCAGTATGCAGAGGATGCTCTCCAGGTTAACTTCCGGTACCCAATCGCATCAACTATCTGGATCTGTGCCTGTGGGGATCGGGACATCCATGCAAATCTATCCATCGCCTGCTTCAACCAACAACGCATTACCAACGATGACATCCTTATCAGTCGCCCCAGTTCAACCGCTCTTTACAGGACCCCGCAACGACAAAGATCATGTGTCAGACAAGCTTAAAAACATCATTGGACACTTGTGTGGTCTTGAAAAGCATGAAATCAAAGATGACGCGCAACTCGCCGATCTTGGTGTTGATTCGCTCATGTCCATGGAGCTTCTGAAAGAGATCGAGACTGCCTTCAAGATCACGGTACCGGAAGAGGATCGCGTCGATGTAGTGGACCTAGCCAGTCTTGTCAAAGGCGTTTCTTCGTTGGTCAGTGGCAACACTCCAGATTCGTATCAGACTGAACCAGACTCCGAGGACGTCTCCGATGCCACTGACGCCACGTCAATCTCGTCAGCTGATGAGGTCAAAGAACTCCGGCTCGATGGTACAGAGTGGCTCACGTCATTCGAGGAGATGAACATGGATACTGACTCCTGCATCTCCGAGTACGGCTTTGCAGACTATCTGGTTGGCGTGGACATCAAGCAAACAGAGCTTTGCATTCTCATGATTCTCGAAGCGCTCGAGAAACTGGGCCGTGGCCTGACGGCTATCTCACCAGGCGCAGAAGTGGAACGCGTCCACCACATTGTTGAGCACAAACGACTTGTTGACTATTTGTATCATATCTTGAATACCAAGGCAGGCTTGATTGAGTCAAGAGAAGGTAAATGGGTTCGCACCAACACCCCGTTGCCTCATAAGACAAGCGAAGCGATTCTCCAGGAACTGCACCATTCTCACCCTAGCCATAGCGACGCATTCGAACTTGCATACCACTGTGGTACCCATCTGGCCGAGGTACTAAAGGGTACGGAGACTGGAGTCAAACTCATCTTTGGCAGCACCAAAGGTCGGGATCTGGTTTCGAAACTTTACGGCAATTGGCCTTTGAACGTTCTGTACTATAACAGAATGGCATCGCTGCTCGAGCAGATCGCTACGAAGCTCCCAAGAGGTCAAGGGCCGCTGAAGATCCTAGAGATGGGAGCCGGAACGGCAGGCACAACCAAAATCCTGCTTCCCCGACTTGCTAAGCTCGGCATACCTGTCGAGTACACTTTTACTGATCTGTCACCATCTTTTGTTGCTGCTGCTAGGAAGCAATTCAAGCAGTATGGATTCATGCGCTTCCGGGCTCATGACATAGAAAAGGCACCAGCGGACGATCTGGTCGGATCTCAGCATCTCGTCATAGCTAGCAACGCCGTACATGCAACCCATGATCTAGCTGTTTCTGCTACCAACATCAAGCAGGCGCTTCAGCCAGGAGGTGCCCTGCTCATGCTTGAGATGACCAAGCCGGTGGTGTTCATCGACATCATCTTCGGTCTGTTTGAGGGATGGTGGCTGTTCGATGATGGTCGCGATCACGCTATATCACATCAAGACCGCTGGGACCGCGTCCTTCGTTCAGTCGGATTCGACAAAGTCATCTGGACAGATGGCGAACGTCCCGAGAACGAGATTGAGCGACTCATGCTTGCAGTGAACCCCGACACAAGGTACGATAACCTCGAAGATCCCTTTCCAGTACCTATCGTCGATCTTCCGGCTGACCTTCAAACGCGGAAGACAGCCGTCGAAGCATATGTTAATAAGTTCTGTCAAGGATGGACAGGCCCTATATCCTTGATCAAAAACACTAGCGTCCAGTTCGCCAAGCGCGTCGTTATGATCACTGGCGCGACGGGAAGCTTGGGTACACATCTCGTTGCTCACGTCTCCCGTCTGCCCGATGTCTGGCGGGTCGTTTGTGTTAATCGCAAGTCTCGAGTTGATCCTATGACCCGACAACTGGATGCTCTACGAGACCGAAAAATCCACCTGGAGCCCTCTGTTTCGTCCAAGCTGATAGTANNTATGAGTGATACCAGCAAAGATTTGCTGGGCTTGGAGAAACGTCAGTACGAATGGCTGGCAAATCACGTCACGCATATCTGCCACAATGCCTGGCCAATGAGCGCGCAACGTCCCGTGCATGGCTTCGAAACACAGTTCCAAGTCATGCGGAATCTCATAGATCTGGCAACTGAGGCGGCTTCGAATCACGGATCAGTTGTCAGTTTCGAGCTTGTCTCTTCCATCGCCGTGGTTGGTCATTATCCTCTTTGGACAGGTCGTCGCATGGTGCCCGAGGAGCGCATGTGTATACGATCTGTTCTCCCCAACGGTTATGGTGATGCAAAGTACGTCTGTGAAACGATGCTTGATTCGACACTCCGTCGCCATCCCGACCACTTCAGGGCCTTCGTTACGCGTCCAGGTCAGATTGCTGGATCCAAATATAGTGGCGTCTGGAACACTACCGAGCACCTGAGTTTCCTGGTCAAGTCTTGCCAGACTCTCCGAGCCTTGCCTGCTTTCGAGGGCGAACTTTCTTGGACACCTGTAGAAGACGTCGCTGGCACGTGTGCTGATCTTCTGCTCACCGATAGCGCATCCCACTTTGTTTACCACATCGACAACCCGGTGCGACAGCCTTGGCCTCCCATGATCAAGCTGTGGGCCAACGTATTAAACATACCGCAATCGAATGTCATAGATTTTGACGAATGGATCGATCGTGTGCGCCAGTACACTGGGAAATCAAGTGAGAACCCCGCGAGCAAGCTGTTGGGATTCCTGGACAAGAACTTCATACGGATGTCCTGTGGCGGCTTGATCTTGGAGACCATAAACAGCGTCCATGATTCTCAGACTCTGGCTGCAGCTGGTGCTGTTAGCGACCGGATTGCTCGAAGATACCTGGAGGCATGGATGGATTGTGGATACTTGAAAAGATGACATGCAGCAATAATTCACGTGGTCTGTGTAGTCGGACGAGGTCGCATGTACATCAACGATGATGACTTAACATATTGCTAATCTCTCTTTGACCGAAGCTCCGAGCAATCAAACTCACCATAGATATTATAGAATTGGAATATTTTTCGATATGGGCTCCTACATGTTTGTACTCAACACATTGCAGCAAGATCCAAAGACAGATCTGAGGTCTTGTTGCATCTCCCACCTGTTGGCAAATGATGGCGCTTCGCGCCTGTATACATCAAAGTCTGTCACGAACCCTCGTTTAGAATCAAATCTTTGCCGATGACCAGCAGCTCAAGCCCTCCGGCAAGAACCTCTTGCCTCTATTGCCATATGGAGATTTTCTTTGATGGACCACGATGGCTTATTGACCGAATTTTATGGAAGCACTATCAGTTATGGCCATTCTTACCATTACTTTCAGAAGCTTTGTTCACAGATCAATCATCGCTACCAGAACATGGACGTACTGGAGATCGGTGCGGGCACCGAAGGCGCATCCAGATACTTCCTCAACTCTGAACAGGTATCCTTCAACACCTATACGTTCACGGACATCTCGAACGCCTTCTTCGAGCAAGCTGCAGAGGAGTTTGCCGAACATGCGGATAAGATGGAGTTCCGCCCACTTGACATTCGCCGGGATCCTGCAGAGCAAGAATTTAAGCCGCACTCCTACGACCTCATCATCGCCTCCAATGTGCTTCATGCCACGCCAAAGCTCGAGGAAACTCTTGCAAACGTCCGCAAGCTCCTCAAACCTGGCGGTCAGCTCGTCATCATTGAGGTGACGCATCGCGAACACGCACGTATCGGGTTCATCTTCGGTCTGTTCGCTGATTGGTGGGCTGGACATGATGACGGCCGCGTTCATGAGCCTTTCGTCACTTACGACCAGTGGGATACAATTCTCAAGAATACTGGCTTCTCTGGTATCGATAGCCGCACACTCGACCCCGACAGCACCATATTCCCCAACAGTGTGTTCAGCACTCACGCCGTCAATGATCTTGTCAAGCGACTTGATGCACCTCGGGAGTCGCCAGTCAAGGACAGCTATCCTCGAGTTGTTGTTATCGGAGGCAAGACATCGAAAACGTCCTCGTTGCTGGAACAATTACCTTCTGCTATGCCTCATCGCGAGGTACAGGCCGTCGACAGCATCAAGGCTGTGGTTGACGCTGATATCGATCCTACGTCAACCTTCATCATTCTCTCAGAGCTCGACGAAGAGACCTTCGCAGGGCTTGATGACGACAGATTTGACGCTCTCCAGTCGATATTCAATAATGCAAGCTATGTGCTGTGGGTGACAGAGAGCGCTTGGACCGACCATCCCAATCAGGGCACAACTATCGGTCTCCTTCGGACTCTGCGCCTGGAGTATGTCAATATCCAGATCCAGGTTCTTGACGTTGACAACGCAAACAATCTCACCCCAGAGATTCTATCCGAGACTGTCCATCGCCTTGAGGACGGCGCAAACCACCAGGAGAGCGGTATTCTGTGGACACAAGAACCAGAGCTCTATCTACGTGATGGTCGGATCGTTGTCGCACGTCTCAAGTCGGACGTGATGAAGAACAACAGATTGAACAGCAACCGCCGACCCATCAGCGCTGAGGTGGATCCTACCCAGGAAACTTTGGAGCTGACCGAAGACGATGGCACGATTTTCTTTAGACATCTCGAAGATCGTCGCGTTCCNAGCGTAAATGATGCAGGCAAGACGAAGGTTGAAGTGACATACTCGCTGGCTAAGGCTGTACGCGTTGGTAGATTGGGCTTCTACAATATGATCCAAGGTCGCATCTCAAAATCTGGTGAAGCTGTTGTCGCTCTGATAGCCGAGAACACATCCACTGCTCTGGTCGTCAGCGATCAACTGGTCCGACTCAGTCCCGGAACTCTCGCCGAATGTGTGCTACCTTTATTACTTGCCGATCTGATGGCTCAAAATCTGCTGCTGGATGCCACAACTGGTACCACAATTCTGGTGCTTGAGCCTCCTACATGGCTCGTTGATCCACTGGTACAGCAAAGTACTGCTGCACACATCAGAGTCGTCTTCGTGACCATCAATAGCCAAACTGTCGGCGATAACGGTGAATGGATCCAGTTGCATAAGCGCGAAACACAAAGCGAGCTTTCGAAGAGGTTACCGCGGCAAGTCTCCTCACTATGGAAGATGAACAAGGCCGGAGAGGGCACTGACATTGCCCAACGACTCTCAGCCACGGTTCCACGCAGTTGTTCTGTCTTCAACTTGGATCATCTCTTCCAGCATTCTGCAGCAGTACTATCGCAGAGTTGCAGTCGTATCGCATCTGTGCGACTCCAGGATGCTGTGTCTAGACTCGACGTCCTCCCAGCTTGCGACCCACAGTCCATCTTCACACCGAGCCACTTAGTGTCCGCTAATAATGCTCTTCCCGTCGATGCGGTCGTCTCGTGGCAAGCTGAAGCGAAGATTAACGCTCGCTCCCGCTCTATCGAGACCGGCCAGCTTTTCGTGTCAGACAAGACTTACCTCCTGGTCGGCTTGTCAGGCGACCTTGGACGGTCGATCGCTAGATACATGATTGAGGGTGGCGCTCGTCATGTTGTGCTTTTCAGTCGGTCTCCCAAAATTGAACAGGAGTGGATCGAGGATATCGCGGCGATTGGTGGTAACGTTATGGTTCTGCCTATGTGAGTCTTCTAGGATATGCAAAATGACCAATGCTAATCACGATTAGGNGATGTATCCAATGTCGCTTCGCTCGACGCTGGCCTGGCCAGTATCCGTACGACGATGCCTCCAATCGCTGGCGTGGCCTTTGGGCCACTCGTGCTGCAGGACGTCATGTTCAAGAACATGGATCTTTCAATGATGGAAATGGTGCTTGCGCCCAAGGTCAATGGAGCCCGCTTACTCAACGAGCGCTTGTCAGATCCGCAGAACCCTCTCGACTTCTTTGTCATGTTCTCGTCTTTTGTCATGGTGTCTGGCAATCCTGGACAGGCAGCCTACAGCGCCGCCAATGCTTACACACATGCTCTCGCTCAGTACCGACGCACACGTGGTATGGCTGGGTCCACAATCGATATCGGTGCAGTCTATGGCATCGGGTTCATCGCTAGAGCTGGACGAGAAGAAGAGTATGACGTCGTAAGTTTCATGTTCGACGAGGTCAATGAATGGGAACTTCATGCGCTTTTGCCGAGGCCGTGGTCGCTGGTCGTGCTCCTGGCACAGAGCCAGTAGAGCTGGTAACCGGAATGCCGTTCATTGATCCAGCTGATCGCGATCAGATTCCTTACTTTGATGACCCACGTCTCGCATACTACAAANCTCGCCACGCGTCGTGGTAAGGGCTTTGAGGCTGCCGGTACTGCTGGTTCTACTCAAGAGCGTCTACTCAACGCAGAAACTATGGACGACGTTCGTGTGATCATCTTGGAAGGTCTGTCTGTCAAGATTCGCGGAGCGCTACAGATCGTAGCATCTGATGAGCTAGACTTGGCATCTCCCCTGATCGATCAAGGCGTTGATTCTTTGAGTGCCGTCATCATTGGCACATGGTTCTCCAAGAACTTGAGCATTGATATCCCTCTTCTCAAAATTCTTGGTGGTGCTTCGATCTCCGATCTCGTGGGCGAGGCCATGATCCGCCTCTCAGCTCAAGTGATACCATTAGCGTACAGCGAATGTCAGGAGACTGCTGAAGCCGTCGTCTCGATAGCAAATCAGCAAGTCAAGCAATCGGAATCTGAATCTTCTGCCGAGTCCAGCAGTCTCGACGAGTACACCGAGACATCAACTCCGACAACGCTCTCTTCTTCGCCACCACCTTCCGACAGAAAGATCGAGAGTGTGGCGAGGACCGCACCGCTTTCTTTGACGCAAGAATATGCCTGGAAGCAACAACAGCTTGGGCTCGACTCTTCCGTTTTCAACAGCACAATTTGCATGCACATGCAAGGTGAGCTCGACCTCGATAGATTGGGCCGGGCTTTCAATCAGGCTCTACAGCGCCATGATGCGTTCCGCACATGCTTTGTTCCCGATCCAAGTGATTCGTCTAGGACCTTACAATCGGTGATGAGGTCACCAAGGGTTGCCTTCGAGACTGTGAAAGTCGTCGACCAGGCAGCTGCCGAGAAAGGAGCTGCAGACATCGAGGCCTATCAGTATGATGTAACGGTGGGAGATACTCTGAAGGTGGTCAACTTCCATTGGTCGTCCACTGACCATCTTCTCGTCTTTGCCTATCACCGTCTTGTCGGTGATGGTTGGACAACCGAACACGTATTCGTCGAAGTTGGTCAGCTGTATCATGGTAAGCAGCTTGAAATGCCGCCAAGCTACGTTGACTTCGCACTCCGTCAGAGAAAGCAGATCGAGTTTGGAGAGATGAGCAACGATCTCTCTTACTGGTCAACACTGTTCGAAACGCTGCCTACCCAGCAGCCTTCTCTCAACGTCCCGGGCAAGCAGCTCACAACCTCGCTCTCCTGGAACGAGCACGAGGTATCAGCACGTCTCAACCCAATGGTAGCTGTACGTATCAAGGATCGCAGTCGCAAGCACAAGACGACCCCGATGCAGTTCTATCTTGCTGCATACTACGTTCTCCTGGCTCGCATGACCGGCACATCGGACGTCTGCATCGGTGTCGCCGACACTCATCGCTCTACACTTTCCGACCAAGCCACTATGGGCTACTTCGCCACTCTTCTCCCCTCTGCGTCTGGGCTACACTTCTGACAAGATATTCAGNNCGAAGCTCTTGTCGCTGTCAAAGAGCAGATGCGCACAGCTCTTCTGCATAGCGCTACACCTTACGCTGCCATTCTGAAGCACCTTGGATTATCACAGCCATCTGCCTCCGAGCCAGCATCACAAGCACCTCTGTTCCAGGCAGTCTTTGACTACAAACAAGGTCAAGCAGAGAGTGGAACCATCGGCAGTGCAAAGATTGTGGACTCGAGAACTCCCAGAGCCAAGTCACCATTCGATGTCGTGCTGGAGATGAGCGATGACCCTAACAAGGATCCTCTGATCACTATCAAGCTGCAGAGTGACAGGTACTCGACTACGGATCCTGAGGTGGTGATGGACGCGTACCTGTCGATATTGAGTATCTTTTCGAGGAATCCTGCGTTGAGGGTTGAGGACGGTCGCTTGGCACAAGGAGTCAAGGCCAGGGCGTGAAGCGTGTCATAAACAGATCATTCGTTCTTTCCGTATAATTTTTACTAGATTCTCTTGTCCGCAAATCGCTCGAAGCTTCTCTGCCAAGCACAAGACTCATCATAACGTTGTTCCCACAGTCATGGCATCATTCCGTTTTGGTAGACGCACGATCTGTTGATCGCAGGTAAAGCTATGATATATAACCTGTCACGTTCACTCCGACGTTCAATCCGAATCCGTTCATCATATTTAACATGCTTGCTAGATATCCTTTCGTCGCCCTCGCTCTTGCCCTTTCGCAGTCTTACCCGGCCTCGCCAGTTGCGAAGGACAGCCTTGTCAAGAGAGACAACACTTTCTATACCGAAGTTGGCGAGTGCCACGGTTTTGTTAACCTACTTCGATGAAAAGACCTTCTATTCTGACTGCGACTTTGTTTTTGCAGGCATGCCTAGAAATTGTACAAATAGGAAAATGATTAGACTAGGTTATACTTAACTAGTACAAGTGCTAGTAATAGTATATATAATACCTTTATTTTAGCTATAAGAATAAGCCCTATAATACTACTAATGATGCTTTTCTATAATCATTAAAAGGCATAGGCTACTAGTCTTATTCTACTTAAAGTACTATAATTATTAGGACATTATGTTATAGATAAGAAGCCTATGCCTAGTGGTAGTTAACTAATAACACTAAGAGTAATTGTCATATAGTATATAATAATATACTAGGACAGCTATCTTAAAGGTAGACACTGTAAAAAGTAAATAGCAAAGCGAGATATCTCTCGGCTGCGATCGGCATTCTGAAACAAACCGAGAAACCCTCGCTTGCCTCGGTGCCCTGAAGCTAATCACCGAGCACGTGCACACTTAGGTCGCCGAACACTTTCCCCTACCAGGAAAGCAGCGCGCCCCAGTAAATTCTGACCGTCGAATCCCTCGAATCCTTCGAATCCTTCGAAATGTCGTTGCGGAACGAAGGCTAATCGATAATGTAAAGTAGAAAGTACAAGTACGATCAATTCTCCGAACATCTCAAGCTCTATATTATTCAGTCTTCTATATCGCTTGCCAGTGCTCACCACACCAACCAAGATGCCTCTGAACATAGCCATTGTCGGCGCTGGCCCGATAGGATGCACTCTTGCTCATCTCACTCTCAAATCTCCTCAACCCATCTCCGTCACCATATTCGAAGGTGAAGCCAACTCTGACGCTCGCAGTCAGGGTGGCAGTCTGGATCTACACGACGAGAGTGGCTTGCTTGCGATCAAGAAAGCCGGACTTTATGAGAAGTTTCTAGAGCATGCCCGATTTGACGGAGAAGCCATTATTGTTTCCGACAAGCGAATGAAAAGATACATCAACATGGGCGGAGGTACCAAGGAAAGTAATCGTGGTCGTCCAGAGATCGACAGGCCCCAATTGCGTAAGCTGCTCATTGACACATTGCCTGAGACTGTGGTGAAATGGGGTCATCGTTTGCAGTCAGTCACGACGCCCTCTGGATCGTCTCAACCTAAGGATATTACTCTCAACTTTGAGCATACATCTGTCAGTGGTTTTGATTTGATAGTAGGTGCCGACGGCGCCAACTCGAGAATACGCCTTCTAGTCACAGATGTTCAGCCTCACTTCTCCGGTGTGACGGCTGTCAGGTTCGGTGTCAGCGACGTCGCCACGAGGGCACCGGAACTGTACTCACTGGTCAACAAAGGCAGTTTGTTCGCAATCAGTGACCACAAAGCCTTGATGGCCCAGCAGCTTGGAGATGGTAGTCTTTCTGTCTATGCAATGTTAGTTCCACCATCTGCCGACTGGCTCAGAACCTCCCCATACCACACCAATGACATGAAGATGGCCAAACCTGCTCTGCTGGAAGAATTCAAAGATTGGGCTCCCGATCTCAAGGCTATCATCGAGAACGCTGATCATGGCCTCTGGGCATCGAACCTGGATATGCTGCCTGTCGGTACTGCCTGGGAACATCGCCCCGGCGTGACCTTGATTGGTGATGCAGCTCATCTCATGACNCCCCTTGCCGGAGAGGGCGTGAACCTAGGCCTTGCAGACACACTCTCTCTCGCGTCCGCCATCGAAGCCGCCAACACCTCCTCCACACCCTCAGCCGCACTGCCATCTGCCGTCAAAAACTACGAACTTGAAATGTTCGTTCGCGCAAAAAAGTGCCAGGATCTGAGTTATAGAATGATGAAGTGCATTCTGATCAAGCCAAACGCCCCAGAAGCGACAATTGAGGAATTCGCCGCTGGCGCTCTCGAAGTCGGATGTCCCAGCTTCTTGTACCCGATCGCTAAACTGGCTATCAACGCTTACTTCTTCTACTTCNNCAGAGCCTGGCATTGGTTCTGGAATACGGAGCAGACATACAACGCTGGCATGAAGACTTCTTTTAAACATTGAGATTGCACATGGGATTAAGGACAAGCGAGGGTGTTTAACATTGCAGCTTAGAGCTCACCACTTGTGGATCTGTGACTGTCCTCTGATCCGTATATGGGGACATTACCACAACCTATAATGTTAATTGTATGCATACATTGAGATAACAACACTAGATCTTCCACAATGGCCGCTATCCTCGTTCCATCAGTGACAAAGTTCTGAGCAGTATCTCGTATTCAGCTGGCCCCAAGGAAAGCTGTTGTCCCTGCGATGTCGCGTCAAAGCGACAAGGAGTCAAGTACAAACAGGACGGTGGCTTCCCGGTCACGGCGGAAGAAAGTCGCTTATGTAGGTGGAGTCGTGGAAGTTCTCAGATGGAAATCGACATTCATGGTAAAGACGGTAACGCGGCAGAGACTTCGTACGCGTCAAGGCCACAGTCGCATCGCAGCTGTTGTATAGACTTCTCTGACCCCAAGCAATAATCCCGCTCTTCCATGTGGCATTACGATTGTTGGCGGTCTTCCAGAGTCTGAGGTACGCTAATCAAGCCATTTCCACCAGTCCACAAACTCTCTAGCCACGGCCTCGAGCGTTCGGGCTTCCAGGTAGCATATTATGGAGAATGCGAACTGACCAAGAACGAACTCCTCCGTATTGTGCTTACATGGCATAGACTTGTATTGTACCTGCCGTCTCTGATTTGTTCTTGCAGTCCTTTGTACAGAACATCCGCCATGTTTTTCCCTGTCCTGACTTGCTGATAACCGTTCTGTGTCAGGAATGAGTGTCTCAGCGAAGATCAGCGTCTTCTCGAGAGCTTCACTTGAGAAACATCCTGAGAAACAATCGTGAACGAGATCCGGTGACACTTGAAATGAAGGGCACATATCAACCATTGATTTCGGACACCAAGAAGCCCAGACAAACATTCATCTGCCAGAAACGACAATAGCAGTGTCAGTACCCGGAGAATCGGCCTGAGAGTCCGGATCTATAGACAAGAAAAACATGCAAGTGCCGGTATCGCTCTCGAAAGACACTTCAACGCAATTCGTACGGGCACTACAGATCGGGGTACAGTCGTTGATGCTCATGGCATTGGGTGAATCCTCGTATATCGCGACGGTTCCCTGGTAAGCAGTGTCAACCTGGATGTTGTATGTGATGGGCGCGGTGGATTCTGCTGGCGCTGGAGAAGTAGCAGATGCTGTGACAATGGTCGATGTTGCGAATGATGATGATGATGATGATGATGATGACGTTGTAGGAAGTATGCTTGTTGTCGATGCCATTGATGTCGTTGATGTCGTCGATGTTGTGCCGTTTTCTTTAGATGCTGATGTTGTGCTGATGGCAGACAAAGTGCCGCTGGCTGTTTTGGAGTCGATTGTTTCGAAACTTGTATTGGTGATGTTGAGAGACGCATTCGATGGTTTCGATTCTGAGACACTCATCGAACTTGATGTTGAGGTGACTTTCAGTCTCGACGAAGTCGAAGTTGTCAGTTTGGAAGGATCGGAGGATGACAGTCTGCTGCTGCTCAAGAGGGATGGCAGTGGAGTGCTTGCAGAAGTTGATGAACGGCTGCTCGAAGCTGAGACTCGTAGGCTTGACTTTTTCGAGGATTTGCTGTTGGTGGTGATTGTTGCTACTTTACGGCTTGATGACGTTTTGGTACTCGTCTTGAATGTGAGACTGGATTTGCTCGTGGTGGTTTTTGCCCAAGAGGAACTGTGGGTATGCTGTGTCGACGAAGATGTCTTCTCACTTGTTCTAGTGACAGATACGAAAGATCCGCTGCTGGACCGCGAAATTGCTTTACTGCTTGACTTCGTTGAGGATGACGAGAGTTTCTTGCTACTTGTCCTTGTTGGTGAGGGACCTTTAGTAGAGCTTTTTGAGGACGAGGAAGGCTTAGAAGATGACCTCTTCGAACTCGAAGATTTTGGGTTCAAGGTAGTGGAACCTTTCGAGGTGAAACTGGAAGTTGGTCTAGGATCTGCCAGAACACAATTACAAGCATGTCGCACAGAAGGATTGTTCTGATTCGGTATGGGAGAATCTGTTCTTGGTCTGGAGGGAGCTATTAGCCTGGAGTGATATTAAGTTAGAGAAGATTCGCCTTACATATATTGCCAGAAATGACAGAAGTCGACAGAATCCTTAAACTCATTCTTGATAAAGTTAGACGCTGAAGAAGGACATCCAGCAGGCACAAAACTTTGCATTCTCGCAGCGTCCTGGATCGCTTTCTTATCTCGGGACCAGGTTCCGGACTGGGCAGCATTGATGATGCATTTGCATGCTCCCAAAAGTGCATCTGGATCTATCTTCGGGAGCGGTGACCGGGTCCTTCCNNACTACGCAATGAGGTCAACATTTGGGTTTCCTACTGATGGGGTATCAAAGACTGGGTCATCAACTTACTCGCTCAGATACCAGGTGCAGAAGTAGTCAGGATGCTGGACTTGTTGTTTGACCAGACCAATGTCAGAAGGAACACATGCTCGCTGTTCCAAGACGAATGTATGTGCCGAGGGGAACAAAGAGAGCAACGGTAACAGTACGTGAAGAAACTGCATTCTTTCGGGTCGAGAGGAGTTGGAGTCAGGTCGAGGCGCATGCAAGAGAGTCGAGAAGACCACGGCGTGATTTATACGTAAGTCATCATCCCTGTAACTCGGATGAAGACAGCGCGACGCTGCGAGCAAATTTCAATATTGATCCTTCGCAAACGTTGTTCAGCTGGCCGATAACATGCTCATTCGTGGGCGTTCCAGAGCCATGACACCGTCAAAACTATATTGAAAGGACGCTTGAAGGAATTTCAAGAACCACATTTTAGACATAGACAGATCAGAGTGAGGATAACAATTGATCAAAGTTGGAATGTTTGTCGAAACTGATCGCTCGAACGACAAAGATAGGTTCCGAATATGACCCCACGAACAGAAACGTTGGCCGTTTCAACAGTCACTCAGCCGCAGAGGATCAAATCTAGAATCCTGTCTTCTAGGCCTGAGCCTGTGCGATGGTTCTAAAGTCGACCGCGAGCAAGATCATTCATATGCCATAAATTAGCACAATGTTTCTCACGTCACACAGTGCATGAGAAAGACCCGGACAAACCTCCATCTTCGTGGACATCACTTGTTGGTCGAAGCTAGTGTGCATTTCTACCGATCAACTTCGAAGTTCGAGAGGGCAAGTGAGCAAACATTCGAATGATCTAGTCTGCACCAGTGTTTCCACCATTTGGACCTATGTCAACAGATTCATTCCCGGCATCTTCTTTCTCAGCAAACGACCGCAGGACTAAGTAGTCGACTGAACAAGCTATTGTAATCCGTGCCTACGTCTTCCTCACCATGCTTCCAACTCGAAAAACTTGAGCTCTTCTGGTGCACTGACAAGTATGGTTTGCAGTTGGGTATGTGTGAACTGTCAACCGATGTATCTGTGCCTGCCAGCGTCAGAAGCCAGGTATAAAGATGCAGCGTCTAGAAAGAAGAGTAGATGATGTCTCGAAGAATATGGCCTGCAGCGGGACAATAAGAAAGGAAATACCAGGCTAAGCGCAAGAGTAGCAATGCTCTGTGATACAGAACAAAGGGAAGGAGACAGTAGTGTGATTCCTTAGGATTGAACGATGGGCCAATCTTTGGGCAAGCCAGGAGAGCAGTCAATTCCAGGTAAAGAATGTCATGTCTTGAGGCTCGAAAGGAATAATCGGTACCATTGGAGGCGCACCAGAGGCGAAGAATCAAAAATGTAAGGACGTCGTACGACGAGGACGGCAGCAGTCCCTCGGCGCCTGTGGTGCTGAAATAGTGTCTAAGCCTCACAAAGAATGTTCTGGATGAGTAACAGAATGCAGTGGTGATCCAACGAGTCACTCTCAACTCGGGAAAGGGTTGGGGGCAGGCACGCTGGTGAACCTCTGCATCAGGTCATTGTATGCTTGGCGCATATACTGAATCTCTGCTTCTTGTTGCTGTAGTCTCTGATGCAGAGCACTGTTCTCCTTCTCAAGCGACTCGAGTCTGAGGCTTGGGTGCAAAACTTGATGGACCGTTGAAGTAGGCACATCGCTAGGCACAGCCTGATGGGCCTGAACAGTGACTGGATAATCAGGAAATGTACCATCAGACTGGGGAGGTTGGTAACCACTCGTAGATGGGGATGAGTGTGTGTCGTCGAATGAAGCAGGAGAGTCTTGAGTATGGTCAGTGGGAGGATTGAGTTGTGCATCAGCGGCATCTCTGGCCAACTTTGCAGCCAGTCTCTTTCCAGTCAGCTTGTATATGCGACCTTGATGCAACGGATGGCCTTTGGGGTAGCGTCGTATTACTTGGGGGTTCATCTCGCGGGCAATGTTGTATACACGGTCTCTTCCGATAATGTGGAGGTCGGGATACTTGTCGCGAAGATACGTGTACAGCTCACCACGGTGCATCTTGAGTACCTCGTCGTTTTTGTACTCTTCTGTCAGCAAATCTTTGATGGTTTTTTGCAGGTCTTCTTCGTTGGTCTCTGGACGAATGCGCTTGTGAAGACCGAGTTNTTTCCTGGTGTCCATGACATAGCGACGGGTGACTCTATGGCCAGCCTGGTTCAAGATATCGCTGATTGCTTCATCAGAAAGTCGCGGGCCACGAAAGAGTCGTGTCAACTCTGCCTGCAGTGCATCCTTGTCGGGCTTGTCGCGTCTTGATATGCCCCATATCTTGAGATTGCGCTCGAGGGTGCGCTTTTTACAGATGACGTTGTGTTCAGTTGCTAGCTTTTCGATGGCTTGGAGGATAGTCAGACCATCTACCGAGATCCACTGCCTGAGATCTTCTTTGCGTTCCTTCAAGCCTTCGATAGGCTGCGTCATGTTGAAAGGAACCTGGCGGACGGGGTAGGCGGATGTCGGTAGTTCTGGCGAAGTGGGAGGGAGCAAGCGCCGCAACTTCTCAAAAGCAGATCTGAGTGCCAAGAATCAATGAGGCTCTGCGGGAAGGCCCTCGGCAGACCCGGACCGCGGCGAGCGACAAGAATGCGGGGAAAAGCGTGGTGGAAAAAATGTCAGCGGCAAGTGCGAGGGTCGCGACTTCCTGCACATCAACATTTCACACGATGAAGTTGTCAAATCCATCGGCGGTGCCCGTGTACACCATCTCTGGATCAGCGACAGCTCGCCCTCTACCAGAATGGCTCGCGCGACAGAGAAAGCGCAGTTTGAAGCAGGACCCGGAATGGGCAAACAGAGTCGAGCTGCTGCAGGACTTTGAGTTTGAAGAGGCCTCGCAGTGTGTGAGAGTCAGTGATGATGGAGAGTGGGTCATGAGCACAGGTATGGACATTCTCTTCAGATGCAGAAGAAGGAAGAAGCTCACACAAGGCNNAGGAACGTACAAGCCGCAACAACACGTGCACTACCTGCCGCATCTGTCGCTGTCGTATGCGCGCCACACCGACTCGCTCAACCAGACCTTCCTCCTCCTCTCGTCCGATTACAGCAAATCCCTGCATCTGCAGACCGACCGCACCCTCGAGTTTCACACGCCCGGAGGCATGCACTACCGCACCCGCATCCCTCGCTACGGCCGCGACCTCAAGTACAACAAGCGCGCAGCCGAAGCCCTGATCCCTGCCTCGGGTGTCAACCAGGATGGCATGGGCGAAGTCTACCGTCTTAACCTGGAGCTGGGACGTTACATGAAGGGCTACGAGGTCGATGTTGGTGGTGATGACTGGACCAGCTCGGGCGCCGGCGCCTTGCAGGGTGGAATCAACACGGGCTGCGTCAACACGGCCGCCATTGCCGAAGACTCGCACAACCTCCTCGCCTTTGGCACGAGCATCGGCACCGTCGAGTTCTGGGACTCGCGCTCTCGCAGCCGCGTCGGCATCCTTCAATCCNNCCCTTCGCAGTTGCAAGACGAACGTACACAAATCACCGCCCTCGAATTCCATCGCTCCGGTCTCAACCTGGCAACCGGAGACTCTGACGGTATCGTTCGCGTATATGATCTGCGTTCGCCCATGCCGCTCCTCACAAAAGACCAAGGCTACGGCTACGCCATCCAGACCCTCAAGTACATGTCACCCACTTCGACCCAAGTCCAGAGCGAAAAGCTCATGTCGGCCGACAAGCGCATCATCAAGATTTGGGAAGCCTCCAACGGTGATCCCTGGACAAGCGTCGAACCCGCCGTCGACCTCAACCACGTCGAGTGGTGCAAGGACAGTGGTATGCTCCTCACCGCCAACGAGGGCCGTCAACAACACTCCTTCTTTATCCCACAGCTGGGACCCGCTCCTAAGTGGTGTTCCTTCCTCGACAACCTCGTCGAAGAAATGGCCGAAGACGCCCAAGATCCATCTGCCTTCAATGCCGGTGCACAAGAGACTGGCGCTGTCTACGACAACTACAAGTTCTTGTCGACTCAACAACTCCGCGAACTCAACCTCGACCACCTTGTCGGCACCACCTCCCTCCTCCGCCCTTACATGCACGGTTACTTTGTCGCCCAGAAGCTGTACGAGCAAGCCCGCCTCATCAGCAACCCCGACATGTTCGAAGAACAACGCGCCAAATCCATTGCCGAAAAGATCAACAAGGAGCGCGAGTCTCGCATTCGTGGAAACAAGGCTGCAAAGGTCAAGGTCAACAGGAGACTGGCAGAAAAGATGGCTGCAAGAGAAGAAGCGAACGAACGTCGCAAGGCCAGACGTGTCTTGCGACAGGGAGGAGACGAGCCCCAACCACAGGCAGACGGAGAAGACGAGGAACAAGATGCAGACAAGCCAGCAAGAGGTGTGCTTGGAGACGATCGTTTCGCCTCGCTGTTCCAAGACGAAGACTTCGAGATCGACGAGCAGTCGCGCGAGTTCCAGCTTCACAACCCCTCGACCGTACCAGTCGCCAAAGACTCTCAACGCAAGCGTGGTCTCACGGCTGTCGAAGAAGAAGCCAACCAATCCATCCACGGCTCCTCAGACGACGAATCCGAAAGCGACCTCGACGACGCGGCAGCCGAAAGACAACAACGCGGTGTCCAACGTCGCAACGACCGTGGCGACGACAACACCGTCGACAAGAACCGCATCTCCTCGACCAACTACCGCAAATCTGGCCACAAGCCAAAGCAACCGCAAATGTCCGTCTCCTCCTCGCTACCCAAGAACAAGAATGCAAACGCCAACCGTCGGGATCGTTCCTTTGGCTCTCTTGCCCAGAATCTTAGGGATCAACCAAAGAGCAGCATCAGGCAAGGAGGTGTCGTTGGTGAGAAGGAAGTCACATTTGCACCACAAAAGGTCCAGAAGAGACCTCAAAGGCCGAGAGAAAGCTACGGTGGTGATGCCGATGATGGAACTGGCAGAAAAGTTCCCAGAGGCAAGGAAAGAAGAAGCGCTTCCGGAAATGTGTTTAGAGGCATGTGAGCTGTTTTTTCTGTATTTGCATCTGCATCTGCATCTGTTTAAATTTTTCTTCTTTCTTCGAATGTCAATATACCCTTTTTCGTTTTGCATCTACGGTTCATTCCTTTGTAATGTCCTTCAAAAGATCCGTCACGCGTCACATCAATGTCGAGAATCACACCAAGGTCTAAATTGCAGAGTTGAAACACGCATAAAAGGGAGCAAAACGAAACGAAACGTACAGCAGCAGGGATTCCCATCAAGGACGTAAAACCACAACGACTTTCGCAGCAGAGAACAACAGGAAAATAAAGTGTGACAGTGCAGTATGCCGAATCGCAAGCCGAGGGTTTTCTCAAGGTAGCATGTAGTAGAGTGCATGAGAGGAGGATTCGGGAAGTGATTGCTTCTCCAACCATGCCTGATATCATTACGAACCTGTCTCCTCCATCACCAAACCACTCTTTGTTATCAAAACCACGACCGAGATACATATCTGCCTTGGTGCGCGAACTTAGCTGAGATCTCCAACTTTTGCTCCGGATTACCGCACTTGTACTAGCATACGTGCGGCGATATGTCCAGCATTGGATGAACGAGAGCCATGCGTCAAACCGTGCTAAGATTGGACAATATTGGATATCCACTTAGTAAATGAAGAACAGCCGACATGTCAAGAGGGAGATATGGGCACACGATTCGCATGCTGTGTGACAAACGAGTTAGCCCAAGGTAACGAAATGGTGAAGAATGGAAGGTGCGACCTCTTGTTGTTGGCACGTCTGAATATGAGATTGGCCTTGGCGATCAGAGACATGAAAGAGGAACGACTATTTGGTATGGTACGTTAGCCATTCGAGTCTTGGCGTGTTGTTGGATTGAGCAATCACACCGTTCATCAGAGGCCTGGCCATGTCTAATGAGGCAACGGTTGAGAAGAGAAGTGGTGTCCATGCTTGAAGAGACAATACCGTAGGAGTGGAGAGAGAGAGAGCCAGATCCATGGTCGAAGAACCGATGGCGTAGTTCGTGGACGGGACAGAGGAGGAAAAGACACGGCCAGATCCAAGCTCGAAGAGACAATGCCGTAGCACGTAGAGGGCCAGTGTATCCAAGCTCGAAGAGACAATGCCGTAGCACGTAGAGGGCCAGCGTATCCAAGCTCGAAGAAACGATGCCGCAGCACGTAGAGGGCCAGTGTATCCAAGCTCGAAGAGACAACGCCGCAGCACGTGAAAGTTTAGATCCAGACTCGGGCGAGACTCATGCTTGGAGAAGGAACAGTCGACATCCGCGCCTGGAGAGAACAGCTGAAGGAAAGTCGCGACTTGAGATTCAGTTCATACTAAGGACATGCAAGGCCAGCGAAAGCAACGAACAAGAGGCGCACAGATCCATACTTCATGAATAAGAAGAAAGAACTTTCATGGCATTGTAGAGGAAGGTGAACGCCAACCAGGTGCAAGAAACATGAGCTTGGGGGATGAGTTGGTTGCGGTCGTGTCTAACTTGGTAGTATGTCGCGTCGCGTCGTCGCGTACGCGTCGAGTCGGCGTTCGGCGATAACGGAGTGACACCAACGCCAAGCCCGAATCTTGCTTTGGCGCATCACCAAGGGTTGGACGCAGAATACGTTGCTCGGGAGAAATAATGTCTACGGCAGCATACTAGGAGTTATGACTAGAAAATTGGATGCAAAAATTCATAGAGCTCGTTAGAGTAATTTCTATGCTTTTGCGATATTGTTCATGTATTGAAAGTGAATTTTCCGTGGCTGAAGATGATGGAATTCCGTGCTTCGTGAGGGAATTCTCCTGCTAAGATTTTGGCTGAGCAATGACTTCTTTCTCCAACCCTCGCACCTTTTCACCAAGTCTACACCCCGACAGCTCTTGGCCTGAAAAAAGCAGGTCCGATCATCATCTCCAGACTCGTGCCACCTCTGTGCTATGCACCGCTGTGTTTGCACAATTGGTGGAAACTCTCCACTGGAACGAACTTGACCATCACCACTGCATGGAAACTTCAGGCTTCTGCACTCTTCTCTTTGCCTTCTCATTCATCAGTCAGTCGGTCTAGCAAAGCTATCGAGTGTACCATGACAATGAGACCTATCATGACAATGGCGTTCAAGAAGAAAGAGGTCCAAACAAGACCGGCAGCAACCGATCCTACTTCTGTATCCCAGTCCTTGTCAATGCCATATTCAACGACAGAGGCACTTGCTGTAGCTGCAACATGTTGCCAAGTAGCAGCTGTTAGCGAGAACAAAGTCGACAAAATCATGCACACCGCACAGATCCCCGAGACCTTTCGAGAAGGAAATGGTTTGACGTCAACCAAACTATCTGTTCCTCGATCTCTCTCCTCGTACCAGCCGGGAAATGTCGCCAGACCGGCCATAGCTACACTTGTGAGTACAACACTTAAGANTCCTGTCCTCGTCAGCATTCAAACCAGTATCAATGCTACCCATTGAAGTATTACTCACAAAAGTCCCGGGAAAAGCACCCCACTCTGGAAGTGATGCAGCAGGCCAACAAGATTTGTCTCATTTGACGATTGAATGGATTGACGTCGAGCTTCATCGCCACAGACCCATTGCAGACCGTTGGATCTGCTGCACATACCAAAGTATCCCGCTCGCACTTCTATGCTTTGTTGAGTGTCTGGTCCCGAGGAGTTGATCGTAGTTCTACCGCCCATGACAAACACGGTCGGTAACCCGGAGGAGCATCCGGCAAGAACAACGCCTGTGTTTTGTGCGTGAGTGCTGTCTCTTGCTGATTATTGCCATGTNNGCCTACATGGTAAGACCACTGGACCAATCGATACCATCATCAGAATGTGATGATATCCGATGAAAGCTATCAGTCATGTAAGCAAAAGTTTGTAAAAGACTGGACGGGAGATGATACGTATGGCGCGTTGCAAAAACTCCATTTGGAAGGAATCTTTGTAGCAAGGCGTTTCTATAAGATCACTACGAGCACAGCGTTACAGGCGAACTAACAAAGGCAAAAGGAAAAACAAAAGGATAACGAAAGGGCAACACTACTACTGCTTATGTTATGCATGCAGCCCATTTTCTTTGCCAGCGCTTACAGGCGTCCCCTGATTGGCTATACCATTGAAGGATCAGCGTAACCTGATATGGTCACATTATCACCAGCCTGGGCCACATTCTCTTGAATTATTTGAGAAAGCTTCGCGCTGTTCTTTACTGATGGAAATGCGCCATACAATCCACCATGAGCAATGAACGTTTGTCGTTAGGGTCCAGCTTTGAGCTTGGGAGAACAATTTCCACTGGAAAACCTCGACTTGGATTTTCTGACCCAAGCTTGGACGATGGCCAAAAGGCGGGAAACAGGTGTGTTTTCGATTAAATGATGATATCTTTTCAATTTTGATAATGATTAACGACCTGCGAAAGTGCTTTGTCGGGCAAGGCCGATTTACAAGTGTTGCCGTCAAGTATCACAGGTCCTGTTTCCGGACATGGCTCGGGGACTCCCAGTAGCGATTCGATAGACCCAGCTACAATAGCTTTGCCTGCTAGCCCTAAGCCCGACACTGACCCAGCCTCAATTCCTTTACCCGACAGTCCACTCTCGCAGGCGGCTTCTGTGAGCCCTTCTCAAATTAGCAATGAATCTTTGCCGAAAAGGCCAACACGGAAGAACAAATACAGCCCGGATCAAACAAGTCGATATGATCGTCTCATACTTGGACTCGCAAAGTCAGCTCCTCATCTTAATCCACTTGGTCACTTGACAGATCATAAGCACCGTCTTGGATCACTGTCTGTGTTGAGGATCCCGATGAGCCGACAAGTTTCGACGAAACCCATCACCGAAGTTGTTGTGGATGATTTCAGGACAGATGAGATTGCCGATGTCGTGAGATCCCTTCTGGAGGGGATCAGCTCTACCTCGCATCAGCGTGTGATTTTGATCGAAGACATATCATATATTACACCTTCAATACTTCAACAGTGCTTCCAGGGATGTTTACCAAATCCTGGATTCCTCGCAGACCACTTGAGCGCATCACGAAATCAACCACATAACCCTATGAGCGTTCAAAAATGCGTGCTCTAGGGGGAAGGCATAGCTCAATCCATTGGTGGAGGCCATATTGGCGTGCGGTTTTCCCTCCACATCTCAATGAAAAACGTTGGCAGGTCTTGTTGGATTCCGGATCGTGCAAGTGGCTATCCAGACCACGAACTGGAGGACGGACCACATCGCATACCAACAACGTCATCGAGCATTCTTTCGATATCGAAACCAACATTAGGCGTGATGAATGGTATCCACTCGGATCTGGCAGTGAGCAGGCAGACCTCGCAGCGTGGGAAGAGAGGGCGACTATCTATGTTGTTGAGCCACCAGACGAGCCTAAGACTTGTATGTGATGTCCCTTCTTATACTTGAAATGAAACATGGCTTATTTGGAAACCAACTACAGATGTACTGATGATAGACCCATTACCAAGGGTAGACTATTTTGAAGATGCCGTTCTCATTAGAAGATGGAGTCCGTTTTATGACGCGGTCCCCCGAGGACAACCACCAAGCACCTTTGACAATGTCGACGCATCAAGAGACGGCGATTCGTTGATCTCTTATCTGGAATCTATCAAATCTACCCGCGAGGACCTTACTTCATGGTTAGAACACGATAAAGATTCGGAAGAGGAACCCATGGATATTTTGGAAGCGCTTCTGACAGTCGTTGGAACAGATACCGAGACCCTGCTTGACATAATCATGACCGAATTGGACAGCATCACAGGGAAGATTATGAATAAAGCACTGTTGCAAGAAAAACTAACTTCCTGGCGAACTTCGATGTCCCGATATACGCTGGAACTGGAAGGTATGCATAGGTCACTGGATGGCTTCCACGAGTTTCTGGTCGACTACGAAGCTTCCAACAAGGCAAAATCCAAGCTAAAGCATATCCGGTTGCGGGTCAAGAAGACGCTCGCACATGCAGTGAGCTCATACGCTACAATGAGGGCTGAGATGTCCATCCTTGACAGCAGGAGAAGTATCGCTGAAGCAGAAAGTGTTGGTAAACTCACAGAGTTGGCCTTTATCTTCATCCCCATCACCTTTGCGGCCAGCGTCTTTAGCATGCAAATCAAGGAACTTCAGAATGCTGTTCCGCTACGAAGTTTCATCATCGCTTGTATCATCACATTGGCTTGCTCGTATGGCCTCCGTCTTCTCGTCCGTAGTCGCTTGCTACGCCGGTCCATGCAGAGATTGATCGAAGACGTGCAAGTATACGCCGAAGTCCAGCCCAACAGACCAATACGTACTCGCAAGTTCATCTCTTTCATATTGGTCAAGCATGTCGTATCGGCGTCGGCTATCGTCGCTGTTCCAGTCATTGTGCCTCTGTGGACGAATACGAATCTGGACGCTGGATTCAAAACTGCAATCACGGTCGTGTTGCTTGTTTTTGTTCTTCTGGCCGCTTTATATGCGACGAGCGAAGAAGAAGGGTCGTTTGACCGGGCTTGGAAGCAGTGGGCCAGAAACACTTTTACGGCAAAGCGTGTCCGACGGACTACAGTGGCTGAGGTATAAAGTCTAGCATATACGTCGGTGTCAAGATTCATGAGCCTCCTTGCCATCCCTCGACAAGATAATGTCATAAGAGGCTCTCTATCCCTCTATCCCCTTCCTCTTCCCATCCATCCGACTCAAATCACATACGGAATGAACAACCAAGGAACCCTCTTCTCATACTCGACCCACGCATCCCCATACTTTTCTCTACACTTTTGGATATCTCTGATAGCGCGATGCACAATCATACAAGCGAAAAACAAAGGATAGAACCATGGGAACGGGGAGTCGAAACCGGTGATTGCGCCCCATGAAAGCGCAAAGAAGAGATCGCAAGTGTAGTGAATCTTGCGTGCTCTGGCGTCTATTTTTGTGAAGATCGTGTTAGTAGGGGGCTCAGAAGGAAGAAAAGACGATTTGAGGAAGAAGAAGGGAAGGAGAACGAGAAAGAGAAAGAAAATACTTACNNACCACCCATCACACAAAATCGAATCTCCAGTCTTAGTCTTGATGCTGACAGGATTTTTTACTGCTTTCCACGGCAATTGTGGGAATGTCTTCCGATCCAACTCCACACCGCGTTCCTGTGCTCTAAACATGTTTTTCTGACTGTTTGCTGTATCCCAGATCCAGTAGACGAACAGATAGGTAACGAACAGCAGAGTCAAGAGATAAGGGTTCCAGTGGTACTCCGAAGGGTCGTGGTTGGCGATGTACAAGGTGCAGTGGCAGTAGGATAGAGGTACACCCGCGAGGTTCCAGAAGATGAGCATGAAGCCCCATTNTTCAAAGTACATGTNCCCTGTTTGAGAGAAGAGTGTTAGTTAGCTTTCACGATCCTGTTCTCATCGCAGATGATACGATCTCTGTTTGGTGGAGGTAGGAAATACATACCAGCTTGTGATGATCAACTCTTCGCCCTTGGAGCAAGCATTCGCATACAAGAAATGTGCCATGAGCAGGAACCAAGCTTCCCCAGACACATATCCATAAGTTTCATACTGTCTCGCACAAGCGCCAGCAGTAGTTAAGAAGAGTATATACCATGGAATCCTGACTTCAAAGAACATCTTAAAGTCCAGCCAGGTAAACAATCTCGGGTTGAGTTCTGCCCCCATGAAAAAGTCATAGATGGGCGATCCAGTCATACGATGTTGAGCACCCCTAGCCAGTGCAGAAATGTACGCAATAATGGATACCAAGAAACCAGAAATGATGGCCACACTCATAATGGAACCAAACTCATCGATAATGGTGTACAAAGGGAAGACTCCAGAGACGTGAAGTAGAATGGCCAGAATGATGGTGGTATACCAACTCCACACTGCAGAGCAGTAATACTCCAATTGTTTGTTGTTTAGACTGGGTAGTCTCTTGCCTTTACCATAGACACCAGGCATGTAGAGATAACAGGCTCCCTCAAAGATTAGAAAAGTCCAGTAGATGGTCCAGGCTTTGAGGTGAGGGAAAGCATGTTCGTAGCACAGAGTCCAGAGGTGTGAGAAGAAGTCATTCCAGGATTGGCCAGGGGTGCGAGAGGGAAAGTGGCCGGAGTAGAAGGTGGCTCCGAGCCACATGTAATACATGAGAAGAGGAAAGCCAATCATCATGCAGCTTACTCCTACTGCACCGCCAAACTCGCGCTCGCCGCTGTTGTCAACGCGGTGATCTTCTGCTTGTTCTGAAGTCTCGGTCACGGAGACTAGTGGAGATCTCTCATCCTGCGCAGGTTTATTCGATCCATCTCGTGCAATGCTGATAGTTTGTCAGAAAATGCCAAAATCCCCCAAGCATGAGCAGTCGCTGAAACGGGAAAACATACCTGCGAGGAGATGTGACGGCCATGATGCAAACACAATATGGAAAGCACAACAACACCAGTAAAACCAACAATATATTCAAGCACTGCAAGAAACATAATTCGGCGCTGGGTAAATGTCAATTATAAAGAAAGGAGAAACTTTGTGATGGTTCCCAAGGGGAAAGCACCACGGAAACCGCGGTTTCCGGGGCTGCGGAAATGGACCTCTGCGCTTCGAAACACGCCACTTCAGGTTCGGGAGATGTGTGATGGCGGTATCTTTCTTAGGACCATTGAATGCAAGAAATACGGATGCGATTGATATGCAATCGCCCACAACGAAAAAATGCTGACATAGCGGGGTTTTATGGTTCAGACGATATTCGGTGGACCGGATTTGAAGAAGGCTGATGATGTATCTATGACCCTGCTTCGCCATTGTTTCGTTCACAGAAACGCGCTACGAACATTTATCGCTACAAATTTGAAAGCTTAAATAACTCGAACACGACTGGTACACCTGTTTATGATGAAGACAGAAAGTCATTGCGATCGTGAGTGCGCAGTTGAAGTCGTGAATGTTGATTGCTTTGATGTTAGGCGTTTCCGGGCTTTGCCTCTCGAGGATTTGCATAACGGGAGAACGAAAGTCATGTTTTCATTAAATTCGTATAATCTATTCATGACCAATGGGCTTGGCCAACTTCTGCCATGCAATCGAGGCAGAAGCACCAAGCAAGAAGTTAGGCTGTCCGGAGATGGCAGGGTTCTCACCGATGAAGTTGTTAGGGAAGCCAATATCAAACGGTCTGACATCTTCCAACTTCTTGATCTGCGCATCGGACAGCTTGATAGTCAAAGCCTTGATGTTGTCGTGAAGATGCTCGACCTTGCGACCACCGACAAGAGGGAAGACATTGATGGTCTTGGACATGACGTAGGCCAGAGCAACGGCAGTGATGGTGACATTGTGCTCGTTGGCGACTTCCTCGAGGGCAGCGCTCATCTTGGCTTCGTCTTCGGATTGTTCGGGACCGCCCATCAAGCTGCGGATACCTTCGTTCTTCTTCTTGCGCTCTTCGATGGCGGCCTTTGTCTGGAACCTGCCACCACCGAGGACATCCCAAGGGGCAAGAGCCATACCGAAGTGACGGGCCATGGGAATAATCTCACGCTCAAAGTCACGGAGCATGATGTTCCAGCGGCCTTGGTAGATGGAGAAGGGAGTCTTGCCATGAGCTCTGGCGTAGTAGTTGGCGGCTGATACGATCCAGGCAGGCGAGTCACTGATACCGAGGTACATGACTTTTCCTTGCTCGACCAGGATGTGCAGGCTGTCCATGATCTCCTCGATTGAGGTTGTGTGATCCCACCAATGCAGGTAGAGAATGTCGATAAAGTCGGTCTGGAGCTTCTTGAGCGAGTCGCGAACACTCATGAACAGACTGCGCTTGTGGTTTCCGCAGTGATTGGCAGCCTTGCCCTTGCCCAGAGCATAGCCCTTGTAGTCGGTGGTGAACTTTGTAGCAATGACCATCTGATCACGGTTTCCACGCTCTTGCATCCACTCACCGAGCCATTGCTCAGACTGCTCGTTCTGGTAATTGTTGGCTGTGTCGATGAAGTTGCCTCCGGCCTCGACAAAGGCGTCAAGAAGAGCGAACGACTGCTTCTTGTCCATGCTGCCCATGAACTCGGACCATGCATCACCGATCGACATGGCACCAAGCTGCAGAGGTGAGACGCGGACACCAGCAGTCGAAGACAGAATGCGCAATCTGCCGAGCTCGGTGGCTGGCTCGGGTGCGGGTTCGAAGAAAGACATGATGGCTTGTCTGGTCGAGATCTGACAAGAATGTGGTGATTGGGATGTCGCAACTAAATATCAGGGGCTGGAATCAAGGGGTACTGTTGAGCTTTATACCATCAAGGTCCGGAGGTAAAGATGTAGCTTTCTCCTCAAGCTCCGCATGGAATGATTAGATCATCGACGGACTTAAGCATCATATCCGGCCAACGACGACCTGTACCCTTCAACCGAAGATGCAACAGGGAGCGTATTGACAATGACTATAGCCAACAGAACAAGCAGTATACGCCGCACCAAGACTTGCGCTCATGCAATCCATGAACTTCGACACAGAGAGCTCCTCATATCACTGGACAGAGGGAAGAGAAGATCGAGAAGATGCGCGGAAGCTCTTATGTGGGGCACGAAAGAGAGCTCAGGGGCTTGGCGCCATGACTTTCCTCGACCCCCGGTCGCATCTCACATCCTCTCTGACCTCGCATTCATCTGTGATTCGACATCAACATGGCGCCTCATCGATTTTCTCCTCTATAGCCGATTTATACTTGAGGCGGTCCAGCCCATACCCGAATCACAAGTCTGCCAGGATCAAGGCGCTCAAAGATTCTGACGACTCCGCCGCACGACCTTGACGAACAACATGGAACGCCTCTTGTCGACACAACTTAAGATGCGCGTCGTACAGCCGAAGGGACTGCCTGCTACCAAGAGAGGTAGTATCTCATGAGAAACGATTATGAGCAGGCCATTACCAAAAGCCCATATCGTATCATTAGTGAAAGAGCAAGGAATTATCAGAACAGAACTCCGACGCCAATGGTCCAGCACACACTCGCACGCCGGAGGAATTGTTATCTCAACTCCATTGGAGCGAGCAACCACTGGCTGCGACACAATAACACTCCATGCTTGTCACGCCATTCAACACGATTTAGACTCCCGTGGCGCTTCGAGCCTGCATGATGTGTTTCAACAATTCATTAGTGTTGAAGTGCTATGGGAGTCGTCGTCGTCTCGCTTGACGTCGAAAAGACGCGTAACCAAACGAACAACCCATTGGAGTTGCTGTTTGTACATGATCAACGAGGTACAGGGCGAGAACACCGCTCGATGATTTCTATGGTAAGCTCTATTCCCGCTCTGTTGTCCGGACACTTTCTTGCTCGATCCACTCCTCGACAATGCCTGCATAATCCTCAGGTCCATATGCCTCGAACACCTCTTTCCACAGATTGCCTTTCCTCCTGTTCTGCAAACCCAGATCCTTGCACAGCATATCCAAATACGGCACAGCATCAAACACGAAGTCGGGGAATCTGCCTCCGTACCCACAAGGATATCTCCATCTACCAAACCTTGAATGCAAGACTGCCGATTCAACCCTGGACACGGGCGAGGAAGGAACGCGGACCAAGGAGTTAGAGAGATAGGCCGTAATCCAAAGGGCTTGCAGAGATGCGCAGAGAGAAGTCGATATAGTAGTTACCATGCCTGCGAAGGCAATGGAGGGGACGGGACCTGTAGAACATGGTGCCATGAAACGGTAGAGGGTGAAAGGCAGCGAAGTTGCATCGGCAGTCGTGTCACCGCCGGGAATGGGTGTCGGAGGTTGATTTTCCAGCCGCGGAAAGCGAGACAGAATTTNTTCGTCTGCCAAAGCAAAATCGGTCGATGTAGAAGGTGTTGCTGCCGAACTGGTAGGCAGGCCGAGAGTCGCATCCAATCCTTCAGGCAGAAAAGTCATCGGTGGTCGTGCTTTCCAACCTGTCGCGCAGACAAGCGCATCAGTTTCCAAGGTCGTGCCATCACTGAGAGATACAGTTTTCTCTCGCAAGGCCACAACATCAGCAATGTGTACTCTGACCTTTCCCTCTCGTACCAGGCCTAGGAAATCGCCATCGAAGTTGAGGATACCTAAGCCACTTCCCGTCCAGAAGGCTGAATGTCTAGGTTTAAGTTTCGCAGTCCCAGGATGCTTGTCGTATCCCATCAAAGCATTTGCATCAGTTGAAAGCACCCACCAAAACGCGTCTACCAGTTTTCTGCCTAGCCAGGAGCCATGCAGAAAGTTTCTTACAGAACCGAAACCGTCTTCGTCGCCCCAGACACACGGAGATAGCCAGGTCAAAAAGCGACGGTGGACTAGTTTCTCCAACCAGGCTTTCACAGGTGTCACATAGGGAGGTGCCATCCAAGTTGGTCCCTGGCCTGACGAGCGAATGACGAGATTAACAGGAACGTTGCGGAATGCGCAGGCATACGCGACATCCCAAGCTGATTTTGAGCCGCCGAGGACTGTGACTGCAGAGGTCTTGTTGAAGAGGCGATCTGTGTGTTGAGGGAAGTCGCGAGAGTGGATAAGAAGACCTGATTTCTTAAAAATGTCCTCTCCGGTGAACGTTGGTACGAATGGAGTCGAAGTCAGACCAGTGGCTATGACCAATTTCCTCGTCTGCAAAACGAGTAGACCGTAGTTATCAGTCTTGAGAGTCCAACCTTCGCTGCTAGTCCCTGCTGATGCTTCCAANNGTACTTTGGTGTTGAATCTGATGCGAGAGTAGACTCCGGTTTTCTTGGCATAGTCACTTAGATATCGATGAATGATATGTCCAGGAATATGTTTGCCAGCCTTAACGCCGTAGGTCTCAGTGTCCATGGGAAAGTCCGGGTACTCGTATGTACCGAGCATATTGTTCGACTTCAGATCTGGGTACTGGCGCTCTTGACTCCATACCCCTCCGACCGTTGATTGTGCTTCAAGAACGAGAATGTTGGCTGCAGGGTGTACTTGCAAGTATGTCGCAGCGACAGCAAGACCATACCATCCTACAATTATCGCCATCAGACACAAGCCAGATAAGATAAGCTAGAAAAAGTAGGCTTACCTGCTCCAACAACGACCAAATCACACACTTCTTGCATGGCTACCTTTCGTCGAACAGGAGATGAGTATCAGCGAGGAAGACAGGATCAGAAGTCAATACTTTGAGGACAACAGAACACAAAACTCAGCACGGTCAAGTCGAAGGAATCGGAAGGATTCCTGCACTAGTGCCAGCATATATTGACCTGCATGGTATGGGGTCCGTGCTCGAGTGCTCGACCCTGTTGTTGTGATAGGTATCACCACATGACTCATTGATGATTCTCACATACTGTTTCTATACCAAGTACGGATACTCGATCATTCCCTGAGGTATGTAGCAGTAGCGTTGAGAGGGTTATCGAGAAAGTTTGGGAAGCGAATGACAAGTTCGAAGTGGTCTGAAATAGATTAATTGGACCTATTATCGCCAAGCCCGGCTAGAGTTACTGCATCACATATCAGAGTAAGAGTTGCACAACACCTATGTCTTCGTGCCGTCATGTTGGTAAGCTGTGTATTGCTCACTGGAGTTCAGTGAAACCGGCAGCTACGCGGCTTTCCTGCACAAACTCCTCAAGGTCTTTCAAGAATGTCTCTGTCTGCTCGATGGCTGCGAAATGTCCTCCCTTCTCATGAGCACGGAAGAAAGTCAAGTTACCTGTAGTAGCGGCCCATAACTTCGGAACAGGGTATAGCTCATACGGATAGTAAGAGTATCCGAATCGCTTGTTATCCGGTATCTTGTACTCAGACATGTTGTGTGGATTGCCATTGACGCCAGGAGTGTAGAACTAGAGAAGGAGTTGATCAGCAGAGCTAGAAGCATACAATGAGCATCTACGTACAATTCGATAAGGCCAGAGACATGTCGCTGCACATCCAGTGAGCCAATACAAGCTGACAGACTCCAAGATCAGAGATGTGGGTGGGTCTCCATCGGTCCATGCGAGAAACTTCTCGCCAATNNCCTGCTACGAGTCAGATTTGAATGAGTGTTTCTATGAACTTCGGGCCCACCAAGCCAAGAGAGCTACAGGGCTACTCGACAGCACAAGACCAATTGTGGCTGGCTTTGTAGCATGCTGAATAGCATATGAACTGCCAGTCTTCAGGAACTCGCGAGCTCTGTCGAGGCCTTTGCACTCGGATTCTGTTATATCGTCTTCGAGCCGCTCAGGTTCGTCCTCCATGATGCAGAAGTTGANCTTGCTGTGTCAGCAGCATAGATTTATCTTATCTTTAAGGAACTTACTGTGGATTGCTATCGATAGTTAGCAGTATCTCGATTGAGGAATGGAGAGGTGCTTACCCCTGCATTCATCATGCTTTGCTGCCATCACTCTGGCGACCTTACTTCCAACATCCCCACCCTGCACCATGTACCCGGCTCCGAAGCCCAGATTGAGCATAAGCTGATTCATCAACCTCGCGACGTCTTCAATCCCAAAGTCTTTGTCGAGAGGAGGAGGGCTTGAAAAAGCGTAGCCAGGCAAAGATGGAACCACAAGATGATATGGCAGATCGTCAGGACTGTATCTGTTGCGCAACTTGTCGAGCATGGGCAAGAACTCCAGAAAACTACCTGGCCAACCATGAAGCAACAACAAGGGAACGGCGTCCTGTCTCTTTGACAACATGGCAACATAGTGGACGTGAAAGTTGCCAAGGTCATTCTCGATGTCCATGTGGAAGTGGTCGAAAGTGTTCATGTATGTCTCATGCTTCCGCCTGACAAGCGTGTAAGCAGAATTGTCCTGAGGTCTCGAACATGCTTACCAATCGAATGTGTTTTTCCATTCTTCCACTGCCTGCTTCAGCCAGTCGTGTCGCATACCATACTTCCTATCGCCATCAGGTAGGCTGTTCTCATAGGTCGGTTTCGCAATGGGAGTTATGCGCAGGAGTAAATCGAGTTGCTGTAGGTCGTCATCAGAAACACGTACCGTGAAAGGCGTAATTCTCGGCGTGGTCTTGTCAGTCGATGATTTAGCCATGTCTTTGCCCCAAAAGCCTGTTTGAGATACTCTGTCTCGCATTCGAAAGAATGAGCAGAGTTGCGCTGGTGGGCTGATATATAGGTCCTCGACCCCGCTTGCTGACATATTGTGCGATACATGAAGCTGCTGTCACACCTACTTGAATTGCATACTTCGTCCGCATACTTACATCGAATCAAGATCGCCGTCATCGAACGTTACTGACCAGAGGCACGAGTCACACCTTGTCACCGTTGAATACAGCTTCCCGGGCAGATTCGAGCCGAGAAGGGAGAACTTGCATTTCATTCTGCCTGCAGAAGGCCTCCTATCGTGTTCGCGACTCGCTCAACAACATGGCCTCTGTTCCGAGAGTGTGTTCCGTAGGAGCGCCTAGCATCTTCGTGCATAAGCCGATGATGGAAAGAAACAACCACCGTCATATGCCAAACACGAACGCGTCGCTGACTCAGCATGGACTGCGGGCTTGGCGAATGTCTTGCCGTTTAGACCCGCTCTATTCCCGCAAGAGCATCATCAGACCGATCCGAGCCTATCGCAACTTCAATTGACTGTATGAATCAGGAAACGCCCGCGGAAGGATCATTTCCTAAAATATATATAAGCACGTAGTTCCTCTGCCTGATGTTGTCGCATAGTCATACACAACATGAGTGAGTATCCAGAAGAAAAGGCACCGCCCCTAACGACTGTGGCCAACTTTCGTGATGTTGCAAGCTTGGTCAAGAACATCGAACCAGGATTGTTGTATCGTAGTGCTNNAAACTCGGTGAGCGTTTTCCATAATTTCATGGCTGAAGGCCACAGCTGATCATGTTTTCCAGATGATGCGAGTCGAGAAGACCTTAACACTCTTCGCGACCGACATAAAATACGATCAGTGATAGATTTACGCGGCATGTAAGAAAGGCACGTTATCGTTTTCATCTTTCAATACTGACTTGTTTCCAGGAATCCGTGGCCCATGATCTCTACATTGCAACTGCCGGGCAAGCACGATACCGATTATACTTACCAGTATCCAGATCTAATCGCCTGTACCAGCATACTCGGCCTTAGGTTGCATTACATAGGCCTCGGTGGTCCGCAATATGGCCGGTATGTGGCAAGTCAGATAGGTTTTTGGAACAAAGCCAAAGCCTTCACCGAAATTGCTTTCATGCCGGCAAGCGGCATTAAGAATTGGAAAACCTTTGTCAACACGAAGATGGGTAAAGAACGCATGGCTATACCCGAGGCCATCATCGATCACTCATTACCACAGATCAAGGCTATCTTCAAGGTCTTGACGGATCCTTCGTCATATCCAGTCTTGATCTTGAACAACTGGGGCACGGATTTCGTGTCGCTGATCGTTTCTCTAGCCCTGTTCGCTCTGCATACAGACATGGAGTGCATACATCGCGATTACATGCAGACATACGACGCATTAGCCGATCTGNNGAAACAAAAGCGACTCGAGGACAACAAAGCGTTGGGCTTCTCAGACGAAACCCTGGTGGAGCCTTACCTTCCCTTTGTCAGCTCGCTGGATAAACACATACAAGACAAACATGGCGATATCGAACAATATCTGACAAGCGTCGGTATAAGTCAGTCCGAGCTTCAGACTCTCCGGGATACGCTACGATCTGGGTCAAAGCTGTCTGAGAAGCACGGGTGGCTAGTTGATATCTGATGCTCGAGGCCCTGGAAAACACTACCGAACACAGCTCGCTATTCCCATTCTTCAAAGAACACAGTCAGCGTGATATGTCGGCTTTCGAGACTGGTTCCTGGTGGTTGAGCAGCCTACAGTTCTTGAAGGAACGACGATCTCACGCCATGCCAGTTCCATACAGCAAGATTCGTTCTCTCGGATCCATTAACAGCAGTCAGTCTTTCCAACGAATCTGATCGGGCATTAGACCCTCATCATTTGTGATTTACCTGAACAGCAAGGACTTCTTACTAGTCTGGCAGCACTCATAATCAATACATCCTGCCGCACATCCAGTCCGAATTATGACCACGAGCTGTTACAAGTATACATCGGAGCAGGAATAATCCAATCAGCCATGCCTTGGATATCGTCTGAGGAAGTGGGTCCATATCTAGAGAGATTGTGGATGTAGACCTTGATAACTACAGTCATAAGTTACTGAACCAAATAAACTCCACTATCTCATATGTTCTCGAACGAGTCTAGTCGCTCTGCGGCACGCATGCCGATCTGTCGATCTTTGAAGCCTCGCTGTAATATCCGCGTCTCCCATGACATACCAACGTATCTGCCTCTGTGGACCTGTTACAACCTCAGTTGAATCCATCAAGAATATCAAAAGCCTGCCTGCAGCTCTCCAACAGTTCCCCATCAGCTCAATCATGGAGCGCCCCTACCACATCCGCGGCGGCTCTCTCGGCGAAAGTATCTGCCGCCTCCATGCTATGCGCAGTAATGTGCAGTTCAACATCACCATCAAGTCGGCTGATGTGAAGAATACGCCGCTTGGCCAAGAATTCTTTCGACTGATTGAAAAAATCAACGCTTCTGAACGGCTTGACATAGACACCTGCTTTGCACCTTATGATCTCATTTTGATGCATTTTCTGCCGCTGCTTGTTAAACTGGCTCCAACGACTTCAGTCGATGGTTTCACAGTTTATGACTTTGTTTGCGCTCCTACGTACCACCTGAAAGTCTTCGGCACAGCAAAGGGACACTTGGAAATCAGAGGAGAAGAGACATGTACCCTCACTCCCGCTTACGATATCGCACCACTATCCATATCCGACGCACCTGGTCCATGGAAAACGATGCCGAAGATGCCTGCTCGAGAAATGACCATAGCAAGATCACCAGAAGAGATGAGTCCTCTGAAGAGCGTACAGGGAAAAGCCAAAACAACAGAGGGGCATCTCAAGTACTTTAAACCACGCGAACGGGGCCGCGAGACAGAATTTCATCGTGAAGTCGAGCACCTACATCGCATCAAAAAAGCAGGTCTAGCTGGCCCTGACCATAGACTACCAGTTCTCGAAAGTCTTGTGGTGGCAGGTGAACAAGAAGAGGTCGTTGTTGGTCTATTGATGAACCTTATCGCATCTCCAGCGCTAGGATGCCATCTACAGAGTCCAGGATTCAGAGATGGTAGGGGCTTGCACAAGAAATGGGAGCAACAAGTCATCGCTACATTGAAGTTGTTGCATGAGCACGGGATAGTATGGGGTGACGTGAATGCATGCAACGTTGCTATCGATGAAGATATGAATGCGTGGGTGATTGACTTCGGCGGCAGGAATACTCGCGACTTCGTTGATGATGATAAAGCAGAGACAGTAGAGGGCGATTGGCAAGGTGTGCACAGGTTGTTCAAGAATTGGTTGCCCGGTCAAGCTGTCTCAGATCATTGCTGAGAACTGGAGCTGCTCGTCTTTGAGATTTGTGAGGGGCCCAAGCTCACGCGGTCATCTTCTGCTCTGCTGTCGTGATCAGTATCTTGGAAACGCTCCTCCGCCCCACCATTTGCCTCGACCTCAGCCTCAGAAGCACGCAACAGTCTCTCCCGAACATCTGAGTCTGCATGAACTTCGAAATCAGTGCTATTTGAGCTTCTGTAATCGCGCAGCTCTATGTCTTCCGTAGCACAATCTAGATTTTGCATTCCATCTCGATTTTCGGTGTTCAAGATCGTCGTGGTGAGTTCGACATCAACCAACTCGATACCCCAGCGCTGCGTGCCATGAGAATCCATGAAGAAGCCCATTTTCGCTTTATGCTGCCTTCCGACTGATGAGGGGTCCGAAAGCAAGTACTTATACCAAGGTTGCGATGGTGGTGCATGCTCAGTCCATGTGAGAAGTCTGTCACTGGCGTATACCCAGCCAAGCGTGCTGGCTAACGTATCCCCGTCTCTAGGTATTGCTTTGTATTCTTTCCGGTTGGCAAAGTATAAGATGATCGTCGTGATGATCAGAAAGACCAGGATTGACATGCTCAATATGGCAGCAGCTGGCGACATACGTAGTTCTTCGATTGGAGTACTGATGTTTGCGTCGATTGGATCATACGACTTTCTGAAATAGTCTGGTGGCTCGTAGGCGTAGCTTTCCTGATTCTCGCTTAGGTTGAAGGTTGCGAAGTGTTTGAAGAAGATCCCGAATGTCTGATTGGCGGTTTTCATGAGTGTTTCGGGATCCAAGAGAGCCTGTTGGTCGTTGTTTGCAAGGTGAAGCATCGAATACGACATCAAGTCGACATTCAGACCACGGTCTTGGAAGCGAAACCAGTCACCTTGTTGACCGGAGCTGATGAGGGTATCCCAGAAGATGTAACCCCAACTGTGAGACCAGTCAGTAGTGGGAGCATTGACTGATGCTCAAATACTCTAGACCCACCTTGCATTGACCCTGATGTACTTTTCCTCAAAATCCTGCTGATTGCCATCAGCATCATATGTTGTGCTTATCCTTGTCAGATTTTCTTGAGTGTAGGGATATGCCCAAGCTCCAGTGGCGTTATGTAACGCGCTAGTGATCTGGTAGTCCAATATTACGCCCGTATTCATCTCAACAGTGACCACTGCCTCCGCCTCCTCGATACGTGGTTCGCAACTGATAGCCGCCATCTTGGGAGCTTCTTGCCAGACGAAAAGCTCAGGAACCATGGGCCCAACAATGCTGATTGAATCTTTAGAGGCTTCCGGGGATGAGGAGTAGTTGTTGTTCACTGTGTAGTATGGGGTGTAGTAGCCTGCCAGGGGAAATCCATCGATCCAGGTAGAAGTCAAATCCGGTCCGTTCGCATTGGACCAATATCCAACAGCGGCACCTCCGACGCCCGCTGAAGTCTCATTAGCACAGCAGTTTATTGCCTCCATATTAAGAGTTGCGTCGGTCAGATTCTGCAAGATATAGCCATAGTCAAGTCCAGATGGGCTGTTCGTTTCGTTCCACAATGGTTTACCATCTCCAGCCGAATTCTTAAAGTCAATCTTGGTCAGCCAGAGAGACGGGTCGCCTGGGTAGGCTTGAGTATGGCAAACAAGACTAGCCTTCACGGCTGTTGTTGATACGGTGGTGTTGCGATTAGATCCACTATCCACATCGGCAACGTTTGAGAAGTTCCGGGGTATAAAGCTCCAGACATCCTTGCTCCATGCTGGTGTAGCTGCCGATTGTGTGATCTCGATTGTGGCAGCGTAAAGCCAGCTCTGCAAAGACACGTCGTATAGGTCAGGTATGAACAAGTCGCGTGTTTGATTCGGACTCATAAGGTAGAAGTCATCATTCATCAACATGTTTCGAGTGCTTGGCTCGGTACGGATGACTAGAGGTGTAATCGCTTTTACTGCTCGATCAACTTGTCGCAACTCTCAATACCATAAAGCAGACATGCTTACGGTGACTTCTCAAGTCAGTATATCAGCGTGTTTGCTCATGATTGTGAGAACGTACANTGCTTCTGTTGCATAGAAACCGACACCAACCAACGTAAGTAACCAGTGCGAGCGTCTGAGAGCCTTGAGTGGAACCAATGCAGTAGGTGTGTTCAGGTACTCCACCGACACGGACTTGGACAACTCTGTGGGTCTTTTGACCATTGCGATGTATGGTTGGTATCGTTGAACAACATCAGCTGCTGTTGCAAACCATAGTTTGGCGCAGATGGCCAAGAAAGTCGGGATGATCGAATACGGAGCAAGTGTCGCTGGGGTGTGAGCAAGATCTATGTGGATCTGGTAAAGTAGAGATGCCTGGTACAAGCCTGTGGTTAGAGATAGCCTATACAGCACAATCAGACCTACGAGAAGCAGCAATAGAAAGCACAACAATGGTATGCCGACTCGGAGCCTCAGGAAGCTTGGTCGTGAATCACCCGCTGGTGGGGCAAGACTTGGCAGTATCTTGTCTGTGATCGAGTAAGTTATAATGATGATCTTGCGGGGGCGGAATTGAACCAACCATCNGTCTGATTGGTCATCCTCTTCGTGTCTCAAGATCCTAAGCTTTCCACCGATCATGCCGAGGACGTATCCTTCGAGCCGCAAAGTCAATTTTTCTCGTGACAGTGTATCGATATGATCAAGCTTGTCTCTCAAGAGTGGATCTCCCAGAAGCAACGAAGCAGCAGCCTCTATCTTTCCAGGATCTTGGTCTAGACCGAGAGGCCTTCGTAATAAACGCGTCGTACAGTAAACATGAAGCATCAGAAGACTAGAGAGAAGAAGCAATACTCCCAGCGTGACCCCAACGCCATGGCTTGTTATGATTCTAANCCTGGATGTTGTTGTACCAGCAGAGAAGGTAGATTGATCTCTGTTAGAATCTTGCTTCCATGCCTCCATAAGCATCTCGCCTAGAAACTGCTGAAGCAAGTTCGTGACATCCGATAGCAGGCTTGTACTGCTGAACAACTTGTGAGGGTCCATGTTGTACTTAGGGCCTGCAGCGATAGCTGACAAAGGACCGCCATACCAAGGCTCATCGCCGTTGTTGTATAGCGTGCCATAGTTACGTCCAACTTTTGCTGACCAGTTGGAAGCAAAGAACGTACTCTCTACTAGGGAAGTGTTGTAGATAGTCTCAGTAGGCCGTTCACGATTGTGCCGATAGTTCTCGGCATCGAAGACAACAGACGTGGAAGTTTGATTAATGAGAACAGTTGCATCGACCGAGCCCGAGAAATATTGACTCGAGCAAAGCATAATTTTTGCATCGAAGGATGGAGCGTCTTCGCCAAAACAGTACCCGTGGCAATTTCCAGTTACCATATTGGAAGCAGATCCGATGAGCAGCATACTGCGGTTTGCGCAAGTCGACAGAGTTGCGTTGTTTGTCGTCATACCTTGTGAAAGGCTATCGTATGGTGCAGGTGCCCACCAGCCTCCGCTATTATCCAACACTTTATCGATACCTGGTACACCAGAGAACACGATCGAGCACCCGTCATCGGAAGTGGCCTCGTATGTGATATTGCTGAATGCTTCAGTCATATCCGAAAGCAGATTTTCTGTCCATGTAACGTTGCCAATTTGAATAAGTGACATCGGCACGCACTCCAGCTCAACCTGGTAAACTGTAGCTCGACTAGACCAGTTTTGAGGGGACATTGCTGTAAATATGGCTCCCATGGGTGGCTCACCGAAGGTAGAGGGCCAAAAGGGAACAACTGCATACTCAGTCGAAACCCAGGTAGAGGTACTTTGATTAAGCACGGCAGCGATGGTCGCTCGAAACGTGACCATTTCAGATGCAGCTGGAGAGGTGATGAGATCTTGCACTTCATGCATCTTGTTGAAGACCGTGAGGGCTGTGAACTGAGTGTTGGCAGGAAACAGAAGGATCGCTGATAGGGGCGATACCACGAGCAGAGCCAGAAGGTTTATCATAGAAGCAGACAACATGGCCCAACTGCGCTTACCACCATTTTTCTTCCTACTCCAAGCATCGGAAGGATCATTCCACCATGATCTTGTAGGCATGCAGATTGTATGCGCTGCACTTGCGCCTCTTGGTCTCGACAATCTTGCGAAAATTTCTGTCCTGCGCACATCGTTGACCATGGTCGCAACCAGCAGTGAACATATCGTTGCGATTAATGTTGGTAAGAATCTCCAGCTGAAGAAGGTGATGGCTGTATTGTTGTCATTGCATATACCGTGATCTCTTGATGATTTTGCTGTCAGGTAGAAGATTATAGCACTCAGAATGAGCGAAGAAACAACAAGAAATGCCAGGTATGATGGCCTGAGTGTGAGCGGAAGCCAGTCATGAGAAATTTGTGGCTCAGGTGACAATCTGGTGTTTTGTTCTTTGTCAACAGGTCCATCCTCGGCTGTGTTGTTCCTGAGTCTTTTTGGACGCGAAGACATTTCAGGATCGTGATTTCCTCTGTAGGTAGCCGAAGACCGGGCTGTCAAATCGCGACCTCTCCCCTTAACCATCGGTACCATGATAGAGGACGATGCAGTTCAAGTGGTGAACATATCTTCTATGTCGCAAAAGACACCAGCGAAAAGTCGAAGCGGCCTCGGAACACCTTATGAATTCAAACACTCAGTGGCATCCTGCGCTTGTGCTTACAACGAGGCTTAGGCCAAGGCTGAGCATGCTGCTTCACCGGTTTCGTGTTGAGTACTGACTCGTGGAAGACAGCCGCATCGTTTCAACCGCAACGAACTTGACTAAAAGACATACAAACTAGATTTAGCATAGAACCGAACACTTAGATCAGCATTTATCCACAATCTTCTTATAGATGTTCCTAGTTGGGTGGGCGTCCAGTGACCGCTGAATGGCCAGACAGCAGTCCGACTTGCTGCCGAAGACCGCCACGAATCGCACGATGATCAATGTGATCGTTCCCATCGCGTTCAAAGCCGCTAGATACCAGGAAAATAACTGTGTCTTCGATGGTGACTTCTCAACAAATACCGGTACCGACTCACATCTCGTGATGAGATTGCGTTCGTGTGAGGAGACGCTTGACAGACAGGTTCAGGCAAACTGGATGAGTTCGGAAACTCGCTCGCGCATGCCAAGACCAGACCCACTTTGAGGTTCGCGCCTCGCGAGTCGCGGTTGCCAATTCTTGTCCATCTCATAGTCATCGACTCTCGATCACATCCGGAGGCCCTATGGAAGAGACAAATCAATCGCTTTGATTTTTGAGTAATGTCTGGTCCGGAAACACCGCGCTCATTCTTGCAAAAAGCCGTCAGTCCAGTGTAGTACGCGACAACGGTGAGTTGACGAGACTGACGGCCTTTCGCAGTGTGAGAATTGCCGGCTTAGGAAGATCAAATGTGACAAACAAATACCATGCGCCAGCTGCCAGACATTGGGTATAGCTTGTCAAGCCGCTGTTACTCGAGCTGCCGAACATAGACCGCGCATTGTGGTGACCAGTCAATATGAACGGCAGATTACCTTGATCCAAGAACGATTACAAGGTATCGAAAACAGCCTCAAACAGTTGTCGCGAGGTTCTCTCGTTTCGACTCCTCAGACCAAGTCATCGATATCAGAAGCCGAGCACTCACCTGCCCCTACAAACAATAGTATCGCGATCTACGAAGGAGAATCATCTTTCGGCAACCAGACCATACAAGCAGGTCAACTCGCCGACGTCACTGCCACTGCAGTACCAGGTGTGCCATCGAGCGAGTTGTCGAACGCTCTCTTACTGCTCAAAGATAGCTTGAAGCGACATGAAGCGCTATCGCGGACTCACGAGACACACCTCAACACTAGAGTCAAGCTAGACTCTGCGAATCAGCAAGAGCTTCCGCCTGCTCCACTCGTGATCGCTTTGATCAAGATAGCAAAGGTGAGCCAACCAGCACTCGAGCTCAGTACCTTCAACGCTAAGAGTAGTCGTACAGCGCGCCCATCTGTATCTTTAGTTGCTTTCTCCTACAAGGGGGTAGCGCAGCTGGAAGCACTCTGCCAAAAGGTCTACTTCCCGCTAGAACCACCATCGGTGGGGTCCATGACATTTTTCTATGGTTTCCTGTATTTTGTCATTCGTGACTATTGGAGCCAGCAAGACCCTGCGCTTCGCGAATATGACGCACAGGCTATCATTGATCTTTGTGAGACGCGGTTTTGCGCTGGCCTCGAAAATTTTGAGACGCTTACAGTCCCCGTCTTGCCAAATATTCAAGCACTCCTTATCGGTGTGAGTACAGCTATATCGATTGACCTTTGAAGACGCTGACAAGATTTCAAGGCGATCAAAGCACAGGAAGAATGCAAACTGTCTTTGAGCTGGACATTTCTCTCAGCCGCAGCGACCATGTGCCATACACTCGGCTTCCATCGTAAATCATCACTCGCCCACGAAGACCAAGAATCCGCAGACATCAAACGACATATATTCTGGCAGCTATACATGCTAGACAAAAATCTATCACTGAACCTAGGACGAGGATCAAACTTTCCAGATTCGGATATCGATGCCGAATTCTTCACCCCATCGTCAATTCCAGCACAGAGGCCATGGGACTTGATGTCACTGGCTACTATTCTGTTTGCGAAACTCCAAGGACAAGTTTATGACAAGTTGTATTCTGCTTCGGCAATGAATTCATCTCTGGAAGAACGAAGTCGTGTGGTGGATGAACTATCGTCACAGGTGAACGCTCTGCGGAATCAACTTCTCTCGGTAAATCGCAATGAGACCTTAGTAAAAGCGATGTGGACTGACGAGACCAGNATTGACTTTACTGGTGCTTATTACCAGGAACGTCTGATAGGAATGGCACACTCGGCGGATTTCGTCTGCTATTCTGTTCTGACAGTCATCTATCGAGCTCAACCACTGATGAGCAGCACCACCGAAATTAGCCCTCGGTGCTACGAAGCCGCACGACTTGGACTGGAGAACCATCTCCGGTGCTTTGCACAGTTCAGAGATCGTTCAGTGCCACAGCAGGCTGAATATGTGAATTGGTAAGCACTGTTCACACTAACAACCAAAGCGCTCAGAATTGACTTCTACAGGATTCTGCTATATCCTTCATTCACACCTTTCACAGTCGTCTTTATCCACGCGATCGCAACATCCAACACGGAAGAGCTACAACTACTACAAGAAACAGTGCACTCCCTCGACCACATAAAGTTTCTTTCTCCAGCAGCAAAACGTCTCCACGATGTATGCGCCGCATTCGCCAAAGTGGCAGCGGCATTCATAACCTCACAGCGCACACTGAGCAATTGGCACTGTCGTGGCGATGGCACTTTATCGCTCGCATCCGCAGACGAGACAAACTACGAAGCGGACTTGGCAGCGGTAGGACAGGATCAAGATGCACTATCGGCGTTCTTGACTTCATTGGCGACGCAGAATCGGCCGTTGACGGATTTCCTGCATATGGATTTTTTGGATGCTGAGTTGGGGATGGGAGAATTGTTTCCGCCTACACAGTGATGAGACAAAAGGAGGCCGAGGGCATGTTCGGCAAGGATTAGCGAACCAAGATTTGGCTGCATGCGATGAGGGCTCGGTTGGGAAGGCACAGCCGAGTAGCGGTCATGCAGGCTGAGACGGAATTCTCAAGGAACAGGACAGCAAGCTGCTGCAAATTGACATGTCATCAGGATACAAGCTGAAGAATCATGCTCGGAAAATAGTTGACGTAGCAAACAATGATAAGTACTGCGTGGGCAATAATGCAGGGCTGCACATGCACAAGTGCGGCGCGGCGAGGCGCGGCCAAGAGCAGCTGGAGGTCAAGGTGCATCTGCAGTGTGGGGGTTGTGGCCCGAGCGGCGTGACGGGTGATTGGCGGAGATAATCCATCCATGACCTTGACGGGTCCAGCATTAGCCAACTCGGTCTATTGCTCTCAGTCTGTGTACAGCTTCATGTCGCTGGCAGTGACAATGTCATGGACTTTCTCAAGTCGTGCTGTACGAATCTACAAGCTGTAGTAAGTCTTCCCTGTGCTCAGGGGTAGATAACAGGGGGCTGACACAGGCGCAAACAGGAAGGCTACTCGTCCATCGACTACCTCATCTACAACCACCAGGACGCGACACAGGGCCAGAAGAGCGATTGGGATGATCAGGACCAGCGAAATGACCTTCTGTTGGGCTTGCGACAGCGCCGGGTGCTGGTGCAGTCGGCCGTGCAGCAGAAGAAGGTCTGCGTCTTTGGCGGCTTCCAGGCGGCCGACGACTACATGAAAGAGCTGGGATGGCAGGTGCACCAGCGAGGGCGACTCGAGGCCGCTGCCCTGACGCGCCCTAACAACGATCCCAAGCTCGTCATGCAGAACCAGCACATCTTCAGCATGTTCCTAGCTGCCGTCGAGGCTTCACTGTCCATCTCTCTGTCTCAGCTCTGCGGCGCCATTCGTGTAGGCCACCTGACCTGGATCCTACCCACCGACGGCGACCACCAACTGCTGTCCCTGCGCGCGCAAATGACCAGCCAAGGCACTCTCGCTCTACTGCCGCACGCGACCAACACTGGCCTATCTATTGCGAACGACACCGACGGNCAAAATGTCTTGCTCGCTCCTTCAGGCACTCCAGCGACAGTCGCATCGCCCCTGAACCCCCTGGATACCAACGACGGTGCCTCATCATACCAAGCTCGAAGAGAAGCCCGCATGCGCCTCAGTCGTCGCGCAAAACACGCCAACTGGAAAACCTTGGCTGCCACAAAGTTGGAAAAAGCAAGTCTACCACATGATGATTCCTGGTTGAGAGTCAGTCTGCGGTCGTCTACTTCGCAAGATCAACTCGAGTGTCTATGGCCAGGCTCGTTATGTTTGGAAATACCTTCCCAACAACTGCCACCCGCGCTGGATCGAACAGACAGTATGCACTGGTTTGACTCGAAGGATCCATATCAGAATCCACTGGATACTGCCGAGTCCTGGTTCCTCGGACAAGAAGAGCGTGCAAATCAGGCACAAAAGATGCGACAAGCTGAGAAGGACAAGGAAAATGCTGCTAACAACATACCCGAAGAAGCCATACCGGATCACTTGTCGGTCACATCACCAGTCTACTCTCGCAGTGCACAGGATCAGATCAGCGTGAATGGCATTTATCCAACACCGCCCGATGCCATACCCCCGATAATCTGCGCGGATCCATCTATACCCAATGTAATAGTCTCCGACAATCCTATCGAAGCATTACCTGGGTTACCGGAGGAAACTCAAGATCCATACCACGATCAAGACATGGGACAGGATAACAATACCTTGGACGTTGACCTGGATACTGAAGACTACCATAAAGAAAGCACGGATGATCTGTTTGGAGATGCCGATGAAGAAATGTTTGAGAATCCTGGTGTGACGGATGCTGATTTTAGCTTCTTTGACAATCCTGGTGGTGTCCCCTCGATGCCTTCGATTTCTGGTCCAGCCGAGGAAATGGTCGATCCTATGTCTGACCCTACGCCAAAACCTGAAGCTGTTGTGCTCCATCCACCACCTGTCCAGGATGAACTCGAAGACGATATTCCTCCGGAGCTTGTGAAGAGCCAAGAGGTACAGAAAGAGACAAAGGAAGAGGAAGAACAAGACTGTCCAGATGTAAAGCTAGAGGATGTGCCGGAAGAGGTTGCCTCCACTCCGCCTTTGAGCCCGCTGAAGATCAAGGACCGGCTTTTACCCGCAGGGCAAGGAGACAATCATGTTCCTAGCTTGCGAAGAGACAGCACTTTCCTACCTGTGGTCTTCAAAGGTGATCTGTCCACTTTTGATGCCAAGTATCGAGCCCTTGGAAAATTCGATAGCTGTTTTGTCAAGCAGGAACACAGCACGAACAGATCTAACAGTATTGCACTTCCTGAGAAGCCGTTCAAAGCACGCAATTCTTACTCGCTTTCTCAGAGACGCGCTACTGTCGCTGAGGCCAAGCTCACACCTCGGAATGACGCTTCGCAAGATGAATCAGAATCCGAGACCAGCCAGGATTCGGACTCGGAGAGTATGTCGTCTGTCGAGGGCAGTCTTCGGTCGCTTGATATCAGGAAAAGGAAACGTGGGTCAGCTGACGAAGGTCCAACCCCAAGATTTCATGCCGACTCGATTGTTGAGAGCGATGTAGAGAGTGTTGTTTCCGACGCGACCGCCATGGCTGACCCTGGACCCATGATCGACCAGTTGGTGGCTGCAAGAGAATCTCAGAATCGTGTCACGGAACAGCAACACAAGTTTTCGGACAATCTTGCAATTTGGAGAATGCCTTCCAAGTCGTTACCAGCTGGTCAAGATCTGAGCATCTGGCCTGTGCTCGACTTCACCGCTGATGATCTTGTTGACATAGCTCAGCTCGTTGCTGAACAGAGTACTTTTGCCGGAGCTTGGGAAGTCGATACTCGAGAAGCCCCCACTATTACCTCACCTATCTATTGTACAGCTCAAGACGCGCTGCGACAAGTTTTCGAAAAGGCGCAAGACTGTGACTTTGCAAGAGTAGGTGCAATGGCTGCTCATCACGCTGAGCAAGCGATCGCGGCCGCTGCAAAGATTCAGCAACGTCCCGTGCCGCGACGGCCAGGCAATATCAGCTCTGTCATCACAATACCTGCACCAGCCGTTCACGTCCGTCGAGCAGGACAAGGATGGGAACTACAGCCGACTGCCATCAACTTCTGGGATACACTCGGACTTGAGCCTGCCCATGGACCAAAAGATGTCGCAGCATTTGCTGTATTCCCGGACAGTGGTGTTTTGAGTGAAGCTGTTGCTGATTTCTTGCAAGACATCCGTCTAGCCTACGAGAATCGCAAACTCGGCAAGCACTATATTGGAGGCGAGACTGGCGAGCACGAAGATGGGTTGTTAGCATATCGCTCGCATGGTGAACCGTCCATCGTCAACACACTTCAAGGTTTGCAAACGGCTTGCAACGCACTCGGTGATTTGCTTCACGATGCCGACCTCGAAGATACCATCATCATCTACATGATCAACCCTTTCGACGACGAGTCTATGATCAAGTACCTATGTGGTTGCTTCCAAGCAATGCTCATAGCTTACTCCTCAGACCGCGAAGATCCGCCACCATTGATCTTGCAGATTGTTCCAATTAGTCGCATTGCATGTCCGACCGCAATGATCGTCCCAGACCAGGATTGGCTATCTTCGCTTGCCTCTTTCATCTATGACAGAGTTCCGCTAGAAAGCAGCGATAACCAAACTTCCTTTTGGCCCCTGAACTTGTTCCCAAGTATCCATCTGGCATCACCTCCAAGCCGCAAAATCAACTTTACACTTACGGAACGCACGCCCAAGAATCTGCTCGAGGAAGCACAGATTTTGCATGTTGCGTATGCTGTCAATGCAGACAATAGCTGGCTTAGTGCAGCGTGGACGGACAATACAGGATCACACTATCACAAAGCATCATACTGCCTCAGCAACACGGACGGTAGGATTATACTCACGGAAGTCAGAGACACGACGTTGAGTCTCGCACGCGACTGTCCCCATCGCATCTTTGTTGCTCGCGCAGGCGTCATGCGCGACTGGGAAAAGAGGATCTGGCGAGAGAAGCCTTCTGAAAACTGGAGTATTGCTTTGTTAGACGTGGACATGAATCCCGCTCTGCAAGTTGGGGCGAATACTGAAGGAGGCGGGGTATTGGGCATGGGAGCATTCATGACTCCAGCTGCTACACCCCAAGCATCCACCTTCACATCGCCAGAAACCGGAGATACCAAGCCGTCTACTCCCGCCGGCGAAACTCCGACCCAACAACAGGAACTCGGTACTCTGCAAACCGACCCAGATGCCTTTCTCATCGACAACACGGACGAAACCTGGGGTGTCCTGATGCCNTTTTCGTGTACCCGCAGCACCACCTTATCTCGCCCTCTGGCTTCTGGCTTGCTTCTCAAACGCGGCTCTTCTTCCTCGCTCTCTAATCTGCCTTCCCTGGCGGTAGATCTGATGGACGTGATCCCGCCCCGTGTCTCCGAAAACACCGTTTCGTGGCTTGCACAACGCGCGCCGGAGACTGTGCTCAAAGAAACTATGGTTTGGTACAGAGGGTTGGGCTTGCTTGGCAGATTGAGGGGGGTAGGTGGGAGGGGTGCCAGTGGCACGGAAGACGGAAATGTACCCTGGCATTTGGGAGTTGCTGTTGCGGGAGCTGATGCTTTGCAGGGGTTTTTGGAGTAGAGAGGCAGAAGCATGTGTGGGTGGGATTGTTTGTGTATGTTGTCGGGCTGGGATAGGGTGGATGAATGTTCTCAGATATGTGGTTGTTAGGTCGTCGGCTTGTCTGATATCATGTCCGGCATCGAACTTTTCCATGGTTTTCTCTTGCATCGTTGTGTAGCCAAGCCGGCAAATCATCAAGACTCCAGATCGCACGATGCGATGTTCAACCCGATCTCTGCACGACTCAACAGTTGAAACAGCCGTACGCTTGCTGAATACAGAGACCACGATTTCGCAACAGTCAAAGAGTTGCATGGAAGCGAGACATCGAAGGTAAGACCTTTACAACGGTTTCGCTGCTCTAGACTTTTAAAGAAACAGACCCCTTTTTGCTTTCAGCAACCTTTTGCGGGGTTGCTTGGTCGTTTGAAGACAGGTAACCTGGGAGACGATGTTTATATTCAAGCATGGCAAAGACTTGAAGGTTCTGTTTGCGTCTCTAGCGGAGAACAGGGTCAGTCTTGCTTATGCGAGCATTCACTCCCTAGTGCATGTTGCACCATTTGTTCAACCTCATCCTACAAGCCACAAGCATATTGCAACGAGACAAAAGATCTCTAACTGCCTTTGCAATGACACAAGTGTAAGCCAAGCAAGCTACAAAGGGTCAAGACGTTTGGCAGGGCTTTAACGGTGATATACAGAATTTGACGCCACAACCCAACGGTCTTCTAGAGCACAACTTCCATTCGCTTGGTCACCTTCTCGAATACCCGGACAAGTGGTTAAGCACGATAATCTCAACGATGCTATACGAAGAACTGGTTCGAAATGCCTTGATGGTGGCTTTGCGCTATCAGATTTCTCGCTGAAACATTGGATCCTTCTGGTCAAGCCATACTTGGACATGCTATATATTCCAGTATCGCCACGAGAGGCTTCGCTCTTGAGCGAACGTCCTTGATCTTGAGTCTCTTCAATATGCGTTTCGTCGACACTGCTATCCCAATCTTGGTCGGCTTGTCCACATTTGTGGAAGCCCAAAATGTCGACTTTGGCAAAGTCTACTCGGCCAAGCCGCAACTCAAGTCTGCGAGTAACACTCAGTCTTCGACCTCGTCGGTGAAGACTTCCTCGGTTGCGTCCTCCATTGTCTCGGTTCTGAGCTCTCGGCATGCGGCAACCATGATTTCCTCGGCCTCGACGGCCTCTTCTTCCAAGAAATCGTCAAGCTCTGCAAAATCAAGCAGCATATCGAAGTCGTCGGTCACATCGTCTTCAAAATCTTCGTCGCCTACGACGTTGAGTACTAAGAAAGTTACTTCATCGACTAAGCAATTGACCTTGTCCACTCAGAAGACTTCTTCGTCTGCCGCTGCTTCAAAATGCAACAATAAGGATATTACTGATGCCAAGGGCAAAGTCTATACCATCAAGTGTAGTTCAGACACCAACATTGGAGCATTCACAAACAAGCCAGCCACCAAGTCTTTTGCCGATTGTATGACTGCTTGCGATGACACACCAAATTGTGTCGCTTTCTCGTACGTTGGCGGTGATCAAGGACAGGGATCGGGAACCTGCTGGCTCAAGAGTTCAGCAGGTGGTGCCATCGCTGCTGGCACTGACCACGTCGCCGGATTCTTGAAGTCCGCTGCCTCGTCTTCCAAGATGATGACTACCTCAACCAAGAAGTCATCTTCATCCTCTGCCAAGGTCAGCACCTCGACCAAGAAAGTCACATCGGTCTCTAGCAAAGCATCGACTTCTACTTCGACCAAGAAGACAAGCTCAACCAAGGTCAAGCGCGCCACTGCAACGACTTGCAGCAATCCCAACAACATCATGTTCAACTATGCAACCCCAAACACACCCACACAGTTCTTGGTTGACACAACTCTGGCTGGCTTGGCTGCTGCTCAGTGGTATNNCCCCCCTGCCGGATATAGCACTAGCTTTACCAATGCATTGGCCGGGCTCTTTGCACCGAACTACCTTGGCTACCAACAGCTCTCTTCATACGATACCAGTGCTTGTGCTGCCTACTGCAATGCCCGCTCTGATTGCAATGCTTTCAACATGTACATTCAGCGCACGCCTACTTTCATTCCCGACGACTCTTGTCCCAACCCCAACGCCGCCGCTCAGATCACATGTGCTCTCTACGGTAGCCCTGTAGATGCCTCGCAAGCTACCAACATTGGTCAATACCGTAAGGATTTTATGGTTGTCATTCAAGGCTCCAATGGTTACAATCTTAATCCCGCACCTGCTTCGGTTTCTTCTTTCCAAGGCCCTACTGCTCTTGATGGTGTTGCGTACAGCTCTAACATCTATCTCGGCCAGAAGTATTTCTCTACTTATAGTGTCTCTCAATGCAGTGATTTGTGTAACGCCTACACAGTCAACAGCAAATCGCAAAACGCCGGGTCTTCAACGTACACGCCTTGCAACTATTTCAATGTCTTCAATCTCACTCTCAATGGACAGACTCAGCTGATGGGATGCTACCTCTTCTCCACCAGCGACGCAGCCAACTACGACAACTACAGAACAGCACAAGATTCCAGTGGAACCGTGTACAATCTGACCAATTCCTACGGTTATGCTTTGTATCCTCAAGACAAGGGACTCACCAGCGTCGCATGGACTCCTGCGCCTACCGGCAAGAACGCATCTTGCTCTGCTCTAGGCAAAGCTGGCGATTCTTTTGTGGATTATAATGGTGTTAACTATACCCTTGGTTGTGGGTATGATGTCCAGTATGCTGCGGACATTGGCAACCAGACTACGGCAGACTTTTACTCTTGTTTCGCTATCTGTGATAGTGGCGTCTATCCTGGTTGCAATGGGTTTGCCTACCTTGCTAATACCTGCTATTTCAAAAATCTGGCTGGCACTTCTCGCACACCGCAGTTGAACAACTATAATGTGGACATGGCTTGGATGCCTTCGTCGTACGCTGGCTTCAACGCCTATACCGTGCCGGGGACTGTCTCGTATACCACGACTACGACTGTCTGGGCTGGTCCAGGAAGCACTACAACCACCACAATCAATGGTCTGGCTGGAACTGTGATTGTTAAGACTGCAGGCCAGGTCCCTGCGGCAACGACTACCACTTATATCACAGTCACTGCCGATTCAGGCACGGCATCCACCATCGCAACTCAAACCATTACACCCACCAAAGGATTGACCGGCACTGTTTCTATCATCTACCCTACGCCAGTCACTACATGTGGAAACAAAGGCGCGGCGGTAGGGTTCTACTCCAATCCAGTCCCAGGACAACAGGGAGTATCACAATACCCAGCCTTCAAACCCGAAGCCCTAAAGACAGTAACACCCTACCCACAAGTCTCCGGCATTTCCTACATCGGCGAGTACAACGATGACACCCACAGCACCTACGTCTACGGCAAATACCAATCCAGCAACACCCTCTCCACCTTAGCTCTCAACCACGTCTTCTACATCTTCGCCGGCCATGGAACTGGCTACTACTACATCAATTTACCTCAAGCCGATGACGTGACACTGCTTTGGGTAGGCCCTAATGCCGTTTCCGGATATACACGCGCCAATGCACAATTAATCCAGACTTGGAGTGCACCTGCCCCAGCAACTCTGGGTTTCTTCCTTACAGCAAATACGTACACGCCTGTGAGATTGTGGTTTGCGAATGGGGGTGGGTATGGTGGGTTCCAGTTTACTCTTACTGCGCCGGATGGAGCCACTATTCTCCAGACGACGCCTAACTCGAATGCCGGAGTTATGAATCCGGATGTGGTCATGTTCCCTTGTGATGGGTCTAAAGGTTCCAAGTTCCCTGCTTTTGGCAAGGAGACTTGAGTATTTCTGCATATGCGTGTATATTTCTCTCTTAATTTTTTTTCAGCGATATAGAACTTTTCTTTTGTCTATTGTATATACTAGACTGATTTGAGGTTTTCAATTCATTTCTGTCTCAGTTGATTCTTTACATCTTGATTGTTTTGTGATGTGAGATATGTAGCCTCCCCGTGTGCAAAAGTATGTAACACGTGTGGCTATAAAAACGCACAATACCATTAGACAATAGGATAGTATTCACTAAGGAGCAATCTCTTAGCAGCTCTCTTTGGCCAATCTTCATTCTAGGATAGAACTGTGCATTTCTACAGCGTGTATTTTGCTCACTGCTATAGTTGGAGTATAGTGAGGCTTACATCTTTCAGCACACAGGCAGGAGATACGAGGGATACGGAGTATCACAAGCAAGGACGTCGATTTTGTATCCTCGTATTTAGTCTTTACGTATCCATACGGCAGATACCTCTAAGTTGACAACTCTACTCCGAGCATTCGCGCTAGAAGACATGAGATCTCGCAACACTCTCCACGAATCTTTCTTTCTATCTTTCTCTTTAGCTCATTCTTACACTTTTGCCGACGTTATGAAGTTTGACATTTTTGTAACAAGTCTCTTCTTCACCTTTACCCTCGCCCTGCCTCGAGACCATGCCCAGACAGCCATGCTTGATAATATCCACCTTTGGCATCCTCCCGGTGCAAATGATTGTTTGTGATCACTGTTGTCGAATTAGTATATTCTCATGCTGATCCGTTTTCAGNNAGTCAGAGGCCCTTGCCCAATGATGAACACACTCGCAAACCATGGTTTCATCCCCCGCAACGGCGATAACATCACAAAGCAAAACGCCATCCGAGGTCTACAAGAGTCTCTCAACTTCGACGCTGCATTGGCAGGATTAATGTGGGAGCAAGCCATCATCGCCAATCCTGAGCCCAATGCTACATTCTTCACTTTGTATGGTTTTTGGCTCTCCACTTTTCTTGGTCAGTGGGATGATGGTCCTGATACGACGATAGANCAGCAACTTAATCGCCACAATATCCTCGAACACGATGCAAGTCTCAGCCGTATGGATGCCTACTATAGCAACAATCATATCTTTGATCCTGGAGTGTTTGCCACTACAACACGCTACTGGACCAACAAAACACTGACAGCNAAAAGGCTTGCAAACAGCAAACTAGCAAGGACNATAAGAGAGAGCAGAGCTTTCAACCCTAGCTACTCGTTTGCAGAAACTAATGAGCAGTTTAGTCTTGGCGAGGTTGCTGCTCCGGTCATTGCGTTTGGGGATGTTGCTAAGGTGACTGTGGAAAGAGAGCTGGTGGTGTACTTTTTCGGTGAGTACGATTGTGTGAAAAGGAGAAAGGCTGACATGTATCCAGAACATGAGCGTTTGCCGTTCGAGTTGGCATGGCTGAGGAAGAATGAGGCGGTGACACTCAAGCGTATCTTGAAGGCTGTTAACTCAATCAGGAGTGCCACCGATTTGCCGACTAGTGAGACATCCTCGGTACAGAGTACTTCTGAAAGCATCCAGATCGCTGATGACAATCTGCATATGCCAACGAAGTTGTAGTGAGTATGGTTGGTTTTGATTATGACGCGATTTGCCACCATTGAAAGCAAGCTTCGGTCTGCAATCATCTACTTGTCCTGTATAGAAATCTCTATATCCCCAGTAGCTCTTCATTGTCGAAGATGTTGAGCCAGTACTCCCACGATTGTGCATCGATCTCGGGATTTTCCAAAGTTGTATCGTGACTTGAAGGCAATGCTTCATTTCGATTCTGCGTTGGCTGAGTGTGTTGTTGGGGACTTGTGCTCAAGCTTCCAGCAATGTTTTGTCCGGTTGATCGACTCTGCTGTATTTGTATCTGCTGCACGAACTCGGGCACACAGTCTGCAGTCGAGGCTCTGCGATTCCAAGCTCGGAGTGCCAGGTTATTGAGACTGTGACAGTAATTACTGTAGAAGCTCTGGTGATCCCAACCGAGGAGTTCAGGATTGTAGTGATATGCTAGCGAGACCTGTTGCCATGCTTCATCCGCGATGGATTTGTCCAGCTCTTGGAACGCTAAGCTATGAAGTACAGGAAACAGGGCTTCGAAGCAGTAGAAGAGTTTCGTGTGCCATCTGTAGCGGTCCAACATCTGGCTTGCGCAGCTTGAGTGTTGAGTTTGTAGAAGCAGTAGAGCTATGTCGAAAGCTTGTTGCCTATCACTCGTTGATACATCCTTATCGGAAGAATCATTGTTCAGATGGCAATGCCGAAGAGCGAGACGATATCCGGTCGTTTTGACTAGGCACCTGGACACACGTTGAAGCGGTATTGAGCCATCACAATGTCTGGCGTATCTTTCTTCCAGACGAGCTTCCAACTCTTGAATGGCTTGAATCTTGCTTTGGCTGTCGGAATGCAGACCAAGATTCCGGACGAAACTGCCAATCTCATATCTGATGGAGCAGAACAGCATCTCCGTTACACCTTCTCTCTCAGGTGGTATTGTAGTCATTTCTGGGTGGAGGTCTGCGTCATTGAAATTTAGTGGTCGCTTGGTGTCAAAGATAAGATTGTGAGCTGGATCGCTGCTGTCGATCTCCTCGCATAAATTGACATAATGGCGGTTGAGAAGGTAGATCTGCCACCAAAGTCTGCGATGCATCTCTGCTGCAAAGATGGTCATGCCTTGCAAGTTTTTCTCCCTGTGAATACCCAGCCGGTGAGCAAGTCTAACTGCGACGCCTATCACTAGCCAGAGACTCTGTGGGGAACTATGCTGCCGAGCGGCCATNNCTGGATTTGAAGCACAAAGTCAGTAAGCCTGTGAGAAAGATAACGAGATCGGACCGACCAGATACAATACAAGAGCCTGCAACACTTCTGTTGTAGCAACCTCCACGAAGTTGGCGTCAGCAAGGGACCTTTTAGTCAAGACGAATAGTCTTCGGATGCACTCGTGCTTGGGAAACATCATAAGATTAAAGCACTCCTCGTCATTAAGTGATTCGATGGCTGTAAGGAAGATAGAAGAGAGCAGCGCTCGTGACTGCTTTGACAGAGTTTCTGGTCTGCAACTTGCTGCTTGCAGTACCATACGTTGCATAGTCTGTACATGCAGCAAGTTGACCATAGGGTTGACATTGTCGATGTAGGTCTGCCACAGCTGAAAAATCTGCACTGCCTCGGGCCATTCAGAATTTGATGCCGAGTTACCAGGCAAACAATCAAACAGAACAGATTCTACTCTGAAAGGTTCGCTGCGGATCTCAGAGATTTGTGTGACGGGCACCTGGATCTGTTGTGAAATGCCACTTGCAGGCGGAGTGATGGGGTTGGTGTTCCAGGGCGAAGGATTCACAAGCGCGGAAAAGTCTGTCTGCTCAGTCCCAGGTCCCGCTTCAGATCTTGTGTTTCCGGACGCAACATCTCTTCTNNCCCTTCGTCTCGTGGCCAACGAATTGCGATGGTTCCGTATGCACTCCACCGCAGCTTTCCGACACGCTGCACACGGAATTTGACCGTCACATTTGATCTTGCGTTGCTGACATCGCGTACAGCTATGATACCGTGTTATAGTCGAACTCATGGCTGATATGAGTAACCGTCGGGTTTGAGATAATTGCGATACAGAGCGAGTAGTTGAAGAGACTGGAAAGGAGCGGTCACCGGAATTGTCGGCGTAACGGGACCGACGGGACCGACGGGACCGATGAGACCGATGAGACCCACCGCGCACATATTTTCCGTCGCGGCGTATCCGTCAACAACCTCTTTCTCGTTCAACAAGTATAACAGGCAGGTTAGCAACAGCGAGTAGTATCGACAGATCATAGCGCACTGATGACATTGGCAAACCAGTATGGAATATGCTGTCATAGATTGGCGATTCTCAAGCGAAAGTTTCGCTCACGACCCTTTGCCATGCCGAGCGTTGCTGCAACCTCTGATACCAAGCTGCTACGTGTTCTCGAGAAGAGATCTCCTTCTCCATCGAAAGACGTGGGAGGAAGTGGAGCCATGGGAGATGGTACAAATCTACAAGCGAAAACTCNNCTGTTCATTGATCAATATCACCCCTTGCCAAAACTCCACTTGAACTTACATGACTAGTCAAGTATGGTTGGGTCGCAAGAAGCTTCTCATAGTAGTCAAGCACTTCTTTGAAATTCTTCTTCATCAGCTCGACCACAGCATGATGTGCTTCGCCGCGACCAAAGANATCTGCGGCAACAGAATTAGCAAGAATATCATCGGCTGGAACACAGATTGTCGCTCACTGCTTGAATAACTTCTCGTATGCAAGCTTGAAGATGCTCGTATCGAAGTACGAATATTCAACTGATGCGGCCTGCTCAAAGATGGCAAGATTTTCTGGATCCATCGGAGCCAACAAGGACGAATCTGGGTGTGCATACTTGGCGATCAGATACTTGCAGATGGCTCTGGATTCGAATACGTGAAGATAGCCATCCTCAAGCGCTGGAAGCTTGCCAAAGGNGTGGATGTTGCGAACGAACTCAGNGCTTCTGGACGCAAAATCAGTTACGGGTGAGACAATATGCGGTTCGTATAGTCAAACCTTGTGTGCACCTTGGCTCATGTCGACATCTATCAACTCGTATGGCAGATCGAGTTCGTTCAAGACAAGCATTACCCGCTGCGTACAGGCCGAAAGCTGAGATCCATAAACTCGTATGGCCATTGCTCCGCTGATCAAGTCTGTAAGGACTTTTTGGTATCTTGCTCACCATAGGCTTGAAGCCGTATACTTATATTGTTTTGCTTGAAACACGGACTTGCGGTCCCGTCAGGAGATGTCACGGAACTTCTGCAGCGCGGCATGAAGCGAATATCCCTGTTCGTCGACGTCGAGCATGCGGATTAGAGTGACGAACCTCCGACCATGTCGAAGACGGGGATCAAGCTCAGGCTCAACGCGGGAGTAAACGCGTGCGACCGCGATGGTAGACTCTACGTATACGAGGTTGCATTCATCGCTTCGAAGGTCTGCATTAGTCCTGCGATGATTTCTCTGCTTTCAAGCCCTACAGTATTTGAGAAACCGGATGATTCAAGAAAGAGGAGAAGCAAGTTGAAGTGATGTATTAGGCGAACGGGTCTGATGTCATGGCCAAAAATAACAAAGTTTCGAGTCGAGTCTTGGCAAAAGACCCTCTGAGTTTCTATTTTCGACGACCGTTTGGACGTCTCTTTGCGCCTTCGAGACAACTCCGCTTCCAGACTTGACCCTAAAGAGCTATCGGAAGGTCAGATATCCGCCTCATCCTTGGCAAATGGGTCTTGTACGAGAAGATCGCTGGAGAAATGACCACAAACATGGGGTCGATCTCTCTTGTACGAGAATTTACATTAACGGTAGGCAAAATATCTCAGACATGGCGACGGTGCGAGGGAAACTCTTCTCGGCTTTTGTCATTGCACGTTGAGAGTGCCATCCATGTGTTAGGAGAATGGGATATATAAGACCTCAAGATGCTCCTCCTTCAACAATCATATCTCATCTTCATTCAGCATCTTCACAGCACATCAACATCACAACACATCAGCACACCTTCATTCTTCAACAACAACAACAATCAATCACTACATACATCGATCTTGAACCTCCACAATCGACAAGATGCTTTCCAAGTCCTTGATCTCCGTCTTGGCTCTGACCTCCGCTGTCTCCGCCTCCCCCGCTCTCCGCCGTGAGACTCAGAGCAACGACAACTGTCTTGCTAAGACCAATGCTTGCCGCACAACTCGCGGCCCCGATGGCCTCTCTGCAAACCAAGCTCAATGCTCAGCAGAGGATGCAGCTTGCAAGGGTGCTTGCTATGCAACCCTGATCAAGTGTCAGAACACCCGTGGTGCTGATGGCCTTTCGGCCAACCAGGCTGCATGCATTGGCCAGTACGCCGACTGCCTTGGAGAGAACCCCATCGCCTCGACTGGAGGTATCATTTCCAGCTTCATCCCTTACACAGCCACTGCCTCTTCTTCCGCAGCCGCTGCAACTACCTATGCTTGCAACCCTGCTCATTCTTACCCCGGCGGACAGCAGTGTGTCTCTACAAACGGTGCCTTGACTCTCGTCTCACCTACCACCTCAAAGGCTTCTTCCGCAGCCGCCGCAACCACTTACGCCTGCAACCCCGCTCATTCTTACCCCGGTGGACAGCAGTGCATCTCTACCAACGGTGCCTTGACCCTTGTCACACCCACTAGCACCAAGGCCTCGTCCACAAGCACTACTGCCGTTGCAGGCTCTCCTGCTCCCAGCGACTGCAAGTCTAAGGACAACATCTGCCGCACTACTCGCAAGGACGGTCTCTCTGCCAACATGGCTCAGTGCGCTGCCGACAATGCCGCCTGCCAGGGCGCTTGCTACGAAGCCTACAACAACTGCAGAACCACTCGCGGCCCCGATGGTCTTTCCGCCAACATGGCAGAATGCGCCTCTCAGTATGCCAGCTGCCTCGGCGAGAACCCCATCGCTTCCACTGGCGGCCTGATCTCTTCGTTCCTGCCTTACAGCGCTACTGCATCCACCATGGCTACCTCTACCGCTAAGGCTTCTTCCGCTGCTGCTGCCTCTTCCGCTGCCGTCTCTGCCGCCGCTCCCGGCTCCAACCCCAAGAAAGTCGATGGCGCCACCTGGACCTTAAACAACGTGATCCGCTACTGCGGCGACAACAGCAATACCTGCGACTACAACTTTGACATTGTCGCCAAGGGCAAGACTGAGCACTGCACCATTGTCAACGCCTCCAAGCACTCTTTCTCAGGCCAGAAGTGCGCTAACGGTGATTACACTGTTTCTTGGGGATACGTCGCCAACCCTGCTCCTGCTTTTGCTGTAATCACTGTTGTTGATGCTAAGAATGAGTTGGCTTGGTTCGGTGCTAGCAATGTTGACAGCCAGCGTACTTGGGGTAACCTTGGTCCTGAGCAGGTTTACACTTACAACTAAGCTGTTGCTTGGAAGTTTGATCGCACATGAAGTGATAGAAATTTGTACATACTGACGTGAGGTGAGATAGAGGATAGGAGAACCTAATTCAAGCTTTCGCGAGCCAATTTTTCTTCACTAGGACTGTTGTTTGCCAATGTTTGCCCAGCTATTAGTATTAGTATTGCAACACTACTTTTCTCGGTTGTTCTAGATCACCTGGTTCCCCGAGTGGCTCTCTTTGATGCCGAAGTCGTTGTACAGCAAAGTTCTCGTGGCGCTATGTTTATCGAGCACATCGCGAGGTCGTGCTCGGCCTATGTTCCGGATTGTGGATGTCTCGTAGATCGTCCCTTCAACAGCTAAAATACATACAGATATTTGGAGTGATACAAAAGTTATCTGTTTTTTGCGCATGCAGGGAATGGTCATTTTGGTTGTTGGCAGGATATGAGTGACTGTCTGAGAGCTTCTCTGACATCGCCCAAACTACATTGATGGTGAAGGGAGCGATCATAGAAGTTTTTCAATGTATTTACTCGGCCACAATTCTAAATACAAGCCTGGTTGTTATCTCTTCTCAAACTCGTGCAACAAACTTCATGAGTATCTTTTGAGTGTTCTCTTGGTATGTGTTCATGAACGTGGCGTAATCGCCTCCTTGGATCATGCAACCATTTGTGCATAGAGTAAAGTCTAACCAGGCTGCAGGTTGAATAGAAGCTAGTAAGGCCACGTGTTAGTATTTGAGGCCCGACATGCGTATAACCCACTAAACATATTATCACTTACACATATCGTTATTGGTCCAGGTTGTAGAAAGACTTCCGCATGACAGATCGAGGTTCCACTGAAGAAAAGAATCAATATCAGTATCTACAGCGCATACACGCCATGTATCATTCTTTGACTCACGATTGAAGCCTCGGCAGGTCCGTTGTAGCCAAGAGCGGTAGCTCCAGTATTAACGTTCTGAGCCTTGCTATTAGGTGATACTGGAGAAACGTCAGAAGTCAATTTCAACTTGTCACATGTTGTCAAATACTAACCGTAACTGACTGGTCCAGTATATGCATAGCTGCGAGGACAACATGTTAGCCCACGTTTTGGCAAACACAGAAACAGTAAACTTACTCTACATGGCCAGGACCCATGGAAGAGTACCCACCAGAACCCCCGATGAGGCCCAGATAATTTCCGCCTGAGGGATCTGATGCGGAGTTCTGCATGGTCAAAGCGAGGCCAGATACACTTGTGCAGTCGGTCGAAGTGTATGCCAATTGCACGATCAGGGCGTTGTCCAGAGAATCCTCATTGTACATGTACCCTCCGGACTGAGAAGTATCCTTTCCCAGATACCCAAGCACGGCCGAAGTGCTTGCATCCAACAGTTGGATGACTCCAGCCACTGTCACCTTGTCTGTTGAACCGCAGACAAATTTGAGCTGCTGCCCAGTCGCTGGACATGCTGGCGCATACTGTGTGGAAGGCGTCACGGTTGAGATGACCGAAACCAAGGTAGTCTGTGCCGCGGCAGTGACAGTGGATGTGGCTACGGTGATGGTCGAGGTCACGGTGGGGGATGTTGCAATAAGACTGCAAGCGCTTCTAAAGATGGAAGAAGGGTACTTGGTAAGAACGGCGGGAGTGGACAAAGATCCGGCGGCGCGTTTCGCGTTGGCTGCAGCGGTTATGGTCGAAAATACGGTACTTGTAACCACAGGTGTGGTGGTGGTCAGAGCGGTGGCAGAAGCAATGGGGGCGCTGTAACCCAGAAGGCTAGAGCAGAAGGGCTGGAAAACAGCAGTCAAGGAGGATGGAGAGTAGGTCATGTCCTGACGAGCTTGGTACACAGCACCGGTAGTGTCACCGACAGTAGGGTCGACACCAGCGTCAGTCTTGGCATAACCGAAGCTGTAGTCGACAGTGTACTGATCCTGACCTCTCCACTGACCGCCGTTGACAGCGTACTTGATAGGCCAAGCTTCAGTGTAGAGCGAGCAGTATTGACCCTGAGGAACGATGGTGCCATTGGCCAACTTGGCTTGCAGGAGGTAAGTGTTGAAGAACCTGCAGACCTTGAAAGGAGTGCCGTCCTTAGGAGCTGTGGCGTTATTGTATTTGGTCTGAGCATCGCAGTAGTTGGAGCATTGCGAGACGTCCCAAGTTCCAGTGAAGATCTTGGCTCCCATGTAGGTGTTGTAGCCCTGGGCGTCGTAAGGTGCGTTGATGGCAAATTTGCCGAAAGGCACACCATTCTGGTAGCCAGCAGGAGTAGAGATCTGGGTAGTCACGTATCCGTTGGATCCAGCGATTGCGACCTGGAAGTTACCGCGCATCTGGCCAACGTTTTGAGCGTTGTCCTGAGTGACTTGGCCACCCCAGTAAACGCNACTGTCCTAGTCAGTCTTATATCAACAAGCAAACGCAGAGATGATATTCACCTTGATCATGGTGACCGATGCAGGATTCGAGCAGGATGGATCGTCAGGGTTCANCTAGCCAGAGTTAGCTGTGGTTTGGACAGAAGGAAAAGATCAGTGTCTACCAGAAGGATCACGTTCGAAGTACATGTTGAAGGAGACACAGCCGTATTTGGCAGTGCATCGCTGTGCGCAAGTGTTGACGTCGTAAGTGTCGAAGGTGTCAAACCTAGCGTGAATTAGCTTGAGGCTTGGTTGCGAACCAAACAGTATGTTGATTTACCCCATATAACCGAANNTCTGATTTGAATGTTAGCCCAAATTTAATGGCGAAGGGAGGAGGTTGGTAGCTTACGCATTGTTGGAAGCTGTTTGAGCCTTGAAGGATTGGGTATAGCCAGAGGGAGTTGGCGCGGCAGCAGCAACGGAGGAGTAGTAAGTGTTTGCACGGAAGGCAGAGACGTTGTCAGNTGTCTGCTCCGGGTGCGTAGGTAGGGGCGGAGCTGGCTCCAGCAGGCTGCTGAGCACAAGTGGTCGGGGTGGCAGCCGCTCTCTTGGATACTACAGCAGTCTGGGACAGAACATCGCTGATTTCGACGCTGACAGAAGATACAGCAGCGGTGGCCGAAGCGATGAGAGCTTGGGGGTNNCGACGGTGATTGTCTGAGCAGTAGCACCAACAGCTTCCGAGTATGTCGGATCCGGGGCAGCCAAGACCATATCAAGATCGATATCTTGAGGTCTGGGCATGGCAGCAGCCAAGTTGGCCGCCAAAGCGGGAAGAGCATAAGATGAGAAACGCATCTTGAGATCGAAGATGGTAGTCGGTGAGAATGAGAGATGAGCTTGAATTTGAGATCTACTGACCGCAGTCGCCCTATCTTATATACCACAGCATCCTCTCATGGAGGCTCTTGTATAGCAGAAATCTCGGTCTGGCCGACCGCTAGAAAGTACTCTTTCGGACGCCATGAGGCATCCAAGGCAAAGGTTAAGCTCACCATTTCCTACAAAGGCGTGGTCGATATCAGCTGAAGATCCAGGGGGCTTGGAGAGGCTTGGTAAATACGGGGTAAGAGCGCTAGGTAGGCATCACTCTGCGTGGTAGAAGCTGGAGAAAGAGTCAAGGTCGGTCGCTTGGAACGAGGAGAAAGCGCGATCCCCCCATGATCGGATCCTCACACGATGCCCAAAACGTGCTAGGGTCAAAAGCTTACCAAATCTTGGAGAAACCTCCGATTCGCATGTTTCTTTCTGTTCCTGCAGAGTACCTGTCAGCATGTAGAATAATCAACCACACGTCTTCGACGGCAGTGATGATATTTTTGCAAGCAAGCCCAACTTCGTTCATTCAACGACATCGTTGAAGAAGACTCACTTTGCGACAGGATCGGTCGCCGCACAAGTTCAACGACCTTGACTACCCCGTTTTCTGCCGTCCCCACGGGTGAGACATGGGCTTAGGGCTGGATCTCAGCTCCTCTGACTCTCTGGGCAGTTGAGCAGCTTCGCTTTCCCAGACCGCAATCTCTGATCACGATGCATTGAAGATTCGGGGTCCCCGACGAAGGACTTGCCGAAGTGCTAGAAAGTCTCATTGCGATGCTCTGTTGTTACACTCCCGGTTCAGGGTCTTGTCGAGTGCGGTGAAAGGTCTCTCCCGGGGTGAATCTTGCTCGGCCTAGAGCGTCGGACATTCTTTCCAAGATACTTTGTCTTCTCGGGGATCTGCGTGACAGGCCCACGTGCCTGTCGACGCCGATTCGAGAACTTCTTGTCGCTCCTTGGATCTTCAGGGATATCACTCAAGCCGGTGACTAGCCCAGAAGGGAAGTTCTGCAGAAGTCTTCCACATGGCAGATACCATTCCGGCATACAACTGAGCCACGTCTGATCTAGTCCGCATTGTCTTTGCATTTTCCAAGCCGTTTGGAAGCACTGCAGGATACATCGTACAAAGATGCCGTCCTTCAAAAGTTTGTGTGAAGTTCAGCAGCTGGACTTGTGGCTGAATCCGCGGTGGCATCTTCGAGGTCCGTGATGGTTGTTGTCGTTCCTGCGCAGCAGTCAGACAAGGTTTCTCCTCAGCAAGCTGAACTGAGATGCTTCTTGAAGTCATCAGATCTTCTCGGGACTCTGGCATGTCTAACGAGAGAGAATATCTAGGACAGTCATACGAGCCAACCGTTAGAAGCTGAATCGATGCTAAGGAAGATTCAGGCCGTCTGCCGATTACACTCAGCCATCTCGAGAGATGCGCGTGGCCGTCAAGTGATGGACGCACCTGTTTTGATTGGTCACGGCAACATTGAGCGTAAATGTTCTGATACCCCTCAACCTTCTTCATGGGTTATTAGCCTTCTGACATTCAAGAAGACAGCCAAGTATTGGCGAGGTTACCACCATGTGCTCGGCGCAGAGCAGCTGCACTAACACGCGATAGAAGGTTTCTCGAAAGGTGGCAGAGTTCACGGTACCACCAAACACCAGCTCATACCAATATCGGTCAATATCGCGATCATGCGACTATCCGCCCAGCCTTACAGTAGAGGTCATCAACAATCACATCCGATGCTTGGAGTCCTCAGCTCTGATCTCGATGTCTCTCCTTACCCGCTTCGATTCACCTTATGATTCACCCGCGCTCATGTCTGCTTCTTCGTTACCCAGTGCAATGTTTGGGTGTCACCGTTGCGCTAAACCGGCGTCAGGGCAGGTGACCGTTGTCGGCAGGTCATCTCCGACTCTGCCGTCCCGGAGGGCGAAGCGCGAGATCTTCAGGTACGCGGTTGATCATTTTCCCTTTTCGCGAACCATGCGAGAAAAGGAAGAGGATGTCGAGCCGGAATGCCTGTCTGTATTCTACCGCCAACTTCGAGGAGAGGGGAAGTGAAATGGCCTTGTTGCGCTCGATTAGGCTTGCGGAGGGGATTGGTCGGAAAAAACGTGATTGATGACCGAGAATCTGTTGCTTCTGTCATTGTCTAGTCATCTCGTGGGGTGTTCGTCTATGATCCTTCATCTATGTCCGTCTCTTCTGTCGACGTTATGTGCAATCCCGTCCACTGCTCCTCATCAGTGTATCCGGTGGTAAAGTTGCTTTCTATTCCTTCTTGTCTTCATTCTCTTCCTTGTCGCCGTTCTGCTTGCCAGCCTCCTTGTAGATATCACTGTCGAAGTTGACAGGGAAGTGCTCTCTGCCCTCTGCATCCTTGTTGACCCAGACAGCAACACTGCAACCAGGGCACTTGAAGACACCATTGCCTTCCTCGTCGATAGTGACTTCTCCTTGCTCCCATTCCAGCAAATCCGTCCACACCTCTCCCTTGTGCTCAGGCCCCACATGCATCTTGATCTCTCCAGGCCCAGTGTTGCTCATCACCACCGCACATCCATTCTTTCTATCGTGTGTTCCTCTTCTCACCCAACCAATGCAGTTGGGGTTGTCCCAGTAGTCATTGAGTTCGCCGTATGCGAAGATTTTGCGTGCGAGGATCAGGTCGGCGAGTTTGTCGCCGCAGGCAGGAGGTTCGGGGTTGTCGCCTTTTGTGCCGTAGAGGTCGCCATAGAAGATGCTGGGGTAGCCGTCGCGGCGCAGTAGGATTAGNNGGGAGTAGGCGAGGGGCTTGAAGAAGCCTTCGACGGGGGTTTCGACGGTTTGGCCGGGTTGCGTGTCGTGGTTTACTACTACTGNTCTGGTTGGTTGAGACTAATGTCAGCGTGCTGTGTTTTTCATAATGGGAAAGAGGGAATGGATGGTGCTTACCACAGCGTTCACAGGCATGTCCTGGACCAAGGTGTCATCGAACACCTTTCTCAGATCTGCGTTCTCCGTCTTGCTGAGGCTTGAGAAGTTGTTGAGCAGCGGGCTGTCATACAGCGAGAACTTTCTCTCCATCAGGTTGACCCAATCAATCAGGTCTTGCTTGTTGCCAGTCCAGAACTCTCCAACGTAGAAGAGATCGCCATACTCTTGCCTCAATGCCTCGATCCACTCCTTGGTAAAACGCTGCGAAAAGTGTTGCACAGCATCCAGACGGAATCCCTTCAGACCAACCTCTTTGACAATCCACTTGCCCCAATTGGTAACATCCTCGCACACTTCCGGATGCGAGTAGTCCAAGTCGGCAAACATGAGGAAATCGGCATTGCCGCCTTCATCATCCACAGACTCGCTCCACCCCTTACCCTCACCCTGAATCTGAAAAATCGCATTCTTGCCCGTTGCAGCATCATAATCCGTACCTCCGAAATGATACCAATGGTATTTCTGCTTGGAGTATTTATCGCCTCTGCCGTCGAAATTGAAACCCAGCCATGCGGTAATTTCTTTGCGGTCCGAGATTTGCTTGTCGCGGTCGTTGGGGTCGACTTCCACGACATGGCATTTTTCCTNTTTGTCGGCGGCGGCTTTGTGGTTGAGCACGGCGTCCCAGTAGAGGCCGATGCCTGCGTCTTTGGCGGCTGAGGACAGGGCGAGGAGTTCGTCTTTGGTGCCCCATTTTGTGGCTACGCCGCCCTTTTGGTCGAACTCGCCCAGATCGTATAAATCGTAGACATCATAGCCATTGCNCCTGTGTGGGAGTTAGTATGGAAGGACTGTGTTTGCGACAACAGTTGCGGGGTGGTGGGGGTGTACGTTGGGAGAGCTGGCTTTGCAGCCTGGAGGAAGCCAGATGTTGGAGATGCCGATGTGCTTGTAGGCGGGCATCGCATCGTGCAAGCGATTGTAATGCTTGCCATCAGCAGGAACATTCCACTCAAAGCCCTGNNGAAGCAAGGTGTAGTTCTCGGGTGTAGGTTCTTCGCCGCCCATGTTGCAAGATGTCGTTGTATGAAGTCGCAAAGATGTGAACGGAAAAGCGAGTAAGGGAGAGGAAAGACGCGAATAACCGCTGAGATAAAAATACAGAGAGTGAAGAAAGCTCCAACAATGACAGCACACTGGCGTAAACAGGTATATGCCACTCTCAACAACCTACCGGAACCTCTCTCAACAAAGAGAGAGCTGCCCCTCATGCCACCTACATCACGAATGCCACACGTGGCAGTAAACAGATCAACAATCAGGGCCTTTCGACCAACGGTTTGACCCAAAAGCAGGAATTCTAGGTTCTGGGCGAGCAAGGGAGGTGATAAGAGGCTAGACTTGACGTATGTGGGCGGCACGGCGACAGTTGAGTTTTGACACTTCTGCGGGTTTGTGGAGGAGGTGGCCTTTGCTTATCTGGCACGGATCCTGGTCCGTGGGAGACAGGGTGATAGCACAAACATCATCCTGAGGCGGTTGTATGGCAATATCATGGTTTATATGGCCTCTACAACAACTGCTCCATTATCATACTGATTTCTCGTGGTATATATCTGATACTATGTCCAATTAGTTTGTCAAAAGGTTGATGTGGTTGTGAAATTCCGTTTTGCACATTTTTGTTTGATTTTGAGAAAAGCCCTGGGTGAGTCTTTTTGTTTTCTACTCCTTGCTTCTCGCTCAGCTGAACATCTAGCTGTAGTTTTCCTCCCGTCAAGGAGATTGTCAGAGCTCATCAAGATTGCTCTTACCAATGCACATACAAATGCCATGTGCCTTTCGAGCCAAATGAGATGTAGCTATTTCTGCTCGTCTAAACGCCTACACGGCCATACGTTGGAGTCCTTTGTCTTCCGAGATTCTACCACGCTGCGGCTTCTCATCACGAACCTCAAGGACTCGACACCTCGTCACTAGTGAACAATTCACGTAACCACTCAAGCGCAAACGCATCCTCTTGTTCGACTGCATGCATCGCCTCACCCGCCTTCCTCGCACACATCACCACTTGATCAACCACGCGACCAGCAAGACCCCTTCGCTTGAGCTCCGCCGCATACGCAAACCGCTGTTTCCAGAACCTCCAGCGCTCAACGCTGAAACCGTCCTCGCCTTTCCACAAAGCCTTGCTGCCATCACTGCCACCGATCCACTCTCTCCATTCCATGTCCCCGCTACTTAAGTCTTTTCTCTTGCNAAAGTCCCAGATCCGCGCCGCTGAGTGGAGGAGCCACTGTGCTGCTGCGGGAATGTATATACCTGCTCTTCTGACTTGAGCGTAGGTTGAAATATCCACCTCTAGAGCTTGTATCAAGGCATCTCTAGCGATACGTTGCATACTCTTCCACTCGTAAGTTATGGAGGGTGTTAGAGCAGTAAGATACATTGCGGCAAAGCTATTGGCGGCTTTGTATTGTTGTGCTTGTTGTTGCCAGGTTAGTGGGCAGTTGCCCAGATCTATGTTGTGAATTGCGTGCACATCTGTAAAGTCTCTGTGAGCTTTTTGCAAGAAAATAGATGCATGCAGGGCNNACTTACGAAGACCGGTTTCCAAAAACCAGAAACTGAACTCGGGAATGTCTCGCCAAAAGGTCCGTCCGTTTTCTTTGAATGGCTTGCTGTCCACAATCACATCGGGTAGTTTTGACAGATGGAGAAGCACCTCGACAATGTGTTGATGGTCTTTTAATGTGGTTGCTGGGTATATGATGGCGCGAGATAGCAATGAGAAAGGGTAGAACGATATCTTTTCGCCTCTGAGCAGACGAGACTCATAGATTGTCGCGATAGCATGAGCTGCTGACTCGGGAGTGATGGACTGGTCGAGAAGGTCTTGGATAATGGATATGGTGTTTTGTTCTTCGGGTCTCGACGAGCAGAACTTGTCGTTTCGTTCGTGGTCTGCCCATTTTTGTGTCATGGTTCACTGTGGGATAACAATTTGCAGGGCGAGCACTGCTTCTATCAGATTTTGTTCGCAAGTGCGGTGTCTGGATACGTGAAAGAAGGATTCTCATTGCGTCATGGGAAAACACGAGTCAGTGTGTTTTGATATATACGTCCGTATGTCCTCCCCGTATGCTACAGACAGTCGCAATTTAACAACTGGCCGCTTCTCCATCCAAGGCGTAAGGGTGATTATAAGCTGTCGAAAGGCACAGTCGCAATTCACATATGAGTCTTGCCATAGAAATGTCCTGCAGTGGGGTTCCCTGTGTGAAACCCAAATTCTTTGTAATGGTATTGTGCATTTTTGCAGCTACACTGTGACGGTCTTCAGCACACGGGGAGGATCCTTGGCTACATGTCCAGTCATCAATCTCTGTTGCCGAGAACGTCCTGTCTCATGCTACGACCTTCTCAATCACAGCAACACCATGTTGCTCGCTAACCAAGACCTGCTTCTTCTCCAAGGACTTCTTGACAGGCTTAGGAGCTTCGAAGATGTCATCGAGTTCCTCGAGCTACAAGCAATATGTCAGCAAAGTTCCAGCGACTAAGGACAACACTGATATACTTACAGTTCGATTGCGAGTCTCTGGGAACCACACCCAAATGATACCGGCCTGGGCAACGCACCAGATGATAAAAATGATATAAGTCTTCCAGCCGATGTTCTCAAGCGACACGGGCCAAGCAAACTGATTGAGCAGACCACCGGCATTGACAGCCAAACTCGAGAACGCCATTCCCTTGGCACGCATCTCGAAAGACAAGACTTCAACAGGGTACAAGGCTTGCAGAGGGGTAAGGCAGAAAGAAAAGACAGCGCCAAACATAAAGATCATGGCGACGGTGGCTTTAGCAGCACTTGCGTTTGCGGAGTTGTTGAAGATGCCGCTGGCTGTGGTCATGCCGACCCAGACGATTGCACAGCCGGTCATACCGGTGAGCATAAGGCGGCGTCTGCCCACTCTGTCGACGAATGCGGATCCCATGAGTGCAAACACGAACTGGAAGCATGCGTAGCCTAAGTTGATGTTGGTTTGTTGAATTGCTTGGTGGTAGCCAGCAGTATCCAGCACGGCGCTGATGAAGTACGTGAGCACAGCGTTTCCTGCCCANNTCTAGAAACGAAGTCAGTGTCAGCACATCTCAAGAAGAGTCGAGCGAACGACGTAAACATACTGTGCGAAGATGCTAAAGCCACAATTGCACGCGAGTCTGTAGCGAGAGCTTCTCTTCTTGAACAGTGCGCTGTAGTCCCACCAACGCTTGTCGGCACCGTCCATGTTCAGGAAGTCTTCGTACTCAGAAAGCTGGAGTTTGACCCAAGCACTGTCTCGGTTGCCTTGTCCGTGCCATTTTGTGAGAGTAGCTATGGCGGAATCTTGCTTGTTGTTAACATAAAGCCAGCGAGGGGACTCGGGGATGAACCAGACAAAGGCACAAATGATCACAGGACAGGCCATCTGAACCCAGACAGGTACAAGCCAGGATGAGTTGCCGGTAAGATTGAGAGCACCTCTGACACAACCTGCAGCAATGATACTTCCAGTAAACCAGAAAGTGTTGCAGTAAGCTGTCACTTTACCACGATACGCCGGATGGGACATTTCGACTACATAGATTGGTCCAGCAGACGAGGCGATAGATACGCCGAAACCTGAAGCCCATCAGTCAAAGCACAAACGACGCGAATCAGCACACCTACCGAGCAAGAATCTGCCGCCCATGAACTGTCCGACCTTCCCATCACTGAATGTTGTTCCAGAGATTACCGTGCCGACGGCAATGATGAAAGAGCCGATGAACATGCCCCATTTGCGGCCCCATGTATCGATGGCAGGACCGACAAAAGGAAGTGCGACAACACCACCAATTTGGTACATGGAAGAGACGATACCGGCCCAGATTCCTGCGTTCGAGCCGTGGAAGAAGGATTTGAATTGTGGGTTGGCGAGTAGCCCGTTGAGCAGACTTCCGTCGTAACCGTTCATGGTTCTGTGTGACACATTAGATATCTTTGCAGAAGGAAGCAGCACACCAGTGACTTACTGGCACAAGCAACCAAGAAGAGTGCATGCAAAGAGCAAGATGGTGGTCGAATTCATCAGCGACGGGTGCTCTCGAATCAAAGCGTCGTTGAAAGCCGTGCTACCCACGATCGTCTCGATATGTTCATTGTCTGCTTCGGAGGTGTCGACCTTCTACTTAGCGTCAGCATATGTCCACAGCCACTAAGACGTGGTGAGTTGTACCGAAAGGTCTGCGACCACGTTCTTCTCGTCGTTGATCATGGTCGAAGATGATTCCTGATGTGACTCGACAAAGATGGTCAGACTGTAAAAGGATATGAGAAGAGATGTGTCGATTGACTGTGGGGTTGTAGTGGATAGATATAGATCTGCATGCACCCCGCGTGACAACCCCGGAGGTTTCAATCTGGGAGATTTTTACACGGAGGCGAGCCCTCCGCATGCATATAGGGAGCCGTTGAAGCTTACCGAGCCTGGGGAACGCCATTGTAGCCCATCCTCCACGATATCAGGTGTCCAACATCTAGTGCTTGGTAGCGAGATGATGACCAATGATTACAACGACAGGAGACGAGCATACAGCATATATCCCATCTCCAAAGAGTCAGTGGTTGACTGCGAAACCGAAGAGTTGTCGACGCTCCCAGACAGTCAAGAAGGCGTATCGTGGCTCAGACATACCTTGAGCTGTCTACCTATACGAACCACGAGAGGCAATAACATATTTGATCTGAGCAACCCTGCAAGAATTCATCCGTGATCCTGCAAGGTCCACATGCAAAGCAGCGCAAGCGCTTGACCTGATCTTGTCAACCAACACCACAAGACATTGCCAAGTAAGTTCGGCAGCGACTAGGACATCAAGCGAGGAGACTAGATCAAAACCAGAGGCGTTGCTGGAATTGCGGCCCTGATCGCCTGCGTTGAATGGACTTACTGACCATTGACATGCTTATCTGTGAGAACCTGAGGAGTCGAGAAGGTTGTGATTCAATTGTTCTTCGCGGTGCCGTTGCACAGCTGTTATACAACCACACAAGTTCGTTGACGTTTTCATATGTCGAGGATTTGACATTGAGCGCGATGATTACTGGAGGCTAACCATACGAGTAGCTCAGCCCGTATACTCGGATGCAGTTGCGCTACCGGAAGCGTTCGCAAAAACGCACGATATGTTACGTTCGTAGATCGACCTTCGTGACACGCGACCGTGGTGTGAACGCAGAAGGACAGCGGTGGAGGTCGTCTCGGAGGAAGCAGGTAGGTCCGTTCCTGATTGGGAACCTCGGCTATTACTCCTGCCCAGGATGGTGGGGAAGGACGATCTAACCATATTAGGAGCGGAGCTCTGTGAGGCACCTCCGTCGAGCTCCTGTCCCAACCTGGCATGCCGTTGACTATCAAGAGCGACGACTTCAAATTATCCGGCTCAAGGTCGCACAGTCCATCCTGGAACCTTTATAAGATGTGAACGCTTGCCTTAGTGTCGGCTACCACTCGTCCGTGTATACAGCAGACATGACAGATACAACCAAGACGTCAAAAGCCATGCTGGTGCATGAGCTTAAGTTTCAATGGGAGTTCAAGCAGACCGATCTGGACAGTTGGATGCCAGTAAAGACTGTTCCTACCAATGTGCATCTTGATCTGATCGCGAACGATGTGTAAGCGCAGCTTCATTTACGTGCCTTGTGTCACTACTGACTTCCAGCGTCGCAGNNTATCCCGGACCCCTTCTTGGGTTTCAACGAGCTCAAATGCGAATGGGTGGCCGACAAAAGTTGGACATACAGAACGAAGCTCCCAGATCTTGGACCTACAAGAGAAGGTCAAATCCATGAACTTGTTTTCGATGGCCTTGACACGTTCGCGACGGTCAAAATCAATGGAGAGGTTGTCCTCGAAAGTGACAACATGTTCATTCCGCACAGGGTGGACATCACGAAGAAGCTCAAAGACAGTACCACCAATGTGCTGGAGATAGACTTCCGGTCAGCGCTCATGGAAGGTCGTAAAATCAAGGATGCTCATCCTGAACACAAATGGGTCGGCTTCAATGCAGATATGGCTAGGCTTGCTACAAGAAAAGCTCAGTACCATTGGTAATTTCCCACACTCAAAAACTCCAGCGCAGATACTGACATAAGACAGNNGGGATGGGATTGGGGTCCTGTGCTGATGACTTGTGGTCCTTGGCGAGCAGTTCGTCTTGAAACTTCATATGCTCGCATCTCGGATATGCGCGTGGACTATGATCTCAGCAAATCTCTGGATGATGTTGTCGTGCGAATCGCAGTCTTTACCGAACGCTCTTCTGACGCAGATGTCAAAATTCGCATCCTCTCAGCCCATGATCTGATATTCGAGAAGACGGTCTCGGTCAACAGCAAGGGTGTCGCGAAGGCAGACTTTCATATCTCTCAGCCAAAACTATGGTATCCTCATGGCTATGGCGAACAACCGTTATACACTTGCGAGGCTGTGTTGGTCTTGAACGGCCAAACAGTGCAGTCTTGTAGCAGAAAGACTGGTTTCCGTCGTGGTGAACTGATTCAAGAGCCAGATGAAGTCGGCAAAACATTCTTNTTCAGAATCAACGGCATTGATGTGTTTTGTGGCGGCTCTTGCTGGATCCCTGCTGATAGCTTCACCCCACGAATCACGAAAGAGCGATACCAGTCGTGGCTGCAAACCATGGTCGATGGCTACCAAGTCATGATAAGGTACGCGCATCCTTCTGCTTACATTCTGACCGTCCTCTGACGCTGACTCNNCAGGGTCTGGGGCGGTGGTATCTGGGAAGAGGATATCTTTTATGAAACCTGTGACGAGCTCGGCATCCTCGTATGGCAAGACTTCATGTTCGGCTGCGGAAACTATCCCGCTGCGATCAAAGAGTTTAGAGATTCCGTCGAGGCCGAATGTGTTGCCCAAGTCAAACGTATCCGTCATCATCCTTCGATTGTCATTTATGCTGGCAACAACGAAGATTACCAAGTGCAAGAACAATGTGGTCTCACTTACGACTACCCCGACAAGAACCCTGAGAACTGGCTGAAAACCGACTTCCCTGCAAGGTATATCTACGAGAAGGTACGTAGCCGCTACAGTCAGCATTTGCATCACATAAATTAACACTCCATCAGNATGTTGCCGGAAATCGTTACTTCGCACTCGCCTCATGTGCCGTATCACCCAGGGTCACCATGGGGAGACGGCCTGATATCATCTGATCAGACCGTCGGTGACATGCATCAATGGAATGTATGGCACGGCACTCAAGAGAAGTATCAGATCTTCGACACGCTTGGTGGCCGCTTCAACAGCGAATTCGGTATGGAGGCCTTCCCTCACATCGACACGATCAAATACTATGTCACCGATCCGGCCGAGCTCTACCCTCAATCGCACATGATCGACTTTCACAACAAGGCTGATGGACACGAGAGAAGGATTGCAACATACTTGATCGAGAATTTCAGAACAACAGATACCTCTCTCGAAACGTACATACATCTCACGCAACTCAGCCAATCAGACGCATTGATGTACGGCTACCGTGGCTGGCGACAGCAATGGGGTCAGAAAAGGCACTGTGGTGGTGCTCTTGTATGGCAACTCAATGATTGCTGGCCCGTCACATCGTGGGCTATCATCGACTATTTCCAACGCAAGAAACCTGCTTACTACGCTATGCGTAGAGTTTTGGCACCAATCGCCATTGCAGTCAAGCGCGCGCACCATGATTGGAGCGTCGTTCATGCCCGACCTGCGAAGACAAGTTCTTACCAATGCTGGGTATCCAGCAACAGCACGAAAAGTGTGACAGCGTTCAAAGTGGAGCTAAAGTTCATATCTATCGCTACTGGCAAGGAAATCAAGCCAGCCCTCATCAGAGACAACGTAAAGATTACGGCAAATGGCACAACGGATATTTTTGATGGCGAAATTAACAATGANAAGGAAGAGCCGCATGTCCTAGCGGCGCGGATCTGGGTAGATGGGGAGGAAGAGGTCGTGTCACGAGATGTCGATTGGCCTCAACCCCTCAAGTATCTGAACATGGAGGAAAGGGGCGTCAAGGTGGCATTTGACGATGGCAAAATCACAGTGACATCACAGAAGCCGACAAAAGGTCTGGTCTTCGAAGAACGCGAAGGTGTTCTTGTGAACGATAGTGCTGTGGACATTGTGCCTGGAGACGAACAGGTCATCACAGTCAGAGGGTTGAAACCTGGTGATGCACCACTGAGATGGCGCTACTATGGGCAATAGCTACCAAGAAACTCTGCTAGTACAATCATCAACCAAAATCGTGACGCTACGTGGCGCATGGATCCGTTTGCTTTTGAAATGTCTATATTGTACCTGTTCCACAAGTGCGCGGGGCCAGAAACCCCACGCCGCCCGGCAAGGACGATCAAGAGAAAGCTTAATTCTATGCCCTAAGCATAAAAGGCACCTACCCCCAGACTGGGTCGCCGCGACTTCCTTTCAACACTCATCCAATGTGTAGTCAAGCGGTGGAAGGTTCTGGGTCCGCGCCTTCTCAAAAGCTCCAACATCCCGCAGGCTAATAGAGGTTACCCCGCTACCATGTTCCATACCTTCCAGGCCACCAAGACTCTCGGGGACGATGCGACAAATACTGCCAAGCTACAGCGACCATCAGGGACAAGACGTATTACAACAAGCAATGCATGTGGTAGGATGGCTTCCATATATCATCGCATTCTTCAGGACGCTCATTTGGCGACAGGATCTTGTAGGCGCAGGAAGATACGCTGCGATGGCGCGACTCCTTGTGGCCAATGTAAGTACGAATCATACAAGCTAAGGAATCTTGAGCGTTTTCTAAGTTGATTGCAGGTATCTACTATCAGGTATGAGCATCCGGCAACGTGCAAGATGGAGCAGTCAAGCGCTGATACTATANNGCAGCAAGCAGATGCTTGTCTCTACTCCAAGCCACCACCACGTGTCGTGCTATCCAAGAAGTAAACTCAGCACCACACTAGCTACACCAGAAAATGGAAATCTAATGCTTATAGATTGATGGAAGATCTGTCAGCGTCTGTTGACCAATATCGCTCGGTCTTCGACCGTCTTTTCNNCCCTGGTAGGAGTATCGAACAATTGGCCTCACTTCCCAAGGATGATCTCATAGCCATCATCGGTATACCTCCAACTTCGAATGACCAACTAGCTCGAATGCCAGAACTAGATTCTCCGATATCTACTATTGGGTCCGAAGGGGCCGAAAGTCTGGAGACGCTCATTCAAGCACCGGAGCAAGATCCAGTAGCCGATGAAGCCACACGACATCAATCCAGAGTGCAGGGTATCTCTGATGATGTCAATGGCCTGTCTTTATCATTGGACAGACCTTCCTCATACGTTGGTGTCTCATCTATCACAGCCGCCCTCAAGGTTATCTGCAGAGTGGCTCCTGCGACACGAAGATTGCTCGCGCTGGATCACACTGAAACGGCTCTACCTAGTCGGACGGACTCGCCGGAAGTGATCAACATAGACCCTGCATACTTACCACCCTCTGAGCTTGCACAAGTCTTGATCGAGACTTACTTCAAGAAAGTTCATCCACTCATGCCTATGTTGGATGAACAACAATTTTGGCAGACCTGGCTTTACGGAGAGCGAAAAGACCGTTCTTGGATGGCTCTGTTTAATACAGTCCTGGCTCTTGGGTCCGTGATGTCATCAGACTGTACCGATAAATCTCATGATGCCTATTACCAACGGGCGATGCAACTCTTGGATCTCGAGAGCCTCGGTAGTGGCAACATACTTGTCGTTCAAGCCTTGGGTCTCTTGAGTGGCTACTAGTAAGTACAAAATGCAACAAGATAGCGCGATATGCTCCACTAACAATGAAGTCTCCACTATATTAGCAGACCAAATTTGGCAAACAACCTTATGGGTGCAACACTGCGTCAAGCCACTGTACTAGGCCTACACCGAGAGTACACAGACGCAAGCACAAGCAGTGGAACCACTTCACACAAAGCTATATCTGCCGATGTGCGACGAAGAACGTGGTGGAGTCTTTACGTTCTGGACACCTGGGCGAAGTAAGTTTACCTGCTTTGAGAGATTTGAAGCAAGACAAAATGGAGCATCACTAATCTTGAGNNTAGCGCAACCACTGGTAGACCGTCATTGGGACAGCCAGATAGAGGAATCACTGTCCGGGTCCCATATGTAAGTGCAGAGCAATACATTTGCAGTTCAAGTGGTCGTAGCTGATTCCAGCAATCCAGNGTCAAGGATGACTTAGATCCAACAACAGTCAGCTTCTTACCCTTGCCGCATAACGTTACTTTTTGTCGAATCGCTTCCCAAATTCAAGACGCGTTGTCTACTACACCACTTCTGCCATTTGAGGAACTCAACAGATTAGACAGAGAGTTACTGCAATGGCATACTGATCTACCAGCTTACTTGAAGCCTGCGAGGCTGTCCATCACGAAGAACCAACGGCCTGACAAACAAACCGCTACTGCAAAAACACTCGAGATACCAAGCATGGTAATGTATTGGAGATACCAGAATCTTCGCCTCCTGTTACATAGGCCTTATCTCCTGGCTACTGTCTTGCGTACTGGAGGCAACACCTCACTCTCGACCGAAGAAAAGGTTGGAGTGGGCCGATGCAAAGCTGTCGCAGCTCGCACAATTTTGGATATCAGCAATATGTGCCCGGAAGACTTACTTGCTGGCTGGAACGGGGTTTGGTTCATGTGAGCAGGGCCAGTTGCATCTAACGGGAGTTCTTCGCTTACATGCCTACAGNNGTATCAAGCAGTCATGGTCCCGCTAGTGTGTGTTTTCTCCTCGCTGGGCAAGCTGAGAAAGATACCTGCAGATGGCCATCAGATCCTTGGAACGACCGGGCCTACCATCACTAACACTGCCGAGGATAGAAACATGTGCTCCGATCAGACCGAGATACACGAGTGGCGAGCATTGATCGAGAAAGCTTTGAGTTTCTTCGAGAGAATGGATCGCTGGTCCGTGGCAGCNAAAAAGTCGCGCGACGTCGTATCGCGGCTATATGGAGCCAGCAAGCTTCTCGCCAGCGGAGATTTGGAGCACACCCTTTCTGTCCAGGCCCAGTCAGACAGAGTAAACAATCCACCTCTCAATCTGGCTACAGTCGTGGATAGCCAAACTGCTCAGGAATATGTCTTTGAGAACACTCAACTACCCTACTCGGCTTCGGACATGATGACCGAGGACATCTGGGGCTTGTCACCGAATGGCGCTGCAGCGATGAACAACTTCTGGTTCGATGATATGATGTGGGAGGACATGTTTGAGAACACTGGCAATGGGCTCTCTTACAGCGAGTTAGACTGGTTGGCAAGCTTGGACACACAGACTGGCAACGATCAGACCTGGCAAGATCAATAATGAGGATGCGATCTCGAGCTCGCTTAAACTAAGTCTCTTTGAGGCAGGAAAACTCTGTGTTGCAACTCGATTGTGGCGATTATTGCAAAGTGCGATATTGTCCTGAAGCGACGCCTACTACATTGGCACGAGAAAATGAGGATGATGTGTTTGATTTGTTTAAGAAACAGTCGACCAGTGATTTCTTTGTCGACGACGAATAGAGAGAAAGGGATTACCAGAATTCCAAGCCATAGAACAAAAAAACAAAAACCATCATCCTTCTCAGCCACGTTCTGTCCGCTTTTGTGCAGACAAAGAAACAAGGAAACCAAAAACCAACAAGCAGTCAAAGAGCCAAACGCATTTTCGCGATTCATACGAGATTGAGATCGCAGTATCGTATCCTGACTGTCGTACATGTCTTCTGCTGCATCACTAACGAGCAAACAGAGCCGCACAAACCAGCAACTCGGTGAAAACTGGACGCTCAGACTTGCTCCTTCCTATTCGTGTAGTTCAGCATCAATGACCCTAGAATGAAAAGACAACAAAGAACAACTTACAAACCATCCAAGGCGGCAAGATCAGCTTCCATATTGTTGAGACCTTCTCTCAGAATTCCAACGAACTGTCTGAGTGCGGCGGTACCACGGTCCACACGGGTACTAGGGTTGTAAGTCTGCACGTCGAAGGTGTCGTAGTCGTGAATCAAGACACGCTGGCGGCGGAGCAGCTGGTGTGCGGTGGTTGAGATATCGTGAATAGCACGCTGGGAGGCTGACATGTTGTCGGTGGTGCTGGCGCCGATGCGGTCGTCGGAGCCCAAAGTGATAGAATCGGCTTCAGCGGCGGCGGTGATGAAGGCATCGGGGCTCTGGATGTTGCGAGCGAGGGCGATGAATGGGTTGGCGCTTTGACTGGCTCTGGGTACTCCGCGCACTTCGTCGAAGAACACAGGGAGAGATCCTTCGAGGTTACGAGGTTCGGGGTAATCTCCAGAGGAGAACAGGGCTTGGGAAGTCTTCTGGACGGCGGGAGTTTTGGCCTTCTTGGTCGTGGCGGCAGAAGTAGTCTTGGATGCTGCAGTAGCCTTCGGGGCCGAGGAGCTCTTGGGCTTCGAGACAGGCTTGAAGGTCGTGGTGGTACGACTAGTCTTCTGGCGAAGGTGACGAGGCGGAGGAGTGACTGGGATGTCAGCGCTGGCCTTGCGCTTGTTCAATTTGGGGTCAGGAGAGCGGCCGTCTTGGATGTGCTTGTCACAAAGAGGCGGGATCTCAGGATCGATTATGGCATAGCCGTTGGTGCGAGCGGGGGTCAAAGGGGAGAATGAAGGTGCAAGTGGGGAGGCTGAAGATTCAGTCTCGCTGTTGCTGTCATTCATCATGACAGGGTCTGTAGTAGTGCTAGAGTGGCGGACTTCTGCAGCGGGTAGCAGGTGTGCGAGAGCATCCGCTACAGTCTCACGGTCACTGTCGTCAAAGGCGAAGGTATGGCGCGATTGAGGTAAGGAACAGTTTCGGTTTGAGCGTACTGGACGCGCGAGATTGATGGCGTTTGAGCTACCGTTGACAGCACCAGAACAGTTTTTGGAGTTTGAAACCATGGCGGAGACTGTAGAGAGTCAGTATGAGAGGTAGGACTGAAGTATTGCAAAGAAAATGGAGAAACTCACTCTTGTTGTGGTCGAGTTGATGGTGAAAGTCTGCACCAACGAGTGACCAACTTGATAAGGGTCCACGAGACAAAAGTAAACAAACGTAGTGCAGGTGAAACTCAAACACGAGCGTGTCGACGTCGTCGAGAGCAAAGATCTCGGTCCTCTAGATGCACACACAGCTTTTGGTCGGTTATCAAAATGCATAATTCGATTCGGTATCCTGGTTTGTCCAGAGAGATGCCTTGCTCGATAGAGCTTTCAGTGGAAGAACATTGTATCTCATCACCTTCTTGCCTTATTACAGATATCTTGGGGTGCAACGATGACACGAGAGTCATGTTGGTCATCTGGCACCGAAGCAGACATCCTCCGAGTAGATAGAGACAACTATCAGTATGCTATAGAAAAGTACGAACGGCTCTGATTATGGTAGTCCAACCATAGAAGCACTCCGCTTTCCAGTTTCTCAATGGACAGTAGTGCAACTTCGAAACATATCTTGCGTTTCTATGGGCATTGAAGTGGTATATAGTCAATGGGGGGCTCAGATAGAAGTCACAGATTTGCACATGCTCGGGCGAGGAAAGGAGGTAATTATCACACCCGTCAGGGGTGGTCGCAGACTCGCAGTGAAGTATCATGCGTTAATGCACAGTTCTACTGCCAAAAGTCGAAGGTACAATAGAAAGTACGCAGCTCGTCGTGAGCTCGTATCCATCCTCCGCCGATACCGAATGCCCAATGCCCAATGGTCAAAAGAGACGGGCTCGCTTGTAGGCGGCCTTTGATTGTCCTCCATAGCGGGTTGATCACTTGTCGGCAGCAGCGGGAGAATCTCCAGTCCTGTCCACACCAATCAGTATCGAAGTTTGGAAGGAAGCATATCAGCTCAGCTTACTTGTTGGCCTCTTCAGTGGAGGTGCCGCTTTCCTTCTTGGAGCGGATGCTGTCATAGATTCTATGCGTGCACATCAGTATCGAGATCTCGCGCATGACGATCCTCGAAACTTACCCAGACTTGCTGCGGGAGAGCAAGCTGTTCTTGAGCTCAGCGGGAGCGGCGTCGACGTCGGCGACGTGAGCCTTGAGCTCTGCGTCTTCGACCCAAGTCTTGACGTCGCCGATGTTGGCGGCGGGAACATCTTGGAGAGCTTCCTTGATGAGCTTCAGGTCCTCGTCATCCTTGATGACCTCCTTCAGGCCATTGATATCCAGGACCAAGTCTGGGTTATCGTCGACGGTTCTGACTGGGCCAGTAGTGAAGTGGTGGGTAGGTCGGGTGGTAGCGGAGTTAGTAGGAGCATTGTGGGCGTTGAGAGGGGTGCCAGTGGTGCTGACAGCGTTGCGTGCTGCGGAGCGGGTGACGGGTGCCATTTTGTGCTGCTCAAATTCAGTATGTATGATCCAAGAAGGTGCCGAAGCGAAGGTGCAGATCAAGGAGTGGTAGGTATGTTATGGTTTGGATAAGGGGCACTTACAATCATTTTGTGGTTGGTATGCAAGGAGATAAGGCGATGTGGTTGAGGTTGGCACGTGGGTGTGAACAAAAGGGCATCAAAACAAGTAGCGAGTGTGAGAAGAACCTCGTTGTCGTCGACGGGAAAGCTCAGACCACCCCGGGCCGACGGTCGACAGTGATATTCCGTGGGTTTCTTTCACACAATAATGAGTTTGCACTGTTTATAGATCTATTCAGGATATGCGGCAGCATGTTTCTCTACGAAGGAGCTCATCTTCAGCCCCTATCTACTACCTGTATCGTAAGCCACAGGGCCAGCAAAGCTAACATTACTCTCAATATCTCTAAACACTATTGGTGGCATGATTCCAGACTTCTAGAGTCCTTCAGCGTGAAGACCAGGAGACAAGAGTACTATCTTTACGTTTTGAGCCTTCTACGCGACGAGTGGGTCGGCGATGCTGGGTGTCGAGGTAATGGGCTCTATCACTTCTCTGAGAGTAGGACTCTGATTTGTGTGACTCCAAAATCGATTCGAGTCAGGAAGAGCATCTTGAATGACAAGCTTGTAGCAGAGCGAACGGTTTCGAAGCCATTTGTCAAGAAACAGTCACCATTGTGTTACTGTGGCATACATGTTGGGAAACTGTGTTTGATTCATGTGTTTGATTCAATCGAGTGGTACCGTTATCATTCATTCAGACTGAAATGCAAGTTTATCCTCCTCTTCTGCTTGATTCAGGTCTACTCGTACTTGAAGGATACGTCCTTTGGGTCGAGAACAAATGTCTTCTTGATCTCAGTGTAGCTGTTCCCATGTATTAGTCTTGGGTCACTTCTTTGGCAGTGCTTTACTATACTCACACGACAGTCAGGATGTTCAAACAAGCTTGGGATTTTGAGACTTTGGCCAAGGTTCTGACCAAGGCGAGGAGATCTGCGAAGAAGCAGGCCTGTCTCAAACCATCGAGCGAAGCTTTGAGATCCTCCCACTCACGGACAAGTTCTTTCGAGCGGCAAGTCTCGAGCTCTGCCTCGATGACTTCNNCAAGAGCAGCTCGAATATCTCTTCTCTCAGGGGGGATGCCAGTGATCTTGACGGCGAAGTTGGGGTTCTCACTGGTACCGTCGCCGAAAAGCTCCTCGTNCAAATGAGCCAGAGATGGCCTTGGGAGCGGCATCATCGTCACTGTCGTCCTCGCTGTTGTTGTTGTTGTGAGCAGTAAGAGAGTCGTCAACGTCTTTGTGGGCGGAAAAGAGTCGTCGACGTCTTCGTGGGCGGGAGGATAATCATCGATGAGGCAGCCAGCCTTCACCTGAACCATGATCTTGGCCAACAAGAGCGAGTCCTCTGCCCAGATAGGATGGTGGGCGCCGTCGACGTCGGGGTGCTTCGTGGTACGATCACTGCGCACAAAAAGTCAGATCCAAGTTACGACCGCATAAACGAAGTTGTTTCAGTATGCGTACAGTCTGTTGGTGCGGACTTCGCAATCAGGATACATGCAGACATAGGGTCCCATGTTGTGAATTGTAGGACCGCCCAGGTGTGATTTGATGTATTTTTCACCGCGAAAGTCTTTGATGATTCCTGCCTGCTCGCAGATAGGGCAGCGGAAAGGAAAGGCCATGGCAGGCATCTCGTTGGTGATGCAAGATGTGGATGGATGCTTGTTTGTTGTATGTGGTGGAAAAGCGAGACAGTGATGGCGTTCCGTCGCACTGCTACACGGTCGTGCAAAGCGCGTGTTGCGAGAGGCTCCGTGTGTTGTGTTTGATGTGATGGTACTTGCATCTTCCGCTCCGCGACGACCGTAGCGGAACCTGCACTCCTGCTGGGTGCACGTTTGAGACTCACACGAGAATGGTACGAAATATACTATGCATGACACAACAAAGTTCCCGCCCTAGCAGACCTCTTCCAGATCAAGATGTACGCCTGCTAAACAGAAGTCGACAGCCTTGACTGGAGAAAAGCACGGCCATTCGGGATGCATGAGTGGAATAACATCAGGTTCGATGTGCTGTCGTCATGTTTTCTTGGATACTTACTAGTTGTCTGGCGAGATCTTACATATCGATAGCCTACAAAACTGCCTTACATTGCTGTGAGAGGATACCGTACTTGATGTCCTTGGACCATTTGGATCATGGATATTCACGAACACACAAGAGTCTAGCAAACTTGTAGCGAGAACGAATCAGATGCTTTTCTACCTTTCGCAAGTTTGTTGCTATGTCTCGCCATGGGGTGAGGTTGGAGAACGAATGTGGAGAAGAGCCGCAAGCCGACGCCACAATCCACGCCCTAATCCTGACAAGTCCTCCTACACCTCGAAAATGACCTCAAGCGCAATTCCACTCTATCGTTCAAAAGATCCCATCGAGAAGTTATCCAGGTGCAGGACGCAAAACAAAGACGAACATGGACAAGGACAAAAGGATTCTTATCGTCGGCGCTGGCGTCTTCGGTCTTTCCACGGCTTTGGAGCTCAGCCGTCGTGGATACAGCAACGTTATCGTCCTGGACCGCCACGCTCCTCCAGTCCCTGATGGATCCTCAGTCGACATATCCCGTATCGTCAGACCAGATTATGCCGATGCCTTCTATGCCCGAATGGGTATGGAGGCTCTAGCTGGTTGGAAGAAAGATTTCTCACCATTCTTTCATCGCAGCGGCCTTCTTTGTGCTCAATCCGGAACAGAGTTTGGTCACGCTTACCTGAAAGAAGCAAAAGCCAATCTCGAGAATATCGGTGCTGAGGTCAACCTTTGGGCATATACTGGGCGAGAAGCAAGTCAAAGGTATCCAGGTATACATGGCGATCTGTCGCAGACCAGTGGCTACTGCAATCTGGATGCTGGATGGGCCGATGCCGGCAAGAGTATCGAACACCTAGCTAGCTTATGCGAAGAAGCTGGTGTCACGTTTCTGGTAGGCCAGGATAGTACCGTCGTTGAGCTCATCACGACCAAGAGCGGCGATCGCATGGAAATAACTGAAATCCGAACGGCAAATGGAGAAATCTTGGAGGGTGAAAAGGTCATCATGGCTACTGGAGCTTGGACACCTCATCTCATCGAAGCTGGAAATCGATTTATCTCTACTGGACAGCCGGTAGGCTACATGCAACTCGCCTCCGAGGAAGCTGAAGTAATGCGAGGAAATCCAGTCATGATCAACTTGAGCACTGGCTGGTTTGCCTTTCCTCCAACACAAACAGACAACGTCTTGAAAATGGCAAGACATGGCTATGGCTTCGAGACCACACATACTTCTCAATCATCGCAGTACTCGGCTCCAACCTTGGCTTCTCAAGCTGACTACTTGCCTGCCGATGCAGAGCAAGCTTTGAGAGATGGGCTTGCACTGTTCTTGCCCAAGTTTAAGGACCGCGCTTTCTCGAAGACAAAGTTTTGTTGGTATACGGACACGCCGAAAGGAGACTTTATCGTTGACTACCATCCCGGGTACACGAATCTTTTCTTGGCTACGGGTGGGAGCGGACAGTGAGTCAAGTTTCTTGACCCTTTGATCGACATGATACTGACTGCCATCAGTGCGTTCAAGTTCCTACCTAGTTTGGGTCGCTACGTGGTTGACAACTTCGAGGGAATAGCTTCACCCGAGCAAAAGGAGAAGTGGAAATGGTCAGAGAGTGCTACACCTATCATGCCGGGTGATGGGAGCCGTGGTGGGCCTGCTAGACGATTACTCACAGGGGAAGAACAGTCCCGCTTGACACGAGCATTTGCTTCTTCTTCATCATGCATTGGCATAAATACCTGAATGTTATTGCAGCAAAAGGGGAATGTGATCTGTTATACAATAATTCAGGGGTATTCATCGGCCTTCAATCTTGCTGTTCTCTGAGCAGACTCTCTTGTTTGCACTGGCCTCTATGCTTTTCTCCCAGCTCAGTCTGTATCTCAATTTGTTTCCTTGCCGCCTCGCCTTTTGGCTCTGATGCTCGCCTCCGTTCCGTCGCTCGAGCTCTCCCCTGTCTGATCTCTCATGTCTCGTGGGCCTATCCTTCGATCAGCCTCCACGTCCAAGTGTGTTTCTGTTCAGAGAAGCATAGACTAACCGTGCATGTGCATTTCCTCAATTGCTGCATTGTGCGCGAGGCTCATCGCCCAGTGGTGCAGTCTTTGCGGCCTTCTTCAAGAGCCTAATGGCCTTCAAGTCCACCTTCATCGCCTCCAAGTTCTCTGCCGTGGACAGAAGTGTTCTGCGCCACAGCAGAATATCTATTATTGATCCGATAGCTTTTTGGATGATACTGGCGGGGTCGTCATGGTCGAAGGCTGTTCTCATTTGATAGAGCTCACGGAATAGAAAGTCTATGGCTTTGGCTCTGACGATGTATGTCTCCTCGACGTCTTCGTTGCTCAGATGGGCGATGTGCTCACTAGCGACGGCGCTGGCTCGAACTTTGATGGTACGCAGGCTCAGCTTAGTGGCACGACCGTCAGAAACCACGGGCGGAGCAGGAGATTGAGATGCTTCAACAGGGGTTAGAGTGCCAGAGCTCCAGTCGACTTCGGCGTCAAGGGCATCTGCTTCCTCATTTGTGGCATGGAGATAATCCACCCTCTTTGCTTTCACATAGACCTGGCCACTGGAAGGTTGAGGGACGGGTGGAGCGGTAACTGGGGCAGGGAGAGCGTGCGGAGCTGGCGGAGCTGGTGGAACTGTAGCAACAGTTGCTGCAGGCGCAGCTGGATGATGGGGAGGTACTGCAGTCCGACCCATCCATGGGTTTTGGTGAGGAAGGCGGCATTCTCGAACTTCTTGATTGATGCGTGTGTTCAGAGCGAGGTCTAGGTAGGAGCCCACTCCAGTCTCTCCGGCAGCACGGTGATGGGCTGTGACTGCCTCCCTGTGCGTGGTCTGTCAGAACCTGAAGATGAGATGAACATTGTCTGAGAACTACTAACCTTCTTCTGCCAATGTAGTTGCAGCCGGTGCACCTCCAAGGTCCGTATCCATGCGTCGCCAAGTGCGACTTCATGTTCGTAGCAGTCGCACAATTTACAGTCATGCCGTTGAAGAGGCACTCTCGGCAGCGCCAGCCAGTGTTGTTGAAAGCTATGGATCTTGACACCCCGTACTAATGCATAATTCAGTAAGCTGAGTGTTGTTGCGAGATGGAGTGTGATCCTTACATCAAAGAGATAAGTGCGTGGATGGTGTCTAGAATGGTGTATTACAGCTTGCGGTGCGATGGCGCGCGTGAGGGCGCGAATGTTGTGGTTTAAACTCGGCGACGAAGAGTTGCGTGGAAAATCGGCACCAAGAAAGTGGAATCGATTTTCTCGCCTCGATGGAGCAAAAGCGGCTGTTGACAAAAGGGTGTGGGACGAATTCAATGGTGCCTACTTAAGACAAGGAAAAGTTGGTACAGTCGACAGAAAAGTTATCAAACGAATATTCCGGTCGAGCAACCGTCGAGGTTACGACCATCAATGACATCAGCCATGTTCTCTACTTTTCGACTCGGTGTGTTTGTTTTCCTAGTGTCATGAAATAGCAGTCTACGATCTTAGTACAGAAGAATGAGATTGATGGGCGTTACTGTATCAAGCTTGGGCATCTAAAGTCCTACCATTGCTACTCGGTGGAGTACCATAAGGACCATGCCGTCATACCCATCCCTGATATCTTATACAGTCACAGTAGCCGCTATGACTCTATCTTCTTTGTCCTTTCGACTACCATTTGTGACTGGGAGAAGAAAGGAGTGACCCAGAAACAAGACATGTGTAACAACGAAACGCCAAACCCATTTCACCGACCAGTAATTGGTTGCACAGATCCAAAGCTGTACTCAGCATGTGATCTCTCAATTTGCTGTGCCGAAACATGCATCTTGAGAAGAGTTAACAGTTGCCTCCTTTCCCTTGCATCTCGTTCTCGCCCTCGTCGTCCTTCACAACATCGAAGTTGTCAACGATGGCACTATGCATCATGCTCAGTCTTCCCATATCGTCTTCAGTGTTTCCTTTCTGAGTCTGATACCAGGTAAGGGCGACGGACATCTGGCTCATCGCTTCACAGGCTCTCATTGCCAGACTCTCCAATTGATCTTCTTGCAGACCACCGGCTTTCAGACCTGCCTCTGCCAACTCAAGCTCCTCAATGGCGTGATAGAGAATCATTGCAGCATTTCGTCGCATTCCGGCTGGATTGACTTCAATGGGACGTCCATCAATGCCGACAACCTCGTGAGTGCCTTCGGGAATGGACAGCTCATCGATCCGATCAGTGTAGTAACGACCAATGACTGTCGTTCTGCGAATGATGTCTGCGATCGTGCTAACGAGGACAGTATGTTTGGAGGCAGGAGATGCTGGGTCCACGTCCTGGTCCATCTCCTCGTGCTCGTCGTCGAACCCGTCCGAGTCATCATCAGAAGACACGATAGTGTTTCCGGTTGCGGCTGAAGGGCCAAAAATAGCAGGGGCAATAGGGGAGGNAGCGACAATGAGAGGGGCGGCATGGGGTGGCGCAACTGGAGCTGCGGCAGCCTGGTTAGGCCAGACCACAGTGTGTGGTAACTGGCAAAGGTCACTCTCGTGCTGCAGAGCAAGACTCATTGCTCCACTGCGGAAAGGTACGGCTTGTGCATGTCTATTTGCTTGTGGACCACTGTGGCGAGCCTTATCGATGTGAGCTTGTACGTATTCCCTTTTGAAACTTAGTAAAGAGTTTTCTTGAGGATGCGCGAGAAACCTACCTTCTGACACTGGCGTATGCGCAGACTGAGCAACCCCATGGACCCATGCCGTGAACCATGCCCAAATGAGATTTCATGTTCCCCTTGGACACGCGGTTGATGACGGTGCCGTTGTTCAGGCACTCCCTGCATTGAAAGCGCTGCATCTTGAATTGCTGTACAATGATATGGTCTTCGTTTGTCGATCGGTGAGATGCAAAGAGAAAATGGCGGTGGGCGCGTGGAGATAGGGAGAAGAGCGCAGAGCCTGCACGAAAACAGCAAAGTCTGTCTGTCGTTATTGGATCTCTCGAGTAGATTTTCGTTTAGCAGGAGTTGCTGTCGTCGAGCAAGATTAAGCTACTACACAAGTGACGGCTCGTGGTGGAAGTTGGTCGTTTGTTTTCCAGTTTCACACCTTGCCCTGAACTTTTGATATCCTTCTCAGCAACCACAACAACTTTACGCGTATCTTCTTACGCGAGAGAAACATCCATACTCCTGAAGCTGCTATGACTGCATCAATTAAACCACTGTGTTCTCAAAATCTCATCTCTGCCCTGTGTTTTGGCTGGCGCGTGTGTCACAACATTCACAACTTGCGTGTACCACAAACACGTCTCGTCAGTCCCTCTGAACTTCATACGGTCAAGAGTGCATGACTAAAACATAGCATAGCACCTCCTCGCTACAGCTTCGACGCATCAAATAGATCCTGACGTCGCTCCGATGTCGCAGACATCGCATCGTACCTGTCTTGATGCTGCCACTGCAAGCAAACTCCTGTCTTCAGTGACTCCACCAGACGGCAAAGTCATGGGCCTGGGGATCACCTGCTATAATACCCCGTCTTCAAAACCTCCAGTCGAGACTTGCTGTGTCGACTCTATGCGCAGCTGCAATGTGAGATCCTATCTGAGCTCTACGTTGAAGCTCCCTAATCTGACCACCACCCAGAGCGATCCACATGACAGAGAAGCATCAAATGTTCCTATCTCAGCTTCCAAGGGATCTGCCGGTGCTACCATTACTCCTGATGACAGTCCTAGCGGTTTACTAGGCATGGAGAAGAAGAATGATCCCCCACGTCGTTGGCCCAGTGGCGTGCCCGGCCTGGGAAATACTATCCTAGGTCCTCGCCTTCCCATGATGTCCTCCTATCCAATCACTCCTCGCCAGAGTTCTCCAAAGCTCAATGACAGCGCTACCTCAAATCACATCACTTCATCTACCAAGGAACCTCTGGCTTCGCCGTCAAGAAAGCCCTGTCGAGCAATCCGCACGAACACCAAGAGAAGGGCCATCTCACCACCTTCTGGCGCTGAGCCTGCAGCCAAAGTTGCAAAGCTCCCTCCTGGCACATCGATCTATGCTCAAGCTCCTGCTCGGAAGCAAAAACAAACGGAAGAGCAGAACATGCCAGCCAAGCGATTCGGACCAAGACGCCTCGGAACCGCTTCAGAGACTGAGAAGAGAGAGAAAGCTGCTAAGCTTTGGCAGGCTGAGAAGGAAAAGCTCCTTGAGGAGATGAAGAAGGCTGTCGATTGTGAAGAAGTCAAGGCACTCTCTGATGAGATTCACTCCAATGTCGACAAGCAGCATGGTGCGCAGAACGGATCACAGCCTCTGGGTTCCGATGTCGTTATTGAAGGCCGTGCTGAAGTGGCATCTCTGTCACCTGAAGCGAAGAAAATCATGGAGTATGCATGTGAGGATGCTGATGACTCATCTCAACTGTTCATTCAGCAGCATGATGAGCTTGGAAAGACTCATATAGGTCACAAGGAACCTGGAGCCTCTACCCAGAGAGCATCACCCGACAGAAGAAGCACGAAGGATCATCCATCTACGACTCTCGGATGTACCACTGGCACCAACAACACTCAGGGTAGAAACCACCCCCTACCTTCAGCCTTGAAGAGACGTGGGTCTACTCCAACTTCGAGCGGAAAGCGAGTCTCGTTTGACCGCACATCCCGCCTCGTTGATCTCATCAAGGAAGTCCGCGGCTTTCTTCTACCTTACACCCATCTCCACTCTTCTTGTCCAACAGTCCGTCCTCTCCAAATTATCCACAACTCGCTCACTTCGCCATCTCTCACCGCCGCAACGCTTTCAAAAGCACTCAAAGATGCCCAAGAGCTGTTGAAAGTCCTGGTTGCCCATCAAACCACAACTCTCAATGACCTCGAGATCACCAGAGAGGCACTGCAGAGAGTGGGCATGGAAGGTGTTCTCCGCCACGCAAAAGCAAGAGTCCAGGATACAGAGGCCGATGTGCAGAAGCTTGAAAAGTGGATGGCTGAGTGTCACTCTCTTGCTGGCGAGCCTTGAGAAACCGATGTCAACGAAAGAGGAGCTCGGTCACCCAATTACTGAAGCTCGAAGGGTATAAATGAGAAAGGAAGGTCGGAGGAGCTTGAAATGTGTATGGCGATGATTGCATGACGAAGCAAACAAAGAACCGACTCAAAGCAAAGTTGCGGCAAGCAGGACAAGAGGTTTCTCGGGCGGATTTTCTTTGTTGTTTCGATCAGAATGCCTCGTGGCTTTGGTTGTGTCTGGCCTCCATGAAAAACTTTGGGAGAGTCGACTTGTCTTGCATTTTGTTTCTTGAGCTCAGGATTGCAGTATGAGAGCGCGAGGATCCGCACGTTATGGCAGGCAATTGACACGGGTATACCGGCACGTTAGCGACAAGCAGGTGATGGAGCTTACTTTTTAAGCAGTTTAGAGCGATGGCCTAGACGACTGTAGACGGCCACAATTCAGAAGCAGATTCGCGTACTGATGCAATGCTTTTTCGAACCAAGCTGTGAACGGTAGGTTGAAAGAACAAGTTGCAGAGTCTTGTGAGCTGGTTCGCCCTCGTGCAGACGAGCACAGTGATAAGCACTGTCCTTGCAACAGTCAAGTGTTCCCACAAGGATGATACCTCACTCGACCTAGGCATGATGAAGTTTGTCGCAATACTGCCGCCTTGTACTTTCTTCGTGATATGAGTTGAGCTGAGAACCGGTAATGACAACATCGAGTGCAGCATTGGTCAACTGAGAGCAACGGCATCACAGACTCTCGCCAGCAGTAACTTCAACACAGAAGCACGTTCTTGAATCTGTTGCAGCAATTTTTGTAACAAGACTTTGAACATGAAGACGAGGGCACAAAACGAAGTAAGCAAGATTTTGAAACAAGACTTTTTTCCCTTGATTCGGTCATGATATACATTTATGTCTGATACATTTCATGAAAGTGATGTTGATGAACACTGTAAAGTCATCATCATCTTTACTCCATGCCGGAGTAGTTGCCAGAGTCCTCGCCGACTTGGCGGTCGCTGCCCTTGCCCTTCAAGAAAGGGAATCATCTCGCGCCAGAAAGTGTTCGGTGGGTCCAAGAAGGTAGCTTCGTAGGCGTCGATGGCAGGACGCTCCCACACAAGGTCGGTAGTCATAGGCTTCTGGAGCTTGGTCTTCTTGAACACCTTCCAGAATGTGAAGGTTACGGGTGCGAGCAACAACATAGTGTACTGCGAGTCACAAGTCAGCTGGAGAATACATGGCAGTAAAAGGAGTATAGTGTAACATACGTAAATGAAGAAGTTGTCGACCGACCAGGGTGCGAAGGAAGTGTAGCCGTAGCAGGTAACAATCATGATCATCCAGGCAAGTCCGATGTATGCTGAGTAGGGTTGGAACCAACCACAGTAAGGAAGGAGCTTTCTATCGATACCCTGGGCCTTCAATGCGCGCCAGAAGAAGATGTAGGTGACGGTCATGGTAATGTAGTTGATGATACCACCAGCAGTAATCAAGTTGACCAACCAGGTGAGGACCTTGTTGGAGCCGCTGCTGACCTGGAGGAAGGACAAGCAGGGGAACAGCATAACGAAGAAGAAACAGTAGATCGGGACACCGTTCTTGGTGGTCTTGCGGAAGAGTCCAGGAGCGCGGCCCTCGACAGCCATACCGTAAAGGGAACGGGTGGCGCAGTAGGTGTAAGTGTTACCAGCGGAGAAGATGGAGGTGACAAGCAAAGCGTTGACGAGCGAAGGAAGTCCCTTAATACCCATTTGTGTCATGGCAATAACATAGGGCGAGGCGGCAGCAGTACCGGCACCTCCTTTGTCACCGCTAACAATGTCGACAAGTTCGCGGTTTTTGTGGGATACGACAATGCCAGCAGCGAGAGCACCACCGATGAAGAAGATACCGAAACGCCAGTAGACAGTCTTGAACGCAGTCTTGATGTATGTACGGGGACGCTTAGCCTCGGCTGAAACCATGGAAATATACTCTGGGCCAACAACACAGAAGGAAGCAGACCAGAGGGCGGCAAGGAATCCTTCGAATTGACCAAGGGAACCAGTAGATCTGTATTCGGCGAATGCGTTGGTAGGGCTGCCGAAGTTGCGGAAACCATATGCGTCGTGCTGGGGGTTACCACCGACCATGGTGACGAATGTGAACGCGAACAACAGGAAGATCAGGATAACTTTTCCGCCTGATAGCCAGAATTCAGCCTCACCGTAGGCTTTGACTGCGAGAACATTGAGAAGACTAGAGGAACATGTCAGCTAAAAACTTTTGGAAGCCTGGGCAGGCTCAAGCGCTGGAGGTTGCTTTGGGGGCGAGTCGCAAGGGTAAGATCAGAAGACAAGGAAATATCAATCACGAAAGTCGCAAGGGCGGTAGTTAACCGGTCTTTCTTGGGCGCAAGGAAAAGGTGCAAGGCAGAGAAATAGGTGCGAGGGTATTCTCCGGAAAGGAAAAGGCGCTCGGCAGAAAGTCGCATAGGAAGGAGAATGGAAGGGAAGTCGCAAGGGAGTTGGTTGGCGCGTAGGAAGTCTTACCCATAAAGAATCTGCGAAGATGTTAGCTTTCAACGACTTTTCACCAAGACCTGATAAGACCGACGATGCAAGCGATGGGAATCGACCATGGCGGTATGTTGTCACTCCAATATCCAAGAACGGTAGTTAGGGCAGTAATTTCGAATGGAATAAGCAGGGCTCTGTATGCATGTTAGATCAGCCACCTCCGGGTATTCTGCAAGGGCAACATACTCATAAAGGAAGAAGTTCCAGCCAGCCATGAAGCTGGGAACATGGTTAGTACGATGTCTGGACTCCAGAGAGAGTGGTCGTACCCGAATGCCTCATCCACAAAATGTCCAGCCAGACGAATGAAGCCTCCTTCCATCGGGAAGAGGATAGTCATCTCAGCAATGCAGTTATTCACGAAACCGAGCATGGCACTGTAAACTGCATATGCGACCAGAAGACTACCGGGGCCGCCTTTGACAAGACCGCCACCGATGGATACGAATAGAGCTGTGCCGATAGAACCTCCGATAGCAATCAATTGAATTTGTCGGTTACCTAGGCGGCGCTGGAGATGATCGGCATTGTCGTGAACGATACCCTCATCATGAGAGTCACGAGTAATGGGGTCTGATGGTGCTTGCGAAATAACATCGCCTGTCTTCTCGTTCTTGTCCCAGAACGGCATGATGGGCGAATGGGTGGAAAATCTGTAAAAGTGAATTTTGTTGTATACAAAAACGAGCTTGCTGAAAGCAGAAAAGAAAGTCGGGCAGGCACACGATAGTTATATCGTGAGGTGGGCTCAGCGAAACACTTGATCAGGCCGCTACTGATCCAGGCGCGATCTTGGCCACTTGGGAATGCAAGGATTCGGACTCGTAAAAACGCTACTTGATGGGGCGAAGAAACCCACTCAAACCCATTTATGAGAGAATTGGTTCGCTAGGCGATTAGCCTCACTGGGGTGTGTATGTTTTACCGAACCTTGCTAAACCCAAATTGCTTCATGGCAGTTTGCATGGAGGATTCGATTTGTTACGCCGAGGAATTGGCATGTTATCAGTGGTCGGTGATAGGACAAGAGGAAACCCTTACCTCATGTAGATATCAACCAGATCCAGCCCTTCAAAGACCTACTTCATTTTTCGCCATTGCAAAGATACAGCACTTTTCGCCGCACAAGAGCGGACCACACACGGCTGGCGGGAATGAAGCTGCTTCAATCATCACGCCCTTTAGAACACGATCTTGGCCGCTAAGCCCGGAAGGGCGTACCGTTTCTCTCAGTATTCGCGACGTTCTGTACGGGCAAGGCGCTGCAACTATCGCACGGTCATCTCCACCCACATCATCGCGACTTCACGTCTCGACAGCGATGGTTTGAACAAGCCTATCTCCCGCACCGCCTTGTCGGCGCAGGACGTGTATGAATCAGGCGCTGCAAGAGGCAACAAGTTCCAGGCACTCAGAGACACCTCTCGGGTACCTCCACGTGAGCAGTGGCTGCGGCCTGCGGGGCTCCAAAGATGTTGCGCCTTAGCCTGAGCGGACGTGGCTCAACACTTTGACGTCGGCGGCTGCCGTCAAACCGCTGGTCGGGCACGGTCGGGGGAGAGGCTGGGCGAATTGCCGTTGGTTTGAATGAACCATTCCCCACGGAGCTCTCCGGAGTTGTCGTTTCAATTGGCCAGTGATGTGAACCTGGATGACCGATCTGATGCGATGGGTGTGTCGACGATCATGGAAACAAAAACTTCTGGAGCGGTCGAGATGGAGGTGAAAGGGTCTGCGAAAATTTGAAAGGTGTGAAGAAAATCTTCCAGCTGTGGGGTTATTGACCCTTGTCTGTGTCGCGTACAATCACAAGAACAACAATCATCGCAAAAATGGCCACCGCGCGATCCGATACAAGTCGATTCTGACATGGGAGCATTGGCGGTTTCGTTGTCGCGTCCCATTTCTCAAACGCACCAACGGCAGACCATCAAAGCCACGCCCGAACAACCTCTACAATGCCGACTCGCTCGAAGCGACAGTCAATTAATATCGTCATGCGAATCCAATGCTCTGCACACAATACGAGAATTGCGGTACGGAGTATGATTTCGCCATGATTACATCGGGCAAATTGCCGGTATTCTGGGTAAGAAGCAACACACAAATGTGTCAAATGTCCAGGTAACGTTGGAGGCTGTATCTCGTTGATATCTTTCAAACCCTTCGTCCAACAGCTATCGATGCATGTTCCTCGTCGTGACGACTCATCCGCACTCGACCGCTGGATCAGTCGTCTGTCTCATGAGACACGATCCTGCGCTTCCCCCGCAAGATTTGATCTCATTTGTCGTCTCATGTCTGGAGTCTTTGGACGTCAACTGCTTGTTATGTTATTCACTTCTTCCAAAGGCCGTCACCGGAATGAAGTAGGGACACAGGGGCTACCACCAGACGATACCGCGCATATGGGAAGTGTAGACTAAGCATACGATGCCGACCTTCTCATGATTTCGCGCATTGTGTATTCATACATGGTTGCCAGACATGAGCTGATCAACAATATTCCTCTCTACTCGGCGGACAGAGAGACCGGAATCTTCGCCGCAATACTACTGTTGCATGAGTAGCATCGAACTCTGGACTCGGATGCGCTCCGTGCATGATATCAGATTATGGATTGTTGTCTGGAACCACCATTTCGGAGGCGCTCATTGTGGCCAGACAATTACAGGAGAGCTGGTCAAGTGATCATGTCACAGCTGTGAGAGAAGCCGACAAGAGACCCACAGGAAAGCATTACGACACGAAACTGCCTGCGGAGCTCCCACAGGTTCACGCGCTCGTTGCGTTACGTACACGTACTTCATGGCACCACCTTGGCCCGAAAGAGCAGCGAGCTATCTATACCTCATTCAGCTAGACAAGAGGAGGTACGACGTTCAATGCCGAAGGAGGATGTGGAAGGTTGCGACGGTCTAGAGCCTGAGAGGAAGTGATCAGGCTGGAAACGATAACAGCCGTTCGTGCAGCCAGCGGCGTGGTCGCAGCGGCATTGTCGGACATGCAGCCATTGGTTAGGATAGGGATCCTGCGAGCACGAACCGGTTTTGGGAATGATTTCGCTGATGACGACTGCAATCGAGGCTGCTTGACGGGCTGTGAGACGACACCTTCCAGGGTGGAGATTCAGGATGAACATGCATCGTTATCTTGTATAGAACCTCTGCTGCGTTTCTCCTCCTTATTGATGCTGCACAGCCGCAGCCAGCCATGCGAGACTACTTAGTCGTGGCAGCGGCACAGAGTGAACTAATCCCTGACCAGCGACAGTATCCGATCAGCCAACCTCTGCGATAAGACCACAATCATTCGTTCTTTCAGAAATTTGATATTGTCAAAATTCTCGTAACAAACTCGGACATTGATCAAACACAGGAAGTCTGCATGATATCTCCTTATCCGGGAGGGTATGGCAGTGGTGGAGCTTTGTACATGCGCCGTGGCTTTCAGTTCCTGAGAGACGTCTACGAGCACAATTTTGAACTCTCGCTTTGCGCAACACGAGTCACATGAGGTAAGATTCCAAGTGTAGTGCTGTCGGCGGCACATTCCTGAGAAGTCTGAAACTTCGAGACCTAAGTCTTTCGAGCAAGATTATACGTCCAGTGATCCCAGCTCAAGGTGGAAAGGCACAAACGTATACATGCGTTACACAGCCATCGGTTTTGATGTTTCTCGTGCTGTTGACGTACTCGGAGATGCTTCGGGGCGCTTGCTGCGTATTCTCCCATGTTAGGATTGACGGACCGGAAAGGGTAATATCTTGCCAACATCGACAGTCGACAAGAGCAACTGAATGATACAGCCGCGATAACACAACCTTACAGATGGAAAGACATCTCGCAAGTCGTCGACCATCGTAGCCAGTCACTCAGCCAAGTCTCTTGTCGCTCTTCAGCCCTTCTTGTTTTGGTCTCGCGCGGTGACATTGTTTAGGACACTTGACCAAACGAAAGAGCTGCCCCCTATGTGGCACAGATTCCAAGGCTTCGAAGGACAGGAGTCAATTTGTCGTATCTCAAGATGGACTGAGTATCCTTTGTCGGTTCTCGTTGCCCGACTACACGTTATGCGTTTTCGGTTGTCTTGTGTGTCTACTACGTCTTTCTTTGGGAAGCTGCCTGCTTGGCCCGCTACCTCTACAAATCTCCTCCTCGCGGGGTTCAGCATCGCAGCGAGCTTGAGGACTCCATCTTTCGAACGGAGCTGATCATTCACCTCGAGATCTCTGCCTTGTGTTCTGTATGCTTTTCGTGTTCACCATTGCTCGAGGACGACAAAGAACCGTAATTTCCCTCATCTGTCTGCATCCCATGATGGCTGCAAAGCCCGTGGACCACACTTTCTGCTCTCTGGCATATCTTCCTGCAAAATTCTTGGACAAAAGCTGACCGTTTCTGCTATCATAGTTTCCCACAAGACCGCCGGCGATCATCCTCGTATCCCTTCTCTATCCACCTGGCATCTTCAACAGTATCGAGTGTTATAGCCTCGAGGTCTGCTGTTTATCCCAGAGAGCAGCGACGACATTCCTTACTATACTTCATATCCGTCATATATCTCCGCACTGAGGAGCATCTGCTCTTCCAATCGGCAAGTTGCGTGTTCTAAAGCCCTTGAATATGATCGGACAACACAGGCGGACTCCTGCATCAATTTGCGACTCGCACACTTGCCTACTTCCTATCGTAACTCCAGTTGATATCTCCATCATCGTTGGCACATGCAACGATGTTCATGAAGTCTTTGTCTTTCGGAGTCTGAACAGGCTGGAATCATCCGCAGACATGAAGGACTGTCTTCTTACTCATTGCTGCTAGGTTGTGTCAAGAATCCTTGTTGGCACCGCTACCACAGTACATGAGCAATACACCTAGGCTAGGTATCCGAGCCCTTGATGCATTTCAAGCAGCGGTCGACTCGAACGAAACATAGGAGGAAGAGGCAGAATAAGGCAATCAACGAGATAAGTACTAGGTATAAGTGCATCTTGAGTTGCTTCCCAGGAACACCACATACGAAGCCCTATCATATCATGAAGCGAATCAACTTCTCTAAGTTCCAGTTGCTACTTATCGGGTAACATAGTAGGAAGCAGTCTTCTTTCGGGACTATGAATCTAACTAGATTATCCTGTCCACGAACTTGCCTGCAAGATAGATGGGCCACCAAAGATCGATAAGAGAGTTTTCATCTTTATAATGTATTTGTTCATTAGCTTGCAGAGCTTCATATGAAAAAGGTAGAAGCGAAGAAGACGGTCAGGTCCCTCACTAACAGCTTTGGCGCTGGTATATACAAACAGCGCTGTTTGGCTAATATCACTTTACGCTCGCAAAATGTAAGTCTCGCTCTCTCTTTCGATCTTGATCATTAATATATGTATCGATTTTTTTGATTTGCTGTATCTTGCTCTTCATGCTCAAGATCCAGGCTTCGATACACAACTTCAACGATATTTACTAAACCACCTCCAGCAGATTTCAACAAGCTATTGTCAGCTTAACTATATTGCTTCGATCACTCGGAGTAGCATATTCAAAGCCCCTTTAGGCAAAAACTGGTCTCGCCAAAGTCTCTCCCAGCATAACTCCAGACTTCACACACCTAACCCTACTTACCACCTCCCAATATTCCCTCCATCTATTCACCCTTCCCTTGACAAAACCACTGCCCTTACGGGCAAAAGGGGTCTCGCCGGGAATCGAACCCGGGACCACTCGCAATTGGCTTAGAGTTTTCAAGATGTCGAAGCACCTCCCTAAGCGAGTATCATACCGCTAGACCACGAGACCTGATCAATTGATGTGATTGATGAAGGACTTTCTCATGGTGTGTATATATACTCTGATCATAGCTCTAGCACAGGGTAAGATGGTTCTCTGCTCGTGGCTGACCTGTGCAATCTCACATGTTCGCTTTTTGACTTTTGTGCGAACACAAACGCGGCAAACGGGTACGCAACCGAAGCGGCAGAGCAAGTGGGGTGGAAAATAGTGTGCAAGGACCACATGGGCATGAGACGAAGCATCAAGCATGTGCTCTACATCTTCAAACAAAAGATAAGGCGGTGAGGTGCGGTCATGGTCTTATAGACGAGTAGACCCGAGGAAGTGTTTCGCATGGGCCTCTTCCCTGCACAATTCCAGCGACAAGAGACAGATGTGACAGTCATGTTATGGTTCCTGGGATTTGACAAAGGAGAACAAAGGTTAAACACAGATTAGCGAAGCATCCATGAAACCATCAACGGAGTATCTGCAGATCTTCGTTATACAAATACATGTCTCCTTGTCGTCACTTCTGTCGGCGATACTTGTACAACAAGGTTAGGAAAAGAACCTTTTCTCTCCAATGGAGGCTTTGGAGAAGGATGCGAGGCGGGGCACCTCCGGGGCCTCCGTACAAGTACAGCATGGAGTCGGTGGCATGTCGGCGATGTCAAAAGATGATGGACGATCTGATGGAACAGGTGTCACTATGTGATGGTAGAGTATTGGATTAGGGCGTAGTTAGGGCTCGGGCGCGAAGCGATTATTCGAGGGATAGAGAGGCCAATGAGGATTCGGGACGGTGCCGTGGTGTTCGGCATCGAGTAGCGAGCAGTTCGCAAACCATCTTCCGGGTCAGAGAAGCTGTCGCAGAGGCATGTCATAATGAGACGAAGGAAGGATAGGCATAGAAACCGTCGAGAAGAGGCTTAGAACAAACAGTACTCCGTACAGGCATGTCCAAGCGGTATGAAACAGATGCAACAGTTTGAATGTTGCTCGCTGGTTGGATCAAACTGGGTCATCTGAGCAAGAAGCCTCGGTAGCAATCTCCAGATGCAGGGACGCACAGCTCATGTGGCTTGCCTTTGCCCCGCAGCTCGTGTACAAGGAGAGTTCGAAGCGGTCCAGAAAGTTAGACCAGGTCATTGCGGGGCGGGGCCGGGGGTCGAGAGAGACAGAGATGTGATGTGAATCGTTTTTCCGAATGCTGTGATTTCTCATTCATCCTCTCGTCAAGCCATCACACACGAGGACTCATACACGATGCCAACGCCGCCCGATACCACGACACATGGCCACGATGTGAGCCACAGCCCTGGCGACGACTCGACATCTCCGGGTGTCAAGCGAGACGGCCCACTGGACGACGAGACCGATAGGAGTAAGAAGCGTCGCATCACTCGAGCATGCGACTTGTGCAACAAACGTCGAGTCAAGTGCGACGGACAACAACCATGTTCGAGATGCGCAGGACACGACGTGTGCGAATACCAAAGAGCAGTTTACAAGCGGGGAAAGCCCAGTCGTTCGGCCTTGCTGGAGCGACAGAATGGTCACAAGCAGGAAGCCGCGCCCGCTCCTCCCGTACCTGCCCCTGCTCCGGTGCAGCAACAACCACTACCGCCACAGCAACAACACACGCAACCGCCGCCTCCACCTACCGTATCCATCACCGCCAACTCGGCCATACCGGACCAGACACAACAATCCTCAGCATATGCTCGACACAGCTCTTTCGGAACTGATCATGGCATGCAAACATTCATGCATCGTCCGAGCCTGGGAGAACGTCATGCTTCTACCGTCACCTTGGACAGCAATGCAAATATATGGAATGGCCGATATTCGATTGACTTGGGAACCGCTGCTTTCAACGCATCAATGGCCGCTCCCGTCTTTGGTGCTGAAGATGGCGGCTCAGAGACAAACTCAGGGGGTGCTGGACATCCCAAATATCCTGTCCTTGTGCCGCTCCTGCCATATGTTGCCTCCATCTTGACTGAAGCTCAGGCTGCGAGTCTTCTCGAGCTCTACTTCACCAGCCAATTCAACACCTTCATGCACCCTGTGTGTCGCCATATCCATGCTTTTGTCTTCCGAAAGGCTTCGGTGATGAGCAAGGAGAACCCTCGAAGTTGCAGTCCAGCGTTACTCGCCAGTATGCTATGGGCAGCTGCCGAAACTGGAGGTCCGGAAACTCTGTCTTGGTCACACTCGAAACGCATCAACATTTGTAGGAAACTGCGACTGGTCACGATTCGCTTGCTGCACCCCCTGGTTCACTCGGATATCGGCTGCGTCCATGAATTGACTGACGGACCAACCAGGAAATTACAAGAGTCGAGTTCAGGAACGCTCGACGATGTCATAACGTATATTCACATTGCTGCCATTACATCTGCCAGCGAAGAAAAGGCAATGAGCATGAGATGGTGGCATGCAGCTTTTGCTCTTGCGCGAGAACTTGGTCTCAACAAGGAGCCCATCTCTGGCTCGTCGATCCCAGGGGTATCACCAACAGCCAATAATCAGAGCATGATCGAGTTTGAGAGTGACCCCTGGTTGGGCTTGAATTCATTCGACTTTGATAATGGTCTCGCACAGTACATGGATGCTGCAGATACCGCACAGCCTGAAGTTGATCAAGAGACGTTGGAGGAGCGACGAAGAACTTGGTGGTTGCTCTATATTCAAGATCGCCATTTGGCACTCTGCTATAATCGCCAGAACGCCTTGCTGGATGCTGAGTGTGAGGATCTCCTATTACCTCTGGACGAAGCAAGCTGGCAATCAGGCACTTTCTCATCACTCACGCAACGTCCACAGTTTCCTTCTTTCGAATGCACAGGTCACAATATCTACGGCTGGTTCCTGCCGTTGATGACAATTGTTGGCACCATACTCGACTACAACCACTTGAAGAACCATCACACGCTTGGCAAACTCTACTCGGATGGCCAACGTGTGCAGTCGCAGGTGCTGCTGCAACTCGACAACTACGAGCAAAGTCTGGTTCGATTCGAGCAACAAGCATCAGCGTTAGACTATCAAGACATTCATCACACAAAAACAGTCGTCGCATACGCAAAACTCGTCATTCAAGTCTCGCGAGTCTTGCTGGCAGGCAAATGGGACCCCATGTCTCTGTTCGACGACCGAGATCTCTTCATGGCTACCCCTTCATTTACCACGACCATCGCAAATGCCATTGCGGCTGCGGATAACGTCTCACACATCCTGGATGTCGATCCGGATCTTGGCTTTGTGCCCTACTTCCTCGGTATTCAATTATTGCAAGGCAGTCTACCACTTCTCCTCATCGTAGATCGACTGCAAACAGAAACGGATCCGAAGATTATCAATGCTTGCGAGGTCATCATTCGAGCAACTGAGGCTTGTGTTTCGACTCTGGATACCGAATATCAGGTAACCACTATTCCGCCTCTTGCTTCGAACTTCCAGTACTGACATTCTTCTCCNCAGCGCAACTATCGTCAAATTCTCCGCTCCGCAGTTACACAAGCACGAGGTCGCTATGTACCGCAAAAAGAAACACAATACCGACGACACACCGTCCTTGCTTTATACCGCTGGACAAAGAACGGCACAGGCATTGCGTTACGATGAAGAGCAGCAAAGGGATAAGAACAAATGAGGACTGAACACGAATGATCATGACACCTGAGGCGTTGGTTGGAGCTCACAGAGCAGCGGACGAAAACAGCACAATTGCTGACTACAAGCACATATATTTTTGGAAGGTTTCGGCCGCGGTGTTTCGGCTGGACCTGGTTTTGTCATACATACCCTCGTTTTACCATTCTAGTGTACATTTTTGAGACGATGCAATGAATGAGCGATGCCAACAGATATGTTCCTTTTCATAGTTTTATGCCGGCGAGCTTGTTCCAGACATCTTGCTTCTCTTCGTTTAGCACATCATGAGAATCTTGCAACGAGAACGTGGTGGACAGGGTGCTACCACTTACATATCTTGAGATCGCTGTCGACGACATTACTCGACCACCAAGGATATCCTTCACTATCTGAAGTTCTCAAGGGTATCTCTATTGGTCTATATATGCATCAAGATGCTACGAAGAATCTAACTATCCATCCTCATCGCAAAATCGTAAAAACCAACTTTCAAATCTCGTGTTGTCAAAAGATACACCAGATTCCTTACACTCCTTACCTACCAATCACCCACAACTCGCACACTACTCTACCAAAGACAAGATCAATCAAATATCAACCAAAACAATCCATCGACCATTGATCTGCAGTATAATTAGGAGATTCGCAAGGTGTTCAAACAAAAAGTTGCAACAAGTCACTGAAGCCTCCTTTCTCACCACCTTTTTCTGACCAGAAATGCTGTAGGACACAAGCAAAACCATGATTCCGCCCGGGTTCGAACCGGGGACCGCCTGTGTGTTAGACAGAAGTGATAACCAACTACACCACAGAACCACTTGATGGTAACGACATCGAGATGTAAGAATATCAAGAAATTCAGAGAAGCGGCTTGACATCCACGAGCAAGAGAGCTCCTGCTTGCAGCAGATCCTCCTTGGGCAGTTTGATAATCATGGAGCTCATGCAGCTCCCAAAGCACCGAAGAATAGCGCAGAAGCCACAGCACATCTCACGGCTTGCTGCCTCTGGACGTCGGCCGAGCTCGCCCACACAATCGTCGTTCGTTTCTGCCGTCAACGCATTAATGGACGATGCACACGATGATGGAGTTCATGACGGAGGTGGAAGGATCCTGCAGTTGTGACATGGTCGTCGGCGGTGCTTCGGACAGAAGCTGGAGACTTGAGAGATCGGTTGTCACAGGCAACAAGCCGAGGCTTTCATAAAGATTTGGAACTGCCGGCCTGGCGACAAGTGAGGTCTTCTAAAAGCTCGAGCAATCGTTGTTAACGTTCGCTTCAAAGAGGCCTTCGAATATCAGGATCGAGAAACTCATGGCAGCTCCGGTGTGCTCGTAGCGAGAACAGAAAATGAATGAATAAATAAATAGAAGGAAAATAATGACGCGGCCAGCCGAGGTTCACACTGACGTGGGGAAACCATGACGATGGACTAACGAGCTCTCGAGTCCATAGGTCAAGCAAGATCACACCATACCAAAGCCCATCATGTCAAGCGCTCCAATCGAAGTGCTCATCTTCGGCGCAGGCGCTGTAGGAGCTTTCTATGGCTCCAGACTCGCCCAGGCGCCAAACGTCAAGGTCTCGTGTGTGTGCCGCTCCAACTACAAGGCCGTCGCCAGCAATGGCTTTGCTGTGAGCTCGCCGCAGTACGGTGATTATAAATGGATGCCTACGCGAGTATTTGCGAATCCCAAGGAGGCTGAGCAGAGTGGTGTCAAGTGGGAGTATATCGTCGTCACCACGAAGGCGCTGCCGGATGTCAGTGACGACTCCGAATCGTTGGAGGGATTGGTGCATGAGGGAACGGCAGTCGTGCTAATACAGAATGGCTTGGGTGTTGAAGAGCCGTACTCGAAGCGTTTCCCTTCAGCATGCATCCTCAGCGCCGTCACAGTAGTCTCAGCAGCCCAAGAACGACACGGCGAGATCAAGCACAACCGCTGGACTCGCATCAACATCGGCCCATACCTACCAAACACATCCTCATCCTCCTCGCACGCCGAGCAGCAAAACGCAAAGTTCGCACAACTGCTTNNCCAACAAGGCGGTGTCAAAGATGCAGAAGCCTACACACACGCAAAGCTCCAGCTGGTGCGCTGGCACAAACTCGCCATCAATGCCTCGATGAACCCTTCCAGCGTCCTCTCCAACGGCAGCACAAACGCAGCAATGGCNAAAGACTCAGAACTGTCCCGCCATCTGCACGCAACCATGCTCGAGATCCTGACCACCGCGCCCAAGATCATCGGCCAAGAGTTCCCACCCGAGTTCGCTTCAGCCGACAAACTGCTCGCTAGCACCAGAAAGAATACTTCGGGGAGCAGACCTAGCATGTGGCTTGATTGGGAGGCGGGCAAGAAGATGGAGCTGGAAGTCATACTCGGCAATCCCATTCGCATTGCCAGAGAAAAAGGCTTTGAGATGCCGAGGCTGCAGACCTTGTACGCGTTGTTGAAGATGGCGCAGGCCAACAGAGACGACCAAGCTGCCAAGGCCAAGCTATGAGGTGTGTTGAATACCAGGCAAGTGCTCGCAAGAGCAGCCGAGCTGTGTACAATAAAGAGTGACTCTTTGCGGTTCGGCGGACGACAACACGGCTGGAAAAGGGCCAAGAATATTTTGTCTTTCAAGGTTTTCCATTGGCGGACTTTTGAAAAGTGTGTTTTCTGTGCCTTCAAGGGTGGCTTTTTCAGCGGCCGGATCCTTGTCGGACGACCGTGTCGCCAGACCCTCAACTACATATTTTCCTTGTGCATGACTTGTACCTTGCTGTTCTCGACTCCGAAACCCTTGTTCTGTCTTGCCCGATGCATCAATCCTTGTAGAATCCAGGGCTTATTATTGTGCTTGCGCTTATGTGCGATGGTCAGCCGCATCAAAGGGAAGAGCTGACCCTGAAGCCTCGAAGCCCTGCGATCTAAACGAATCGTGGTACCTGAAGCGATAAACTTTAACACTTTTTCTTTTGATCCCTTGAACAAAAAGGCCATAAGTCAGGTCAAGCAAAGCCCTAGAAGGGGAAAACTTTGCCAAAGAGGACACATAGCACATGAAGACTGTATACAGTATACCGCAGCGAAAACTTCGGGAGCTATCGATAGGACAGATAGTGGATAAGAGACCAATGGAAGTTTGGGCGCAGTAAAGACGACGAACCGCCGCCCGTCGATGGTACACTTTTGTTGTTGCTTAGTGACCCAAAGGAACAGTCTGCGCACTACGTTGCCCGCACAGTCACCGTCCCGTCGGCTGTGTCGTACCGACTTGGTGGTCCAACTGCGGGCTGCTGACAGAATCGAACACTTGGATATCTTCTCCGAGTTGCGCAACAACAGCCTGAAGAAAGGACGGACACAAGCCGAGGGCTAGGCAGTTAAGCATATGGAGACACCAAGAGAAAATCACAAACAACGGTTTTTTTTGTGGTGGTGGTGATGGGAAAAAGTGGAGGATGTGCCCACTCCACCTTTCGCTAGAGCGTTGGCGAAGAAACTGCTTTGGTTGATGGAGGTCAAGCTCTTTTGCAACATGTCCGAAAGAGTCGAAGATGTGCTGCTATGTGTCGCGTGCGCTGGCACTTGTCGTCTGTTGTGCATGTGAAATCGTGGATCGAGGATCCTGGCTCTTGTCACGTCCCGTCCTTGCAGGAAGGACAGCCGCTTCGCTACGAGTCGGTATCCGAAAGTCAAAAGAGATGGATGCAGTTGAGGATGTCAGCAGAAAGGTGCGTATGCCACAAGTGCGGCCCAATGGATTGGTGCATCCGTTGCAAAGTCAGCATCTCTGTTCGGATAGTCTTTTGATGAAGATGCAACTCGATGTCACGCCGTTGAAGCCAGATGGCAACTATTGTTCAACCGAGACATCGAAGACTATTCGGTCGCTTTATTGATCCTATAAGCCAGACGGCCAGATTTTGAGGACTCTGAGACAAGGTTGATAGATTCATTGATTGAAGTCGATAAGATAGAAGTCTATTCAACTTGATCACTTCCCACGACTTCCTTGTCTCCAAGCTCCCCATGTATGGATCTACTGTCGTTGTAACCACGTGTGGAAGGTGCGACTGCATGCAAGCGCTGAGTTGCGCCTTGCATATGGCGGTCGATCTGTTGACCATAACCTTGCAGCTTTCTTCCCACCACAACTTCTGACTTCGCAAAAATCCACAAGGTACACGACTGTCATAATCTGCCGAAAATTTGACAACGCGCGGCTGCTTCCACTGGAAGCAATTGGAAGTTATACATCCGGCACTTCTGGTTGACACAAGGGCCCACACACACCAGCAGTCTCTTCTCTTTTGTTAATAATTGTCCGATGCAGGGCGCGTAGAAGTAACCGAAGAAGACCACAGTCAGGCAAAAGTATTGGTGTGGATGGAACGGGTGTGTAACAGAGGGCCGAGAAAACAAGGTTTGGTACCTGGACACCAGCAAAAGCGTATTCTGCAACATCGTTGGTACCTGAAAATCTGCGACGCCCGTACCTGAAAACTCGGAAGCCATCTCAACACATGTGCATCTACATCCATGTCTGTCAATGGCCGCCGGCGCGCGCGGAGTTCCTGACCCGATCCCTTGTCGATTCACAGTTCACGTTGGCAGCCTTGCCGCGCGCGTAGCTCAACTGCGGGACTTGGACATGGCCAATCACCCGGGGTACGTAGCGGCAAGATGTGGACCTGGCCGCAGCAGGCAAGGATGGTGACGCGCAAGATCACACCGAATTCAATACTCGAAGCGCTTCGACATCTCTTGCTGTCGCGAGTCAAAACAACCATACAAATGTCTGGTCACCGTCAGGTACTCCCGTCCAACTAGCCGAATTATACCTTTAAGCCACGAGCTGTGTACGCGGCAGAGCAACGGTCGACGCTTTCCCCCTTGACTCCCAATTAGCGGGTTCTAGACTTGAGTTCACTCGCCAGCACAGCAACAAGTGTTCCAAACACCTAGACAATGGATATTCGGAATCAATTCCTCAAATCCCATTGGCTCGCGGCTGAAAAAAGAAAATTGGGGCTCTCGGTCCATGCAGTCCCAAAGTGTATGCAAAGCACAGCTCTTCCACAAAGACAACAAAGCATGGATCATTGTCTCCATCCTGGCGCATTGACGAGGCGCCAGATGATGGGTAACGGCTTGATTACGTCCACTGGGAGGGGGGCCCACGAATGGATGGGCCCTGCATTGCGGAAACGGCTTGATTAAACACTGATCAATACAGTGTGTGGAAGACGCTCAGATTCATAAAAGAACGGTAAGCCCATCCCATTCTCACTCTCCTTCCCTTCATCAAGTCACTCTCTTTTTCCTTCTTTTGGTTGTATTCCAGTCGACGCCATCGCGGCCACACATTCACTTAACAACACTATCAAATCAAAAAACCAAACCACCAACCCTTTTCCACCACCCCCACAATCATTTTATCAGCCGTCAAGATGCGCTTCAACCTTCCCACCATTCTTCTCGCCAACCTGGCCCTCAGCAGTGCTGCCGCCATCCCCAAGCCCGCCATCGAGGAGCGCGGTCTCATCGGTACTCTCCTCCAGACCCTCGGCTGCCTGACTGGTCAGAACGCCAAGTCTGCCTCTGCTGGCCACGCCTCCTGGATCGGTAACGACGGCGACTATGTCACCGAGTTCAACAACGAGTCCGGTGAGGACATCGTCCTCGTCATGTGGGGCCCCGTCGGCTCCTGGGTCAACGTCCAGGCTCCCCTGATCACCTACCAAATCGCCAACGGCAGCGCCGTCAACGTCTCCACTGTCACTGGCACCTCAGGCGGCTGGGCCGCCCTCTACGAGGACACCAAGATGGTCAACGGACAAGTCAGCAACACCTGGGGTGAATTCACCTACAACGGCCAGTACTCCACCGTCGATGTCTCTCGTCTCGTCAACATGAACGGCCGCAGCATGTCCATCGAGGGTGCCCAGTGTGTCTCCGACATGGAGCAGTGCGTCTTCACCTGCGACTCTGGCGACTCTTGCGAATTCGGCTACACTCTTGAGAACTGCTCTTCCCAGCCCGGTGCTCAGTCTGGCACCTACGCTGGCGCTGCCAGCGGTGGTTGCTTCGTTGGCCAGAACAACAACTTCATCCGCACCACCTTCTCATAGAGAACGAACCTTTGCGACACCTTTTTTCACGACTGGGTTTGAATCCAAACTCAAACACAACAACCAAAACGACCATCTTCTTCAAAGCTTCATGTACATACACATTTGTTTCGCTTCTATCTGGATATCACTCTTTGAACAAAACAATTTCAACTTTTTTTCTTCATTTCACTTCATTTCCACTGTCCCAATTGTCTCAGAAAGTTGCTGTTGTTCACATGTGATGACATTGTTTTGATTGTACCCATGTATCAAACGCCCTGCCCCTGAAGCTTCTCTCCTAAGCCTCAGTCGTTGCACGTTTTGGCGATCGACCAACAGCGGTTGTCTCATTTCCCCTGCGAATCTCATCAACAGTCGCAAATCACGCCTCAAATCACTATAACAACGCAGCCACCACTATCAAAATGTAGGATTACATCAATTACATCTGTGCCGCATATTCCAAATCTCCTTTTTCTCGATAGTCGATGGTATCGCTGGATGAGTCTATCGCAGAAGCTTGGATGTGAGTTTGTTTCGAGAGCCGCCTTTCTCCTGCAGCCGTTGTAGAAAGGTACAAAGACAATGTTCTTAACGGTTAGGTTTTGAGTCCACGAGTGCGTACGAGACAAAGGGGCTCGTATGTTCTTCGAGAAATCTGAAACAGTAGGCACGCCTGTTGTTTTGAATGTACAGTATACGGCAAAGTGACTTGCTGCTACAAGCACACCTCCTATTCTTAGGGAGAGACAGGCTTACGACGATGTGTTGATCGATTGGGCGTTGCGCGGCTGTCGAGGGTTCCCGAGTTAGGGGATGGGAGTGGTCATAAGTCTTGACTGGTGAGAGAAGCCTGTCTTGTTCAGAACGTCTGGGACATCAATCTGTTGCGACTTGGTTGTCAACATGTCTGCTCAGCTTGTGTGGTTGTTGCCCTTTTATGCATCCTTGAAACAGACTCGTCGGACTGTACGGGCATGTTGTTTCCATCGCGCTCCTCTCCCAAGAGCATCAAGTGGAGCGGCAGCTTGCTATTGACTTTCTCGAAAATCAATTCTGTCTTCTTTGTGCCTGGAAGAGGCCATTTTTGGCGACATGAACTCTGCCTGTTCCTCACTCCAACGATGAGTCTATGCGTTGCGACGGAATCCAAAAACAATTACTTCTATCACCGCTTCTTCTACAGTATCTCCAACAAACTACTTGTAAATCTTTCGGGTCCCATCGCGACGAGTGTCTACCTGTAGTAGCTTCAAAACCACCAAGAACGCGCGGCCCTTTCTCAAGCATACTGCCATGCCATCTTTTTGCAGTATCGGCTATTGCTCATAGAAGAGGAATCATCGCAGTTCCAGTGTCTTATCTGATACCCGCTCAAAAACACATAGCATGCCGACTCGGGCGAGCAAGTTGGCCGGATGACTAAGCCAAAACTCCACAGACCGAACACGCATCATCGTACCATTCTCTCCGCCTGATTACTGTGTTCACAGCTCGTGGCAAGCATCCAAGACGCCATCCTGATACTTAGCGACTACTTTTGAATCTTGCAACAATGTTTGCGGAAGTGGCTAATTATGCTAATGATGCTGGTATGTGTTTTTTCTCCCTTGTATGTTATTCGATCTGCACTTTTGTGTTTGGGTGGTGGCTCGGGGTATCGCTTTCCCGAGTGAGGGTTTTGGTATACGAGACTTTTGTTCTCAGCGATGTTACACAAGGAATGGACGGAAAGAGATGGGAGAGACTCGGTATCAGATCAGAGCTTTGGCATCAAGAAGACGTATCGGGGTCTCCATCATGGATGGACACGTCGCCAGATCTTGAGATATAATGGTCTCGACACCATGGACTGGGCCTTGCGCCTCTGGAGCTTGATTCACCTTTCTTCTGCTCATCAGTCCTAATACGCTTCTCTCACTCCCATACATCTGGTCTTGTCGAATTAGGAATCATCCAACGTTCAATGCCCACAACTTGCAAAAAAAAAAAACAAGACTGACAATACTGCAAACAGCCGCGGTCGAGAAATCATTGAGATTGCTGCAGGCGCTGGTGCAAATTGCAGCTGGCACCACATCATCAGCCGCCGATGCAGAGACTTGGAATACGGCTAGAGGACACTTCGCACTCGGTAAGTTTTTTGGTCCCGTTTTCTCTACTTTTGTGTCTTGGTTCCAGGACTTTGCAGTGTTGCATTTGTCCTTTTCATCGCTACATTTTTCTTGTAGTTTGTTTTCGTGTTTGGAAGTTTGAAGGATGTAGATGTTTCCGTGCTGGGTTCATACTCTTGGGTATACAAGTTAAATCAAGTCTAATGCTCTTGGATGTGTGGCGTTATGGAAAGAGGCTTGCGATATTCGATCTGCTCTTTTCTGATGAAGCCACGACTAATAAGACTGGAATCTACAGCACGCCGCTACCTCCGCCTCTTCAAATGGATAGATTTCAGCCAATTAACACACCAATCCTTTTACTCCTCTGAAACGGATCCCTCCCGCCGCATCCTCAAGACTGCAAAGAACGCTTTACTGGCACTGTACTTNTTCATGGAGATGTTTTGTATCGTGAGTTTAACATCCCTCCTTCTTTCGGAGTAGGCTAACGGAGGTTATATCCAGACCAATGCGATGAATGTTACGAATTCTGACTTGCTGGTGGCGCTCCAACACCACGCACTTCAAATCTGGTTCTTTGCTATTAGTGTCTCGTTGCTCTTGACCTGCTACGACCTCCTCTTTATCTCCACTTCTTCAACCGCAAAAACAACTTTGTACACCAATATCGTAATCGACTGCTGCGACATCCTCATCCCCGGTTCTGCAGTAGGCTGGATCCCCGTTTCGTCAGTGAGTGTAGGCGTGGCCTCTAGTATCTCCAGCACCATAGTGATGAAGAGCATTTGGGAGAGGGTGCANAAAGAAGCACAACAAAATGAACAGAGGAAAAGAGAAAAAGCGAATAGGAAAGTTAGATTTGAGGATGGGACTAAGCAAGAGGAAAAGGAGAACAACGAGCTAAAACCAAACGGCGAGAAGAAAGGAAGTAATGGCATAGTGAACGGAAGTGTCAAGGCACTAGTCAACAACGTCGGCGATGGCACCAACACCCTAAAAAAGAGATCCAAGCAATCCTAAAACCTCCTCCTCCACCAAAACCAAACTCCACACCTTCATTCCCTAGCATCCAAAAGGTCCATTAAACCAAACCCCCTCTCTGAGCACCAATTTCCCCTCTGTCGTAAACTCCACCCCTTCNNCTGCTTCCAACAATCTCAATTTCTCGGATTGATTGATGCCACTGGGTGCTTTTTGCCAGTCCCCCATGAAACCTCCTACAAACCCGTTTGCTGCAATGACGCGATGACAGGGCACGTGTGGTGCAAAGGGGTTTCTGCGTAACGCGCCGCCGACAGCGCGGGGCGAGGAAGACAAGTGGCGTGCGAGGGTTGCGTAGGAAGTCACAGTGCCGGAGGGGATGAGGAGGAGATGTGTGTAGACGCGCTGATTCCATTCACTGTGAGTATATCGATGGCGGTTGGAAGAGAGAAACAGAACGTGTTGTGGGGTGTGTTGGACCTACGTACGCGTTGGAAATCTGTTATGGAAGCTGTGGTGGCTAGCAGAGTGGAGATATCGGTGTCTGGAGCTACGACAAGCTCGGATGTCGCGTGTGCCATGATGCGGAATGTCCACTTGCGCAGATGAAAGAAAGAGCGGGAATCAGAATCTGTATAGTATCTTAGGATGAAAAGAGATATCCCAATTCGATCGGCAGACAAGACGAAAGCTCGTGAGTATTATGGTGTTCGCAAAGTGATTGGTCACTCTGAGAGCAATGAGACGCGTCGTGCTGCCTGAGGCTCAACTGCCCGCAGGCAGACATGGACAACACGAGTCAACGTCGCTGCTGAAAGCACCAACTGGATCATCATCTAAAGTCGTCAGACGGCTAGCCCCTACTGAACGCAAGACGACACGATTTGGAAAAGACATTGAATGAATTGACCATGGCTACAGAGCAAGCGGCCCGAAGAAGTCGCCCACCTATCATGGCTTATTCATGTGGTAAACTATGTACATTGACCATCATAATCCTGCTGTTCTATACACTGAGAGTGCTATTTAGCGAAGGGCGGTCGCACTGGAAGTGCGGCCTGCTGGAAGTTTCTGCTCGGCTGAATCTTTACTGTCGACCACCAAAACAGCTTGTGTAGAAGAGTTGCATGTTTGAAAGACTCTCGTCTCAGTGTAGCCAATATAGCGTTGGTGTCTCACGAACAGGTCCTGAGAAAGCGCTTTCGTGATTGCAAACCATCGTTGGTCGCTCGACCTTGGATCTCAGGGAAGCTGAAGACCGGGTAGTGTTCTCAAAGTACACGCAGTTCGGTAGCATGAGATGGACGAAGATGGTCCGGTGTGTGCGAAAAAGGTATCAAACATTTCAACCGATGAAAGTGCCAGTTCGCTGAGGCGCAGCAGCAAGTTTTGAATTGATGCCTTGAGCAATGAGGTTCATGCGGGTTTCTTCAACAGCACGCAGTTCGTCCTCCCACTTTGCCTCCTTGTCTTCTGCCTGGCCACTTGAGAACCAGCTAGACCATGAAGAGGAAGCAGCAGGCTTGACTTGAGACTCTCTCAACAGCTTTGCAACCATTGCACCCCAGTTGGCGATACCAGTATCGAGACATGCCTTGCACTTATCACGACTTTCGGGTAGGATGTCGTTCGAAGAGGTGCCACGCTCAGCAATGGCGACAGCTTGCTTGGTCCAGCCGAGACCTTCGTCTTCACGACCTGACGAGGCGGTTGCGAAAAGAATCTCTCCAATGTAGAGCATAAGTTCGGCTTCGGCGCAGTCAGGGACCGAAGCTGGTCGGCGCAAGAACGGCTCATCGCCACACGGAGGTTCGGCAGGGTAGGCAGGAGGAGTGAACAGAGATTTGACGATATTGATGAAGGAGCCGATGTCAGTGTTTGTAGGGTCCGAGACGTAGAAGGGAGTGTAGTCGGCCCTGGTTGCAGGAGCAATGTCGACTGGTGAGGCGTGTCGGGCACGGAGGACAGACAAGAAGATGGGAAGAGCGGACGTGACATTGCCAGAACGAGCGCGATGTGTAGCAAGAGCAGTTGCAGCACGAAGAAGATTGGGGCTAGGAGGGGTCGCTTCCTGTACACGAAGGATAGAAGAGTCCTTGTCAATGACAGCATCTGGTGCAGGCAGAGCAGAAGCAGCGATGTCAACAGCCCACTTGTACGTCTCATCAGCAGAGTCAGTCAAACCCTTGATCTCAAGCCAATTGGCGTATGCCAGAGCAGCCTCAATTCTGTGACGGCTAGAGAAACCGACACCAGTCAAAACCTTCAGGTAGAAAGTCTCAGGTGGGGCATAGGCTCTACCACAATCTTCNNCCTCGCGAGGAGCAGACTCAGCGCCAGGAGGGCAGGGACGAGGATTGGGGTTTGAAGGACCAATCACGACATCCATTGGGAAGATGATGCCGCGGGTAGTGTCGAGGACCATGTTGTCGATGTGTTCGGAAGCGCGGGCGCATTGCATGACGACCTGGAAATAGCCTTCCTTCCATGCATACGACTTGTCTGAGATATCCAGAGCTGAGGGGTTGACGCCCCGAATATCCTCCTGGCCAGGGGCAAGGGGAGTTGTGCCCTTGCCATCGATATCGGGATTCTCAAGTCTCTCCAGGCACCTTCTGAACTCGGTCGCGACTTGAGCCCAGTCGGTGTATTCATGGTCTGGCTTGACAGCGGCGTTGGCGCATCTGAAGTGATTGCGCGAAAAGAAAGACCATTCACCAGGGGAAGGGGTTTTGCGTTCCAGCACTTCTTGGTTGATGCCGTAAAGGGCGACGACTCCCAGGAAGAAGAAAGACCATCCTACAGCGGACCACTTGGCAGCCAGCCAGACCTGCTCTTTGACATAGTTCTTGTTTTCGGTTGTGAGGAAACGCGCCGTCTGTCTCGAGGCAAAGGCGTTCCGTGAAGGTTGCGACAGATAGGGAAGTTGCGGTCGAGGGGACGATGTGCGCGTGATGAGAAGGAGCGGGTGGTTTTGGGTGAAGAGTCGCAGCGACGACTGATTTGGCAGTCGCCCAACTCGCAGGGGCCGTAGCAGCGGCGGCGGTCGTGATATCAAGACCATCTTGTCATGTCGACCAAGGAATGTCAATCGTCAATTCCATCATCGACTCTCGAAATGCCAAGACTCTGGAGCTTCCATTCTCCGCAACACCCCCGAGTTGTCACGCTTGCTCTTTCTATGCATTATCAGAGCCCCTGAAACAGAAGAATGGCAGACGGATCGGATAACAAGGGGGAACCGGGCGTAGACGAGCTTCGTGACCAGCTGGACGCGCTGTGGGAGAAACACCTTACACTACTGGACTCGTACCACCAGGCGCAACAACAGATTGCCCGTCACTTCTCGTCTGGCTTCTTCGACCTCGCTCAAGCCACTTTCAAGTCGACCACCCGTGTTCGCTATGGCCAGGAATCATATGACGACCGTATGCAAGCGATCACTCGCTTCGACACTTCAGTCGATGACCACGACATACCTTGTCTCGCCCTGAAAGTCAATGACACAACACCCCAGTCGACCACAGGCGAGAGTACAAAATCCGCCGACGACAGGCTGGACGAGAAACTTGTGGTGGAAGAGGATGTCACGCCCAGTCAACAGCCGACTCCACCGTCAACACCACCAAGAGAGTCTGATGAGGAGCTGCTTGAGAAACAAAGCCAGGAGAACAAGTCTGATACGACAGGTGACAAGGAACCAAGTCAAAAGAAAGTCCGCGACCCCATTCACTGGTACGGTATCTTAGTACCTCCTTCTTTGCGTTCGTCACAAAAGTCTTTCAAATCTGCCATCCAGGATCCTATTATTGAAGCTGCCAATTCGGCACAAGCCCTTCGCCATATCAACATGGAGATTCGTAAACTGCGCAAAGACATTAAGAAGGCTGAAAAACGTGTCTCATAATATTACTCTACATCGGATCAGTAGGAGTACCTGAACCGGGGGTTCTCAAAGTCTGTCAAATCCTCAATCGTCTCCTCGCTTGTGTCCATGTCAGATACCAGGCCAAACTCTGCATCTCTCTTCTTGTTACGATGGATCAGAAGTGCTCGCAACGCAAATACAAGCACCACCTGGATAGCCGCGCAAGCAATAATAAATTTGCATCCAGTCTCGTAGATTGGAGCTTCGTCTGCCAGGAATGCATGAGGTCCGCAGATGTTGCCGATACAATATGCCAGGAACACAAATGCTGTGGCTGTCACTCTCTTGGTGTATCCTGCCACATTGTTGGCCGGCATCTGCAGCGCCAGTACAAGAGATGCCACAAAAGAGCCAATNNCTGTGTCATTGTCAGCACTGTGTTCATATACCGGTCCTGGAGTACGCACCAAGTAGTATGACACCAGCAGGCCATTTGAGTTGCTTCTTGGGAGCTTCCACACAAGACTGGTTCCGATGATGGTTGGCAAGAGATACAGCGCCATGATGTATGTCCGAATGTTCTTGAACTTGGAAGCCAGAAATGGTCCAGTAAATACAAAGAATACTTGGAACGCTCCGGAAGGAATACCGTACGCTGTCGTTTTGAGTGCATCGCCGTGAGCGATACCTTTGACGATCAACTTGCCGAAATTTGCGAAACNCTGCCTACGTCAACATTTGTACGACAAGGTGGCACATCATTACATACCTCCGTTGATGCCTTCGTTGCACAAGACAAACAGGAACAATATCCAGATTTGAGGATCAAGCAATGCTTCTTTGACCTGCGAGAGCTTGATCTTTGGGTTGTATACGCCAGTTCGGTTGGTCTGACTACGTGCAATGAGCAGTGCCTTTTCTTCAGTTGAGAAGAATTTGGCAGTCATGATGTTGTTCGGAAGCAGGAAGAAGAGCGCGATGCCCCAGACGATGGTCAAGCCTCCGCAGAGCAAGAAGATGACNNTCCTGGTAGTCGTTAGCGAAGTGGCTCATCTCGGATGGCGGATACTCGGCATACTCCAGACTGGGAAGCCCTTCAACTGCCCGACACCATAGAAAAGAATGCCTCCAACCATACTGCCAACTCCGTTGAAGCAGTAGAAGATGCCAGCACGTGCTGGTTGTTCTTTCCTCGTGAACCACATGCCGACCAGCATCATGAAGCAAGGAGNTCTTCCGCTATGTCAGCATATTCAACAACGACGGAGGATAAAATCACTCACGATAGGAGCTTCGAGGCAACCCAGAATGAATCTGCAGATGGCCAGGCCAGTAAAGTTCGAACACGCTGCCGTCAACATCAACACCGATCCCCAGGTGACGACAAAACAGCTCAACACTTTTCCAGTAGGAAAATGCTGCGCCAGATAACTACTTGGCCACTCGGAAACCAAATATCCAAAGTAGAATATACTCGTTAACCAACTATACTCGTCCGACGTAGTTTTTGTCGAGGTAAACAAATCAAACACGGCAGAATAGCTCAATGCTTGTTTGTCAATGTATTGGAGTAAATAGGTTCCGCAAAGCAGTGGCATGAGCGTCCAATTGACTTTGCGGACGAGTCTCTTGCAAGCAACCTCGTCTTGAAGTAGTTCGTGCAGGTAAGCGTGGGAGAAATTGTTGTCGCGAAGGAAGACTTCGGCTGCATCGAGGTCTTCGATCACCTCACCGGCTTTGAGGTCCATTTCTGTAGTCTCTGGATCGGCGAGGGTCTTTTCTTTGATAGATATATCGTCTGCACGAGGAGTCTGGTCAGGCATATTCTCTTTTGTAGATGGAGTCATTGTGTGTCTAATTGAAAGAGACACTGGAGGTATGAAAGAGATGGATCGAGTTGTGCAGATCTGCGAGGCGGACTTTGTACTCGAGCACTCCCTATACCTTCAGCTGCCAAGAGAACATGGTGGTCGGGCGATAACCTATCTTTCCCCTCTTTCTATCTGCATAGGGCTAGAGCATAACTCAGATTGATCTGCCGGCTCTTAGGCCTATCAAAAGATATCGGATGAGTGAGTATTCACATCTGAGTTTGTTTCTAACAGAAGCCTGTTAACGGAATGAGTTTCTCGGATTTGCACAGCTCGTCAGTCCTCGACATTACTTTGATCTGTTATACAATTGTGCTTCGACCTCAAACAAAGCTGTTCAAACAGCATTGACGCTGTTCCGAGTCAGTCGATTTGCCTATCTTGATCCTTTCGGAGATCTTCCCTGTCTCTGCAAGTCGGCTTGCCTCTCCGCCATGCTTCTTTGGCCGCTGGCCGAAGGCTTCCCCGCGATAGGGTGCCTGGCCTATCGATAACACCAAGTACCTGGGTACCTCTCACCTCTATCGTTCCCTATCTTGACATCGAATACCACGGCAAGGTATCCCATCAACATCACAGAGTTGCCCGCTCCGCCTTCGGAACCACATTGATGGCCGTTGCCCCAGCTCCGATGTCGTGATCTGCACTCGACTACATCAACCAAGAAGCGCCCATGATGCATTACATTTTGCGGTTTTGATCATTTGTCCAGGAATCATACATCATGCCGTCTTCAAATCCAGCGAGGCACTTTGCCTTTGCTCTGCTTATCCCTTTGGTCCTTGCAGCAGCGAACTTTGCATCTTTGCAACAACAGGTGCTGGACTCTGTCCAACGCTTCCTCAGTTTCGAAACTGCAGCTCTGCCTGTTGTTACCATTTCTCAAGCTTCTTACGTTGGTACAAACATTGAAGATGATTTTCCTGTTCCTGTCGAGGCTTGGCTGAGTATCCCTTACGCTCAATCTCCAATCAACGACCTGCGTTTCGCCAAACCTCAACCCGTGGCTCCAAGTAACCAGACCTTTGAAGCCAAGGCATTTGGTCCAAGATGTCCTGGCAAACAGCTACTTCCGCCTGGCGGTGGTCCTGATGTCTGGTCTGAAGACTGCTTGACTGCAAATGTCTTTCGTCCTGCCACCATGCCTCAAGGCAAGAAAGTGCCAGTTATGGTGTATGTGCATGGTGGAGCCTTCAACCGTGGCACTGCAAAGATGCACAATACGGCCAGTATGGTTGGATGGAGCACCCAAGCTTTTGTGGCTGTGAGCTTCAATTACCGAATCGGTGCTCTTGGGTTCTTGAACTCGGAGTTGACACAGAAGGAGGGAGTACTCAATCTTGGACTCTGGGATCAGGTGTTGTTGCTTGAGTGGGTTAGAGACAACATTGAAGCTTTTGGAGGTGATGCTGGCGATGTGACGTTGGTGGGGTTGAGTGCTGGTGCACATTCGGTAAGTCTTTCCTCTCTGATTCTGCAGATTGTGATACAAGCAAAGAAAGAAGCAGAATCACTGACAGGGATTTTCAGNATTGGTCATCATATCATGAACATCAACACCCCATCTCAACTCTTCCACAAAGCCGTCATCGAATCAGGAGGTCCAACATCTCGCGCCCTACACCCGTACGATTCGCAGCTTCACGAAACCCAATTCCAGCAGTTCCTCGAAGAAACCGGTTGCAAGGATGTCGCTCCCTCTTCAACTCTTTCTTGTCTGCGTAATGTCTCTGAAGCTACCATAGTCGAAGCTTCTTACAATGTCTTTGCACACTGGAACCCTTCTGTACGATGGGCATGGCAACCGGTTATCGATGGCGAACTCATCAGTCGTCGACCACTCTCAGCCTGGAGATCCGGTGACTGGAACAAAATCCCCATTCTTACTGGTTTCNNCAATCACAACGAAGGCACCATGTACGTCCCCAAAACTGTTGCTTCGTCTGCCGACTTCCGTGCCTTCTGGTCTACACTATTGCCACAGTTGAGTGAGGCAGAATTGGACGAGATCGACGCTTTATACCCCGATCCTGCCACCTATCCAGATTCAGAGTATACGGATACAAGAGGCTTGGATGTGGGTGCGCAATACAAACGTCTAGAAGCCGCGTATGGACATTACGCCTACGTATGTCCAGTACGTCAAACCGCTATCCTTGGCTCTTCCTCACAAAACCCACCCATCTACCTCTATCACTGGGCAACCAACCGCACCGTCCTCGGTGGCGCAAACCACGGCGACCAAATGTGGTATGAAACCTTTGATCCCTCTGTCAGTGGTATCTCCGCCACACAAAAAGAGATTGCAGGTGTTTTCCATGATTACATAGTTTCTTTTGTGCTGTCTGGGGATCCGAATAAGATCAGAGGGAGATGGGAGCGTCCGACATGGAAGGCTTGGGAACAGGAAGAGCAGACAATGGTGTTTGGAAAAGGCAATGATGAAAGAGCTGGTGGTGGCCATACAGGTGTGGTTGCCCAGTCTATCGACGACACTTGGGCGAGAAAGCAATGTGAGTTCTGGTGGAAGCAAACGAGCAATGTGGAGGACTAGGTATTCAATGATGATCTGGTATCTAAAATAAGCTAAGCGACTCTTGTTGCCAGTGTGCTGGTCCGATCAAGCCAACTGTTTCCGAGGTGTAAGTTCTCGTGTTTCAAGTGAGGACGATCATAAGGTGAGTGTCCATCTTCGACCACGGAAATGTATGCCGAGCTTTGATTGGACTAAGTCTTGACTACTGCATAGCTAACGATTTGGGAACTTGTGGTTTGTAGGATTCTGCAATGTGGATTAGACAGTGCTTGGCAAGGCTTGCAGCCTGTTTGTGCTGAGCTTGGTAACACCTTTGATTTGCTGCAATCCTTGTATACACAGAGACATGGATGTGCGCAATATACAGCAGTCACAAGACTGACCGGTAGTTCTGCATACTGCCTCTAATGAAATTGCCGCTGAATATGTCCTTGTTAGAGCATATAGTGATGTTTTCCCTCCGACCGTGAAAGAGCTTTAAATCACTCTGGTCTTCTAGCACAATATGAATGTCCTTGATTTGGCCGGATCTGAGACTGACTTGGTGTCCTGGGAACCAATGAACCATGAGGCTCGACAACAATCCGCCTTCGATCATGGATGCGACTCAACAACAAGCACATCCTTCTGTGGTCTTGAACACGCCAATACCGAATTCGCCATGATGGTGTACGCTAATGGTTCAACAAACAAAGAAGACCATTCTTGTCTCCCATCTCAACTGAACCATCTCGTCAACATTCATTCTTCACGCACTTTGCCTTGCACACAACCGCAGCCACCACCATCAAGAATGCCTTCGCAATCCGATGCTTATGACAACCACCAAACCTACAACGCTTTCAGTGCTCTACCCGCATGGGAAGGATCCAACCTGCATCTTCGGCCAGTGTCGAACAATCCACCCCACTGTTTCGAGCATGGTTGCAACGGACGCAGATTCTCCTGCCCAGAAAACTACCGACGCCATCTTCGCGAAAGACAGCGTCAAAGCCATGTTGTGTGTAGTTTTTGTGATGCTTCGTTCAGCAGGAAGAGTAACAGAGACAAGCACATTCTCACCGGTCGATGCAAATTCTTAGCTATGGTTTAGTGCTTTGGGGGTCTTTTTTTTTTTTTTTTTTTTGGGATATTCGACGATCGTGGTGGATTGCGGCACGGAGTGAGCTAGCTGTTTTGATTCATTATAACTCTGTGTCGATATACGGAATTGGCCAGGAGTCTAATAACTGCAATGGAATCTGGAATAGAATAATATGGTTGCTTAGTTCGTGCTTCGCATCACTACAGAGAAGCGTAAAACAAACTGTCATCGTGGGATCCGTTCAAGATACTCTTTCAAGATACTCTTTCAGGATACTGGAAAAATCTGGAACCCGAATTAGTTTGGCAGCAAGAATCTGGCAGAAAGAATAAAGCTGGCCACTTACATCTAGACAGGTCGGACCACTCTGTCTTGATACCACGACGAATCCAGGTACACCACCTTGCTTACACGCTGCCTTGAAAATCGCATCGGAGTCATCGCCCAGCTTGCTTACCAACCGGCCGGTCTGCAATGCAGATTTACAAGAGTGCTGGGCACAAGGTCAGGATACCGGGTACCCATTATATCTCTACGGCCCTATGAAAATCACTTCCGGTTGACTGGAGTTATTGAGTCAACGTCGCAGAATTCTTCAAGCCATTGCAGTCTCCAAAGTGACATTGTGAGGTTAACATAGAGCGTACTTGATGGAATTAGAGAACAGAAACTTGGGGACCACACCTCGCCGCCGTATCTACATGGAAGCGAACCTGTCAGTGACCTTACACGCTCTGCTTATTTCTCCCACACCACCTGCTGAAGGGTTCGTTGCTCCATCGCGATCTAAGCAAATACGCTGTAGAGTCATGGTAGGATGATGCTGAATTGCAGTACAGTCACCACTGTTTTGAAGAGAAGGTGTGAACCTGAATGTATTCTCTAACTAAAAGAGTTTGTTGCATTGCGGTTTTGTATGGAGAAGTATTTAATAGTGGATAAAAGAAGACCCAAAAAGTCATTCGACAGGGGGGAAAGAGAAGAGTTTGCTCACAGTCGATCTGGCTAGACCCTATACGTAGCAAGATGCAGATCTTTGATACCACAGTCTGATTCTTTATTAATGTGTCTCGCGTTTACCTTTCAAGTTGTGCTTTAAGGTGATGGGACTTTTGGTCAGAAGCAAAAAGAAAATCGCGGCGGGTGAGATTCGAACTCACGATCTCTGCAATTTCACGTCCCTACTCAAGGTGCTGACGCTACCCGTAGTCGCTGAGACACTACTATACTTGTGTTTGCAAGACACGTTGATGCAGCGCCTTACCACTAGGCCACCACCGCTTTTGCTGGAGAACAATCCAACTTGTCTGGTTATATGTTGCATATTCATGAGTTTTGGTTCATCAACTTGATGAATCAGATTATTCGTTGTCCCACTGCATATAAGTCTTTGGACACTCTACTTGCACCTCATTTCCCTCGAGATGCTCACATGGTTATCTGCAACCAGTTCACTCTTTAATTCGTTAACCACTAAAACGTGGTATATAGTCTCCCGTTGTACGATTGTCTGTGACAAGTGAACAACGTGAACCCTATTTAAAGTTTAATATAGTCTATCTACGATCTAAGCATAAGAGGAAAAGAAACACTGATGTGCTTACGCCAGCCTTGGTGAAAAAGAGCTTGAAGGCGCTGACGCTGCCCGCAGTAATGGAAGAGACATTGAAGGCGCTGACGCTGCCCGCAGTAGTGAAAAGGAGACTCAAGGCGCTGAAGCTGCCGGTAGTAGTGGTAAAGGAATCGTGGATGCTAACGCTACCCACAAGGGTGTTAGCAGGGATACTGGCGCTACTATCAAAACCCGCAAGATCTGGACCGAGAATGCTGGACCAAAGTATTCACAGCAAGGGGTTGGAAAAGGCTTGCAGGACAGAGAAGACGCTCATGATCGAGGTCATCTGATCGCGAGGCTCTACAAACCTGCTGAGGACTGCTAGCGATGCTGTCCTTATCGTCGGAAGCGGAAGACTCCTCATCGGAGCTGTAAGGGACTCTCCGCCCTATCAACGACTCGGGACCGAATTCTAAAATGCCGCGATCAACAAGTAGTCGTTGACGACTTGATGTGCTATCATGGTCGCTTTGCAAGATGTAATAGTTGTTGGCGTATTGTATGTAAGGAGGGATAGATGCTCTGTTCTGCGTATGTGTTGGTGTGACCGCCATCTTCGCCGAGTTTGCCTTCGGGAGACTCGATGAATCAACATCAGATGGTGAAGAAGATGATGTTCTCAGGCCTGTCCGCTGGCAGGACCTGTATGGAGAAACAATGAAGGCCCTCGGACAGTCACGCACGCCATGAGGTAGAAAATCGGGCTTCGCGAGGAGTTGTTCCCTGCTTTGACCCACCCAGCCTTTCTTGACACGATGAGGTGGCATCGGAGCATGAATTCGATCTTCAGGTGGAGGAAGAACATAAGCATTCTCCAGGCCGCTCGCCAGCATCTTGTCGAAGACGACGTCATTGTAGGAGTTGTCCATTACAAGTGTACAAAGACACCTGGTGCCTCCAAAATGACGACACTCCGAGCAGGGATCGAGCGGATCATCGACATCGCGCTGCAGCCTGTCACACTGTGCTAGGTCAGACCATGTTCTAGCATAGCTTCGAGTGGGGTCATATCACTTCTCTCAGATTGTCCAGGCAGTTCTGACAAGCATTTCCAGTTTGATTAGGAACCATGTAGCCTTTGGGCTCTTTGGTCCCAACCAGTGCTGGGTTGAGGTTCTCGTGGTGGTACTTTGAGCACCATGCCCCAGAGCGAGCCAAAACAGCTGCAAGGTTCGCACTAAACTGGCTTGCGCTTTCGTGATTGCTGTGAGATTCCATCTTTTGTGTGGTTATGTTTGCGATGATATCCTGTCGTAGGTGCTTCAAAAGTTATGATAGTATGTTTGTGGCGAAGGAGAGCTAAAAGAGGTGATTGATCTGGCTGGACTTGCAACAATGGTACATTCACAGTTCTGTTACTTGTTTCATCGGATGCAAACATACAAACAAGAACACGACACGAACACGAGATGGAAGAAGTGTCTGGAATGATACCAAACAAAGACCGAAAGTGAAACAACCAGAACCTCAATTTATAGATGCACCTCAACTTTCGAACAGCACATCAAACCTTCAACATCACACTGCTGTCAACTGTCTACCCATCACAACTATCCTAATCTTTCTTCCCTCACAAAAGATATCGATCATGCCTTCCCCCTATTCTACTGAGCGCAGCGAGCTCTGCCGTCACGACACTTCTCGCGTCGGCTGCATTTCATGCAAGCAACACGGCGTCAGAGGCAGGTTCACAGAGGTGCATAACTAGGCATTCACTTCATAAACTGATTGTTTCCAGTCGGAGTTCAAGCTTGCACAGATCCACGATCGCTTGCGCGCCTTACCAAACTCCATCTTGCGGGCGTCAACAGAAGAAGTGCGTCAGTATCTGGTGGAGGAGGCAGAAGACGCCAAAGCAAAGCAGGACTTGTCCGAAATCCGCAAGGTTGTCGACAGTGTCGCGGATGAAGTCCGAGCTATCTGTGCCAGTAAGTTGATTTTACCATCGCTGCTCATGAACTGTACTCAGTTTACTGACAACTCGCCAGAAACTGAACCTCACATGCTCGCGAAAGCATTTGAGGAGGACGCTGCCGCCCGAGAACTGAAGATGAACGACACTTTGAGAAAGGAACCTCCCAAGTCCACGACAGTAGATCCCAAATTCGGAAGAGAAGAATCAGAAGATCACAGACCGGCGTCGCCGTTCAAGGGCCTGGATCTTACCAACATTCCCGCCACTCCTGACTACCTCCTCGACGATCCCATCGGACTGGCAGTGTTCTAAGAGCGGGCAAGGCAGAAACCCCATGTCAGCAGTTGGTCCAAACCCTGGACCTGCAGTCATGAGTCACGGTAGAGCCTTGGCCATGTTCGGCCCGCCAGAATCTCACACCGAGTCGATGCCCAGGACTGAACGCGAGTATCGTGAGCGAGACACTCTCAATCCTCCAACCGTTGCCATCCTGTCCGAGGAAGAACAGTGGGCTCTGTTCACCAAGGACAAATGCCTTCCGTACACGGAGATGCTCGTCAGCGAGTATGTCAAACGCGTAAAGGCCAAGGCAAACGTTGACAAGACCAAGACTTCTGACTCTTCTCACAAAGAAGAATCAAGCACTGGAGGTTGGCCAGATGTTGAGGGTCACGACTAGGCTGGTCTGACCAACTGGATCCACAGATGCATGAAGACGGACAAGAAGTTCTTTGAAGTCACGCTTCCTTCATGGAAGAAACAAAGAGAAGATCAACGCGCCACAATGATCGACCGACTGTCAACGTGGAATCTCTCCGATGCCGTTGCAGCAGGTTTCGACGGCGGCTCTTCAAGATACGAAGATCCGCGCAAATACTGGCCTTTCTCGAACTCTCTCGCCGAGATTGAGGCAGAGGAAGCAAGCGAACACCACTGAGGTCAGCGTCAGCACTTCTTCCTCTTCTAGGGTGCACCAGTCCATACTTTCACCACTACGGGTAGCGTCAGCACCTTGACTTTTCTACTTAAACCACTGCGGGCAGCGTCAGCGCCTTCAACGTCTTTTCCACCACTGCGGATAGCGTCAGCATCTTCAGTTCCTTTTCTTTAAACCGCTGAAGGTAGGATAAGCACCTTAATACAGTGCCAATTGTAGTATAGATATTCCAATGATGAGCTCTCCCTTTCTCAGCCTTTCGACCATAGCTTTGTCCTACCTGTACACGCTCAAATATAGAGTTGCTCAAAAGATCAACAGTCGATCGGAGTAGCATGATGCAGGCATCTGCTTAGCATCACATCTAATCAAAGCAAAACTCTGTGATGTGACAGGTTCCAAAGTAGTAGAAATTGCCTTATGGAAAGGATCGATCGTAATACATGAACATCATTTCCCTCCTCAATCAGTCTGAGGCAAGGTTGTGGAACAATCTAATGATGCCCATCGCACAACCCGCAGCCACGCCACCCACAAACATCATCTGGACACCTCCTATTACACCCTGCCAAACCTTCTCTTTGCCCTTCCACCCAGCAACAAACCCGGTCTTTGAGTATCCAAACACAAACAAACAACTTAGCATGACACCAAACGACCAGTACAGAGCCAACAACACATCTTCCCTAGGCACAAAGAAGTAAGGAATCAGAGGAACAAGTCCACCGATCAGATAGCCAAGTGCGATTGTGATGGCGCAGGTGATAGCTCGTGAGCTGGCGGGTTCTGGTTGCATGTGTTCGAATCGCATCAAGAAATCCAAGAGATGTGGTGACTTGGAGAGGTGGAAGCTAAGTTCGTTGACGAGGTTTTCTGGCAGTTCGAATGAATCGAGGATGGTGGAGACGGAGTTTGCGGCGGCTGAGGGTGTCTCTGCGACTTGTGTGCGTGTGGAGGATAATGTAGCGCGATAGGATTNCTCTGCAAGTGGATATTAGCATTGACACCAGTGCGGAGAAATTGGGAAGCTCTACTCCTCGCTTTTGGCTCCCAGATATCCACCAAGTCCCATGGAAATGGCACCGGCAATTAGTTCTGCGACACCACCAAGGATGACCACTCTCGAATCTCCCAAAGCTGACAAGCCAGCAGTCAAGGCGAATGGAACCGTAAGACCATCAGAGAGACCAATGATGGCATCTGAGATGACTCGAGCATCAATCATGGTCTTGCGTCTGTGTGATTCTGTCTCGAGCGGACTGTCGACTTGTGTAGATGCCAGCGACTCTACATCACTGGATGAACGCAATTGAGCGTACGACTTTTCGGTGAGCGTCTCTGAAGACCCCAAGAGGTTCTTGACCCAAGTCAAAGACATGTTTGGTAATGGAGTGATGAGTTCAGGAAGAGCTGCTTGGATACAAGTTGAATGAATCTCTGTCTGACTGTGAGAAAAAGTTGGCTTTGTCATTCGTTGCTGCAAGGCTTTGGCTGGACTTTGTGTTATCCATGCGACTCTATATTCTTTTCAATCATTTTGTGCTTGTACGAAGACATGTCAATCAAGGTAGTTCGTAGCTCCACAGCCCTGCCGTGTGTTGAGGCATTGTGCAGCTTGCTCGTAGCCATTACTGACCAATGAGTCGACCAACGTGCTGGCACGCTCTGGTGTAAGTTTTTGACAAGCATGCGGCCAAAGGCCAAAAAGTTTTTGGCGATCTGCGTATACATATGCAGGGCCTGAGCTTGTCTAAATGCTTGCCGGATTTCCCGTCCGGTCGCGGGTCTCGGCACATGAGGCGTTTGCGGAACTGGCCTATGAACGCGACCCTATTATCGACCTTCCAGAACGGTCGCATCGCCGCCGACGATCTTGCCCCACTCACTCGAGGACCCTACGTGGGGTCGTGGTATACACGAGCAACTTCGTCGACACGACGTGCTACTTTCGAGCACACTTACTGGTCCAATGCCATTAACGATAATCCATGCTTACATGTTGACCGCTAACTTTTGGAAGAATACTCCGCCTCTGCTCACATGCACGAGCATGCCCAACATTCTGTAACTCCACTCGAGACGGCAAATATGCTTTAACTCCGCAGAAATTTGTCCGTGATGCGACTGTAACAGTCCACGTGGGAAAATTCTTGTTGCCATTGATGGTCAGTCTATTGTGCCAGCGATTGAGGCAGGAGTATAAGATGGATGTCGAAAGCGCTTCGATCATGGTTTGGACAGTCAACCTGCTCAGTCTTTCTTACACACAACAATGAAGACAACCACAGCATTGGCCGTTGCCTCCTCTCTGGGCCTTGCCTCCGCATTGCCCTACATGGGTCCAGGCACTCTGGAGATGAGACAGCAAATGACCACCAAGAACTCGACCTGGACTGATCTGAGAGGAAAGGTTAGTCTCTCCCATAACAGATGTGATCGAAAGAAGCTAACATACTCCNNAAAGATCAAGCACGTTGTATATCTCATGATGGAGAATCACAGTTTTGACAACATCGCCGGATACTGGGATTTCCACCCTGACATTGACAACCTTCGCAACATCAGTTACTGCAACCAGTACACAAACCCCAATTGTACGTTGATATCTCCGAAGCAGTGATATTTCGCTTACCAGTCATACNNAGGGACTGTCTGGAATGAGCCCATCGATATCTGCGCTGGGCCATATGAAGATGAGGTCCCGTTGAAGGATCCCGATCACAACTTTGCCGGTACCTCGTACGAGATCTACCGCACCTGGTATCCTTCCAAGAACGACACACCCAACATGGGAGGTTTCATTGAGCGTCAGTCCGAGAAGTACAGCGAGACTCCTGGTGATGCTGCGTTCGTTATCGGAGCATACTCTCAAGAGAAGTCTCAGGTGCTTGCAACCCTTGGCAAAAACTTTGGCTTTTGGGATAGCTACCACGCTGAACACCCTGGGCCAACAAACCCTAACAGACAGTTTGCCACTTCGGGTTCGACTTGTGGAATGGTTGACAACACCGACCAGGCTTCAGGATGGTTCGCCAACGTGACCGGAACCACTTGTGCCAAGTCCATCTTCGAGTCTCTGTCTGAGAAGAACATCACCTGGAAGAACTACTACGAGACTGACATCATCGATGCTTGGATGTACAAGTGGGTCCANGATAATGCCATGGACAAGCTTGTCCATGCCGATGAAGTTTACTCGGATCTTGAGGCTGGCACCCTGCCTGCTTTCAGTTACATCAACCCTGAGTGCTGTACCATCGACTCGATGCACCCGTCTTCAAACATGGCAGCTGGTGAGCAGCTCATCAAGCATTTGTATGATGCTGTCAGAAAGTCCAAGTACTGGAATGAGACGTAAGTACTCACATAGTTTTCAACAGTTGACAATTGCTGACTCGAGTGACCAGANTTGATCATCATCAACTTTGACGAGCATGGTGGTTTCGCCGATCACGTCGGCCCACCTGTCAACATCCCCGCCCCTGAGGACGGCATTACCTTCAGTGGTAAGAGTGATGCCCACAACGTGACTTACGATTTCACCCGCCTGGGAGTTCGGTTCGTTGTTCTCTTACTCATGGCTCTCGGATCCTACTGACCGTCCCGTAGTGTCCCAGCCTTCGTCATTTCTCCATGGATCGCCCCCAACACTTTGATCCACGACCAAGGCACCTCGTATGCCGACAACTCAGCCTACACCCACACTTCGTTCTTGCACTTCCTTCAGAACCTTTGGGATCTCGAGGGTCTCAATAACCGTGTTCAGTGGGCAAAGACTTTCGAATACGTCTTCCAGGACAAGATGAGAACCGACACGATTGAGGAGCTGCCTACTCCTGTCTGGATTGGTGGTGCTGGTCAACCTGAGCCTGAGGCTTTCTACAAGCTCAATCAGCCTTACAGCTACTATGCTGAGTTGGAAGACTAAAATGGTGCGGATATTGAAGATGATTGGCGGGGCTGAGATGTAAATCGATGGGGTGTGATGCTGATGTTAGTGCCTTGATAATGACTCCCATAGATCGTTGGTTCGAATGAATTGTTAAGAAACATTATACGAGCTCAAATACGCCACGAGACTGGACCCAGAGTATGATACTTTAGCGTGCAACAAGCATTCAGGGTCTTCTATGAGACCGAAGAAGCAATGTTTTCAAACCAGAAAGTTCACATGCTAGACCATCGCGCCTTCCACGACCGGTTTCGGCACAGCTTTAGTGCTTACCGGTCCGCTGTCTCATCCCACTCCTTATCGATGGAAGGTACGATAGATGACCTGATTGGAATTTATTGGCCTTCTGTCTGTATTATCGTCGCAATTGTTCCCCCGACTCAATCGCTTGTCTCTCAGCGCCAGAAGTCGAGTCTCTTGGTCAATACACCTGTTTCAACATTTTTCAGCAGCTTGATAAAAGTTCTCAATCAAGCATCACCGCATCGGTTGGTCTTTGTCTCAAGCCCCGCATCGTCATGAGTTGCATTCCAACCGTATTACGTATCATCATGGCTTTGTTCGCCACACGTGGCCATATGATCATCTCGCAGCATGCCTTTGGTCTTGTTGCTAAGCATGCCTCCTCACCCCTTGCTTCACAGCTTGTTGTATCCTACCATCTCTCAGGCACAACAACCACAACTGGTTTGTGTCTATTTTACCAGCATAGCCATATCTCTATGTCGATAGCGTCATGCCTCTAGGGATCCTCGAGCCGAAGGCGAAGAAAGTGCCAGGAACGGCGAATGTGTTGGATCAAGAATGGAAACGAGATCCGACATTGAGACGAGACAAAACCGGCAACATCATCTTGGTACCACAACCAAGCGAAGATCCAAATGATCCTCTGGTACGACCTTAAGCAGAAAGCTGCAAGATTTGAGCTGACTGATGTCCATCANNGAATTGGCCATTATGGCAAAGAGACCTGATGCTATTGCTCCTTTGTATCGTCTCCGCTATTGCAACAACAGCATCACCATTATGTGCTGCCAACTCAGTCGTCCTGGCTGTCGTCTTCAAAGTCAAGTTTCAAGATGCTGCACTACTTACTGCGTACCACCTCTGTGGTGTGGGTGTCGCTAGTTGGCTATTCGTGCCGTTGGCTAGAGTATGGGGAAAGCGACATGTCTTCCTGTTTGGTGCTCTACTCATGGTCGCTTCGTCAGCTTGGGGTGGCTCGACGCANAAGAGTTTGAACTATAAAAGTCTCATCTGGGCGAGGGTGTTTCAAGGTATCGCACTTGCGCCTTTTGAGTCTTTGGTCAATGATGTTGTTGGCGATTTATTCTTCGTGCACGAACGAGGTTTCCGTATGGCATTTACCAATGTCTGTTTATTCGGAGCTGCTTTTCTGACTCCTGTCTGTGGTAAGTACACCTTATCTTTTCTTCGTAATCGAATACTAACCAGGAACATTNNAGTCGGCTTCATAACATCCAACGACTCTCTAGGCTGGCAATGGTCCTTCTACTTCCTCTCCATCTTCATGGGCGCCGGCTTCGTCCTCCTCTTCCTTTTCCTCCCAGAAACAGCCTACCAACGTCCTCGCTACCTTCAGATCGACATCAATGTAGGCCCAGTAGCCTTCCACGACACCCCTTCCTTCCCGCCAAAACGTTCTTTTCTGCATAGGCTTCCCCCATTCAGTGGCCGTAAAACAGATGAAAGCTTTCTCAAGCTACTATTCAGACCTTTCCCGCTGTTCTTGCAACCAGCAGTGGCGTGGGGCTGTCTCATGCAAGGTGTGATAATCGGGTGGACGGTTATCGTCGGCGTGATCCTCGCAATAATATTTCTCGGTCCACCTCTCTTCTTCACTGAAGAAGACGCAGGAAAAATGTACACTGCAGCGTTCATCGGCTCTGTCTTAGGTCTCATTCTCGCAGGAATCTACACCGAACTCGTTACTAGATTCTTGATTCTGCGAAATGGAGGTCAATACGAGCCAGAATTCCGTCTCGCGCTGGTGATACCAACACTTGTTTTCTCCGGGATAGGACTCTATGGCTTTGGCATCGCGGCGTCAGATATCGAGAAATACGGCTGGATAACAATCGAGATCTTCCTCGCTTGCATCACAATATCCATGGTTATGGGAGCTACAGCCTCTGCTCAGTATCTGCTGGACGCGCACCGAGATATCGCGATTGAGACGTTTACCTGCTTGATTATATTCAAGAACATCTTTTCGTTTGTACTTGCTTACTATGCTTATCAATGGGTTCTGGAACAAGGCTTCCAACGCATGTTTGTCACTTTCGGGAGTATTGAGGTGGGCATTTGTTTGTTGAGCATTCCTATGTATGTGTTGGGGAAGAGGAACAGAGAATTCTTCTACCGCCACGATATACTTAAGTTGGCGAGGTTGAGGTAGCATATACCTATGTATCGAGAGGGTTCTTGATCGATGCTTGGTATCTATGATTCTTACTCTGAGGATAAACATGTACTTTGTCAGAAACGATATTTGGCGTTACATATGAGTCTTCATGCCGCATCCTAGGCAGCTTGGAGCGAAGCTGGAATGCGGTGGAGAGACCTTAGAATGACGCCGCTAGGGAGAAGCTCCAAGCCTCAATGGATGGCTGAGCAGAAGCATCGCCGAGATACTAGTTTACAGCCTATAATATGATAATGTCGGATATCTGGGCAAAGCCGTGCGATCTTCTAAACCTCGTAACGCTGAATTTTCAAACCAAGTAAAGTGAGTCCCATCTGTAGTTCCTATCCAACATCCTTTGTACATCCAGCGACACAATAGCCACACAGCTATGCGAGTGATTTCGTCAATAGTCTCAACATTCCCAGATTCTAAGGCCTTGCACAAAGCATCCCTAAGATGATTGGGGACGAGCGCACCACCATTGATCAGAAGCCTAACGACTTTCATGTGACCCCTTTTCGAAGCTAAGTGCCAAGCGGCGTATGTTTGATCGAAACTATGGAGTCGCAGTGCGCTGGGGCAAGCACCTCGAACGAGCAAGTCTTGAACGACGCCTTCGTGGCCTTGACCTGACGCCGCTATCAGCGAAGCATCGAGCCGTGTTTCCAGGGCATTAGGACCCTGAACCGACTTCACATATTTGCGAGCACACTCATCATGATCATCGGACCATACTGCAGGAGTATTGTTCTCGGAGTGCGGTTCGGAGCTGCAAACGTCGACCTCAAACTGTACCAGGCGCGCACACGAATGCCGAAGTCCCAGAAAGGCCGCAAAATATAGCGGGTAGCATTGTGTTTTGTCGAAATGTGTTTNTGTCAGCCCAGTGAAGCGATTCGATGTGATATTGGAAAAATGCTCGGGAACCCACTTTAAGAAGTCGAGCACAGAGGCAAGATTACCGTCGTCGATGGCTTCCAAATATCTAGCATGCGCCAGCCATGTAGCGGTGGCCCAATCAGCGAGAGTTCCCGCTCGGGGGTATCCACAAAATATTCTGCTCCAGTCGACACAACGTGAGGGTGTACATGCTCTGCTCCAGTCGACACAACATAAGGTCGTACGACACATGTGTAGAAGGTCCGACCTTGCAGCTGTCTCTGCGAGCTGAGATTTGAAAGGCTGGATAACCTCCTCAGACAAAAGATACTCCCGGACNNTGGAAGCATGAGCTAGCTGCAGGAACTGGACGTAGGAGCCAGTTGTCGACACTAAGCCAGAGCATATATTGACAATGTCACGGGTATCAAAGAATCTATCGTTCGCAGAGAAGCCTAGCTGTTGTTCTGGTTGCACAACGATGGCATCGCCGCATGCCTCAAGTGTAGGAGGGTGATCGCACCACAGTAACATCTGCAAGATAAGGACAACCTCTCGGCAATACGGAGATGTTTTGATCGAAGTCAAGATGCGTGCGTAAGTCTCATTCAGCGTTTTTGGCAGATCTCGAAGAGCTCGCTCGATGGCAGGTCTGTTGCGACATTCCCGCAGGGTGTCCAATTGCAGGGCTGCCCATCGGAANNCCTTGCTGGCGGTTCAGTACGTGCCGTCGGAGATAGACAGATATCATACTCACATGCCTCCAGCCTTCTCGCATATCGTGGTCTCAATTTCATGTCGGAGCATCTCCTGGCTTTCCCAGTGCGCAAACTCTTCGCCGTGCAGTCTACGCCGAGTATAGAACTTGATGTCTTCGTCAAGACCTTGGAGTGGGAGAGGGATAATGTCCTCCTCGTGAGACCAATTCACTACTTGTGTTCGAGAGGTGACGAGCAGACGCACTTCCAAGGCCTCTGCGCTATCAGTGCTCCGGCACCACTGTACGATCTCGTAAATTGAATCTGCTTCATCTAACGCATCAAGAACGATGTTCACACCCTGCAACTGCTCGAGTACAGAATCTAGCGTGTCTTTCAACCGGTCCAAAGTTGGTTGCCGACGTCCCTGTTCGTGAGAATTGTAGCAGTCCTGTATGATTGTTTGAGCTATAGGCGACTTATGATAAAGCTGTAGCAAGAGAGATCGTAGCATGTCCTTGTAGTGCTGCTTGTTTGTGTCGGTGAAATCGAAGTAGAAGTAGATGGTCGGATGGTCTTGTTCGCCGAGAAGATCTTCAATGATCGCCGCGCTTAGAATTGTTTTGCCGCATCCTGACAGGCCATGAAGCCAAAGAAAAGACTTGATCTGGGTCTTCCACATTTGAAGGTCGGCACCACGAAGAAACCATTCACCTGTACCAGTGCGGTGTGTTTCAATCGCTCTTATGTAGTTGACGGAAGAACCTGCAGCTTTCAACCATTCAGTGACTGCATTTGATGCGTTGGTAATTTTGATCTGCTCCACTGACGCAGCTACGGTTTGGACGTCACTTGACACTTGATGCTGTTAGGAAGTGTTATGGAGCATTGGTATTTCGATGTTCACTCCACGTCGTTCAATGGCTTCCGCAAGTCGTTCCTCTCGTTCGACCCCTTCAGATGGAATCTCCATCAGAAGTTCTTTGGCGTATGCTGCTGCAGTCATTGCGGCATATCCCTGCCATTCCTTGTTCTTGTGACTATCAGAGTAGTCACAGATGCCGCGAACCACTAAACAAGGAAAGCGGTTCATGATGCCAGCAGCCTCCATATCAAAACACAAGACCCCTTCTTCGCGCGCGAGCTTGTTTCTCAAGGTGGCATCCCTGATGACCTTGTTTCCCGAGCCTATGAGACCATAGTGGATAGCAGGGTTATCATCATGCTTGTCTCTTGACTGACGTGTTATCAACTTGGTAGGCTCTGTTCCGCAGCATGTATCACAACTCTCCTCAGATGTAGAATGTACTACATCGGCCTTGTACAGTCGGTCGCTTTCTGGAGCCGGACAAGCATAACCTCTTCTCTTGAGGCGCGGGTTCTCTTCCAAAGCGGCCTCGATGTTCTCGATGATATGATGTCCTTTGCGAATGTGCTTTGATTCGAGCGCAGAGACCGCAGTGCGGACCACTGTTGGTGGCTGATCTAGGAAGCCAGTTTGCCTGAATCCGGAGTCTTGTACTTCTTTACCTAGGTCGTAGTGATATACTCCACCATAGCCGTCCTTGGGTGAGCTGACGACGACATCGCCTAAACGTATGTCGTTGGTTTCGGTAGGAGCGCCACCGCCGATACCGACCATGAGACCGACCCGGATATTGGCAAATGATCGAAGGATATTGGTGATGACACTGGCGGCAGAGCCGACGCCATATTCGCCCTTAGGAAGCACCGCCAGTACCACGTTGTGGCCAGAAATACAGCCCAACGTATAAACATTTGTGTCGCTGATCGCGATTGAACCCGCTTCAGGTTTCGAATGTTCCACATCAAGAAAAGTCTGCGCAGCTACATACTCTGTTGTGAGTGCGCAGAGCCAGAGGATGGTGTAGTCGTTCGGATTGGACATGCCAGAGATTGACAGAAGCCAGATCAAGAGATATCGGGTCTTTTGAGACGCTGGGGCGGGATCATTTATCTTGCTTGGTTCCGTCCCTGTCCTGCAGCCACATTATGCATCTTGTCTCGTGATCATGCATACACGACATCTTTGAACCAATAGCGAACGACGTAGCTTCGAACAGGAATGGCGCCGCACATATGTACAAAGTCCGTGTCTCCATCTTGAGGCGCGCTGGTGGCGCGATGAAAACAAGCACATTTCATTGATGTCGAGGATCAATGGTGACAGATGTCAATCGAGCTAATTATGCAGGTGACGAGCTTCGCTCCTTCCCAGCGCGTAGCTAAGAAGAGTGAGATGGTGCCAAGACATACCACAAGCCGCCGTCATTGTATCTACCTCACCACTCGAACATTTCCCTAACTTTCTTTTCTTCCAGTCTTTCCACAGCTTCAACAACCCCCTCCAACCTCTCCTTTTCAACTCCAAACTTAGCAGTAGCTTTGACTCTACTGTAAAAGACCGGACAATCTCTGCTATCACACTTAACCTCATCACCATTTGGGACGTCAGCACAACTCCTGCAAACACGATCCAAATCCGCCTTTTTAGTTTGGGCAGCACGTAACTTGTTGCGAAGAGCAAGTAAAGTAAGCGAAGGTGTCGCCGCGCACTTGGCGCAAAGAGGAAGTGCAATGGTGCCTGGAGCAGGTGGGGAGAGTTTGACTCTGCAGACCACACAGGTTGAGACACTCATATACGATTCCATAGTTTTGTGGATGCCTTTGTTGGTGCCTACGCCGCCGATATTGCGTACACGTTGGACTTTGGGCATTTCATCGTACCAGGAACGTACGTTCGCGCCTACGAGATTGAAGATGCGTTCGAGTGGTGGGATGAGGTTCTTGCTGATGTAGTATTCAGCGTCGAGTTCGGCGTGTTCATCGAAGAGTAGGCGTTCAGGTTCGACGCAGCGTTCGAACAGTCTGGCGCCAGGGCCACCAGCAATGACCACATAAGGCACTCGTTCTCCATACTGAGGTTCTTGACGAGCATCCTTGAGCATACGTTTGGTGGCTATCAGTGCGCCAGGAGGAGCAGGTCCTTTGTCTGAATACGTGCCCAGTTTGACTTCTCTAGCGAAACAAAAATCCTGAATGCTGAACTTGCCAGTCATGATTTTATGACATTGAGACTGGAAGTAAGCTTTGACCTGGGATAAATCAGAAGTACGAAACAGTAGTTTCAGCGCTTTCTCTTCAATCTTTTGCTCGGCCGGCGTGCCGTCTCTGCGGACAGTCTCTATGCCTTTGGCGTCAAAGTCTGGTTCGGTCTGTGAAGTGTGCTCGTACTTGAATCCGACATAACGCTTCTTGGCCAGTAGAACACAAGGATGGTAGACCTTCTCGAACTTCAGTTTGATGGGCCTAGGATTCATATCTGTGACGGCTTTCGCGATTTCGTCGCCAATAACAAAAGCTTCGTCTCGACTACGACCCTTGAGGTAGACGAAGAGTGAATCTGTATCGCCATAGACGACTTCAGCGCCCCATCTGGAGACCGAGTGTATTAGTGCGATGGCTTTCTCGAGTGTCTCTCTACCAGTCTGGACGATTGAATCAGCAATCTCTGAACATGGCATACGACCGGAGAAGGACGCAGATGTGTAACCGTAGGTGACATTAGCGATCAACTTTAGTGCAAGTTGTCTGTTGTTGAGGAGTTGTTGCAGGGTTTTATCATCCTTATCCACTTTCATGCCTGACTTGACCATGACTCTGGTTTCCAGAATCTCGCCTAGCATCTTTGCAAGTAACGATTTGCGCATCTCTGGCTTGACATACATCATGCCGTTTGGTGAGATATTCAGCTTGTCTTTCACAAGGTCAAGCAGACCAGGATCACGCTTGAAGTCCGTGAAGCCCATCTTGTTTTGACCTCGCCATGGAGTGATGCGACCAAGACATGTGGAGTAGCAATAGTTGTATGCAATCATCACACTTGGGTACAGACTCTGAAAGTCGAGTACAAGGAGTGGGCTGTTGTAGAAAGCACTCTGAGGCTCCATGACAAGCGGCAAACATTCGAGAGCATTTTGTTGACCAACTTGCTTTCGACTAGGAGAAACAAGGACGAAAGATTCTGGTTTGGCAATCCGGAACATGAGTGACTCCACTTTGAATTGTGAGCCTCGACTAAAGACGCTGAAAAAGTCGACACCAAGTAATCGTGCTTGTTCAGATGTACGAGGCACAAGCTCATTTGCATCGAGTATTTCGAGATCGAGTTGGACACGAGTGATGAGATAATCTAATGCTTTCGCTAGATCTCGAGGCTTTGAGCTCTTGTACCATTTTGTCAAGTCCGCGAATGAGTAGTGAGGAATGCGCTTGTGAAGAAGGTGGAATACAACACTCTCCATGGTGTATTGTAGCAGGTTGAGTTCGCCTCTCATGGCACGCCAGATGTTGATCATGTGCCTGCCAGTGATGCGGATCGTTGATGTATGCTCGAATCCCCACTTGTCTGCATCTTTGCCAAAGCGGCCATGAGACTGAGACTTGACACGAGAAAGTTCCTCGCACAAATTGAACTCGTACTGAAGGCGAGCACGTTCAATCAGGTAGCCCCACGATGAATTGTGCACTTCGTAACCAGTAAGTATATCCGGATCGTACTCGCGGACGATGTCGACCAGTCGATTCAGGACGTCCAGCTCATTGTCTTCTTCCTCGACATCCACGCCGATTGACTTGCGCATACGTTCAGTCAGATCTCCTTCAGTGGACAGCACGATCACTCCAACATATTTGTCGTCATGTCCGGCATTTCCAACAAGATCAGTATCGTCTGCCTTCAACGACCAAATGACACACGAGATCTCATCATGCTCAGGGTCAGGCGCAAGATCACTTCGAGAATTGACGTGAACTTCAAGACTCATGATAGACATGTATTGGACCTCGTGCTGCACACTCGTCGACTTTTTCTTCTGCGGAAACTTGAAGCCATGTTTGTTTCTTTGGGTGGGACCTTCAATCTGCGAAAGCATTTGTTTGCTTCGCTTCAAGAAGTCTTGCTGAGAAGGAGGATGGTCGATCTCGCCGTCGTCTTCTTGTGGAGCATCTTCGACAGTCGGGCATTTAGCACGCAGCCAGTTCTGTACTTCCGAGAAAGACGGAGGACGAGTTTCAATCTCCCACTTTTGAAGAAAACAGTCTTGCCGTCGGGCTTGATGTTCAAGCTCTTCTTTGACTTTGTCGAGGATTATCGGAACTTTGGCTCCTCGTGAAGCATCTGACTCGCCTGTAGGATCAAAATCGGGCAGAAATGGGACAGTGTTACTCTCAAGCTTGAATTCTTTACCGGCATACTCTCGCGATCTTTCAGGCACATCAACCTCGTCACTGTAATATGCGTCCTGATAAATCACTGGCGGAGCTCCATGATCGATCATTGAAGATGAGACGTCCACACGTTTGGGTGGTGCTTGAGAGAAGACGACAACGCCATTAACGCTTTGTTCGAAGCTCTTGCAATAACTACTTGCTAGCTTCCTCGCAGCTGGAGAAACGACAGTCTGCCTTGAAGGGGTAGCATTAGCAGTGTACCTTGATCTGCTGAATGATGGGGATGAGAGGTCATTTTGCTGAAATTGACTCGATTTGGCAGGTATCGTCGTCTTTCTCTGACCAGGCACATCATCTCTCTGACTGAGGCGCAGCGCGGAGTCTGGGTCATGTGGATTCTTCACAGCTGGATAAGTCTGTGAGATTCTTCTATGGTTGTTATTCTGACTGCTTGGCAACTGTGTAGAGGCAGGAGGAAGATCATGGAGCAGATCGCTGTCCTCATCAGCCTCAGCATCCGCCATGACTTGAGAGGTTGTTACGCAATCTTTGACCTTGAAATTCTTACGTCGCGTGTTGGCAGCNNCCTGACCAGGCGGGGCTTGAGCGGTCTCTGTGAACCCAACCACTTTTCGGCGTTTGACAGATGCCTCTCCGTCAGCCAACTGACGCTTCTTGCCAGATTGGGCTTCTACGGCCGGAGCTATTGGTGCAGGCACACGCGATTGCTCGTCTGTTTTCGGCTGAGAGGTAGGGGGAAGCGATGCAGTGGACATGGAGTCCAACGGGTCAAGAAACTGTTGAGCGTAGTCATCGCCATCAGGTCGAGTCTCATCATCGGCTTCGACATCCGGTGCGATATTCTGTTTGGTCTGGTTGGCTTGAGTTAGAGCTATCTCGCGAGCCAGTTCCTCATCAGACTCATAAGACTGCTCGTCTGCCATCAACTGCAGGATACTTGATTCGTCGACAACTGCGTCTTCGGAATCGAGGCCGCCTTCAGAAAGTCTTTGGGTGAGATGTTGAGGCGCATCTGTTGAAGTAAACTGCCACTTCTCGTGGAAGAGCTCTTCTACGCTTTCAAGAGTAGTTTGCACGGGAAATCCTTCCTCGCGAGGCTTGACAAAGGTCTCGAATGAAGGAGCGTTTCCACCCATTCTCTCTCGTTCGTCTTTGGCAAGTTCTTCAACAAGCTTGCGAAACTCTTCCTCGTGTATCCAGCCACCATTTTCCGTATTTCGTGGGTTATGCGACATGGAAACAAGGACTTGCGGAGGAAATGGACTGCTGCCAGGATCTGTGATTCCCATTCGCTTCTTTCTCCTGATTGTCTCATCCCTCCACAATCCAGCCATAGACTGCACGAACTTTTCTTCTGGTGCCAGATGGTTGAGACGCTCGACAAAATCATGATGCAACGATCTATCCTTGACTTCGTGTCTGTTGAGAATGTCCTGTACACGAATGTCGATCTCGACACTACAATGACTCTGGCGTTGAAACTGATCCACATTCAGACGCTGTGAATCAGGAATTGATCTGTCATGCCACTCGTGGTGAGGGTTTACGAGCTCCTGGACGTCCGGTACGGGATCGCGAAAGAAGGGGTTGTCGGTGTCGATATAGTTGCAGCCGTAAAGATTGAAATCGCACATCCATTGAGCAAGGAACTGCAGATGGCTCTCGTAGGGCTGGAAAACTTGCTTCAAGATGGCGCCTTGATGCAGTAGATCGGACAGACGAGTCATGTTGGAAGGGTTGAGAAGGTAGATTTTGAGGAAGTACTTGTAGCCGACATGATAGCCAAAGTATGGAACACCTTTGACAAGGCTGATATGGGCGACGAAGACAGCTTTGGCATCTGCCGTGTTTCTTCTGTACGACACTGCTAAGGCATGGTCGGTTGATACTCGGAGGGTTGCGATATACTCGTCGACGGAGACACGATCAATGGGGCCGGGGTATTCGATGTAGAGATACGGGAATGCGCCGTGGATGTGTAGGCATATCTTCTGACCAGTCTCTGTTGCGCCGAAGACGCGAATTACGGGAACTTGAGGGAGGTTTCTTTGCGACAGTAACGAGGGATCACCCCATAGCGGAGGATCAAGAGGACCAGGGTAGGCTTGGTAGTGGTCCAGGCAGTTCAATCGTACACGGCAGAGCACCATGACGGGCCTGTGTTGAGTGTTTGCGCAAGACGGTTCGAGATTTCTGCTATCATGTTCGATTGACTCGACGCATGCGACGCGTAGATTTGGCGATTACAGGATGTTTTGCCACAGTGAGTCGCGTGGAATGGAGGGTGCGACCAAGGAGACGCGATCAGGAGAAGCCGTCAATTTGCACGCGCTCGTCTGCATAAAATGCACAGCTGCGGGCCGAGCCAGAGCCGCATGCGCAGGGGCCAATGACGCCCACGTGTAAACACTCACCTGAAACAAACACCTTGGACTTCTCCGCTTGAAACAAACGCCATTGCAGCCTGACGCCGAACTTCATTCTACCAGTCTAGTTACTGCAGTCCAAGTCTGCTTTACAACAGACGACCACTTTCACTGCAGTAATCATGGATATCTTACTAGCCAAAGTCACCCAGCAGGCTATGAACTATGCCATCCGTTCAGGCATAGCCATTACCAGCACGTACGCTATACGGCAATGCTCAAGACTAGTCAAGACAGCACCAAGGGGAGGCAAGCGAGAAGAACTCCTCAACCTCCAGATTCGCTTGGAAAGCAAAATCCGAATTATCTCACCAGCCATCGATATGATAGAGTTGATTGCCGCTCGTGGAAACACTTCTCTGGAATCTGCTGTCACTCTGACCAAAGACTTGCGCTGGGAGATCCAAGCCCTTGGTATTCGTCTTGCTAACGCCGCCAACGAAGAGGAGCTGTACCGCCGGAAGAGTTCGCGGGCAAAGTCAAAGGAGCAGAATGAGCTTGAATTGCAGCTCATCGTTTCGGACGTCAAGAAACTGCTTGATCGGATAGAAGATGCTGTACCGCTGATCAATCTCGCCATCACCACTTCTGGAGTCAATTTGTCCACAAATCTGCCAGCTACCGTCTCGCCATCTCGTCTCTTGCAGGCCAGCACTTTTCTCACAGCTGCCGACTCGCAGTATACCGCAGCTCCTGGCCAAAATGTTCAAGTCGGTCCAGTATATACCCTGTCGGTCTATATGCTTTTCGCCAGTCACACCAACAGACCACACGATGAGCAGACCGCTCGTGAAACTACCTGGAAGGAAGTCATCCACAAAGCCAGAGTCAAGCTGGTGCGCGTACCGCTGGACAGTCTGTATAACCTACCTGGAAAATTGACGACACCAAGCGGCGCCCGCTACTTTCCAAAGGAGTTATCTTCTGACAACTCGTCCGTTGAGTATGCTTACCAGCTGGTCGTGATTGAAGACCTAGACGATGACAGAGTACATACTTTTGAGGAAGGCGAACCTCAACCTGGTCCTTTCGAAGAAGTCGCTCTTGCAGGGATCAGAGACGTCATCCCCATTCACGAGATTTCCAAGATATTCTACGCGGATACTGGTAAGATTCTCAACATTGGATCTGAAGGCGAGACCAACAATCCCATTCTCCTTCTCAAGCGCGACATTCATGCAGAACCACCAAGACGCATGATGGAGAGACGAGACACAGAAGACCAAGATTACTACGATGATGACGAGGAAGAAGACGAGCGCCCACAGACCCAAGACAGTGATGATACGGACTTGGACGAACAAGCACAAATCAACGCCCAGATCTTGCGAGACTCAACACCACAACCTCAGGTCGAGACAGAAGAGCCAAGGACACAAGACGATCCTGACGCTCACTGGCGACTGCCTCCAGACCTGGACCCAGAATGGATAGCCTTTGAAGTCTACACTGAGGAACCTCCGTCTGACGATGAAGACGAAGAAGTGGATACATCGACTCCAGATCCCATCACCACACCTCGACCACGTCAAACCTCACTAGACCCCGAGCTCACAAATGGTCTCTCCTCCCTAAACCTTCAACCCACATCCTCCTCGCCAATTCCAACCACACCTTCAAACCAACAACTTATCGCCACAACCCCCACACCACCACCACAAGCCACCATCCGCACCTCTCTATCCCTCCTCGAAATGCTCATTCGTCTAACCGCCCTGCAACAATTCCGCCAATCCTCCCACCTCACCATCGAAGACGAACTGCTAAACTTCTTCCTCGAGGACAGCGCAACCACCGGCGCAGGCTCCAACGCCGAATACCGCCAACGCGTCCGCAGAGACGCACGACGAAGAGTAGGTTTCGACCCTTACGACGAAAGCCCCATCAAACGCCGCGGCGAAGAATACCTCCAACACCCCAGAAGCGGGAATACGCCAGCGCCAGACGAAAGCGACTACGAAAGGGGATTCAGAGAAGCTTCTGAAGGACTGGGGTGGAGTGGGAGTGGGGAAATTAGACAGAGTATAGAGTATCCCGGGTATTTTTCTGGGCAGCAGAGGGGAAGTTCGAGTATGCCTTCTAGTCCTTCGCCGCAGGTTAGAGGGGATAGGGCGAGTGCGAGTCCGGTGTCGAAGAGGTATTTGGGCACGCCGGAGCAGAAGGGTAGGAAAGGTGTGTTGAGGAAGAGGGAAGGCATGCCTAGAAGCCCGCTAGGAAGAGAGAGTTCCGGTTCATGATCGAGAAGGCCGTGAGGCGTCAAGGCAAGAGAGGCAGAAGAAGCATTTTGCATCGAATGTATAGCATCAGCATCACAAGGCATTAGCGTAGCGTAGCGTAGCATAGCATAGCGTTTTTCATTCAGCCTGGCTTTCAGAATTCGAAAATCCAACCCACTCCATACTCCATCCTTGCCTTGGCTGTTACCCTGAGAGAAATGAATGACTTAACCCCCCTATCGCTTGCAATACCCAGAATGTATGTGATCAAACTCGATTCTACTCCCAATCCTCCTCATCACTCTCCTCGTCAATCTTTGCCGCTGCGATCTTATCGCTCTTTTCATCTTTTGGTGAGCCGGTTGCTCGGCTGGTTGTTCCGGATACCATGTCGTAAGAAGCGTCACTTGAGGATACGGATTTGATGTCTTCTTCATGTTGTTGGGTAGTAGAAGTTTCAGGCTTGAGCGTTGATGCAGTGGAGGCAGTGGTTGTGGAAGGAGCAGTAGCAGTAGTGGCAGGCACGGGAATCTTTTCTTTTGTAGGTGTGGGTGCTTTGTCTTCTTCGTCGTCTGAGTCGTCGGAGCCCCATGTGAGGTCTTCGTCTGTGGTTTGGGTTGCTCCTGTATTTTTATTAGCATTGATGCAGGATTAGCGGTTGAGTCAAGTCATGAAACATACCTTTGAGAACTTCTCTCCTTCTGACCTCTTCTTCTTGGATCACCTTGCGCAAAAGTAGTATCGAAGCCAGAAAGTGGCATACTCGACTTTCTCGGGCACGAGTTTCTCCATCGCCCTTCTAAGCTCTGGATACTTTTCCAAATCTGCAGCAATAGCATCGGTTTTTGCGGCAATATCGAACTCCTTTGCAAACTCGGCGTACTCGGCGCTATCAGGGTCGGAAGTGAAGCTCTGAGCTGACGTGTGGATAACGTGCAACTGCGCATCGAAGCGTGAGGAGTGAATGACTCGCTTGCCTTCTGCATCGTTGGTTTCAAACAGCACTTCTGTGCTATCTGATGAAGCTGAGGGTGCAGTGACGGTAACAGCATCCCGCAGGAAAGACTTTATGTTTGTGCCGAACTTGAGGAGTGCTTCATCTGCTGCATCTTCCGCCGCTTGGATTCTCTGGAGGTTGAGATTCGCCGTCGCAGCCGTGGCTTTAGATCGTAACAGCGACACTAGCGAAGTAGCTTCCTTGACGATATCTGCTGGTAACGAGTCCGGCCTTGTTGGTTGTGCTTCTGACTGTGCCTCCTTCTGTTTCCCCTTCTCCACACTCGCATCTTCCGGCAACGCAAACGTAGGATCCGAGAATGAAGTATTCGCACCAGCTCCAGCAGCACCCTCAGCATTCAAACTGATATTCCTCGTGCTCTCCACAATACTCTTTTGCAGTTCTCCAGCGACTTTGGCGGCTTGTTCGCTGCGGTTGGCGTATTCCTTTTGCGCATCTTGATAGAGACTTTCTCCTTGCTTTTTTGCAGAGGCGAAGAAGCCGCCTAGTCGTGCTCCCCAGGGTGAGGCGGAGACGGCTTTGAAGGCTTGTTGGAATTCGGTTTCGAGGGTGATGGGTGCGGGGCCATCATTGGTGTTGGGTTGATTGGAGTGGTCGGAAGGCAAAGACTCCTCTTGAATCTGATCGTAGGCAAAATCCATGGTGGATGGATTTGGGGAGTGATGATGGAAGGATAGTGATATGGAAAGTGTCAGGAGCTCGAGGGGCTTCACCGCTGGTGGGGTGGAGAAGCTTCCAGGGTCTTGAAGCTTGCGACATTCACATGCAAGACGCATGTTTGGTCAGAAAACATTGATTTATATATTTGGTAGACTACATTAGGCTCTATCAAATGGGGTTGTGGTCTAGTGGTATGACATCTTCTTAGCATTGCTCTTCGAGTATTTCTGAGTGGAGAAGGTTCTGGGTTCGATTCCCAGCTACTCCATTTTGCTTCTCCACCTTGAGGCAAGAGCTATTGCATGCTGATTTGTCTTTTGCTCCTGAATAGAGGTGACTGAAGAGACTGTCGGACGTGCTAGAAGTTTCCTGCTTGCGCTGGCTGTTTTCTTACAGGCCGAGGCTTCTGAGAGAAACAATTTCTTATCGCATCAATGCATGATTTTTCCTCCAATGGGGTTTTCACTACGACCTAGTAGACACCAGTCTATGATTTATCTTTTGCCTTTGTAATTGCTCTTCTCGGAAACACGCCTGTCGAAAAATGTTATCCGGACATACTGTTTTGATCTGCCATTCTTGATAACAGAAGTGCAAGTCACAAAATCGCGTTTTGTGGTTTCAAATTAAGAGTAGACAAGCCCAAATCTCAAGAATACACACTAAGCGACTTGCAGCATAGGCTTTCTCAATCTCAGGTCTTCTGGTTGACACTGTCGCTAGCAATGTTCGATCTATCGTTCATCAAAGTGGTTGCTGTTAGCACCCTGTCGATATCGAAGCCTTTATATGAGTCTTGGCGCATCTAGCTCCTGCTTTCTCCAACGACGTGCATCGAAAGCTCGACTCATCTCAACTTCACTACTCATCGTGAAGGTAGGTTACGATGTCACGATGACAGTATCTATGAGATGGCAAATATGGAGTGACTCTGGCTGCTCGCATTCAGTCGGATATGCTTCTCAGCTTTCCCAACATCCATGTTGATTACCACGATCGATATCGATAGGAGTATGCCCCACCATTGCAGAATAACATTTGTCTAAGAGCTCTTATCGTAGCAACCATTCCATGCTTCCAAGGATCTACAGATGGCTGTGAACCTTGTTCATTGCTATCATTATGACCAGGGTAAGTAACTGCCGATGGTCACGCGGTCTACACTTCGGATCCTTTTGACTACGGCACGCAAAAAGCCTACCAAAGTCCATCCACTATATGCTATATTACCCTGCATCCCCCTCTTACCCATATGACCAACTCTGATCCCATCGCTACAACATCATCTTCTTTCCTCCTCACGTACTGCAAAACCCTATCGACGTCTTTTCTCATCAACATACATCTTATCAACGCTATGACTTCTTGTACAGTAAAAACTTCCGCATACACTCACCCATCTTCCAAGGCATACTCACTCACGTCCCATACAGCCAGCCCCTCACATAGCAGAAGCCTCACGCATCGGCCGCACCCTGCGGAGCTGTCCCTCCGGTCAAGGATTCTCCCATCTAGGAAGCGACGGCGTATATCGCAGTTTTAGCTCTTCGATGCAAGTAATCGACTACAAGCAACTGTCTCCGCAAGAGATAAGTGGTGTTCTTCAAGCCTTTAGAGCAGGGAAAAGCGCAGAAGAAGTCAGAGAACTAGAGGACAAGTGGAAAGGTGTGAATGGGAGAAATGTGCAGGGTGAGGAATTGCTTCATCCAGGTGCTGGAGTTATGCCAGCTAGACCTTCCAGTTGAATCTTCTTCGAGAAGGAGATGTGGTTGAGATGTATGGGTTCTGGGGAGTGAAGTCTTCAGGATCGTGCTTGATTCTTCAATAAAGGGCTGTATAAGATGGGCACTTGGCAAGTAGCATCACCATCTGATCTCATCTCGGATAACAGATACTGAGAATCGCATAAAGGGACATTGAAGTCAAATCCATCATGATTTTACACTCAAGACGTTGGAAGATATAAGTTCTGCTATTTTCACTCGACATACTCTTGCAGTTACGGATTATAGGAGAAATCTTAGGGACGATCCAAGATCTGTGTTGCTATGGCAGACAATCATCACCGAAAGAGGAAATTTCCCTTGTTCGCACTTTCCCAAAAACCGAACGCAACGAAGACTTACAGCTCAAAGTTCGAGCCTTCAACTGATGCGAGAAGCAACATCTTCTATTCATTACGACCATACAAAGGTTCAAGGGATTTTTCTTTCGAAGGGTTGAGGTTGGCGGGACACGAGAAACTAAACAAAACGAGCAACGCGTCGAACAGCTTCCGTCAACATCCAAACTCGCGAGCATTCACTGCAGGAGAGAGTTCCGCGTCAACAAAACTCGCGTCTCTCAAACAAAGACCACTACGCATGATGGATCCGCTCAATCGCTTCTCTTTTGAAAAGTCACTGGCACGGCCCCATTCACATCTTTCAGAAAATGAGACCGCCAAACACAAGAAACCAAAGCCATCTTCGCTTTCCAAAACACAAGAAGCGCCTACAATGCTGGACAGATCGCCTTCCATCAAAGGCGATGGAACAACAGAGAAGAAGGGCATAGGCTCAACTTCTGCAGTCAGATCTATACTAGCGTCAGGCGCAAGTGCTGATGCGAGTGCATCCAGATCATTTTTCGGTTTGCCTGAATCAAACGTCAAGACCAGTTCATCGTCTCTGTCCAACCCCAAGCCTTCGCCCGCGCTGGCACAAAACACAAATGCATCACTTTTCGAATTCACTGCTCTGAAAGAACCAGCTGCAGGCGCTACACCGACCACCTCTTGGTTCTCTTCTTTGAGACCTTCGGCACTGGACACAAACACTATGAACCACACATCTGTGTTCAGTTCTCTGCCTAAGACAACGATCGCTGCTGACTTCACCTTCAGCAAGACTTCTGAGACAAAGTCGTCTAAGGACAAAGAGACAAACCGCCAACCAGATGTATCCGCCGCAGTCAAGACAACAGGAGTGTTGAACAACAACACGCAGCAGGGTCACGCCAAATTCCTGAAAGATGTCCCAGATGCCACGTCGTTACATCCCAAGCACAAAATCACCTGTGGGTTACCAGCAGGAACTTCTTCTGCAGAGTCTAGTCTGGACAAGCCAACTCTGACGATCGGCAACGAGCTTTCGACTGATCAGTCTGTCCTGAGATCTTCCTTGACCAGTCAAGGCAAACCATCCACATACAGGCCTCCCTCCAAGTTATCCTCCAACCTGACTGCTGGTTTACTAGAATCTAACCAGGTCACTACTGAACCTACTGTCAACGGTATAATGAAGGAAAACTACTACTTAGCATTGCAGTCTGCACAGCAGTCAAATCAAAGAGTCGGACACGACCAAGAGTCAACTGGACGCACCACTTCTTTCGCGCCCTTATCCGCTATGAAAGCCAATCCGCTTCAATCCAATGACACTCCCAAGGCTTTCATCTTCGGCAAGACAACGACTACTGCATTCAAGCCCGTACCTTCTGCTTTCAAACTCAAGACAAAGTCAAGCCCGTTCTCTTCCACTGAAAACATGCAGGGAGAGAGGCTAGGATTCATGCAACTACACCACACCAGTAAAGACAAAGCTTCCGGTGCAGATGAACAACTACGCACCACACCACTTGTTTCTTTCACCGTCAAAGAGATATCCGAAGCGAATGTGAAGACGTCAATGTTCCCTCAATATGCTTTCCTGGGTTGTAGTATCCCAGAGCCTTCCTCCTTGGAAGAGAACAGCACATCTTCCGCGTCTGACGGAATGCAGAGTGCCTTTCTCTCCACCACTTCTATCCACGCAGAGCCTGAGCCTGTCCTCCTCAACACAAACACACCTTGGTCGGCGTTCATCTGCGGCTCCCAAGGAAGCGGAAAGAGTTATACACTGTCTGCCATCATTGAGAACTGTCTGTATGCTTCTTCTTCAATCGGAAAGTTGCCCAAGCCACTTGCTGGAGTTGTGTTCCACAACAACACTGCTTCTGCGCACAACATTTGTGAAGCACCTCAACTGGTGTCTTTGGGAGTCAAAGTCAATGTTTTGGTTTCTCGCAGCAACTACCATGTACTGAGTGCCATCTACAAGAAAGCTGTTGGCTCAAAGTATGAAAAGCTGCTCAACGTCCAGCCTCTGGTCTTGCAATCTCATCATATTACTGCTGAGCGTATGCATCGGTTGATGGCCTTTGCAGAGGGTGAAACAGCAGTTCCTTTGTATATGGAGGTCATCATGCGTATTCTTCGCGAGATGGCTATTGCAGGAGTACCCTTCAGCTACGAAACCTTCAAGGCCAATCTGGACAAGGAAGGTCTGCAGCTAGGCCAGAAGGTCATGATGGATATGCGTCTCAACTTGCTGGAATCCTTCTTGGACCCCAGCTGCATCAAGGCTTCCACGAAAGCTTCTAGCAAGAGAAGTAATCTCTTTACAACTTCTCCAGGCACATTGACCATTGTCGACCTCAGCGACCCTTTCCTGGACGCAGGTACAACGTGCACACTCTTCGATATCTTGCTCAGTGTCTTCTTGTCCTCGCGTCCTGACTCTGGTCTGCTGGTCTGCCTCGACGAAGCCCACAAGTTCATGAAGAACACACCTGCAGCAGAGACCTTTACCGAGAATTTGCTTACGGTAATCAGAGAGCAGAGACACAATGCCTGCCGCGTTGTGATTGCCACCCAAGAACCTACCATTTCGCCCAAGCTGCTGGATCTGTGCTCCATGACGTTTGTGCATCGCTTTTCTTCTCCAGAGTGGATGTTTACGTTGAAGGAACATCTTGCTGGTGCTTCAGATCTCGTCACTGCTGTTACGTCTGTTGGTAACACTGATAGTGGCAGCGTTGGGGACAAAAAGCATCACAGAGCAGCACGTCTGTTTGAAACAATCATCAATCTGGATGTTGGAGAGAGTTTGCTGTTTGCACCGTCTGCGATGTTGGAGGTGGATGAGCAGGGAAAGAAGAAGAAGTTGGGAGTGGGATATGTGAGATTCAAGACAAGAAGCAGACTGGGTGCTGATGGAGGACAAAGTATTCTTGCTGTCAGAGAGTGATGTGGTGGTGAAGTACTGCAAGAAGCATTGTGACTTTCCTTGGTTCCAGGATCGGTTCGGAGGGATTCTGAGTATGGGGTTGGGTCTCAAGTTTTCTTGATGGCGTTCTTCGGAGGTCTGAAGATGACGGTGGGAAACAGATACAATTCTCGTTCTTTTGTTCGTAGGTGATCAAGATGGTCGCGTGACAGCATGTAGCAAAACATTCAGACTGAGATTTTGTACAAAAACATGAACCGCCTTCCAGACACCGTTCCCAATGCCAGATAATATTCCTACACGACAGACAGCACTTCTGCATTACCAAACGCGGCAAAGGACCTGACCACCAATCTTTCTCTCGACACACTCTCTTGCCTCCATGATTCCCTTATCAGTGCTAACGAAAATGCACTCGCCGACTTGTCTCAACCCCCTAACAAACTTGCAATCCTTGCCTCTCACAATCTCGCCCAACTCATTGCTGCTCAGCCAAATGCGCTTCGTAGGCTTTGACAACAACTTCATCTTGCGCAAGACGGGCTCGCCGTCCCAGTACTTCATGCCCAGCCATAGCCTTCTGGAAGCGCGGTTCTGCTGTGTGACCTCTTCGACCTCTTCAAGGATTGATTTTGTGGATTCGTCGGCGTGGGTGGGAGGGAGTAGTTTTGCGGGTGGTGTGGGACCGCCGAGGGTCACGGTGCTGAGGAAACCTTGCTTTTGGAGCAAAAGAGAGAGGGAGAGGTGCATGCGTGATAAGGGGATTGATGTGAGACCTAGGCGGGCGAGGGAGGCGTTCTGCATGTGTGAGCAGACGTGGGCGAGGTTGACCAGAGACATGGTGGGTTGGTGTTTAGGGCGCCCTCTCGGCGCGGGTTTTGTTGGGTGTGGAGTTTGTGTGGATGAGCGCGAGTTTTACGGGCAGAGGTGTGCGGTTGTAGTTGAAGCGTAGATGCGTGAGCGAATGTGTAGTTGGTATGGGCAGCAAATAATTAATTCATGAATGCGACTTTCTCACATTCTTGTCGCGCGTCTTGGCGCTCGGGGTTCCGCCATCCAGAGGGCCCCCGCAAGCGGCCAATCACGATCCGATGGCGCCTCTCACCACATCAAGCATGTGACAGAGGTCACTATCTTGTTTGCAACACAGTAAGCGCCCGACTATTTGCTGCCATATCTGCTGCCATCCAATTGCAGCTAAGGAGTCGAGGACTACTGTAATGTTACTTGTATATCTAGTCCCCCGACCCCATCATCCACATGACTCCGCTCCTTCTTCTGTTGCTGGGCCTGCTGCTCAAGTTCCCTACCGCCTTTTCTATTGAATACATCTTCAATTACCTCTGTACTGACTACGTCGCTCATCTGGTTGAATTCGTCGAGGCTTATATTCATGTCGTCGATGTTGTGAGATATCAACCACACCGAGAGAGATTACAGAGAGAACGTCAGACTCGACAGTGAAACATGCCTTCTTTGCCAGGAGAGACTTTACTCCTCAACGTGTAGGTTGAAACCACCACATCTGCTCAACGTCTATCAGTCTGACTGGATGCAGCNTTTGCAGACGTACACACGTACTTCAATCAGCCTTCGTCGAAGCCTGTCCATCATCGCTTTGACAAGGGCTCGTATCTGTATCTTTACTACAATTCGACCCAACGCCGGGCACGTCTTGAAGTAGCCAATTCAGCTGGCACTCCGGATCAGGATGCTTTTAATGGNCTGTATGTTTGATTGCATAAGTTTCCATTTTACATCCGCGTGTTTGGCTGATTGATGTCTGCAGACCTGGACCATGCCATGTTGACCAACACATACAAGCACCCAAACTTGTTTACTGTAGCTGTCGAAGGCAGCAAGCACGGCAATACCGCTCCACGTCCTGCAGATCATTCGCATTGGCACCTCCCAGCTTTCGGTCTTACCCATGAACACAAGTACCTGTATAAGATACACACACTGGACCTTTACCTGTGGACTGCCAACGACAGCATGAAGTTGCTGGATCTAATAAAGCGTATCATGCCCCATCAACAACTCGACATTACCGAGGCAACGCCACCTCCAGAGCACGACGGTAGCATGAGCCCTGTAGTCCAGCAGCTAGAGAACATGGCTATTCATACTCCTCACGCTCGCGCCCCGAGTACTGTATCAAATCTGTCAAGTCAGAGCCGCCATGGTCAGACGCCGGAAGGGCAAAGAACGGTATCTCTGCAGTCAGCTTTGGCGTCTACGCCAGCATCAGCAGCTCAATTGGCACCTTACAATCCAGCGGCACCTGCAGCCCCTGAGCCAATCGCCCATCGAGAAAAGACACCGCCGCCTCCTGATGCAGGCAATGGGACGGGACTTGCTGCTGCTGCGACACACGAGCAGCCTCATGCTTTTACCCCAGCGGGCACTCAGTACACTCAAGCGATTCCACAACCGGCCTTCCCTGGCCCGCCGCAGCGAGCGACAAGTCTAGGCTCTTTCCCGCCTCCACCACCTCTTGCTGCGCACTCTCCACATCCTGGTCTGCAGACTGCACATTCATTTGCAGGGCCTCCAAGCAGTTCACAGAGTATTACACCTCAACAGCAGCACGCTCAGGCGCAATATGCATCTTTTCCGCAACAGCAGTCTGCACACTACCCACAATCTCCTGGCTTTCAAATGCATACTCCCCTGCAGTCGCCAGGTGTTCCGAACACGCCTAGTCAGCCACCTGCATATGGAATACATACACCTCTACAGTCGCCAGGGTTTGCGCCGCAGCATACACCTCAGTCGCCAGGGCTGGCTTCAACACCTATCGGAGGTTTCTCGAATTACACGTATGGACCGCAGTCGTCACAGCCAACGTTGCCGACGGAAGCATATGCGGTACACAGCCAAGCGTATAGGCCTACGGAGCAGGAAGCAGCGCATGGACATGGACCTAAAGTGCAGCCGCAGCCGCCTAAACCTGGAGGATTTGAGGAGAGATTGAAGAAGACGGAGAAGGGAGTTGGAAGATTTCTGAGAAAGTTGGATCAGAAGATATGAAGACGACAATATGACTGTATAATGGTTGGATGCTCAAACATGGAAATCAAGGAGTCTTGTTCTGAGAAATCTTACAGCCGATGTCGCAAAGTTTGGCGGGGATGACGTGCGGGCTGTCAGGGTCGGAGCGAGTCAAAAAGTTATAGAGAGAGCAATAATACACTTTCAGGGTAGCTACAGTACGTGAATCGAGCATTGCAAGATGAATTGTGGTGGATCGTGGCCAGTATTCGAATTGGAAACGTCAGGAAATGATGTTGCGAGTGGTGAGTTTGAGCAGGAGTTGGGCAAACAAGCAGCACGCGACTGGAGACATTCGTGTTAAGCTGCGATAAGCGACATGCAAATGTCATGTCTACGTCTAGCATCCACGGCACCATGTCGTCGCGGTCTCGATTAAGATTGTCGCTGACGGTCGATTCTCCAAATGCAGGCTCGGAAACCGATGAACAGCTTCTTCCACAACGACCGTCGCTTCCTGCTTCGAGAAACAGCCACAACCAAGACTTGGAAAGTCAGCAACAGCAACAACAACAACAACAGCACAATCTACCCACCCTCTCGCACCGACTACGCCATGATGCATCAGTACTTGCTCTCGCCCTTTCAGACGACGCCATCTTTGCTGGAACTCAACGCGGCGAGATCCTCGTCTACTCGCTCGACACGTATGACCGCATCGCCCTGCTCGAAGCACACAAGAGCAGTGTTCTCGACCTCTGCATCTGTCCAGAAGAGAATCTGCTCTTCTCTACCGCCGCCGACCGCATCACAAATGTCTGGGACTTGAGTTCCTACCAGCACGTCTATTCGCTATACTCGCGCTACGATACCGGCGATGTCTTTTGTGTCGCATACTCGTCTCTGCTCCGGACCGTCTACCTCGGTGCCCAGAACACGAGTATCCAGTGGTACGACTTGAAAGAGAAGGATCACAGACCAAAGCCAAAGCGAAATGATCATCCCTCGTTGAGAGAAGATCCTTTCTTTGACTCCCGGGGGCCTGGTGGTGTCAGGACACCCAGACCGGCGGATCAAGGTCTTCCTGCCAGACATGCTGCTGGAGGTGACGTTCTGGAAATCGACCAGGACAACATCAAGCACTTTGCGCATTATGGCTATGTTTATTGCATGATGTTAGCAAAGGGTGTTGTGCCTGATGCTCCAGGCGATCAGGTCTTGATCTCTGCTGGCGGAGATGGTGCTATCAATCTGTGGACTATGGATGCGAATCGTGGTGGTGCCATTGATCTGCTCTACACACTTGACGATGGCAGAGAAGAAGGCCAGTCCATCTTGTCTCTTGCCATTGACGCCACCTTCCTTTACTCTGGACGCACCGGTGGTGAGGTCAATGTCTGGGACTTGGAGACGAGACAGCTTGTTCGAAGCTTGAAGGCGCATAGAGATGATGTCTTGTCAATCTGTATCGGCGGTGGCTACATGTTCTCCGCCGCCGTTACTGGTTACGTTAGAGTGAGTGACCATCTTTTGACTGAACTGGCGTTATCCTAACACGCAGCANNGAAATTCGACCGCCAGTACCAGTGCGCCAGCAGACTTCATGCCCACGAGGGTCAGATCTTGACTTCGGCCTTTACATACCATAAGGGCAAGCCTTTGTATGTGACTGGAGCTAATGATAACACCGTCGCTATTTGGGATATCAGCGATTGCATCATGTCTCCAACTGCTGTCAAAAGAACGACCGATGAGCAGATGCTTGACCATCTTAAACGCTTCATCTCTTACCGCACTGTATCTTCTGACCCCAAGTACAAGGGTGATTGTCGTCGCGGTGCTTCATACCTTCGATCCGTCTTCAAGGGCTTTGGTGCTGCCACTGAAATGCTGCCGACCGAAGATGGATCAAACCCCATCATCCTCGCCCGCTTTAGAGGCAATCCATCCACGGCAGCCACCAGAAAGAAGGTCTTGTTTTATGGCCATTATGATGTCGTTGCTGCCGACAACGAGCAAGGCAAGTGGATCACTGACCCCTTCGTCATGGAAGGCATGGACGGTTACCTCTACGGAAGAGGTACATCGGATAACAAGGGTCCGATCATGGCTGCCATCTTTGCTTGCGCCGAACTCATGTCAGAACAAGCTCTTGGCTCGGATGTCATATTCTTGATTGAGGGTGAAGAAGAGAGTGGTTCGCGCGGATTTGCAAATGCTGTCAAGCAGCACAAACAAACTATCGGAGACGTCGACTGGATTCTGCTCGCTAACAGTTATTGGCTGGACGACTCGATACCTTGCGTCACCTACGGTCTTCGCGGTGTCATCCACGCTACCGTTCAGGTTGAGAGTGATCATCCTGATTTGCACAGTGGTGTTGATGGAAGTTCACAGCTTGATGAGCCATTGAAGGATCTTGTCATGTTGCTGTCTACCCTGACAGGTACTCATGGCAAGGTCAAGATTCCCAGCTTCTACGATCCCATTCCGGAGTTGAGTAAGGAAGAAGAGATCTTGTACGAAGACATCACTCAAGCTTTGGTCGCCAGGAACCCCGATCTCGGTGATCCTCGCGATCTTGCACTTTCTCTTATGCGTCGCTGGCGAGAGGCTTCACTAACTGTCCATCGCTTCCAAACTTCTGGTCCTGCAAATGCAGCCATCATCCCCAGACTCGCAAAAGCAGCTCTGTCACTTCGCTTGGTGCCGAACCAAGAAGCAGACACGGTTGGAGAGGCACTGATCAAATATCTGCAATCAGAGTTCAACAAGCTGGGATCACACAATCGTATGACTGTCACCATCGACCATCAAGCCGAACCATGGCTCGGCGACTTCAATAACCAGATCTTCCAGACTCTTGACAAGGCAATCATGGATGTCTGGGGCCCTATCCCCGAAGTACCTCAACATCGCAGAAAGTCGTCTCTCGCAGTCAGCAAGGAGAACGCACTCAAAGTCACCATCCCAAAGAAGGAAGAAGTACAAAACACACAGATCTCCAAACCCTCACCTACCACATCCTCCGTACTCGCCAACGGCGGACCCAACACCTCTGCGTTAACAGACGTCACCAACGACGCCATCTCTCTACCTCTCCCACAACTATCAGCCAAGAAACCGCGAACCAAGCCTCTGTACATCAGAGAAGGAGGTTCCATCCCCGCCATCAGGTTCCTGGANAAAGAATTCGGAGCGCCGGCTGCACATTTCCCTTGCGGCCAAGCATCAGACTCTGCACATTTGGACAATGAGCGTTTGCGATTGACGAATTTGTACAAGAGTAAGGATATTTTCAAACGAGTGTTTAGGGATTTGCCTATGAACTAAAGGAGAGGGACTGAAAGTTGAGCATGAGAGGAAGTCAACAAGTTTGGATTCGTTTTTGAACAGAGAGGCGTGTTGCATAGCATAAACCCCGACCCATGAAAACGAGGGATACAGAATCGTTTTGAGGGGCGTTTTTTTTTGATCGGGTTTTTCTTCAGATATAAGGCACATTGTTTAAGAGAAATAGAGATACCCAGTTTTTTTTTCTTAACTCTGACAATCCTTGGATTTTTTTGGTTTCTCTTAGTTGAAGAGGCTAATTAGCAAAACCGAGTTTTTGAGATTTTTTAGTCGGTTTAGGTAATCTCGACTAGAGATTGTAAGACGTCTTTTGTTTCTGTTCTTTTTTCTTTTTTCCTTTTTTTCTTTTTCTTTTTTTGCTCCAGCCAGGCAGTCGGATCTTCTTGGTTGATACGAAATCAGAAGGTGCAGAGAGGGAAGCATATTGCTACTCTCTCACAATAGCTATGCAGCAGCATCATAAACACAACCATGAAAATACACGATAATGTCCAGAGTAGGGTTACTTTCCAGTGAAGAGCCTCTGTTTCAACCCTCTGCATCCTTGTAACAAAATTCGCATCCAGAAATAACAAATCGTGCCATTTTCGTCAAAAGAAGCAATTGATCTACTCAGTAATTCTCAGGCAAACCCATACCAGAATAATCAGGAACACTCGCACACTCAAACGTCCTCTCCCAAGTCTTTTGCGGCAAAATGCCAGCAGCAAGACCATCTCTATAGCTCCACTGTGTGGCAGACTCGGTCTTCCACGTCCAGTAGAACCAACCCCACCCCTGCTCAAAACTGTACATTTGCGCTTCTGCAAAGTCGAGCAGCCATTGTTTGTAGGCTGGGGAATAGGAGGAGGGGGACGCGTTGGCATTGCTGCAGGAACAGCGAGGCGAGTTTGATGTTGGACAGGTGGGGTTGAGCACGCTGCCGTCTAGTGAGCCGCCTGGTGTGGATACCATGTTTAGTGTTCCTTCCCAGCGGGATCCTACGCCTACGTTGTTGAGGTAGGTGGCGCAGTCTGTATCTGCCTGGCTCCATTCGCCGCATAGTGTAGGTCCAAAGCCAGTGGCTTTGTTGCTAGACCTCAATGTCTGGTTCGTCCAGCCTCCACACGCAAACTCGACTTTGGCAGAGTGATCGAGAGCGATCTGTTGATTGTTGAAAATGACATATTGATGCACGTCCAACAGCAAGTCCTCAAAATCTTGGAGTTCGCCTTGCCAGTTGTCTAGACCTCTGAAACCATCGCCGAAGGTTATTATCGCTGTCATGTTGTTGGAGCGTATCTTTTGGATTGCGGATTTTGTCCAGGTGAGCACGGTGTCCACGTCCAAATATGTCATCTTGGGCTCGTTGACGAGGCCGTAGATGGCGATGATGTTCTTGTAGCGGGGTTGGGCGAAGAAAGTGCTTAGTTGAGAGTGGATGTCTAGAGTGCGTTGGCCATTGGTCGTGCCGTCTGTGCCGTTCAACCAGTTTATGGCGCCCTGGTGTCCGCTGTGGTTCCAGCCGTTTTGACTTCCAGGAGCGCCATGGAGGTCGAGGTTGATGCGGAGACCGTATTTGCGAGCCCACTCGATTGCTCGGAGAAGGTAACGCCAGGAGATCTTGGGAACGTACGGGTCTCCATCGTAAGTTGTGACCGCCCAATATGAAAATGGTATGCGTACGTGATCGAATCCCGCTGCTTGAATGTCGGCAAAGTCTGCTTCGGTCACGAAGGATGCGTAGTGCTTTTCAAGTGTTGTCTGGGCTCTGCTTGCCCCCAGTTTGCTGCATAGCGTCCACTCATCTATCACGCCATCGCTGGTCTTGAAGTCGGNAAAGAGAGAGGGGGTTATGACTGGTTCAATGCTGAACCAGCCTCCAATGTTGACACCTCTGATTGGCATCTTGCCGTACTCCCAAGTTTCATTGAGAGCAGGTACGTTATCGTTTGCTTTTGTCGAGTCATTCCACGTGTCGTTGAGTCCCATGATGGAGAGTCCGCCTACGGTCGCTGCTGTGTATGTGACGTTGAAATCGGTCGTGTCATACCAGGTGAAGGGATCCAGGATTGTTCCTTGTGCTTCTTTTGGTATATCTGATTCTGACATGCCGTCCAAGTTTTTGTTTGACGGTGAACTTGAAGATGTGTCGCCAGCTGTACTCGTTGGAGAAGAGGATTTGTTCTTGTTGGACAGAACCACAGCCACCGGTATCACGATCGCCAATATGACTATCACCACAATACCGATGATGCCTAAAATACCATTAGCAAGGATTTTTCCGAGCTCGTTTGAGCAAGACTTGCCGATTCTTTTCGTTTCCGCCTCCGGGCNTTCATCCTCGTCAGACTCGACACTACCAGCACCACCCCTCATACGTCCTGTGTGATCGACCAGAACGACTTTCTCATCATAAGGCTCAGCTCCACGTTCGAGATAAGTCCCACTAACGACTCTTGATTGCTTCCGCCTCTCCCTGTAACGATCGTCTTCACCTTCAGCTCTCTCCCTCCTTCGCCTCTCTCTTCTTTCCCTTCTTTCCCTTCTCTCCGCTTCTTCCTCAACACTCCTATACCGCTTCGCGCCTTGGATCCCGCCATTACTATTCCAAGGAATGTCTCCAACATTAAGTGCATTCAAGTGCTCTAATGCGCCTGCACTCAATGCATTACTCGTGCTTTTACTGCCTCCTTCCGTGCTTTCATCCTCCGTATAGTGATATCTCTTCTTCCTCGGTCTTTCCTTTCTCGGACTCTGTGATTCTGAACGTCTGTTGCGATGTTGGCGTGGAGAAGAAGGTAACAATTCGCTTGTGCTGTCGTTGTAGCGGTGACCTTTGCGTCGTTGTTGATGGCGCTCTTTACGTTCGCTGCGTTCGTGGGAGGCGTCTCTTCTTTCGCGATGGGAAGGTGAAGAAGGCATGGTTTCCACGAAAGGTTATTTTATGTTCGCCGTTTTTTGCTGGCTTTGGAATGTTACCCAGGAAAACGGCGATGGTGGGTGTGCATGCATGCATTCATGTGTGCTTGGTCTCCCCACAGGTTCTGTCAACAAGGCGGTTGATGGGGAAACGCCATGGGGAACAGGCGACGGAACCAAGCGACCATCCTGTTTTCTGCGCATCGCGGCACCGCATGCGAACGTGAACGGGTTGATCGCTCATATCCTACCAAGTCCTGAATTTTGCAACTGGTTCTCGTCGAGCGGAAACATCAAATTTCGGTTATGTCAAGAAGTCTTTCTAGTCACGCGAGCCGAATCGCAAACTCGTGTTCAAACTTCTAGCTTGTCAAGAGGCGCTCAACGAAGTTTTAGGAGCATTCATGATCCATGCAAATATTGTCTTATTATAAAGGGGTGTTACACAAGGCAAACTCTACTGCAAGGCTACCAGAACTCTAGCTTTTCTCTTTCATTGTTCAAGGATCTGTTCGAACCAGTGCGCAATGTGTTGTAGGTCGTGTGTTTGACCTAGCGACCATAAGCGAAGATTATCTGGCTGTCTATGGTATATCTGTCGCTCGGCAAGCATGTACGCGGCCTCCTTTGCCATCTCGTCTTCCTCGGCCGCCACAGTCTTGAGCTCTTGCGATACGATGCTCTTCTGAACCAGCCTGGCAAACTCATCGACTTGATCTGAGAGTGGACTGGTCACCGCAGAAGAAATACGCATTTGAGGTATTCTTAGCCCGCTACCTGCGTTGGGCCACCTTCGGTAAGATTTTCGAGGCTTTTNTGTGGTCTCTGCTGGGCTTTCCTCCTGCTGGTCTAGACTCTGCAGTCTGTTTGACAATGAACTCATCTTCAATTGCTGCCGATGGAATTCATCTCGCTCAAAGAGAGCAAGTTCTGCAAACTCATCAGCAGGAGTTTTTGGCTGTGGTGGCGGTACAGGAACTCCTGGAGTGCGGAAGTTGAAGATTGGTGATGCAAAAGTATCGAAGTAGTCTTCGGGACGTCTGAACAAATCGTGCCTAGCCTTGAGTAAATTGCTGGCGCTGAGATGGGTGCTATTGACGAATGTCGAAANACTAGTCTGACGAGGTTTTGATTTGGCCTTTGGTTTTTGACCAGTTTGCAGTCCATGAATATACGAGGCGAGACGATCAACTGAGGTTTCGTGTTCAGTCTCGTCGTCTTCGGGGAAGACCCAATTGAGAACGGGCTCGTTGATGGCAGCGGCAGCGATGTATGGGCCTTGCTGACGACACTCGGTCAAGGCGAGCATGGTAGCCAGGCTGCCACCAACAAGCTCACCGCATACGGCTAGCTTGACCCTGTGGTTTGCAGACCGACCAGGGCGATAGAAGGATCGGCTAGGAACGAGATGCTCCAAAACCCAATCGTAACCTGTCAAGACATCATGGATGGGAGTAGGATATCGATATTCTTGCGAGCATCGATAATTAATTTGCACAACAGTAGCCGAAGTCACTGATGAAAGTGCAGTGCCAACATCAATAGTAGGCAGTGTGGTAGACAAAAGAGGACCAGGAGGAAGATACAAGATGATGGCGGGTGCAGGACCCGAAGCAAGACGAGGGTGAAATAAACNTTTCGGCGCAAATAGAGTCAGAAGGAAGTGTTACGCAAGCGAGCAGTAGTTTTTTTCGAGCAAGGCGTTGAGGGATATACGAATCGAAGGATTGGCGACGACGACTTGCCTTAGTGTAATGTAGCCATTTGATCTACACGGGATGGTCACCTGCTCTTTGTGCGAAGAAGAAAGAGTTGAATAGTGGCTGCGGAGGCAGCGACGTAGTTTTATGAGGGACGTCTGGGAAGAGCGCAGCAGAGCGGGAGCAGAAAAAAGCATCGAGTGTGGAACAGGAGCGGCAAGAGTTGCAGACGAAGGGCAGATAAGGGAGATGTCACTGTGGTCGAGTTCGGTGTGCGTCTTGCAGGAAATTGCGGCCGGCGTCGTCGTCGACAGCGGCTGGCAAGAGCTGGTTCGCGGGCTGTGCACGTTTTGCGGGGAGCGAACCCCTTTGGAAGGTTGAAAAGCACAAGCTTTGATCATCTCGCGCTAAGGGACCCTTGTCGATGAAGCCGGCGTTGATCGACCTGTCTAGTCCTCAGCCATAAACATGTAGCAATCGCGAACTCATGAAACTGTCTTGCTTCTCCGCTCCTGCGCCGCAGTCTGCTTGGTCTAATACCTCAGCCTGCCCACGGTCTCTATCGACCTCTGTTCTACTGCCTCTTGTGCGACCGTCACCCGAACACCAATCCCTAATAATAAGTCCGATACCTGTTTCACAAATAAAGGACTCGACCATTGTTATGACCCATTGACAAGTTGGTCAAAAATCGCTCAATTCCTAAAAGCACCGAGAACAAGTCGCACTTTCCATCCAAAACTTCTGGGCGATTTCACATTGTTCCTACGACCTGCGACTTAGCTTTTCCCGCCCTGTGGCCCTGAGCCCCGTCCTTGGATTGGGGTACAATGTCTGACGGACGAGCTCGCGCATGCTTCTCACTCATCCGAAACCTGTTCTTGGCCCTCGTTCTCTATGCATTGATCTATACCACTATCCACCTAGCACAAGATCCGTCAGCCAGACAAAAGGCACGCCAGAAAGTCGCTCTCCTCGCAGATGCCAAAACGGTGACACAGACAAAGTCGGGCAATGTCCAGATCAAACTCGCTGGTGCATCGCGCACCGTAACCATCAACCCTCACGTCAATGTCTTCAACCGTCCTTCGAGCGCTGTCGTTCCGCGCGACGACTTNTTTGGCCCCAGACCTCATGTCGACACCGAAGCCGACATTGACATGCTTGTAAAAGAGTGCAGAGGCTCATACGAAGGCGTCGAGAAGATGAGGGATGTTTTCAGTTGCTTAGAGTTCCTGTCGGGAGCCGAGGACAAATACTANCCTTTGCCAGAACAGGTGGATCGTGCAAGTGAACAAGACCCTAGAGCGGCAGAATACTTGAACGCAGATGGACATGGAAACACACTGATGGAATACGTGTCGGTCAGGGATGCNAAAACTCCTTCAAAGACAAATCTCGGAACTTGTGCTGGGCCCATCATTCCTTACCACGTCTACTGGGCTGGTCCCGCAACATGGCGTCTCGAAGTCTTTGTCAAGTCCTACCTCTACACACAAAACTTGCCTTGTAGTCGACTCTGGCTCTGGGCAGATACCGATAGAGCTCCTGATGCTGTCGACAAGTTGTTGAACCACGATGCTCTATTTGCTCGTTTCTTGCCGCTGGTCGAGAGAGGCGACATCAGAGTGGTACCCTGGAAATTCCCTACAAGAATGCCTCTGCCGAAGGAGTTTGACAATACAGATGGCGTGGGCTATTACAAGACGAAGGGGAAACCAAATGCCAAGGGTGAAGTTGCAATTGCAGATGGTCTCATCGAGGACGCCAATGGTCAGCAATGGATCACTCTCACACCAAAGCAAATGACTTTCTTCCCTCAGGCAATCTCCGACACAGTGCGCTTCATCATCTTGCATCAACATGGTGGTGTATATCTGGACATGGATGCACTGATGCTCCGCGACATGCGACCTTTGCTCATTCCCAAGAAACACGACTTTGCCGAACGATGGGGAGCCCATAACAACCCAGGAGACTACAACACTGCCATCATGTCTTTGTCTGCGAACACATCACTTTCCAGCTATTTGCTACGAGGAGGTGTACGCATGGGTCTCAACTTCCATCCTCGAGTCATCGGTCGTATGATCTGGAAGGAAGGTCGCGATCTTGAGTTTCCTATGCTAGAAACTGCTGCTTTCGACCCCATTTGGACTGAATTCAATTGGGATCGTCAAGGTCGCTGTACAGTGCCTTGTTTACGCGACTACAGCGCCGTCTTCAAAGGCAAAGCCAGCAGTCTGAAAGATGAGTGGGAGAGCTACGATGGTCCTCAATTGAAGCGTCTGAACCTCAATTCCACATCTGCACACAAAGAAGGCATTCTGTCTCAAATGTCGCAATCACTACGCTCTGCAAAGTTCCCCCGAGAAGTCAAACCCGACACTGCCTCGTCTCCCGACCACATCAACATCACTCCCATGCCCGGTCCCATGGACAGTTTCACCAGCAGCAAATCCGAAATCGCCGCTCTCAAACAAGCCGGCATTGTCAAAGACTACAGGCTGGATGAAGACAAATACCCACCCAACAATCGCACGCTCGAGAACTTTTTCCGTGGCGCCTGGACATACCATATCCATAATCAATGGTTGAAAGAGCCGGAGCCGAGTTCATGGTTAGATGTTTTGCAATCCGCTCATGATGGCTTCTTTTCTGGCGAGAGAGTCAATCCGTATGGAGAGAAGTGGACAGGGCCAGAAGTGTTGGCTTATAATGAATGGAGCGATATGGTGTGATGTGATGCATAGCCTATGTTTTTCTGTATACAATAATGATGTTCCAAATGATACCAACCTTACTGTCTTCCATCGACTCGTTCCCACCTCCCTATGTTTGAAAGCAAGTGACTTCCATTCTACTCCGACCACAGCACAAGGTAAGGTACATGCTATGAAAATGCACAGTCTCATTCGGAAATAAATGCTGTCCGTAGGAGTCATTGGTCTGTTGCTTTCTAGTATGAACTGTCCAATTTCCTGGTGGTCAATACATTTCTGTAGGCCGGGAAGCAAATCCAAGCCATCCCTGTGATATCGCCGACATCAAATCACACGACCTCTTACCCTTCCCAATATCCAAAAGGGCTCTACTGTACTTCTGTACCCATCGACTTTTTCTTATTCCCGCGATCCTTGACAGCACAGCAAGATCTTGGTAACCTTCGAACCCTGATATTCCTACGCCAATCACGTCTCTAGAATCCTTGGAATGACTCGAATGACAACCACTCAAGCTTTATGAGAAGCCTTTGTCAAGCCTTTGTCAAGCCTTTGGTCTCGTATTCCGACTTTATTTGCGGTTTAGGCGAGGGCGGCGTGGGTTCGCGACTTTGGAGGATTGCGTGACGCGCGTTCATGGCCCTTGCACAATGGTATGTATGCCTTACGGGTATCTCGGCTTCGGTTGTTAGTTCTGTTGCTTGCAGCTGACTGCACAGAGGTGGCGGTATTCTGGTGGAAAGAAATCGAGTTGTGTTTGCGAAGATGAAAAAAGAAGTATCTTGTGAGACGCGTCTGTTGTTGAACATGCAAGTCGTTGGTACTGGGTGACCTAGACTAAATGAATATAACACGGATCAACAGGTAGTGCTTCAACAACATCCGATATGGTCTAGTGGCTAGGATTTCTCGCTCTCAAACCGTTCTACCAAAGAACAACTAGGTCCGAGGAGGCCGGGGTTCAATTCCCCGTGTCGGAATCATCTTTTGACATCTCTTTATCTACTTGATGTTAACCTAAGAAGAGCGGAGGAAAGACTCTTTTGTTCTTCCAAGGTCGATACGTTGTGGTGGTGGAAGCTGTTGTGCTTTACCGGTGGGAGGTGTGTTTTGTTGGCACTGCTACTTTCCGTTGCTGTTTTGTGGTATCTTGACATCCAGATCAAAAAGACAGGAAAAGCAGAGAATGTGGACAATTGAGTAAAGTACACGCTATAAAAAGGCACAATTCTATTTAAAAAACGAAGATTGGCCAAAGAGAGCTGGCTGCTAAAAAGACTGGCACACTATCCTAATGTTCTGATAGTATCGTGTATTTTGATTGCCACCACGCATTACCTACTATTTGCAAACCAGGGCGAGGGAATATCAAGGATTTCGGCACCATTACTACGGTATGCCAGATTTTGCAGAATATCAATAATGATGATAATACATGCTCTCTAAGATCTAAACATCATCAACCCAGCCTCTGCATCCTCATCGTCCTCCTCTTTCTCTTCCTCCTCCTCATCCTCCTCACCCAACCCCATCCTAGCACCAAACAAACTTCCAAACAACTCATCTGCAGCTCTCTCGGCCCAATTCCCTCTATCCTCCGGCGCCATAAAATTCTGCAACTTCTCGTGCACGGTATACCTCATCTTTCTGCCCTTTGACGCCTTTGTATCTACATTTTTCTTTGTTTTGGCTTCTCTGCGCATTTGGAAGCCGCTATTGATGGAGATTGTGGAGGAGGCTGAGGCGGCGATTGAATCGGCACTGCGTTGCTCGAGAAGACTCTGCAGCAACAAACCGTAAAAGTCTGCGTCGTCGTAGATGGATGTTGAAGGTGAGGTAGTGGAGGAAGCAGCAGCGAGTTGAAGAGGAGCACACGAACGAGGTGTCCTTGCGCGTTTGGTGAGGCGGTCGCCGTGTAATTGTTCTTGCAACACATCGACAATACTCTGATTTGCGGAAGAGTTGTTGAGTTTGTTTTTGGGGGTGATGGCGGAAGCGCCTCTGGCTTTTTGGTTCCATTTTTCGAGGATGGAGGCGCGGGGCCCAGTGGCGGAGGCTTCTTGACTGCGCATGTGGGACCAGAGGTCTTCTGTTGGTGTGTCCAGTGTGTATTCGGCGTGTTTGCGTTTGTGGCCTGTTCGATTCGATTCGAGGGTTTCGCGTAGGGAGTTGAGGGTAGACCAAAGCGTAANAGCAGCAGTTTCCGCAGCACGGAAAGCATCTTCTGTATCTTCTGTAGGTGTCGAGTCTGCAATGACGCCAGTAAGGGTATTCGTACCGATCAAAGCCTTTTGGAGCTTGATGCGAGTGTTGAGCAGAGAGTCAAAGGTTGTGCGTTGAGTCTTGACGGCGCGACCCTTTTCGGCGTCCTGCTTTGCTGCTTGCGAGAGACTGGCTGCCACTGTCTTTTGCTCTTCGGCCATCATCTTGCGGAGTTCTGATTTGTCTTCGGCTTCGTCGTCTTCGTCATCCTCCTCTTCATCATCTTCGTCGCTCATGTCGGTGGCAGGACTCTCGTCACCGTCTTGCATATCGTCATCCTCATCAATGACATCGTCTTCTTCGCCCTCGGAAGCAGACATCTCGGCAGCATCGTCAACATCTTCCTCCTCTTCGCTGTCTACCTCGTCAAAGCCCTTGCTGAACGGGTCATCCTCATCCTCATCTTCTCCAGTAGCAGCATCTCTGCTGATCCGAGCTCCTTCATATCTGGGTCCCAGAGGCACAATGTCGCGCTTGCGTAGCTTGCTCTTGCCGACATCGACGTAGTGTTCTCTTGCTGCGGCGGCATTGTCGTTATCCGAAACGTCGTCGTCGCTGTCGTCCTGTGGCGGCTCCTCTTCCGGGTCAAAATCTGCGAGTGCTTGTCAGAGATTGCTGCCAGTTTGATCGTGGGGATGTGCGCATACCTTNNTAGGGGCAGGATTATCAAGCTCGGCGAGCTGTTCAGCCAGTGTCTTCGTTCTGCGTGCCATAGTTGTTTATTTGATTGTTCAAGAAAAAAAAGTTGGTTGTCGCAAAGTTTCTTGAGACGCTCCGAAAGATCAGCGGAAGTCCCTGCCGACGGCCTTCCGCTGCGGAGCCTCATGTCTTGGCTTTGAACAACCACCTAACAACATCAATCAATCACTATCACTTTCGTAGACAATAATGTAAAAGCAATGCTGTCTTTCTCATTCATAACAGCTGTCGTCCCATTCCCTCATAAACTTTCGATGCTGAGCTTCCGATCATGTCTCAGCGATACACCTCCTTCTGAAAACTTTCATAACAATTAACACAGCGAACAGATCTCGTCGCCCTCCAGTAGCGATATCATAGCTCTCATACCACCATCGTCCATGAACCTCATCTGTATGAACAATCTCACTCGTTGATCTCTAGATAGGCTCAGATCCATGACTGTAACAGGACAAGCACATCGAGTCTCTCAGGGTTGATCTCGTCGTACTCGGCAGCATAGTCGAATCTGCGCCATGGGAACTTCGAACGAAGGAACTCGTACTCTGTCTTGTTCATCGTACCATCCCTTCTGGCGTATTGACCGACCACGTCAGCCAAGACGTACTCAGCCTTCTTCACCTCACGACCAAGAGATGGCTTGGGTACTCTCATGGCCTCTTGAGTGTAGAGAACCTTGACTTGGTTGACAGCTGTTCTGACACGCTTCGAGCGGATGCCAAAACTCGCTCCAGTAGGGTTTTTGACGAATGGATGGAAATGAGATGGAGACCTGCTGTATCGAGCTTGGGGTACCAAATCCATGACGAGATCCACAATGTCTCTTCCTTCTGCAGTCAGATAATCCCTCTCAAGCGCTTCACATGCAACCTCGCAGATTCGGTTCAGCTCGTTTCTGCCCAGTCTCTGAACACTTTGTTTCTGTACCGATTCGGCGAAACAGTCGATCAAGACAGCAATTGCATCGTCACCACGGTCTGCGGCCTTTGCCATGGCATTGCGAACCTTGCGGTGAGTTTTCATGATCTCAACACCTGATGCCTTGAGACCAAAGGGTTGATCGCGGACTGGCTCGCGTCTGTAACGAGCCTTGCGTGCCCTGCGTACTTTGCGTGACGCTCTTGCTGCTGTACGTGTAGTGCGGCTGGGTGCAGCTGTTGGTACAAATCTGCTTTGAGGTGCTGGCTGACGCACCAGGTGACCGAGGACATCTACGACATGTCAGAAGAATTCAGGGCAAGGTCTCGATCAACAAACTGTGTTCCTGGATAATTCTTTGTACATGTTAGCTTGGTTCTGAATCCACTGATAACAGCAGCTTATGTACCTGTTCGAATACAAGCTGGGCAGATAGCAATACTCATAATACTTGAGGGCATCAACGGGCTGTGCATAGGTCGCCATGGTAAGTAAGAGAATCTGCTGCTTGGTGAGGCGATGACCGGAGTGGTACGCCTGGGTTAGTAGCCAAACCCCCTCATCCAACTGACCCAGAAGTTCCAAGCACTGACCAATATCACTGATGTGATCGAAGAGTTCGGGATCGTGAGAGTGGTGCTCCAGTGAGATTGGACGAACAGGGATCTGTCCATCCTCTGGAGCTGGAAGAGNCCTGTTGGAAAGAGTAAGCAGCATGTGCACCCAAGGGCTATCAATACTCACGCCATCGACGTATCTTGCAGGACGCAAGTAACCCTTGACAAAGAAGAGGTAGGCTTGCAAAGGAGGCAGAGTGTTGAGTTGGTGGCACCAACTCGGACAAGCCTTCAAGAGTCCCGGGTGTCTCTTGAGGAAGTCGTCAATGTCGTTGAGGAAGTGAAACGAGATCTTGCGCTTCTGAAGGTAGTCAAGCAGATCCTGNNGGTCTGCTCTGCGAGCCAGAGAAGGCATGAACTCCAGCTTGATCTCGGATCCATCCTCGAAACGAGGCTTGAACTTCTGCGAGAGATCGTTGGTCGCGGGTTGTTGCGAGGAGATGGCTCCTGCTGGGTGAGCGTGTGTGGTCTGGCTCTCATAGTGGTGAAGTGGTTTCGACACGTTGGCAGTGTATGCTTGCGCATATGGGTCACCGCGAGGGAGCGGACCTCCATCTGCGAAACTGTACGATCCTTCCATTGCGGCTGAATGGATCAGTAGTGAAGGAGTTGAAACAGCGAACAAGACGCACACAAGAAAAGAAGAGCTGTCACGTATTGATGTGGTTGATGGTTAACTGAAAGCTCGGCGCGTCTGGATTTCACACCGTGTTTGGAAGTCCCTGAGGCAGTAACAACTCGACGCGTGCTTGCCTGTTTGGACGAGAGCAAGCCGGACGCCGATGTGAATAAGAGGCCGAGTTTGTCGCACCCTCACTGCCCTTCAAAAGAATCTGAGAAACAACACCTTCTTCCCACAACCCCTGAGAGTGATGTATTACCTATAAGAAGGCAGAATTAATTCCACGAGACTTGTGACCATATAGAGTCCATACAGTATGACAACTCATCTCGAACTATATGTATCGTCATAGCTTCAGCCACAAAGGATAGAATACAAAGAGGAGAGATCGTTTGTTCTCCGCCATGGAACAATGTTCACTATATCATCTCACACAGTTCCCTCGCGCAGTCAGTCAAGATGCGAGTCAATTTGCATGCATTTTGTACTTGAAGCAAAGTCTAGAAGCGCCCACCAAAACCAGATAAAACAACAATCGATATGAACAAAATCTTACGCTAACATATGGGTATGAACGCCGAGGGAGGAAACAAGAATTAGACAGGGCCTTTTACAAACAACCTAGAAGACGCTGATGTAGTTGCCAATTCTGTCCTTCTGGTTCTGGGCAATGCACTCTGCTATCCAAGTGATGTTGCGGATTTCCTNGTGCGCTTGTTAATATAGTTCAGACAAAGTAGAAGATAACACAAGACGTACCTGCTCCCTTAGCTTCACCCACGAGTAAACCACGGAGTAGGTGAATTGGCGAGTGAAAGCAAGCTTGGACAGTTCCATCTCCTTTTGGTAGAACAAATCTTCCAAGCTCTTGCCTTCATCGGAACCACCAGCCATGTTGCCAACGTTGGAGCCTGAACCCATGCCAGTCTGATCGAAGAAAGTGCGGTAATCATGTACACCATCAACGGCAATTCTGACAGCCTCGGGATCATCTGCTCTTGACAGCATCAAGGTTCCCTCCGGGTGCAACTTTCCAAAGCCAGGGTACAGCTTTTGCCTGTCTGCCTTTGAAAGATCGGTGCCAAAGGAGTTGAGTGTGATGTTGATGCTTCTGCGGTCGGCCTCGAATTCAAGAACCTCAGACATGACTTCGGCTGTTGGGCTGCCAGCGACACCAGAGTGGGTGTTGACCCAGTTGTGGAAGTCCTCAAGGTAGTTCTTATAGAGAGTGTTGCGAATGATTTCGATGTTGAGTTCGTCGAGATCTTGGTGACTTAGAGGNNGGTGGCATCGATCAAGCAGCTGCTCGCGGTGTCTCTCGTGCAGTGTTCCAGTAATGAGAAGGGCGACGTTATCAATCATGTATCCGTAGGTCAAGAACTCCATGAACTTGGACAGGGCTCCAGTAGCGTTGGCCTGAACGTAGCGGAACTCTGAGACGAGCTTGTCGAGTAACTTGTCGGCGAGAGCACTCGTTGAGGGGTTCGGAGGGAGGTCGGCAAGGAAATCACCGTATGCGGGACCCAGTTGAAGCTTCACATNCTGGTGGTTGGTTAGTAGAGCTCATGATGGGACAAGGCGATGCGGAGAGAGGATACCATCAATGGTCTCGCATTGTGCCAGGTTGCTGTATTGTTGACCTGTCAATAATGTGTTTCGGTAGCCGCGCACAACACCCTCGATGTAGCCGGTAGTGACGTTGAAAAAGAGACCCTCCGACATGGTTGCGCTGCGTGATGTTAGGCTGTCTAGTTGCTATGCCTCAAGCATCGCCTGCCTTCTAGAGTTCATTACGTTGGACGTCGGCGAGCCTACTATGCCAAGCCCGACCTCCGACCCCAGACGTCATCTTGGCAGAGGCTCTGCCGGATTTATTCTTCTTTTATTTTGCTGCAATTATAATTCACATCTAAAGCACGCGTTCCATTGACTGATCTTTGATACCCGGCGCAACTCAACACCTCACTGGTTGTACTTTGGATTGGGTCTGTATATACTGTTACCGGTCTTAATCATGCTGTTGCAACTCTGGAGATCGACCACTCTCGCGAGATCATCAGCATGGATACTACAAAGCTCCCGCTTCTCTTCCTTCTCTTGTCACAACAATACAGCGAGTCCGAGTAGAGACGAAGATACTCCTCAATCGTTCTACTTGGAATTGAAGAAAGAGGACCCGGAGATGTTCCGTACGCTCCAAGCGTTGAGGGGCACCATCACCAAGGAGTTCTACGCCAGACTGCGGGCAAAGCCAAAGTTACATCAGCTATACCTCAAACATAAACGTGCTTGGTTCAACGAGCAATATGCCACTGTTGCCGAGTTTCGAAAGGCAGATAACCAACGCTCCAGAGACAGGTATCAAGCTCATAAACGAGACGAAGATTTTGTCAGACAGTGTATAGTCTATAGGTGGTTCTTGAGTGCCGAGTTCCTTGAGAGATGTCCGTGGACAAAGGATCTACCCTGGAAGACTCATCGGCCCGTGGCATACACGGAAAAAGTGTCTCATTATTGTTCAGGATGTGCAATACGCCGTTCGGGAATCAAGACCTGGGTGAGTACACCTGTCTTCGAGATGGTTGAAGAATTGCTGAATGTGTTCTCTATCAGNTGGCAGTCGATCGAAGACCCAAACAGTTTCCTGTGCAACAAGCACTATACAGCTCGTGGCTGGTCTGTGCCCAAAGGCTACGAAGATGTCAGAACATTCACAGATCTACGTGCACGATACGAACAACTGAATCCGAAATGATCTTATGAAAGTGAATCTTTTGGGGCCAAACGAGGAGCATGAAGTCCAAGGTCACTCACTGAGACTTTGGATTGGGGGTATCTATCCTACAGAAGCCACTGGAAACACGAAGTACTACACTAATCGTTTCCTTTTCCTACAACTCGATCAGACTTTCCTCGACCTTCGGCTGGACAGGAACATTCTGTGGTGCTTGAGGGAAACTTTCTTGACCATAGCCATTGTGTGTTGAGGGTGCCTGGGGCCACTGTTGCTGCTGAGGTTGGGGTTGGGGTTGAGGTTGCGTGTATTGCTGATGCTGCTGAGGTGGCGCCTGTTGTTGGTATGGCTGTTGGAATTGCGGAGGGGGTTGTTGATGTTGTTGTGTGGGTTGAGAGTATGACTCTGGGCTCACAGGCTGAGGAGCGGAAGGTTCCGAGTACGATTGGTGATGTTCAGGAGGAGAGACAGGGTTTTGTTGTGGCGTGGGAGCGTATTGCTGAGGTTGTTGCGGGTAGGATTGTTGTTGTAGATGAGGAGTGCTAGGAGGTTGTTGCTGAGGAGGGTATTGAGAGTATTGTTGTTGGTATGCAGCTTCGCCAGGAGCTTGCTGAGGGTAGGGCTGTTGGGCATAGCTTTGGTGTTGGTTGAAGGTAGGATAAGGGCTCTGGTTGTAGGCATGCGAATCCATAGACGGTGCCGAGCTGTTGTAGTAACTCTCGACTCCACCCATGGGAGCTGTGGGTGGTGCTCCAGCGCCAGCAGACAGAGATGGATACATGCCAGACTGTGGTCGAGGAGCTCCATAACGAGATTGGTTGTAAGTATTGGACAGGCGCTCCTCCAGCATGCGGTCGTAGTATCTCACAACAGTAGCCAATTTAGAGTGAAGGTCAAGCAGTGTGTCATGCTTGCTCATCGTCTCTCCATATGTCCTTGCCAGCTTCGGTCTCAGCGACCCGATGCTCTCATACAGTTCTTGGAGTTGAGGTTCCCGCAGGATGGCGCCAGGTGGTTGATGTTGCAGGCGATCAACCAGAGTAGCGAACAGGTTGATGTTCTCGGCTTCGACAGGGGTAAGCTCATTGTTGGTCTTTGGTGCATAGACGCTGGGTGTGCTGGATCTCTGTTGTTGTTGCTTGAAGTTGGCAGTGTGTTTCTTCTTTTGCTCCTCCATATCTGCCAAAGATGCAGCGATTGCAGCTGCCAATTCTGGATCGTCCTCATCATCTTTCTTTGGTGTGGGTGCCTTCTGGACAGGCTTGGGTGTCGCCATCTGTGATTGCGGCACGTATCCAGCACCAGAATGACCCTTTGATTCTTCCAAGCTCATCTCCAGTGCTCGTTTCAAATCAGCGTCGAACGAGTCTTCGGCCACACGAGGATCGCGAGCTTGCATACGACCAGGATTCGGAGGCTTCATGGCATTAATGTATGAAGGTACGGGAGTGGCGCGCGACTTCTCGGTAAGTCTGGCGTAACAGCCATCATCGACACGGACAGGCTGGAGGATGCCCAGGTGAGGCAGTGGTATTGACTTGGACGAACATTGACCGCAGAAGACATTTCCACAGTTTCGGCAGTGGTGCTTGCGGTTGGTGAAGGTGAAGCGTTCGCGGCAGCGCATGCAGACATCGGAGTCGGCCCATTCGGGTGGCTAGACAGAGTGGTCAGTATGGGGCTTGGTACTAAGTGCAGGGTAGAACATACAGCACTGCTGTCAAACATGGTTGCGGCGACCTCGATCTTGGGAGGAAAACGGAAGCCTTCCCTTTGTAAGGAGCGATACGTCTCATCAATGTAGCCAAGAGAAGAGCGGCCTGTAGCGGCTGTAGCCCAAGACTGAATCAGGTCGAGTATCCTCGTCTTGACCTCGTCGTTCAGCGGGGTATTGAGGAATGAGACGAGGTTGTCCATGAACTCGCGCGAGGCGATCTCTTGAATGAAATGCTCTCCACCGTTCTTCACACACGTGTCGGTCAAGTTGAGAGCGGCCAGTTGGACGTTTGGGTTCTTGTTGGCGATTCTTCGTTTGAGCGAGCGCATTGCCTCCTTGGGTGGGATAGTCTTGCTTCTGATCAGATCTGTAATTTCCAGATTGAGAGCAATGTCCTCTAAACTGCTTGAAGTTGCTCTCTCGACCTGTTCGTCCATGGCCGACGTGCCGGCACCGAACCACGACGCCATCTTGTTGTAGGGTCTCTCGGAGATGTGATGTTCAGTTGTGTATTCTGTGTCTAGAGTAATCGAAAGTAATCCGCAAGTGGTGAGAAGGTCGGGAGATGGTGGTTGGGCTTGAAGTGTCGGAGCTCTTGGTGGTGCCTAACGGCGAGTGCTTCAGCTTGGGGAAGGCGCGACCCACCGAGCGTGGCGGGCAGGACCAGCAGACGTCACCCGCGACCGCGCCTTCTCTGGGGAAATGCCATGGACTGGCTTCATCATCAATCACCATACAACTAACGCCTGCCTAATTCTCTTGACTCTCGCCCGCTACCTGCGACTTCCTGCTGTCGTGTCCCCCAACGATATGCTCGCCTCCGCATCGTGCCCTCCGACTCAGTTATGAGCCCGCCTTACCCTAACTCTCCCACCAACATGGCCATTCCCGATTCTAATTCCGCCGCTACACCGAACAGGCCCTATCCGCACATTGAGGACTTGAAAGAGAAGGCCAAGATCAGCGCTGTCGACAAGAATCAATCTCTGAACCACTTACTCGCTGAGGCCGCCACCGCCGTGAAACAAGCCCAAAGTCTTGTCGAATACCGCCGTCCTGATCTTGCCTATGTCGAATACCTGAGAGCCTTTGAGATTGCTGTCGCTATCATCCCACAACATGAACAATACCCCATCCTAAGCAGCCGCCGAGGCTCTCAGTTCAACCAGCACCAGTCCATACTCCGCAACATCAGTCAACTCGCCGACCGCTTCGACAAGATCAAGGAAATCATCATCAATGACAACAGGCGAAATTCAACCCAGAAGGCTTCCGACTTGCCTGTGCGCCGTTCTTCAATCCAGTCCTCCTCTCCTGTCTCTACCAATGGCAATGCCGCCCTCGCTGATCGTTTCGCCAAATTGCGCATGCAACCCGCTTCGGTGGATACCTCTCTCGCGAGCAGGCGACTCGACTCTCGTTCCTCCCTCGCATCCAGCAATGGCTCCATCACGTCACCTACATCCTACAGCAACCGCTCCTCGCTCGACTTCTCCAACTCCTCGTTCGCAAATGGCTCCTCGATCAGGCCAGTCGGCCCGCGACAGATGCCTAATGGTGCCCCAGGTCACCCATTCGCGAACCGGATGACACTCGACACATCCGTCACAGATGCCTTGCCGATGGCCCCAGCTCCTGCCTATAGTCCAGCTCGCAACATGAACACCCCAAGCCACATTGTCCCTCCAAGGACTACTGCCCGTAGTATGGTCGGATCAGGTGGAAGGAACAATTCTGTCGCCTCATCTGCTTCGACTTACGCCCCGGGGAACGAGGGAGAAGAATCCGCCGGCTATTTTCCTCGTATGTCACTAGACCGGCCACCAGCAGGTCCACCTCGACGAAAGTCCATACACCGTCCGACAGAATTGCGCATTGGACCTGAACGACTTTACGACTATCTGAGANNAATGCACAGCGTCTTGCTGATTGATGTTCGAAATCGGCAAGACTTTGACGAAGGCCATATATATGCTCAGTCCATCATCTGCATTGAGCCAGCTGCACTGGAACCCAACATGTCTGCTGAACAGCTCGAAGACGCGCTCATTCTGTCGCCAGACGCAGAACAAACCATGTTCTACAACCGACACAAGTATGATATCGTTGTCTACTACGATCACAACATCTCCTCAGAAAGCTTCATTCACCGCCCGACGTCGGAAAGAGAAAGATACCTCAAATACTTATACGATGCCCTTTACGAGTTCAATTCAGAAAAGCCTCTACAACGACCGCCAATTTTGTTGATGGGTGGCATCGAAGGATGGGCAGAGTTGGTGGGTGATCAAGCATTNAAAAGAACAAACACTGTCGCACAACAGAAATCTGGCCGTCCAATCAGAAGGGTACCGGTGGCTAGCAAGGAGTCAAGATTGTACGTCCCCAAGAAGCGACTTCGAGATTACAATCCGCTTGATGCCGAAGAAGAGAGAAAATGGCACGAGAGGGCTCGCGTCGAGAGTGTGGTCGTTGAACGAAAACCATCCCTAGACGAAGGTGACGAATCGTGGCAGGCTGAGAATGGCACGCCATCGTATCAATCCATTGAAGAGTTTGTCCGACGATTTCCAGAAGCTGGTTCCCTCGAGCAGCGATATGGAGTCCAGGAACATCCTGCATCCTTACTTCCGGCACGACCACAGCAGGTACCGTCATACCCGACTCCTCCGCCAAAGTCAGCGATGCCCTCAATTCCATCACGGCCGGTTCCTGCTGCAGCGCGGGTGTCATATAGCGGTGTCAGTGATCATCGTGCTGTTTCAGCTCAAAGCACTGGCTCTACATCTACAGATCTCCCACCATATGTTCCTCCGAAGTACTTACCTTCCAACCTTCGACTACCACGAACAGGTCTCGTCAACTTTGGCGTTACCTGTTACATGAATGCTACGATTCAAGCTCTCTCCGCGACAACTCCTCTGACACTCTTTTTCCTCGATGACAGATTCAAGACTCTGGTCCAACGAGACAATTGGAAAGGCAGCAAAGGTGTGTTGCCCGAGTTGTACGCAAATTTGATCAGAAGCATTTGGAAAGGAGATGTTGAAGCTATTCGTCCAAGCACACTGCGGTCGTTCTGTGCTCGTCTAAACAGCGAGTGGGGTATTGATCGTCAACAAGATGCGAAAGAGTTCTTTGACTTCTTGGTGGATTGTCTACATGAAGATTTGAACAAGAATTGGGCGAAAACGCCGCTCAAAGCCTTGACAGCGGACCAAGAAGCTACACGCGAGAAGATGCCCAAGCCGATAGTCTGTCGAACCGAGTGGGGCAGATACACACATCGCGAGCAGTCTTATCTCACACAGCTCTTTGGTGGTCAACATGCCTCTCGCCTACGATGCACGACTTGTCACTTCACATCCACTACCTATGAAGCATTCTACAGCATATCGGTGGAGATACCACGTTCTGGTGTTTCTAGCATTCAGGACTGCCTGAGGTCGTATTGCGCAGAGGAAAGACTGTCTGGCGATGAAGTCTGGAAATGTCCACGCTGCAATCGCGAACGCGAGGCTACAAAACAAATCACCATCACTCGGGCTCCGCAATTCCTTGTTGTCCATTTCAAACGATTCAGCGCTGGTAGAGGCGAATCTGCTCGCAAAGTCCGCACGCCAATCGATTTCCCTCTCAAGAACCTGAATATGTCACCGTACATGCTACCATCGCCGACCGAGCAAGACGTTCATCTTATCACAAAACAATACGGTGCTGATGCGTTGAAGCCTGATCCCACCATGTCACCGCCATATTTATACGACGCATACGCAGTCATGAGACATATTGGCACCACACTCACCTCTGGCCATTACACATGTCTTGCCAAGGACAGAGCGAGGAACTGCTGGAGACAATTCAACGATACTTGGGTTGGTGACTTTGATCCCGAGAGGTTGAGTGAGCGCGACCGTCTGCAGAACGAGATGGCATATATAGTATTTTATGAGCGAAAAGCGGGAAATTGAGCATAGCGAGAGGGGTCTTTGTATAACGAAACATCAATTCTGAAACTTTTCAGCTATTCCTTCGACACAAGTGCAACTGTAGAATTACACAGTGGTGTGAAAATGGGTGGTCGCCACCGAGAGGCGCTATTGAAGAGCTCTACTTGGTTAGACTTTCTGTGAGAGCTACTGTTTATCTTGATACCTTTCAATACGATGGAGAGTTCGTCCTGGAAGGTATGGTGGTTGATGTGACAGACCTCACTCACCGAAGATTCTCCATATGATATCCAGTCAGGGTCGTACCTCCGGCAACAAATTCCACAAACTTTTTCCGTCTTTTGCTTGATTATGATGGCTCGCGGTATGTTACAAGTGTAATAGGTACTTGACCGTATAACCAGGGCGTCTAGGTATGTTCTGTAAGAAGATCGAAGATGCAGTTGTGGGTTTGGAGGTGTGATAAGGAAACCAAGGATTTAGATTTAGGGACAATAGAGAGATGGCTTACGAATAATGCCAACGAGTTGTGGGTTTTGGGCAATAGAACACAGTAGAGTCAAGTCAAGCACCAGAATCCGAAAATTGCTTGGTAACACTACATATGCCTCTTAAGATGCGATCTTACTCTTCTCTACCAACACCAAGATATCCGACAACAGGTACTCGACTGTCTGGCAATACCCTTGGCGCGTGAGTGATGATGTAGTCGAGCGAAGCACAGTCTCATCAACCAATCAGCGTTCGCTGTCCAGGTCTCGTGGTCTAGCGGTATGATACTCGCTTAGGGAGATTTGCTTCGGCACATCTTGAAAACTCTAAGCCAATTGCGAGTGGTCCCGGGTTCGATTCCCGGCGAGACCCCTTTGCCCGTGAGCGCAGTGGTTTTGTTAAGGGAAGGGCGGATAGATGGAGGGGATGAGGGGGTTATGTTTTGGAGTGTTGGGTGGGTGTGAAGCCTGAAGCTTGGAGTTGTGTTGCGAGAGGATGAAGCTTTGTGCTTGTTCATTTTGCCAAGAAATGAAGGGTTGTGGAAGCAGAAAGAAATGTGAAGCAGAAAGGAGTGCGAAAAGAGATGAGAAAGAGCAACGAGGATGGGTTGATTGGAGCTCTAACATACCTTATGTCTGACGACGATGTGGAGTTCGTTTGACTCAGAACAACACAAACCTTAGATCCAATGCGCAGAGATCGGACACAACGACAGCTGTCATGTTGCAGGATGCTCACCGGGGATGCTGCAATGTCTTCTGAAGAGACCTACCTGGACCAAGCCTCTGGAGAGAATTCCAGCCCGACCACGATAGAACGACCTGATCGCGGAGGGCGACGAACAATATTTGCTATGCAGGCGAAGTACTCCGATGACAACTCGCAGATAGAAGGGATCCAGGATTGGTGTCACTGTCTTCCTTGCAGCATTGACAACCACAATGACAGAACCTCGACAATCACAAACGACATGTTTGTCTTGATTTTGAACAACAGGAAGAGAATCTGACCTAGAAGGGAGTACGAGGGAGATGTAGATGAGCGAGGACGCGGTTGGTTTTACGACGTGGTCTCGTGGTCGCAATGGTAAGAGATTCAGTTTGAGGCAAGAGCGACTTCCTGCCCAGCCACGCGGAAACTTAAGGTACTCGCCTTTCTTGCTCAAACAGAAATCGAGAGACCCGATCAGAAACGGCGAGAACAATGCAGACACGACTTTACTGACCAAGTGAGCTTCGTCGACAACCACGATTCCCAGCTTGAAGGACTCAACACCAACCATTTCGAACCAGACATACCACAACTGTCATACCTATCACAACTGAGATGGCCTACACGAACCAGGCTTGAGACACCTACAGCCAAGACCTCATAAAACTCATCTCTTTCTAACTTGCTCAAACCTACTCCGCACCACACAGTCATCCATATTTCCTTCTTTGAACTCTCCCCAATCTTTGCTTTCTCCTTTCACTTTCCACCTACTACTCATCTGGATTATCCTCAGACCTGTATCGAGATGCGTAACCCCTTTAGATAGCGCCTTCGCCGATAAGGCCGCTACCGAGAGAAAGGATGTGACCGAAATCTTACCACCTCCATACGAAGAATACCCACAAGCAGAGGTGATTGATAGTATTTCCAGCTATACCTTACCGAACTATCCAGTCTTTGCTCTCAAGCGTTGCCTCATCTAGCGTATGGCTATCGATTGGGGACTGCAACGCCATGTCCCGAAGCTCGAAAGACCAAGCGACATAGAATACTCCACGTTTGAGAAGAATTGTGAAATCTTTGGTGCTTTTCTCGGAAACCGCTATGTCGACCTTGAGAGAGCGGAGAAGCATCTCCAGATATGGATGTTCGAACCAGCCAGACGTATAGGTGTTGAGAAGAGTAAGAATCGACATAATCAAATGCCTTTGTTTTCCGTGACCAGACCGTCGCACGCACGCTGTCCTTCTTACTGACCTGATGGGAATCTCAGATCTGCTGGAGTTCTTCTTGTTCTCGGTCCAACGGGCCACGAGATTGTCCCCCAGACGTATTGCCTGCCGTCGAAACGCGATGATGCTTGTCCGCCTAGTGCTCGATTCCCAAATTTTCATCGACCTTGTTACTCACCCCAATTCCACTTTCGCCAGAAAACTCAAGGCCAAATGTGCAGCTTTGCACGAGAAAAACTTCTCCTGGCTTCTGGACCCTGCACTTATCAGGCTAGACGAGCCCGTCAAGGCAAGAGCAACCGACATATACAGCAAAATTGGGACAACAGCTGTCGATGGCAGGAAACAGAGCTGTTGATGAGAGAGTGTATGCGCCCATGCGCTGCATTGATGGATCCTTCTCTTACCATGTCGACCATGTATGAGGTTGACATGGCCTATTTCCGATCGGATGTAAAGTCTCACCAACAACCTGGATTCAACCTGCGCCCCTTCCGGATCCGCAAGAACCTTCTACCGACTACCGTTGTCTGTGGTCCCATTGCATGGTCGAATTATGACGCAATTTCTTAAGATGCAGACAAGCTGAAAACCGCTGGGAGACTCAAGGAATAAAACAATCAGCACAAGGAGGAAAGAGCTTAGAGGTATCAGTGTTATCCCAGATCCTCTATGTAGATTAGCTACTCTTGTACTGGTACAAAACGGAAGGGCGGCTGTCGAAATGCACAATCACCTTTGATTTAGAGACGTTTCCATGAGAGCCGATTGTGATGATGAATCTCCTTGGACACTGTCTCACCCCTTAGATCATTGTGTGTTTCTACAGTCACTCCTGTTTCAAGCTTCAAAATCTGGGAGGAGGTTGTGCACCCTTGCTGTCCTTGCCCAGGCCCCTGATATGCCCTCCGCGGGCTACCGATTCATCAATCTCCTGTCAGAGACTCGTCGGATCAAACAGCTATGAAAATACACAGTAATTAACCAGTAGGAGAGTGTTCCACGGAGATAGTCTGAGATGCCTTGTTTCCATGGACACTACTCACTCTTCCAAAAGCATTGTGCATTTCTACAGGTGCTCTAGTCACAGACTTCAACATCTGGGAGGAGGTCATGTCTTGATCGTCTTATGCGAATCAACCCCTTGAATCACATCTCCCTCCACGAAGGGCTCGTCCCATACATATGAAAAAGCATAAATGTTCCGTATTTAAGGTAATGTCCCACTGAGAGTGGACGCAGTGACGGCTTTCACTGGACAGCTCTCAAGCTCTGAACGCATTGTGACTTTTCACAGTGCATGAACTCCATGTGAGTGCAATCCGGGAATGACGGGAAGACATGTAGGCTGCTCTGAACGAGAGATAGGGGTGCACCTGCAGGCATCGCTCCCAGAATGGCAGCGAACACCAATTCTGACCATAAAAATACACAATGATATCTAGACTGGGGTTGTGACCAGAGAGAGTCGCAAATCGTCGTCTCTCCATGGACACAACCTTTTCAGAAAAGTCTTCTGCATTGCGACAGCGAGTCAAGCATCAACGAGGAAGGAAGAGAAAAATGTAGTGTTACATGTGAAGGAGCTAAAACTCCTTGGTCTATATGAGAAATGTACACCACCCCGCTATGCGTTTTCATGAAAACAGACAACCAAAAAGTGAAGAGTGGAAAGTGTTGGTACAAGCAAGGAAAATGGCGTTATGTGCTCGTGGATTTACGAGCGAGCAGGCAAACCTGTGCGGGCAGCGAGCATGGCATCAGGGCCTCTCTTGCCAACGGCCGAAGGAGAGGGGACTCCTGCAGCAAGTCTTTGAGCGACTAGCTTAGCAGCACGCTTAGGAAACCAGACTCGGCTGCCGAGAGCCATTGTTCCCGTCAATAGAGCCAGAGCGCCTGCCTGATGGGCAGAAGCCAGAGGGATGGGAACCATGTATAGCAAGGTGGAAATGCCGAGGGCGACCTGCAGCCAAACCAGGTGGACGACACCGCGCATACCCTTCTTTGCGCCAGGAGTCATAAAAGCGCGGACACGAGGGTTGAAGCGAGTGTAGGCCCAGAGAGCCATGACAGCGGTGAAGGTGGTGGTTGCCAAGATACGGTGGTCAAGCTGGACAAGCGAGGGGTTCTCGAGAACGTTGCGCCACCAAAGATCAGAGTGGTCAGTAACGTGGCTGTAGAAGGTATCGAACAGCTCTTTCTTGGGTGGTGTCAAGCCGAGGCCCATGTATGGGAACTCGTTGTAGATAAGACCAGCATCCAGACCAGCGACAAGACCTCCAGACATGGCGGTGACGAAGACCAAGACAAGAAGAGCACCAACACTGCGGCGGAAAAACTTGAGTTCAGGAGCCATCATCTGCTTGAGCAGCTTGGAAGATTCTTGCGGGTTGGCCACAAGACGGTTCTCACGGAAGATAGACAAGGCGTTCCAGAACATGGCGAGGTAGCAGATGAAGGCAGTGCCCAAATGAGCAGTGAGACGGTACTGACTGACACGAGGGTGGCTTCCAGGAGCAAACAAATCATCCTTGAGACCGCTTGCGACCATCCACCAGCCAATGACACCTTGGAATCCGATCAGACCGCAGATACCGGTGAGCTTGAGAGCCATGCCGGCAGAAACACGGCGGCGGGCGATGAAGTAGGCAGTGGGTAGCAGGAAGGTAATGCCAATGAAGCGACCCCACAGTCTGTGAATCCATTCCATCCAGTAGATTTGTTTGAATTCTTCCAATGTCATACGGGGGTTGAGGAGCTTGAACTCGGGCGAAGCACGGTAGAGAGCGAATTCGGACTCCCACTTCTCAGCGTTCATGGGAGGGAGGGAACCAGTAACAGGACGCCATTCGGTGATACTCAATCTGCGCCACACTCAGTCAGTTGAACAGTCGCAAAGTAGAAACAGGATTGGCCACGCACCNNCAGATTCGGTCAATCTGGTGAGACCACCAAAGATGACGATACCAAAGACACTTGCAGAACTGGCCAGCAACCAGTAGCCAACCTNTTTGTCCGAGGTTTCAGGGAACGAGCTCTTTCTTGCTGGGGCGGAGGTTTGACCAGTTGCATTTCTTGCGGGAGCCGAGGCTTGACCAATTGACTTGCTCAGTTCGGAGAGCGGAGACGAGGAAGGAGCAGTTGTTGATTGCTGTCTTGCCGGAGCAGCACGAGAACGGAAGGCGTTCAAGAATGGAGTCTGGCGAACAGATTTGTATCCAGTCTGTGCCTTGTTGTGTACGCTCTTGCGACACACAAATGTTTCGGCAGCATTGAAAGCTGGAAGTGTGCGCCGCAGCGATCCAAACACTGCCAACGGTGGGCGCATCTTGAATGTCTGTTGAAACAAGAAAGTGGAAGGAACGAAGAATGGTGGAATCGTAGAATCTCAGTCATGAATCACGCTACAGCCAATGGTCATCTGGCGTGACGCCAAGCACTGACCCTCGCCGCCGCTCAGTCTAACCATGATCGGTATGGCTCGACTCTCCGCAAAAGGGTCCTGCCTTCGCGTGGTGGCTTGAACTTCTTTTGGCAGGCTGCACCGACCATCCAGGTGCTGATACCGAATCTTCGAGCATCGTTTTTCTGTCATTCTTGATGCTAGAAAATCTCCTCTTTCGTAATCTCCATGTCGCCAAAATCACACGCACCTTTCTTTGCAGCACCTCCGACGCTATTTGTTTGATAGACACGCTCGTTCTTCCGCTCACAGGGCACGCGGTACACAGTTACCTGCCTGCGCCCGCCTAGCTCATCACGCATGAGGAAGAGCTTGTGTAGCGTGCGTCCGCCTCATTCCTTGCGGGCCCAGTGCACATATCTCTCCAAGTGACCTTGACATCATGGCCGACGATAACCAATTTTTTGATGCTTCGTCGAACTCGTCGCTGCATCAGAATCTCTCGAATAACTCTCGCTCTAACCTGCCGCGTCGTTCTCTCTTCAACTCGTCGCCTAATCATTTCGTCCCAACCCCTTCTACCCCCACTCCTGCCCCCGCTCTCCTCACCTTAGACTCGTCGCGCGCTATCGCCGGCGACTCAAGCACTCTGGATTCCCCATCATCTCCGGAGGACCATGTCCGTGCTACTATCAACCGACGGAGAATACCTCGCGTGGANAAGGATGTTGATGATCCCAGTAACCCGGTCTCGTCTAGCCGCTACTCTGTCAACAGACAGCAGAGCACTACCCTCACTACCCTTAGTCGGCTGTTTGCTGTCCAGTCGGTAACTTCTCCTCCTGACTATCGTCCTCTGTCCGACTCTCAACTCCCAAATGGTCTTCCTGTTCCATGTATGTCTTATCAGCTGTCTTCTCATCTCATGACCCACATCCTAAGTACCTTGTATTGACTAGTTTCAGCTGCTGCTACTCGTGACACCGCACCCTTACACACTCATCTCTATAATAGAGGTCTTCTAGGAGGACGACACTCGGACATTACTGTTCATGTCTTTGGCTATCCCTACAAACTTCACCGCCTGATTCTTGATCAAGCGGCTTTCTTTGCTTCTGCTCTATCTGGACCATGGCTCGAAAGCAAAGCGAGCGATATTACCCTACATCCTGAGGACATCGATACCAACATCACTCAAGTCTCGTTCGAGTTGGCCCTAAAACGTCTCTATGGCGCGGCTGTACCCGAGGAAGAAGATTCTGAAGCAGTCAGTCTGTTCGCTACAGCGTGTTGGCTGGAGATGCCTGATCTCATCGATTCGAGTATAGAGTCTATGCTACGACAGATGTCGACCGCTACTCTGGCGCCTCTCATCAAGCTGGTCACCAGTAACTACTATGGCCGATCTGGAGATAAGATCCTTGCATCAGCCAAGGCTATGTTGTGTCGTGATGGTTGGAAAATGCCAACAAAGTTCTGGGATGGCATACCGGGTGATATCATTCGGGAAATTGTTGGTGGTGATGGTTTCTTCATCAATGGTGAATGGGATAGGTGGGTACTTGCCAAACGGCTCCTGGATCGCCATCTCAAAACACTGGCTATTGAAGCTGGACTGGTTGATCCTGTCTCTTGGTTGAAAGTGCGAAAGGCTCCAGAATCTGTCAACCTCATGGCTGTAAGATTTGACTCGGTCTATCGCAAGAATTCTATGGCAGCTGGAGCCGCTCCTGATGGTTTGCATCGATGGATCAGCCTCTATACTCATCCTGACATCGAGCCCCTACTGGTTTTGTTGGACGAGGGCATTCACTATATCCACCTGGACTTTGAGCAGTTGCAGTACATTCGCAGAGCTCGTGACGTCCTTGGTCTCCCTATGATGCCCGACAAGGTCATATCAAATGCTCTCTGGATGCAAATGGAACTCCGTCANAAAGTCTTGAATGCCAAAGACACCGAAATGGAGCTTGGCTTGAGCGAAGGAATCAGCGAATTGCGAAGTCCTCATCTGAGGGCGGCCTCCCTGACAGAGCCCTCACTCAAGGGTAAACAAAAGGCTGATCTTTACGACGAATTCGAAGATATCGACGATGAGGACATTGCTTCGAACTCTTGGGATGGCAACGGAAAACCCCGAAAATTCTGGATCCCATCAGCAGACTGTAATATCGTCATGGGAGGAGCTACAGATCCTGCAATGATGTCTGCAGCGAACACACAATCGAATCGTCTCTCTGCCACCATCCAACCGGAAGACGTACAATGGGCTTCTGACTTTGCCGCAAATCCGTCAGACACCCGATCGATCCCTCAAATCATCCGACCCGACTCTGCTGCTGATTCGAACACATCTGAGTTGCGTCCCGTCAGCTATTCTCACTTCCCTCCTTTCAGATTCGCTGTTGAATTCCCGAGTCCACGACTGCTCAAAGAGAAGAAGCGCGTGTACAGTCGTACCATCTTCTATTCAGGGTCTTGGTGGAATCTATACATTCAGAAAGTGCGGAGGGGTAAGAATCCTCAGCTTGGAGTATACCTTCATCGTGCCAAAGAGAGAGACACCGAGGAGACTCTAGCTGCCAGTGGACAATCCGTACCGAACACGCGTGTGGACGAACGCATAGGGCATCTCGAGCGGGAGATGATGTTACGTGCTGACCGCCGAGCTGAAGAACGCCGACGTCTACTAGCCCGTAGACGTAGCGGCGATGTTGCAGATGCAGACAATGCCGATAGCAGTGGCGATACTGATCCCGACGCCACGGCTGCCGATACAACACCGAGATCCAGAGGCCTCGGTGGCTACCGCAAGAGCAGCGAACAGGATGTATTGTCTAATTTTCCGACAAAGCCTGCATACTACGACGAGCAAGATTCAGACTTTGAAGACGAAGATCCCGAGATCGCAAAGCTCACACGCAGCATACGCGTTCCAACACTACCACCCTATGTTGATAGCAGGCCAACCATCAAGACCTACTTCAAAATTTACTCGCCTAGTAAAGGTGGACGCATGCTGAGTGTATATGAAAGTGCGCCAGATACCTTTAATTTCAGTCAGAGTTGGGGATGGAAGAGCAGTACTTTGATGCTTGACGACGGTATGCTTGGCGATGGCGACGAGGTTAACCCTGAAGCTGAACTCCCAGTGAGGGACGCAAACAAGTTACGATTTATGATTGTCATCGGTAATGTTTGACGTTTTCTCATAGCGAGCAGGAGTACATTGCATACCATAGCTATTGTCAATTCATCGTCTTTCCCGCTTCTCACATCTGATTTATGATGCTGTTCCCAGCTGTGAAAATACACAATATTGTTGAGAAACTGCTGGCTTCCACTGAGAGCTGAAAAAACTGGGCATCTCCTTGGAAAGCCTCCAGACTCGGAAAGTATTGTGCATTTCTATAAGCGCAATGTGACAGTCTTTCGAACATGGGGAGGTGGGAAGCATTGTGTGCTGGTAGTCAAGCTGCATGCTCAACCAGGTCAGCTACTTATATTGGTGTAAAGATCATAACAAATCACCGTATGACCAGATTCACACAACTTTGTGAAACCAGCCAGCGGTCCTCACAGAATCGAACACACACACTCAATGCTACTCCAAAGTGCTGTCATAGTCACCCCAAACCGAATTTTGTGTAATAAAAGCAGCGGTGGCCCAATGGCTAGGGCGCCTCACCATTAAATGACCTTGCAAACACAAGCATTGTCGCCAATGACCCTTCTTCAAGGCTTTCCACGAACGTGGCGCTCGAGGAGAGGCGAATATCCGTGCTTGCAAACACAAGCATAGGGTTCGTCAGTAAGACCTTCCAGAGGGGAGGCATAGGGGATTCGGATGGATTTGAGGAGATGTAAGTTCGAGTCTTACTCGCTGCAATGGAATGAGATAGTTTTTGTTTCTTTTTGGTGTGCTTGGGAGACTAAAGGGTCTGTCATGTGTAAATGAGTGAAGAAGGTTTCACTTCGCTTAGCCAGGTGAGCACACTTGTCGAGGATGCATTATTCTCCCTTCTGCTCCTCCATCCTCCTCTCCTTCATGACTCCAATCAACACCTTCTCAGTTACCCACTCAGGCAACAAGCTCATGCACCACCATTGCACAGCATGTCTCCACCATCCAAACACTGCTGTCTGCCCGCACCCAACCCTGTCTAGCGAGAACTCCGCCATTTGTAGGCCTGTACACGTGAACGCTCCTTCCGTAGTCTTATTGCCCCCGCTGACCACATTCGCGATCACTATCGCCAAAGCCTCAACGTCAGACCTCTCAGCAGCAAGTTCGGAAACGAGAGATTGGTTCAGAGCGTAATTGAAGGCTTTGGAAGCCGAGTAGACCGATAGGTAAGGCAAGCCGCGGAACCCAGTGATAGAGCACGTGCTCATAATTAGCGACGGTGAGCTTCTAGATAGTAAAGGAAGCAGAGCCCTTGTCAATTGGGTAGGAAACCTGGAGTTGAGGTTTATCATCTGGTCCACATAACTCGCATCTACTTCTGCCAAAGTACCATAGGAGGGGCTTAACGGCGCACCACCGACATTGTTGATAAGCAATGTCAAAGGACCTGGTAGAGCCTCGCAAGTCTTTACGATGGAAGAGATATCCACCTCAATATCGAATACGTCTGCGATCACGGTTTTGATCTGCACATCCGGATATTTCTTCTCCAGTGTCGACTTCAAATTGTCGAGTTTTTGCTGGTTGCGGCCGTGAAGAAGGACATTGAAGTTTTTGGCGCAGAGTGCGTGGGCAAATCCTTCGCCTATGCCGGCTGTGCTGCCGGTGACCAAAGCCCAGGAGTTCTTGGAGGGGTTGTAGCGGTGTATTGTGCTGGGGTTGAGATAGATGCTGCAGAATGAGATAGCTCTATAGGTGAGCAGAAGAGCTGTGGCCGCCCCGAGGTACTCTAATGTCGATAGCAGAGACATCGCATTGATTGTGATTGATGTTTTGGACATAGAAGAAGTGGTGTGTTATGGAGGTGATGTTCGAGATGGAGATCGGCAAGGCGGGGAAGCCAGGGTGACTTCAAGCACTTTGAGACTCCGACAAGCAGGAAAAGATGAATGTGCTTTGTAATCACAGCCTGTATGTCTTCTTTGAGGTTTACCGAACGAGTTCCTACGCTTGTTCATTGCTGTGAGTTGTTTAGAATCACAAATACTGATCTCCAGACTTTTGAGATAGATGGGTTTACATTTTCGCATGTCATAGCACACGCAGGGAGAGTGGAAGAGACTTACAGGTCTGCTTCAACTGTATGGCAGAAGAGACATCACATAGTGATGCTAGATGCGTTCGGAAGATACACTGCAGTCACTGCTTAAATTTTTCTTTCTGGATACAACACGCGTACTGCTGCGAGCATGCAGACCAACCACAGCTTGGGACAGTATCTCAAATGGAAAAAGTTCTTGAGAGACTATCCAGGGCCATGTATCTGAATCAGATATGCGTGTTACGATCGCTTGTTAGTAGTTGTGTGCAGTCATGGAACAAGAGTATCAGGTTTGAGGCTTGAGGCTTCAGGCTTCGAATAGTCAAATATGGCCATACCTTGTTTAACCACAGTCTGAGCATGGTGCCTGTCGCCTGGCTTCTTTATGTGAGCCCCAGAGATCCCGGAGTCATCTCACAGCCGACTCATATTTTCAGTTGGTCCAAAAAAACATGTTTGTATACCATTGAGCTCAAAAGAAAAGAGGGCCCCAACCGCGATTCGAACGCGGGGCCTCTCCCAATTTATCTGTTGAACAGACGGTTTACCCGAAGGGAGAATCGTACCACTAGACCATTGGGGCCGGATCTAGGACGAAAAGCATTCAAGAAAGTACCTGAAATGAAGCCTCTAGGGTGATATAGGTATGGAGCTGAATCAAAAGAGAGTGAGCGTGCCAACGCCATCAAATCTGCTTCAAACAAACGACAGAGACTTCTTCTGCATGTCTGCAAGATAGAGTGGCCATATGAAGAGGTTCGAGCAGTGGGGTGAATATTCCGTGAAGGGTGGGGCGGAATTTGAGGCTTCAAAGCCTGGCGACAGCAGCACCCCTTTGCCAAGATTGAGAAGAGTAAAACCGTATATGTCTTGTTCTCAAGAGTCCAATTCACAGGAATATCTTGTCAAGATTGAAATTGGTGCAAAGTCGTCTTGATTTGGGTCGATGAAAAAAATTCTTCCTCCTTAAGATTTAGTGGTCAACACTTTTGTCCTGCGAGTGCTCACTCCACATCTACCCTAGAGGCTAAAGCTTTCTCCCTCCCAAGATGTAACTTCCACTGTACTCCAACCATAGCAGAGAGTAGTGCACGCTATAAAAATGCACAATTCTAACTAGAAATAAGGATATGACCAAAGAGAGCCGATGAGTGATCGCCTCTCAGTGGACACTATCTCATTTTCTAATAGTACTGTGCATTTTTATAGTCACACGCGTTACAAACTGTTGCAAACGGGGAGGTCGGAACCAACAGCAGATCAACAGGATATACTCGAGTACGGACTGAGAATGGCATGATCAGGTCTCAATACTAGAAATTCTATGCTGGTTGGTTTATGGATATCTACAAGTTTAATCAGACATCTCAATACCTTGCACCGGTCGCCGAGGAAGTTGGAGACGAGACCAATGAGGACGAGAACGAAGAGGATGTCATCTCCGCCACTTCTGCGCTGCGTCAGCAACAGCAGAACATACCCGCCCCTGCAGCCGGCGTTCAGCAGCCACCACAACCAGTTGTTCAAGCCACCACTGGACAACAACAACAGGCTGGTGCTCAACAACAACCCCGAACCCTCTTTTCCAACTCAGCGTGGAGTTACGGGAGTGGGTGAGGAATTACCTAATATATCCTCCAACCACCATTGAACGGACCCCGGAAGTCGTCAGAAACTATGTAGACGACACGAGACGAAACCTGCTTCAATATGTCACACAGAGAGAAGCTCAGAGAGCTATTCGCGGACAATACCACACGACCGCAAGAGCATTGCGGGACGCTGGGCAGCCGATCCCTGACGACTTGGCCACCAGATGGCGCACTTCAAAAGCAGCCGGAGAAGCGGCCCATGCCCAGATAACAACCCCCATAACTGCAAACACAACAAAACGTGAGGGCTTTTGCTGCACGGTCGAGGCCGTCACGGAATGGCAATTCGCAGACCACGGCGTCACAACATCCTCCTGCTTCACAACAGCAGCAGCCTCAAGTCCCGGCCATTCCTGCTCAGCAGCAGCAGCCTCCTCCTCGACCCCAACCGCCAGCCCCTCCTGCTCAGCAGCAGCAACAGGTTGCGTCGCACCCGCCAGTCACTGGCAGTGTGGCTAATGGCGCTCCAGCTTCATCTGGAGAGGAGTCTGGTTCTCACGAACGTGAGCCCAGTAACTCCTCCACTCCCTCGCCCGGCGACTGACGATAAGGAACCTGAGTCTGAGCAATCAGTTTCATTTGAAGATCAGCTCGACAGCCGTCGTACGGCAAAGGAAACCTTTGGACTGCTGCAAAGTAGACCCCCCCAACCGCAAAATCGCAAAATTGAGTATGCCAGAGCGGTGGCCCGACTTGCAGCAAGCAGAGGTTTTCGAGCCCTTGTTCAACCAGTATTGGCAGAGCACTACCACAGGGAACTCCAACAAGCTGAAGCAGCTGTGCAACTCGGTACAGAACGCCAGATCATGGTCAAAACCATGCAACTGTCACAATAATGGATTAAGCCACAGGCGCTAAGCGATCAAGAAGGGGACTTCGACACCACGCTAAAGGTTCTCTCAACGACAACTCAGAACTAGAGGGGTTTGTGGCTACAAAAGTGTGGCACAGACAGCTAGGTGTGAGACGCATTCCAAAAATTCGAGGATGAGTTGCATACAGCTAGAGGTTCCGAACAATACGGACAGGCTTCGAGGCTGGTGACCCGAAGACTCCATACGTCCAGCTCCCGCTATTGATTGACTCATGTTATATAATCTTGGGAAACCGTCAACTATATCAACAATCGAACTTTCACGGATGTTCGCCCAGCCATTGACAAACTGCAGTGCAACGCAGCAACAGGTTGGTCGAGTTGCAAGCTTGTTGTCGCCCTTCGAATCAGATCTGCAGCAGCAATCACAACTCGAAAAGCAGCGCCTACCTGCTCCCTCGAGCTTGCACCAAGTATCATCCATCTCATTATGAACGCTTGGTAAATCGATGCGACAGTCAGTTGAATATCAGGCTCTTCTCACCGTGACGCTTAGATTTGTCGGAACCTTTTCTAGCTGCACACGTTGGGAAGGAGCAACGCTCGCCACTTCCAGAGCTAGCTCGTTGGCATGAGTCGACAGCACCACAACTCATCGTTTTGTTTCTTCTCTCTACCAGCGCGGCAGCAGTGGGGACGACTCTGAAGCTCCCCGGGTCGTCCGCAATGAGGCCCGGATTTTGTGAGATCCTGCAGCACCGTTTCGCCAGGCATTGATTTGAAGACCTTGGACATACTTAAACCCTCTCTTACTTACCACACGTGTTTCGAACAGCCTGCAATGTGCAGCTTGGGCTTCATTTCGTCCACTCTCAGCAGCCAAACCAGCCCTTTGGCTTCTCTGCCAGCGTGGTAACGTGGTTACACATTTNTGTACACAGTCTGAACATGATTGCTGGACGCATGCGCTTCGGCAACTCAAGATCGTGGAAAGCTTTGAACGCCACGCGCTTCACCATGGCATCCATGTCGCTCGCAGACATTCGAGTGAAGTTCTGAGGAGCTGTGACTGCGTGTGCTCCACGTTCGCAAGTCTCGGCTAACTCATAGAACTGCGAAACCAACGGCGAAGTGGCGTCCACTACTTGCACAGGTGCGTCTCCTGATAACCCGAAGAGGCCGGTCCCAGCAGCTCGTGCAAAGTCAAGGTGTATGACGATAACTTTTACAACTACCTGCCATTCTGGTAGTAGCTTAAGTGCTGCTAGGTCTTCCTGATCGCTCTGGTTTATTGGTATGTTTTCAAGCGGCACAACTATAGGTTTGTCGAAAGGCTCCCGCCCCANTAGGGTGTCGCTCATGTAGTCTAGCATGATCGATGCTGACCCATTCAAAACCTTCGATCCACGGACCAAGGATCGCAGAGGGTGACCATCAGTCGTACAGCCATGGTCCGCCTCATAAGCTGGAGACCAATTCAAATGTGCAGAGTCGCGGAGAGGGTCCTGCCAGTATTCGTAGTCTATGACATTTGCGGCCGCCCATTCAGCTTCACGCGGCTGCTGAGGGCTTCCCTTCTCTCGGATCACTGTCGCCCAGTTGCCTGATGCAAAGGCGATTCCTCGCGATTCACGGCACACTCGCGTAAGTAATGGCGGGCGATTATTGTCGAAACTGGTCGATCCGAATATACAGGGTAACTTTTTCTCGTAGCTGTCGTAGAAAATGAAGTTCGAAGGATTGTCCATTTCGCTGACCCGATGCGGGAGACAGAGACGCCATATCTCTACGCGGAGCTCAGCAGGCAGTCGCGAAAAGTGTTCAAAAGTATCGTCGACCATCCTCAGATTCGCAAGGTGAGATACAGAGCCTTATCTGCAGATAATGTCAGGCTAGTGAGGATATATACCAGATATGCCAGAAACAGAAGAACGTATCGGTGTGAAAGAGAAAGGGCGAGGGGAATGTACAGTTTTGTAAAATGAGTCTTGGCATTCCAGGCAACCGTAAGTACACTCGGGTCGTTCTTGGGACACTGCGCAAGCTAGGTAAGCATAGATAACAAAAGCCTCATACCGCTTTTGAGCCTTCGTTCTGCAAGAGATGGTGCCCTTAGGCACGGCCTGGCTTATCTCAGAAGTTTGAACACAAGCCTGGCACTACAAACAGCTTCACATTGTGTATGGGCTATACTCGATGAAGCGTGAAGTCCAAAACGAGGCTTCAGAGCCTGCCGAGATGATTACAAACTTAGCCGAAACTGTACCAGGCAAACTGCTACGGATGCAGCCTTCAGTTGATTATAGTGACGAGTATGTGTTGTCTGGACGTGAGTGGGAGAAGAGAAATTGATGTTTTGAGTGGAAAAGTTCGAGCGAAGGGCTTCGTTGGCCAACATTTTTGTCATACGAGTAGCTACTCCTGCCTTCTGGTCTACTTATGAACTCTAGGGATTTTATGAGTCCTTCGTCTTTTGAATTAAAAGACAGAACAAAAGCATACACACATTGCATATAAGCACTCCGTCGGTCTCTGTCCCGCTTAAGAGCATCTCTTCAAAGAGTAATCTTTGCAGCGTTTTTCCAAATGCCTTATGATCTTCAAGTTCTCCTTAACCATTCTAAGATCCTCTGCTGTGAGCAAAGAGTACGGTGCCATAGCAGGATCTCGATGATCGATCCGATGTCTTTGTGAATGACACTAGCAGGGTCGTCATGGTTAAAGGCTCTTCTTAGTTGATAGAGCTCATGGAAAAGATAGTCGATGGCCTTGACTCTGACTATGTAAATCTAGCCCAATTGGCGAGATATTAACATGCTGTAGAGGCCTCTAGCAGACAGTGCATGGCCCATTCCTCATAGGGTCTGTACCCTCTGTGGCCTCTGTGTCTCACCATTCTGGCCCAGTTGCCAAGATATGCCATATTGATACAGACGAAGCAGAAGGAATTCTCCGCAATAGCAGACGTAGAAATGCTTATATATTGATAAGCATGCAGGAATCTATCGTAGCTGATGGTACTGCATCCCTGGTACGTAGTCTTGGCAACTATGAAAGTCTCCACAACCCATTGCTTTGGTTGTGACAATAAACACCATCAAGTTCATTAAGTGGTTACGTAGCTCCTTGTGGATCGTAGGGAGGTAGTTAGGCTTCTTAAACGAGATTATAGCCGCGAGCTTTTCGTCTTCGGCACTAGGGAGGTTGAGTTTGGCCAGGCGGGCACGCTGGCGTGCATTCCAAGTCTTGGTGTACATGACAAGAGTGCAGCCTAAAATGTTGATGTTAGTGGCCTACTGAGCATGGTCTGAGATGGCACAGCCTTTTCATGTCCTGCCGCACGAGCTTATCAAACTTGCTGTGGATGCAGGCAGTTTCGGCGACCTTCAGTTTGACCCTGAACAGGATGGGGATCTTTTGCGTTCCAGAGCAGGTGCTAAAGAAGATCTTGGATGTTCATCCCAAGGAGAATACATTGTCTCGTCGCTGTGTCTGCCAGCCAAAGAACTGCTAGAACTGAGAAGGCGCAGAAGGGACCATGTTTGGTGATGAAGACATATGTGTCTCCGTTCAAGCGTGAAACTTGGTCGGTCTGTAGCTTAGAAGCTGCAGATCTCACATCCCTTCCTTCATTCGAAGAAGTCTTTTATAGCGTTAATGAAGAGGTTTCCCTTCCTGAAACGAGCCTTGGGATTAACATCTGTCTCGTCCTCATTAGTTCGAGATCCTCATTGGCAGCATCCACCATCTAGGCTCCTTGGATGTGACCAACGTGATGACGGAGCAGACTGATCCAGGTCTGTACCTCTGCCTAGTTGTCGTTGTATTCCTCTACTTTGTTCATGGCATCGGCGAATGGCAGGCAATGTTGACAGCCTGAGAAACAACTTCAGGATCAGGCACCGAGAAGAAGTTAGGCAAAGCAGGGGGTGGGGATGCTACAAGTGAAGCCAGAGCCTGAGTCTCAGTTGATCTCGGCGTCAAGAGCGTCTGTCCTTCTCCTGTGGCATTGATATAGTCGACAGACCGGGATACTACAGTTGCGATTCAAGCCTGGACTTTGGATGGCGCAGAGTCCGAGGTAACGAATACGGTCGATCGAGGATAGTAGTCTCCTTGTGGCGATACTACGGCAGCTGCTTCATTTTGCAGATTTCGAGAAGACTGTTGGGACTCCCACGGATGAAACTCATGGATGACCAGTCTTCCTTACGCAGCGCAAGCCGAGGATGTGGAACAATACTTGAAGGGAGCTGGTTTCGACTTCTCTCAACTTGCTACGACATGACATGCATCTTGAGAAGCATCAATAGTCACCTCCATCTCTGCATCTTATCTTCACGATAGTGCCTGGGTGGTTGTTTCAAGCGTCACTAGTTAGATAATAATATGACGTTGGGAAGTGGGACAGCTGGGGGAGAGACTCCTGGGTTGTGAGTTGCGACTGCACGCAGCTGTGATGGTGACAACGAAGGTGATCAAAGTAAGCTCGTTCCCATCACCATGTCCAGTGGTCAGTGAAGGGAGCTGGAAGATCATGGCAAGGCTGTCACACTTACAACATAACTGCAAGAAGCGTACTAGCTGGCGCCCGGAAATCGCAAGGCCTCTATATATGGTGTTTGTAGTTAAGGCGAGCTCACGTAGACCTTTTGACTTGAGACTTCGAATCTGCTGCATCAAGGGCAGAATGTTGGAACGCCCTTTTGCAAGCGCCTTTGCAAGTCCACACGGTGTAAGTCCCAAATAGGAGCTCCGTACATAAATAATTGAAGCAGCCATAGTATCTAGCAAAGAGCCTTTGCGGGATGAAGTAAGAGTTGGCAAAGATGCGAGCAGTAGTAAGAGTCGAAAAGACTGTCTTTCCTCGGGTGATCGTCATGAAACAAAGTTCGAAGATCATGGCACGAACTTTCTTGGGCGAGAGGAGGAGATAGGAGTTTGGAAGAGACGCATTTGCGATGCGAATAGAGCGAGTCTGGACTATCAGCAAACAAAGGCTTCCAAATTACGAAGAAATGGTAAATATGCTAGAGGCACCACAATCGCTGAATACGGTGAGTTCGAGGAACTCTAGCATCTTCATGTGTGGAATGATGTGAGGCGCAGCGCTTGTATCTATGCCAACCTTAAGACTGATAACGTGCTCGTAGGGGTGAGGGACGTGGGCGACGAGGGACATGAGGTGAACGTCAAGGTGGTGACCAACTTCGGGCAAGTGGACTGTAGGGTGAGCAGCAGTGGCACTGATAGCGTCTGCATCTATCAAGGCCTCTGTATAGTATACTTCTGGAGTGCGAGTATCGAGGCGACGTTGGCACATCTGATGTAGGTGGCGTAGAGGACGACCTGGTTGTTGTCGGCAATATAGTTGGCATTGTGCAGGGATCTCAGGGCTTGGAGAGGCCTGTCTAGAGCACTGATGCCGGAAAGAAGGGCAATGTCAATAGGCTTGTGAATCATGAGAGAGGAGATTTTGGGGTGTTGAGCGATGGCCTGGATGGTTTCGGGGGTGATGATTAGAGCAGTGTGCTTGTCAAGGGTCAAGCTCTTGAGGTTACTACAAGAGCTCAAAGCCTTGATGAGATCCTCAGGCAATCCCCCTGACGGATGCACGTATGGCGAGCGTGTGCAGCTGCGAACACTTTTGAGAGCGAGGAAGAAGTCACCGACGCGCGGCTTACAGTCGGTACCCTCGTGCTCGGCACTGTACTGCTCTGACTTGAAGTTCTCTTGCTGTTGCTGGGGAGTTCAACATGCTTGAGTGCCTTGGATGGGTGAAGGTAGGTGTGTTGGAGAGGTCTAGAAGTATGAAGGCTGAGTTGTCAAGACTCTCGAGAGTGGTTGTTGGATGATTTTGCAGCGCTTATTGATGCGTTCTGTGGAGGGCTGTGAGACGACATGGCGGTTGTGGTCTGGTCTCCGTCTTGAATTAGGACCACTTGCAAGCGGTTGTGGTTGGTACCGGCTCCGACAACTTCATCAGGTCGGTTAGCCAGTCCTCAGGGGGTTCCATTACAGAGAGAGTCACTCCATCCAAGCTAGTTCACAAAATCCAATGGGATTCACAGTCATATATAGTATGGAGACAGAAGTAGTGCTTCACAGCGATCATTCGATCGAACCACTTGACAGCTTGTCTTTGTGAGCTGGGTGACGACTCGCGTGTGGAAGTGAGTTTTTCAAGTCCCCGAGTCAGTTCTGCATCACCATTAGCAGACCCTGCGGTCGTTGTTACGTACCCAATAACCATGCGAGAAATGAGAAAGTAACAAGTTGTTGAGAGAAGCCGCATATTGCTTCTAGCAGTTGGCGGTCAGGGGTATGTAAGGTATCGTGCAACACGATTGCCGGAAAGCACCCGCATAACCTCTTTCTAACCTCCGTCGGTGAATCTGCTAGCAACTCAAAGAAGGTCATGAACTTTCTTTAACCACTATAGAGAGCGATCATGCGATCGAACCAGCTGGCAGCCTGCCTTTGTGAGCTAGGTGATGATTCGTGAATAAAGATGAGCTTGTCAAGCTTCTTGGCCAGTTCTGTATCATATTTAGCAGACATTGCGGTCATGGTCAGGTAGCCCACCGACTCATCGACTGCATGGTCGGGGAAGCCTTCAACAACATACCGTACTGGATTGACTTGTAGTGGCCGAGGAAGCTCGTCACTTAGACGCTGTGCCTTGGTTGGTACGACATCGTCCGCGAAAAGCACCAGCAATTCTGGTCCGTAATGCGACGAGCTTGTAGCATAATCTGGTATATGTGCTTGCTCACCGAGTGCTGCCATCAGTGCCCAGCTGGGCATCTTGATTGGTCCAGCATTCCTCACTGCGCGCGTCTGGGTTCCATCGTGCTGGAGCATTGCTCTGACCCCAGAAGAGATATCCGCATAACTCCAGATATCTTTGGAATAGGCGTTGATCTTGTCGTCGCCCAGGGCCTTGATCGCCTTTGACCAATCCATCGCAGGTCGAGTTGTAGATTCTGCACGAAATTCGTGAGCAGAAATCAACAACCCTTTGCATCATGGTTCTCAAGGGCTGCCAGTGAGAGCCGACTTGTTGGAATATCCGACTACTGCTTGTCAAGAATCAAGCTCTGATTCTTAGAGCTTGACATAAGCCTTACCCACCATTCAGACCCACTGATGCATAACCCGAGACTATCTCAGTACAGTGATCTTCCTGTTGCTCAGTCAAACAAATTAAGCTTTGTATAAGAGAGCCGTCAGCACTATTGCGAAGCTTATTCGAGTTGGTAGCCATGTTGTGGGACCGGGTAAGACCGCCAGCGATAGTGTACGTAGTGTGTTAAGGGTAGGCGATGATTCTGCTAGGTCGACGGTCGCTATCCTCAGCGAGAGAAATAAGCGTGAAGAGGATTGCTGATATCTTTCTGGAGTTTGATATTGATTCTGTGGATGACGATCTCAGAGATATGGTTCGCAATCTGACAAGGGTGTTTGATGTTGTTCTGCCCTGTCTCTGATCTTGATTCTTGGAAACCATCTCAACACGGGTGGCTTGATCGCCGGCACTGAGATCGTCCTCGATAGGGTGTGATATATATTTTCAGTCGTCCTGTCCATTCTTCGCCAAACGCTGTGTGGTACTGGACAACGTGGAGGCCATGCCTCTGATTCCTTGTGCCTGTTCTTCCAGACGACGTGCGAACTCCTCCATCTGCTGAAAGTTGTCGATGCGCTCAGAGCAAAGAGCAACATTCTCGTGGCGTAGAGAGGCCAGCTCGGTAGAACTTGCCTCCAGTTGAGCTCTCAAGGTCACGATCTCTTCATTCTTTTGCATGCTGTCTGGCGCCACAGCCTCGGTGCTAGAGCCGTAGATCTTCGCAGCAGCTAAGAAATGAGCAAGTGTATCAGCCACAGTCTCGCGGCCTTCTTCGGCGACGACTTTCTTCGATAGTCGTAGAGCTGTGCACCTCTGCAACAGGAAAGAGGTGGGGTTGTGCATCAGCGACAATCTCACGGTCTTTCTCTTTGGTGATGAATGATTGACGCAGTAACGCAGCTATGGCAAACAGCGCGGTGACCACACGAAGAGAGTTTCGCGTTGGGCACGAGACTAACATCGGGGAGTGCCACGTTCACCCATCACATACGTATACAAATCTGAGTCGTTGGCATAAGACCCAGTAAAGCTCCTTGACTTCTGCTCTGACTCGAAGTGCAAGTCTTGACAAGCGAGAAGTGTTTACTGTCGAAGTTGACATGGGAGAAGAGATTCGTGTGTTGAGCACAAGACTAAGAGCGCAGAACGCGTCGATCCCCAGTCACAAAAGTATACGGACTTAAGTCGTTTCCATCAGGGCAGAGTGCGTGGTGATAGATCATGACGCAAACTTCAAGAGGGAGCCTGAACAGCAGACTTTGCCTGAGCGTACTGGGCGGGCGAGATTGATAGCATGCAAGACTATCTGCCGCAACTCCGGTGATGATTTGCTCTGCTCTGCTGATTTATATGCGCTGAGGGGAAGTCTTGTCGTAGTCTTCAGGCATTGAATCAGGTCTTCCAACAGACTTGACATCGACATCGTCGCAAGCACACCTGACATGGGTGTCGGCAACAGCAGATTTACGCTGCTTGATGTGCAGAGGCAGAAAAATCACGTCGTTGACTTCTTCGAGAGGAGGCAGAGAGGCTGAGACGTTGTTGGGCTCGAGAGGGAGCTGGAGCAGAGGACTGTCGCTGCCCAGACAAGCGTTTTCTTGAGAAGTAGGTACGCTCGTACTGTCAAAGAGCAGACAAGAATGAGGTCGTAGACGACCACCTGGTTGCATCTCTATGAGTTCAGACCCACAGCGTCGCTCAATTGTGTCTCAGGAACTGGAGAAGCAGTATATATCAGGACAGATGTTGAGGGTACCAGGATATAGGGTGACCACGATGTCCGGCTCATCTCTGATCTGGAGGAAGTCAGGAGGGAGAGACCAGCGAAGTATATATATATACATCAATGCTGAGAGAGGCGATACCAGACCCACTCACGCTCCAATACAGTAACGGGAAGAAGATGAGACGAGCGAAAAATCAAATCTGCGAAGATGATCAGTATATATATCCAGGCCGAACAAAGAAGAGCTTTTCCGGAGCTTTCCAGATTCTACCACACACTCAAACCTTCCACAAACTTCAACTCTCATTGTGCATCGATTGCTTGGAAAGTTTGCTTGTTGGACTCTGTGAATCTTGCATAGAACCAATGCCCGGAATCAGAGCCAAATATTTGTGGTCGATATTGGATGTCAGTCACTGATTCAGAATAGAGGACACTATGATGCAACAGATATGGCGAGGATCGAACTTGCGTGTAAAGATTGTGGACTTCGTAAACAAACTACAGTCTTCCATACTATAGCCACAATGATACAGTGCTGAACGTCTACATTGGATGTCAATCTTGCGATCAAAGAGAAAGCTACAAACCAGCAGGAGTATGCCGGAGAACCGTGGATGACCAAAGGTCCATCTAATTTTTTCTCTTATTGATCGAGACTTCTGCATCAAGCGAACAAGAAAGCAAAGTGCTAATGTCCAAGCCTCATGGATCCAAAGCCTTCAACCTCAGTCTTCCTCAAGAGCAGCGAAACCAAATTTGTCAGGAACCTGACCTGTAAGCATTTCAACCCAATCATCAGAGATTGAGTAGACCTCAAGCTTTGCTGCGGTCATTCTGTCTATGACAGCCTGGATATCGGACACCATACATCCAGTGCGGCGTAGATCCCAATGCTCCATAGTCAGCAATGTAGCATTGTCAGTCGTTTCTTTGGAAACGCAAGCCAAGAGTTTGCGAATTGCACAAGGGTGTCCAAGCAAGATCTGGGGACGCTCGGAGACACAGCGTGCGAGCAGTTCTTTGGTGTCCATGGTATCTTCCACCTTGATGTATGTCACAGCGATGCCCCAGGTCAGACAAGTCAAGAATTGCGCTGCCTGTCTGACACCCATAAATCTCGAATGGAAGAACAGTCCCACTGCTGCTATGCCCCGCTTTCCCTTCTTGATGTGAATGTGTGCCGCTCTGGCCAGCTGCACCGCTAACAACAGCAGTCTTGCTGAGGCCACTGCTTCGATGATGAGTGATGGCTTTCTGGTAGGTGGTTGCTCATACAGAGTCTTTAGCACAAGTGCGAAATGCTTGGGCATACTCGTGATGTTCATGAGCCATAAGATCTCCAGGAAATCGGTTCGTGGAGCGCCAAAGTATTCGATGACATCTTCAATAGGATGCCCATGCAAGTATCGTCTGTTCAGATCTGAGTCCGCGTCAAGCATACTAAACACTCATTGGTCAGCAATCTTTCAAACGTGGATCTCTAGTGTTGTGTAGAATCGGCTCACTCGCGTAGGTTGTCATCAGAAGCTGCAAGCCACAAATCGATCAAATCAGTTGGGCTTTTCAGCACGTAGGTTGTTTCGGGTATCAGAGTTGGGAACTTCTTGTTGAGAGCAAAGAGTGTAGGATCCTCGATGAGATGATCGGTGACAACAGAAACCTCGGAAACATTTGTCTCACGCTCGTGAGGATCAGGTGCTAATTGTTCGGACATCCCGCCGATAAAGTGTCGAAGATGCGCCAGAAGATGACCGCGAAAGATGCTGATGGTGACGCGAACCAGGACTTGTGTGGGCGCGCGAGAATGACGCAAACACCAGATAGCTTAATGAAAACAAGCGAGGTCAAGAGCCGCTGTGAAGGAGGTTGAGATCCAAAAGTCCACTAAGACAGTGCACGTAGGATTGGCTTATCGAAGAGGCTAAGCACTGCGAGGTAACCACCTCCTGGTGGTTGGTGTAAAGGAGGAACAGTCCAGATAGATTGAGAGGCAGAGAGAGGCGAACTTGCTGTGGATCTAAAGCGAGGCGAAAGCAAGCACAAAGCAAAGCAAAGGTCTCAGGATGATCAAACAATTTCGAAGAGGGTTGGGTCAAGAAGGATTGACTTTCGCTGTCGACCAACGCGTTGGGTAAGAGTGTGCTCAATCACACACGTTAGGTTCAGCAGCCACGACTTCTTGGTCGCAGTGTCGTGTCTCAAGGTAAACAAATAATCCTACGAGATGTCTGTAGAATTGCACAATGGTTTCCGGAACGGAGATGTGTCTGAGGAGAGTCAACACAACTGTGAACTCCCAACACATAACACTGTTTTCTGACAGTGTTGTGCATATCTATAGCTGGTCTGCAAGCATTCAAGATCTGATCTGGACCACAGCTGGTCGTGACCCAACTCGAAGAAGAAGATGGTTCCAAGACCACAACCAGGCCGCCATTCACAATTGATATGAAACAAAAGACAGGATTTGAAGAGGCCGGAGACATGGGACGGAAAACTTTTGTGATGTAGGAATGTGTTGAACAACGAAATCACATTTACCTACCAGTCATGACAGCAACAAAGTTATGCCAGAAGCCTAGATCGTAGATATTGTCCACCATGTCAAGATTGGTGCATCTCTCCCAAAGCTGTTCTTGTCCTGTAGGAGCCTTTCCGTCTGTCGTGCTGACGATGATCTGATCGCTGTGCTTAGGCCAAGGAATGTACTCCTCTTCATCTTCTTCAGAATCTGATACTGGACCAGCCATTCCACTTAGTCGATTGCGGTTTCGCAGATGGCGTGCTTTTCGCTCCTTGTTGTGGGCTTCGACCACACTGCGCTTTCCTATCCATGCTACACCGTCTGTCATGTCATCTCGCCAATCAGCCCATTTGGCACTTTCGTTGGTTGTCATGCCAGCCCAGATGAGATAGATGTGATATGCGAGGAGTGCGAAAGGCAAGGGCATAGTAGTGATGGCAAGGAGACCCACACCAGCGACACTGATGCCACCAATGCTCATAGCGAAGACAAAGGCATTGCCCAACTCTGCCCAGTATTGCTTGTCGAACCAGCCATAGTTCGAGTGACCGAGATGAAGGTGTGGAGATAGAATTGTCCAGGACAGATATGCGCCGTAGAGTTCTACGATTCCAATACTCAGAAGCAAGAGCAGGAAATAACGGTAGTTGTGCCTTCCAACACAGTTGTTGATCCATGCACAGTGGTGATCACATCTTGCGACACATACACCACATAGCGAGCAGTGTTTACTTCTTGCAGGTTTTGTGAAGTTGCAGGTACGGCAGATGTGGTCGGGACGAAAGAGGATATGGTCGTAGGGGTATTGTCGCATTGCTGAAGCATGATTTACAGGATTGATGTAGTCGATCTTGCTCGTGACGCACAGATAGGTAAAGATGTAAGGAGCCAGCAGCACCAGGGGGATTGGCAGGATCAAGTTCGTGTCGAGATGAGGAAGGGTGGCACGGAGGAAGAGGGTTGCACTGCCTGTCAAGAGGCCGAGGAACAGAAGTAGTACAAGCGGGTTCTTTTGGTGGAAGAGGTAGTTGCTCAGGCGTGCTAGGTTGGTGTTCATGCGGCCACCAGTGTAGCGAGAATCGAAGCGGCGGAAGGCATTAGGGATGTAGATGCACAGAAGCCTGTGACTGAAGCCGATGGGAGTTTTCCGTAGAGCTGGCAGTCGACCAAAAAGAGCTATGAAAGTGAAGAGGGATATGACGACCACCAAGATGATGGTGTTACGGAAGGCGATCATGATATCTTGAGACTGTTTTGCATCTTCATGTCGATGGGCATTGACATGTGAAGAGAGTCGTTGTTGAATATTGACACGGAAGCCGCTTGAGGAAGGCACGACTGGCACGTCACTTTGGCCGAAAGTGGAGAGATTCGGCTCGAACGCGTGCCGTCGCGTCTCTCGACCAGCAGCCTGACACCATCCATCGACTCGACACAAAATATTCTTCGACATGCCGCCGGCCATTGTGTACACAGACATGGCCGACTCGGCTAATGTCCAGGGCAGTGTATTTGCTGACAAGAACTTCTTCATCGTGCAGCGTGTGCCGCAACGCTCACATTACATCTCGCTGGTCGAGAGTAATGGCGGCAGAGTCGTCAAACTCGAGGCCCAGGCCGACTACCTCATCGCCGACCACATGCGTCACGATGCCCCTGCTGGCTCGCTGAGTTACAAGTTCATTGAAGAATCCATCAAGCAAGGAGAAATGCCCGAGGACGAATCTGCTTTCCTCGCTGGACGCCGTAAATCCGCAAACCCCGTCACTACTGCTGTCGCATCATCTTCTAAGAAGTCGACAAGGACCCCCTTCACTGACGATGATGACAAGTTGCTGTACAAGTGGGTTCACAACGCTAAAGAGGAAGGACTGGCTACCCAGGGCAACTCCCTCTATCAAGTACTCGCCGCCCACAACCCAAGACACACCTATCACTCATGGCGTGACCGCTACCTCAAGGTCCTGTCCACAAGGCCTCCACCTGGCTGGGAATCTTATCCCGACGAGGACCTACCCGCAATCGACTCATCCATCGCCGACATCCCTTCGACTGCTGTCCCTCGCTCTACTGCTGTCAACAGATCTGCTTCCCGCTCAGCCTCAGCAACAAAATCTCCTTCCAAAGCCCGTATATATACACCCTTCACTNNCCAAGAAGATGATGAAGAATTGGAAGCTTGGGTGAGGAAACAGGCAGGACTCGGAGCTTCAATCAATGGAAACGCCATATACAAAGAGCTGGAAAAGAGGAATCCGCGTCACACTTTTCACTCTTGGAGAGATCGCTGGGTCAGGCACCTTTCGCTCAGAGATCCTGTGGATGAGGAAGAAGAAGATCTTGAAGATGCACATCCTGTCGACGAAGACCACGCTTCTGCTCGACGTGATCCTTCACCTGAGCCGCCGATCAGCAAGCCACCAGTGAAGCGCTCAACTTTCAGGGTTCCACCGGGAGCATCTGCATCTGCAGACAGTTCCAAGAACACCACTCCACGACCAGACATCCCACGTACCACTGTGAGTACGAAAGAAAAAGCAACGAAACCCACATCTCAAGCCGCTGCACAATCCCCTGTTGCCGCTCGTGAACAGCTTGCTATGGATACTGTCTCTCCACCGACTGCTACTGCATCGCGTCCAGCTGTGACATCTAAGAATCAGGCCAACACACCCATGGCTAGGACTCGTAACTTGAGCTCACCTGTCATGTCCCAACAACCTCAACCGCAACAGATACACACACAAGCTTCTCGTCCACCAATTCGTCATCGCGCAATACAAGCAGATTTTGGTGCTCAGTTTCATGACGACTCGACTTTCACGGAAGAAGATTCCAAATACCTGCTGCGTATGGCTCTTGAAATACAAAATGTTTGTGTAGGCCGCTACCAGGAATCTTGGATCAACTTCGCGAATCACAACAAAAATCACACTGCAGTCGAGTGGCGTTCTTTTTATGAAAAGCGTGTCTTGCCTGTTGCCCTGCANAAAGAGCAGGACCTTGAACACCTCAAGGAGCAAGGCGACAAAGGATGGATCGAGTTCTGGGAACATCAGGGTCAACCTATCACAACTTTGCCATGCATTGAGCAGAATATCACTTCTGACATCCGACCAGCACCTATCAGAGCTACCGAACCTGAAGGAGAGTCACTGCCTCACGCCTCAGGAGCAGGAAGCACAGAACAGAACGAAGAAGTGGTGGATACAGTGAACCATGCCGTGAAAGCCAGAAGGAACGGCTCATCGGAGTCTGTCAAACGAAAGCAGCAGATTTCTGTCGACGGTGTGGAAGAACAACCACCTTCCAAACGTCGACGTACAGCAACACCGCCTTCTGTGCCAAGCAAGATCCTTACTCCAGCCGAGACTACCGAACAACTCGACGCTGACGAGGTAGTCAGCATCGCCAGCAAAGATACGCCATCACCAAGCTACCACTCGGACGAAGAAGAGGAAACATCTGAAGATCAAGCGGCTGAACAATTACGACGTGAGATGGCGGAAAATAAGGACAGCCGTCATCAGCTTACAAGAGCCAACCTTGCACGTATCCAAGCAGAGAATGGATCGTCTGAAGAAAAGCGAGGTCTGGATATAGAGGAAGATGATGAAGAGGAAGATCAAGCCGATTTTGCCACCTACCTTGCAAGCATGTTACCACCAGGCATGAAAGACAAGGCACTTGAAACTATCGAGACGAACGATCATCAAATGGAGCAAGACGATGAGGGCGAAGAGGATGAAGATGACGAAGACATCATCATGTCCAACCAAGACGAAGCCGCGCTCAACTACAACCCAGCAGACCGTGAGATCGACCCAGACCTCGACAACCCCTCCTACCAATCCTCTGCCGAGTTTCGCGCCAACAATTCGAACATACACCTCGAAGCCCCTCCCACCCAAGCCTGGGATGTCTCTTCAGCACCTTCACAATCACAACCCCAACGTCAAAGACTATCCACCCAAGCAATCTATGACGCTGAAACCCAAGCTTTCGATGCTGAAATCCCTTCACCACCTCCGGGAAATGTAGAAGAAACCCAATCCTACGCCACAGCAAACACCGACTCTCAAATCCTGAGCACCGACGAATTCTGGCCTTGGATCGATGCACAAACCGCTGCTGGATACATTGAAGAAGACGTTATCTCAGCACTACGCCAGACATCGTTTAATCCCAAACTAGCCTCGGTGGTCCTAGAAGCCAAAGCTAGGGGTGCAGAATTAGATATTGCTGGTGTATGGACAGAAGAAGAGGACAAAATGGTCGAAGGAAGAGACGGCAGAGCATTGAGGAAACTACAGAACAAGCACGGTGCGGTCCGCGTGGATAAGAGACTGCAATTCCTCAGTGATTGGAGAAATGATGAGAAAATCGCGAATCAGGGCGAGTGAATGATGGACTTAGTATAGGTTACATGAGATTTTTTTCACTTTTTGTGCTGGAGAAGTCCATCTCCCTGGAACACCCTCGTACTAGTATACAATTATGCATTTCGGCAGCTTGGTGATCGAGATGTCCTGTGCGATGCGAGAGAGCCTGCAAGGAAACAATTGTCTCAGCCCCAGTCTATATAATAATATGACCTTTGTTTCTTTTCTACTGTTTTGTGCTGGAGAGGTCTATCTCCTTGGAACACCCTCGTACTGGTAAACAATTGTGCATTTCAGCAGTTTGATGATTTGAAATGTCTTGCGCGAGAGAGCCTTAGATAAACGAAGCACAGCTAAATGAGAAGATACAAAGTTTGGAGATGTGAATGCTGCATTATAATATCGATATATGTACAAAAATAGTCTAAACAAATATCTTTGGTAAAAGAGGAGAATCCATCTTCTCATGAAATCTACACCATTAAGGTTTAGCTCCAGCAGCAGGAGCAGCAGTGTGGCCAACAGCGACATTAGAAGCAGCACCTCGACCACCACCTCTATTCCTACCTCCCCTTGGTCTAGAGGTCTGTCCTTGTGTTTGCGGTATAACCTGTCCATTCCCACTTCCTTCTTTCTTCTTCTCTTGATGCTGACCTTGCTTCCCACCACCACCACCACCACCACCTCTTCTCCCTGCCTTCTTCTTGCCAGAAGCACCACCACCCACTTGCTCAGAAACCTTGCCTTCAGCAATCAGTCTCGCAAACTCTTCGTCTTCTCTCATCCTCGCTGCTTCTTTATCCCACCACTCTTGAAACTCTTGCTCAGCTTGGATTTCCTGCAGACTTCTTGCTGCGGCGGCTTCTTTGATGATGTCTTTTCGTATTGNCTGCTGTTCGAGGATTTCTTGGAGGGAGAGTTGGAGGGCGGGTTCTGCGGCACGAGGGTTGTGCACGATAGAGGAAATGGAAGGGAAGGATTGGGATGAGAGGTCTGGAGGAGGCGGAGGTGCTAGTGTTGATGCGGCGGTGGTTGTTTGGTGTGAGGGTTTGCGTTGTGGTTGTGGTTGAGATTGATGAGGTGTGGGTGTGGGTCGAACGGGTAAGGAAGGACCTGCTTGAGCTTGGATACGCGGTGATGCTGGGACTGGCGACTTGGCTCCTGTTTGTGTCGATGGCGCGCGCTGTGGGCCTAGTCTGGGAGATGGGTGACCAGATGTGATGGGTGAACCGGGACCTAAACTCTTAGGTGAAGCAGCAACGGCAGCGGCAGGCTTGGGTGAGGGCTTAGGGTTGGCGATGGTTTGCCGCATGGTCAATTGAGGAGTAGTGCTTGTACGAGTTGTTGGTTGAGGTCTGCTCGACGGACTAGGCGAAGGTAGCTTATCCCCAATGACATCCTTCAGAGAAGGTATCTTCTGACCAGAAACGACCTGCCATGGTGAGGCCACCTTTGCAGCGATTTTCTCCTCAATCTCAGCTGCTGCTGATTGCTGAACTTGTTGCATCCTCTTGCGTTCTTTCTGCGACATTTTCGCAGCTGATCTCGCTGCTGAAGCATCCTCAGATGCCTTCTCTCGACTGGCTGCAATACCCAACGAAAGGTTAGATACACGACTTGAAGATGCTTGTGCCATGATATCCTTCATTTCCAGCTTCGCACCAGGCGAAGGAGTTGCTGCCCAAGGAACGCTTGAAGAGCTTGCGGGCGTGGCAGGTGTCATACCTGGGAGACCACCTTGCTTGGGTGTGGCGGCGTGTGGTGTGATCGGCTTTCCCTTAGAGTCGACCCAGGAATCTGTAGGAGTCCCAACTGCAGTGTCTCTGCGTAGTGTCCTCTCAAACTCAGTCTCGGCATTCCTTGAGGGTGCACCATTGAGATCAAGTGGTGAGCTCTCTTCAAGACTTGTGCCCAAAGACGGCACGGCAGCTTTCACTCTAGGAGTGGAGTCAACTGCGGATGACTGGGCATCCCTGGACTTCCTTCGAGCCTTTTGTTTTCCATATGCGCTATCTTCCAAGCTGCCGCCTCTGAAAGAGTTTGGACCCCAACCATCCAGATCTTGGTGCTTGGTATGTAGCATGATCGAATCCAGCTTGATCCGGCGATCACGGTCAATCAAAGCAGCAAGCTCTGGATGGCGCTCGTGTAGAAGAGCCTCAGCCCGACCACTCTTGGCGAAAGGCATCAGAGCAAGCTGGTTGGCGCGAACAATATCGTCCAGCTCTAAGAGTAGATCTTCATCGAGCTCATCCAGCAGACCACCTTGAAGCATAGCTTCCAGACTCAGACACAAATATTCGAGACTTGCATCTTTGAATTCTGTAACAGAGCTGGGAGCAATGGCATTGAGCAGACCACAAACATTGCGAGTGGTGACATGTTGGCCAACGACTCTTTGACAGACTTGAGAAAGACGATCCAACATGAGCTCGTTCGCAACAGCCATGACTTCCATGACAACGTCCAGAAACTCATCAAGATCAGCACTGACGATGTCATCGAAAAGCTCTTCCCCAGTATCCGCATAGATGTGGCGGAGGACCATACGGAAAATTTCGGTCTCAATATGCTGCAGGTCGACATCAATGGCATCGGAAGCATTTTGCAAGAGGCCACGTCTTTCTTCAAGCCAACGACCACCAGCACGTCCCATGAACATACCCTCAAAGAAGGGACATCTCTGGCATACCATTGGTCCATGAACCAGTACTTCGCCATCGCTCAGCTGAACTCTGATATCGCCATTGGCAAAGTAGTCCTGATCTCTGGCAGCAATCTCGAGATCCATGGGCAAACAACGTTCAGGCTCGATCATTTGCCTGACTGCAGGCTCTAACTTGAGAAGTTCGAGTTTGGCAGCAACTTTCATCAACTCAGTGCGGACTTGTCGGTATCGGAATGCCATCGGTGAACGTCGAGTATGATGCCAAAAGTCGACAATAGTGTCGGTGTAGCAATACAGAAGGAAATCGACCAAGGTGAGTACATCAAGTCCCTGGAAGATCATGACAGGTCGACCAAGAGAGTCGCGCTCACAGATCAGAAGGTCAGGGACGATAAAGTCACCACCATCTCGAAGAGTCTGGAAGCCTGCTCTAAGCACTCTACTTCGTCCCGCAAGAACGAATTGATGAGCAGGGAATCGAAGGTCGGATACATTGGATGCAATGATGGCATCAAACTCGCTGAAGTTCTCATTCGCCGCCTGGCGTAAGTGCTCTTCGATGTCCTTTTCGATATCCTTTGACTCGAGTAGATGCTTGCGAAGGATCTGTACTTCATCAGGCTTCTTGCGACCCTGCCAGAAGCGAGGCTGCGGCTCCTCACTTTCACTGTCGTGAACATCCTCATGGACAATGAGGTCGTTGAAACAAAGAAGTGGGAACAAGTCTTTCCAGATAGTCTGCTCTTGCACCAGTGTCTGAGTCTTTGTAACATCACAATCTCTACGGACGGCAGCGTAGGCACCATACGCTGAAGACCTGACTGCAGTAACACGAGAAAGCCCAGCGATACGAGAGAACTTGTAGTCTTTGGGCTTGTACTGGACGGCATCCAAAGACTTTCCGTCCTTGATCTTTGTTCTTCTTGATCGTTTCCAGACACTTCCTTCTTCAGTGGTCAGAATGATGGAGCCGTCAGCATCTACACCAACATCGCGAGCAGCCATATTGTTCTTCTTCAAAGACCAAATCTCTTGTGGCGCAGATAATGCTCCTCTTATCTTTGTCGGATTGGTCGTGGATGCGTTGGCCTGATCTTGACGTTGACTGACAGATAAGGTATAAACCTCACCACTACTGGACATGGCACAAATGGTGTCACCACCTGCGGTGATTTTGCTAATGTGGTTGACAGTATCATCATATCGAGTAACGCGGAAGCTGTCTTTCAAGAAACTGCTTGAGCCGTCAAGAGGGAATTGAATCTTCGCATAACCATAGTTTGCAAAAACCCAGACGTCGTGGTTTTCCAGAAGACAGACAGTGGCACGGTCGATGGCAGCGACTGAGACGATTGGAGCAGCAAAGCGAGAAGCTGCAACCTTTCGAGGAGTGATTTGATACTCGAGAGAGCGAGCGTCAGAATCGACTATGCCAAGCTGGCCCTCGTTTTTGCCGAAAGTATAGAGGGATGTGGAAGTGTATGCGACTGAGTGGATGCGGGATGCAGCGACACCAATCACGATCTCGCGCTTGAGGGGACCGAAGATTTGTGCAGGTACGCAGCTCACTGGATCTTCGTCCTTGATACCAGTCTTGGGCAGAGTGTATCCAAGTTGACCGTAGCCGTTGCTGCCCCAGGAGAAGACCTCTCCCCGGTCGTCAACAGCCAGGGTATGGTTTTGACCGAGTGCAACAGTGGCAATCTTTTTCCGCGACAAGGCGCCACCCTCGATGCAGACAAATCTGAAGCGCGATTGTTCATCCCCTACACCTAGACGACCTCCAGGCCCATGACCGCACATGTACAGGTTTGACTCTGGATCGGTAGTCAAAACTGCTGTTGAAAGCTTGGACATGAAGACATCCTGGATGATCAAAGGACGGTTCTTAACTGCCCAAGGCATAGAGTCCACGGGTAATGAGCGTGGCAGAGCGGAGTGGCCTGTCTGTGTGATGACAGGATCGAATGTAGCCCATGTCTTTTCATATTCTCGAACGTGCTCGCGGTAGAATCGTTGCAGCAAGTGGTCCGGACGTTTCAGTGTAATGCGCTCCGGATATTGTCTATCATCCCCATCTCCAAAGCCCAGAGTGATATTCTTGTTGCTTCCAAAAGTGTAGACTTCATCGCCGGAGATGTTTGTCGCAAACTCGATGACTCTTGGTCTGACCTCTTGATCATCGCTCATCATGACTTCTTCCTCGCTGGCGTCGGACCCAGCTCTAGGTCGTTTTTGTCCTTCAGGTCGCAAAGTGCGATCTTTAATTGTCGCAGCGTATAGATCCAAGGGACCTAGGCCTTCACGATCCTTTATCTTGACCAAACCTCCTCCTATTCCCCTACCAAGAGCATCTGAAGTGTCCCTCTCGATGATTGCGCGAGCAATGGTGATGTTTCCGAAATAGAAGGCACGATGTAAAGCAGTCCAAGAGTTCTCGGCGTCTTGTAAGTACAGGTCGATAAGCGGATGCTCAACAAGAGCTTGGGCGAATTCGAGAGCATTCTCAGACGTCGAGGAGGCGGCATGGTGAAGGAGGGTCATGCCATTCGCATCACGCCAATTGATGTCAGCCTTGGTGAGTGGAGGCATGTTTCCAGCATGTGGCGAAAAGGTCGAAGGCTTGCGTGCCTTTGCGGTGAGTGTGGGCGAAGTACTCAAGGTACCGGGACTCGAGCTCACGGCGGCGGGAGTCTGCATGGACTGAGTCCTGTTCTGGTGTGGACGGACATTGTACGAGGCCGTCTCGAGTAAATGTCGAAACCGGTCGACATCATCCTGAAGATAGTACTTCCACAAATGGCTGCTCATGTGCCGAGATTGAATGGTCTGGCTCTGCGACACCTCGCGATGATCACTGGGGATCAAGGCGTGTTTAAAGGTGTATGGGCAGTGCCAACGGGGGAGAAGAGGGGGAGGAGAGAACCGGTGTTCGGTTCTGATCGATCAGGCAGAGGGTATTTTGGTTGCGATGGCGGCAAGGGCGAGTTTGTGTGTGGTAGGTAACGATTCGAGCGAAGCTGTGCGAGTGGCGACTGCTGTTTCGGGCTGAATGCGCTGACGGTTCTGGTAGTCGCAAAGATTGTTCTTTCTGATACAAGCGGTTGTACAGCTGCGGTTTGCAAGCTTGAAGGTCCGAAGTGGTGGACGAAGTGATGCGAGATGTGTACAAGACGATGTTGGCGGCCATGGAGGGGTCACGAACAATGACGGGCATGTGGGATGCTACGGCTCGGACCAATCGTCAATCGTTCCGCCGGCATGAGGACCCATACTGCCTCCTGAACCACTCCCGGCAAGCAATAACACCACCCACATGCCCTTTTCATTGTCACCTGCTTCTCTCCAGGAACAATAAACTCTTCTCTAGCCCCTCATACCCCTCTCATCTTTATTGAGCATCCGAGGGCGTATACAATTGTCATCTTGGCGTTTCTGAATGCGGCGAAGCCTCATTACCGAAGCCAGGGTGGTAGAGGTGACATGAATATTTTGCGTTCTACAATCTCTGAACATGCTGAGGTATGCAATCAAAATGCACAGTTGCGATTGTGATATTTTGGTCTTCAATAGTTTCAATCTGTGAGTCTGTGGAGGCGACATTCTCTGTGTATTTATCGTGCATCTCTACAGCTACTTTCTGATGGTCTTTAACAAATTGAGAGATCATCTATATGAGCTTTAGGAGATCTTCCATCGAGAGTGCCCGCTCATCATCAAACCCAGCATTTTATTTCCAGGTCTCTGATTCCTCCAACTTGATAAAGGCAATCTGATTATAAGTCAGACGAACATGAGCCCAGACCCTTAACTTCAAGCTCATGTAATGAGGTTTGGTCATGTTCGTGCTTAGTCAGCCACGACCACTGATCGCGCTTTCCCCATACGCACAACCAACCTCGAGCACTTGAACATCGACATCCAAATCATCAAAGTGAATGCAATACAAACTATAGCTCCGTCAGCGTCAATCCACTACCAAGGAAACCCAGGATTGACCTTTATCGACTGCACTCACCACCAAAAACCCCCACGCCAAAGACAACCACAATGCCAGAGATACTAACCACACTCCCCTTCAACCTCACCTTCTCCACCACCTACCTAACCCCTCCTTTCATCTTCACCCTCTCCATACTCTCAATCCTGTATTTTCTAACCCTATCTCCTCTACCTCCTACCCCGTCTTTCAGTCTCGATTACCTCCTCCACTTATCTTCTATTTTCTTTCCTCCTCTCAGCCACATATACTCTCTATGTATTGGCTACATTCTCTGCATCCTTGTTTTGCACTCCGCTGTTCCTGTTGTGCCTTTTGTTGTTGCAGCTTGGTATACAGTTCTGTACGCTTCCACAGCCCTGAACACACGCCTTGGCAATGGTGCAGCCCGAAAAGTCATTTGGAGTGACCAAATAGCTGTGGTGACGGGAGGGGCTGGCGGATTAGGGTATTTGGTTGCGAAATTGTTGGAACTCAAGGGTGCAGAAGTGGTGGTGTGGGATATCAAAGCCCCTGAAGAGTGGAACGAGGATGATGGGAGTGAGGGAATTAAATGGTATAAAGTGGACGTGGGCAATGCCGAGGAAGTGGACAGCGCTTANCAAAAAAGTGCAGAAAGATGTACGTAGGGGTTGTTTCTTTTGTCACGCCATTTCAATCCAAAATCCCCTTTCATACCGTCCGAGACTTGAAGATGAAGCGAGTACTTCAATATTATTGATACTTGTGTACAAATACTGATGCCAATCAAACCACAGCTCGGGACACCCACAATCCTCATCAACAACGCCGGCATCGTAAACGGAAAACCCCTGCTCTCCCTCTCTGCCTCCCAAATCTCGCGCTGCTTTTCCATAAACACGCTGTCTCATTTCCACACCTGTCGCTCCTTTTTACCTGGCATGTTGGCTTCTCCATCTGGTGGTACAATCGTTACTGTATCCTCTGTATTGGGCCACTTAGGCGCTTCACACCTAACAGACTACACCGCCTCCAAAGCCGCCCTCCTCGCCTTCCACACCTCTTTGCGTGCAGAAATCTCCCAAATGGCTGCCAACAAACCCCAATACCCCGGTGCCGAAAACACAAAAATGATATTGGTAAAGCCTGGCCAGTTGAGCACTGCAATGTTTTCGACGCTCAAGTCTCCGTCTGATTTCTTTGGGCCGGTGGTGCAGGCCAAGGATTTGGCGAGGGAGATTGTGGATACGATTGAGCAGGGCAGAGATGGTGTTTTGTGTATGCCGGTGTATGCTTGGTTGGTTGAGTGGTTGGGTGTGTTGCCCGTGTCGTTGCAGAGGGCTGCTAGATGGATGAGTGGAGTTGATGGAGCGATGAAGACATTTGGTTCCAAGCAAGAATGACGGATGAGAAGACAATGATCCAAGTGGGCATGGCTCTGTTTTTCTAGAGCAATTGGCGTGTTCATAGCTGCATGTATGGCAGACTCTTTGAGAAGAGCAAACAACAACTCGCTTCGGTGCAACAAATACATCTCGTCGAAAGTGGTATCTCATGGTTGTCATTCTGAGAAGAATGGAACGTTCACTCAAGAACAGAGCTTAGAGTCCAGAGAGCGCCGAGAGCAAGCAGAGCTGCGCCGCCAACGGCTTGTTTACTCCAAGTAGAGGCTTGATCCAAGAGTTTTGCAGTCCCAAAAGCGTGTTCTTCGGCTTGAGAGGGTGAGACAGTTGCCTCAGCATAATCGACGTCTGCAGTGACGTTGTTCAGATCCTTCATCAAGTCCCTCGACTTCTCCATCAATGCCTTCAGCGCAAGAAGATCTGCCTTCCACTCCGCCAGAGATTCTTCTCCACTCTTTGCGTCGTCAACCTCAACGCCTTGTACATTGCCGAAGAAGTCGACGACTTTTCTGTTTCTTGCCTCATGTTCTCCGCCAGTGAAAAGATCGTAGCGGATGCCTGCATCAGAGTGTACTTTGACGGGATCGTATGAGTCGAAGAGTTGTCCCAGAGTGACATTGCTGCTTGTAGAACCAATCTGCTCTTCCAGGAATTCAAGGTTGTAGTAGGTCCAGCGGTCGATGACTGCAACACCGACATCTTGATCGGCGTGATGAGAGTATGAGGATTGGTGAAGAGCTGAAGAGCCGGTAGCGATGATGTTGGGCGTGTAGAACTGGCCGTACATGGTGTTTGCCTGGCAAGTGTCGATCATGAAGAGCAATTCGTTGTATCTNNGTAACTCATCCATCAGCACTGTGTTGGACGTGGTTGTGATGTGTTGTTCTCACCTCTTCTTCTCCCACATCTGCTCAAAGGCATCGGCCAAGTCATGCGAACTGATCTCCTCGGCATCCTGGAACTTCAGAAACTCGTTTCCTCCGTGTCCGGTCATGTAGATCAAGATGTTACTCCTGTCGTCCGTCATCAACCTCTTACTCCTCGGCCAACTCTCTGGCCATCTATCCGTCAGCAATCTGATGAAGTTCTCGACGGTGACCTCATAGCCTCTGTAGTCGACTTCGATACCACTGCCCATTGCATCGTAGAGATCCAAGTCGCGGGACTTGTCGTTGAAGACGGAGCCAGGGAATGAGTTGCGAGGATTGCATGCCATGTCGTCAGGAAGCATGAGAATGATTTGCGAGTCGGGAATGCCGAGACGCTTGACGGTGCGGTAGAGAGACAGGGTATTGGCGAGATGGCGGTAGTTGAACCAGAAGCGCGAGGTCGAGACGAGGACAGCCCAGTTGGATGTGTGGGTTGCTGCGCATGCACACATGCACAACGTGAGTAGCAGAGCGCATTGCATCACTGACTTCATCTTTGAGAGTTGGCGACGCAAAGGCGTCTGTAGTGTTGATAGGAGATGGATGTTGATGATGCAGCCCCTCGAATGTTGCTAAGGACTCGGTCGAAACATGTGCCGAGGCCCGCGATGCCAGGCGATGAAGCCCCGACCTTGACTCCACGACTCGCTCGTCATCTTCTACAACCTCTCCGTGTGCAACAGTCTATACTCGTGTGGCTGTAGAAATGCACGATGGCAATAAGAGACAAGATAGTATCCACTGAGAAGCGATGATTTGTCGACTCTCTGTGGACACGCCTTGTTTCCGAAAACAACTGTGTCTTTTCCAGTCTACATTCTGCTCTTAGCTATAGTCGGAGTAGTGGATGTTACACCCTTTAGCACACAGGGAGGTTGCAATTCTCAGGACATTGTCTTCTTATCCTTTCAATCTACCGAGCCAGCTCAAGCACCTTCATCAAATCAGGCAAGCAAGGATTCATAGTAAGCACGCTAGACGACCGGAAACAGCACAACAAAGAAATGACTGCAGACTTCCATCTCTTTTTCCTGAGCCTATAACCATTTTGTCCTCTATCTCGGTCACCAGAAAATTACTTGTTGTATATTGAAGACACACGTACAATGCTTCCAACACTGTTCCACCATTCCAAAAGCACAAAAGAAATAAAGTCACAAAAGAAAAAGAGAAGAAAAGCCAAGCTAAAGAAAGTGAAAGCCTTCAAACGTGTCTTGAGAATGCGAAGATACTCAAACCCGCTCCTAGCTCAAGAGCAAGAAACATCGGAAAATGGTAATGAGGAAAGAAGCACTTAAGTGGTGGCCCTCACTCACCGCGATGGAGACTTGCTTCGATCTATTTGACTCGCTCGCCATCTGGTCAGGTGATCCCATAGCGCCAGTCTGGTCAGTGAAGAGTTCACTCTTCCGATAGATCAAGAATGATTTGAATGCGGCTCCTTCTGGTGACAAGAGAGCTGCACAAGAACGAAATTTGCTAAGGAGGAGATGCTCCTTGAGGTTCTCGGCATAGACTTTCCAAAATCATACGGGGCAGTCCGATTTGATCTGACCGATGCCACTCCGATCGGCATCAGACATGGCAATACTGCCACTACCAGTAAATTCCGTACTCGGCACAAGGCCTACTACAAGAATCTGGCATCGCTTCGCGAGAAACGGCGTTATTGGTTGGTAATGACCGATATGCCACTCGAATCGGCATCGTGTATGATCATGTAGCAGGTCCCTGTCAGGAGTCCTCATGCACTTTACTCCATCTCATCATCGCTGTCGTTTAGAGTGACTTTGCGCTTGCCTTCAACTTTGCGCGTCTTCACCGCAGGCAATGGAGTAACAGAGCGAGAGCGACTCACAGACGGCTCAGCCATCTCATCATCGCTATCTGACAGTGTCGTACGACGCTTGCTATGCTTCTTGATAGGTGGCGCTGGAGTAACAGACCGAGAACGGCTCTCAGAAGGTTCAGCCATTTCATCATCGCTATCTGACAATATAGTGCGGCGTGTACGGCGTTTCTTGACAGGCGGTACTGGCGTTACAGAACGGCTGCGACTCGCTGATGCTTCAGCCATATCATGACTGTCTGCGGAAACTTCTTGTCTGCTTCGGACGGGCAGCTCGGTAACCTTTTCATCTGTGGCTTTGAAAGTGACGGCTCGCTTGCGCTTGACTCCACGGGATGAAGGCGCGACCTCTTCGGATTCAGGACTTGCCACGAACTCATCTTCGGAGTCCTCAGAAGAAGGGTTGTCAGAAGATTGGTCCTTGGGGTCAGATTCTGCATAAGCAACTTTGCCGCCCTGATGTCTACCTGAGCGACGCACTCCTTCATTCTGCTCGGCTGGCTTGCCCTCAGTTCGGCGTTGAGCTCTCTGATCACGAGCAGATTGCTGTTCTCTGCGCCGTCTCTCAGTAGGTGGTTCAGATATGCTGATCGCATTTTCACGTAGAAAGTACCAATCGTCTTCGGTAAACTTTTTCATCGGTTTGGTCACCTACACAATGTTAGTGTCCACTCAACATCCAATCTCCAATGCAACATGCACGACACCCTCGCCAGCGCACCAAGCAGTCCAAGCAACCAATAGGGAAACGTCACATACTTGCCACTGGCCCACCAGCATCTCTCTCAGCCCTCTCTTCCAAAGCCTGAGTTACAAAATCATGCGGCCTTGCTACTTTCACAACTTCCAAAAGAGTAACACGATCATCTCCGAACTTTTCTGCATGCTCTCTACCAGTCATCGAAGAGAACTCCTTCTCAGGACGGCCGGACAGGGTTGTAGGGAATCCGCTGGGATCTGACATCGTTGTGAAGCTGTGTTGGAGGGGTTCTTGATGGTGAGATTTTGGTTAGATGCGCTGAAGAAACGAGGAGGTGTAGATACAGCTGGTTTGGTTGGTAGTGTATACATCCTCGACATGGTATCTGTGTCTGAGTGCGGCTCAGGACAAAGACGATGCGAAGTCGACTTCGACGCATCCGGCCATTTTACCATCTGCCGTTGAGCCTGCATAATGATTCTTTGTCCCCAAGCTGGCGAAAGTCCAGACTCATGGGACTTCAAAGGAGAAGAGAATGAAACTTCGAGACGACAAATGGTATGCGAGCACGAATCATGGAGCAGGACGAAAAGTCAAGATATGGCCACTCCTCGAAACTCGAACTCATAGAGCCTTCGAAGGTCATTGCTATGTCTTGTCTCAGGGAAAATTGGCCTGAAGTCGAAATCTATGGCTCCTTCGTGGTCAGGTACTGAGATCCCCATCTGTGCTGGACATGTTTGGTGAACAGAATACGATCGTGAGTGGATTGTGGATCTCGTGAGCTACGAACGGGCAAGGTGCTTTCTCGCCGAATTTGGTGGGCCTCATCTCACTGATAGCGAGGGGTATTAAGATTGAGACGATAGCAAGTGGAATCGAAGAAGTTGTTGTTCTGATTGCAAGGGAGGTTAGGTAGGGAAGGAACGACCTACTCCCACGCACGGTTCCCAACATCTGTTCACCTTACCGAATCAGCTCAATGCGCTTTGAAAGAATCGTCATTCTCAAGATAAGACAAGGTAGCGATCAGTTGTCGCGAAATATCTTGTAAATCTTTCCAGAGCGTCTCATGGCTGCGACTTGCTCCTGCTCAACTTCGGTATAGTCATAGATGTTGGCAGCGGAGGTAGAATCAGCAATAAGAAGCACCAACCTCACCAATCCGGAGTCCTTAGGGTAGGGTTGTTCGCTGTTCCGGTGTGTCTTGTTTTCTATCGGTTTTCTCAAATGTAACAGCGAGGGGGAAGACCAACAGGCTACTCGATCCAGCAACCATAAATATAGATGAGGCCTCCGATCGAAGGGAACCCAGCATATGCAGCATTCTTACAACGAGCGGTCATTGGGATCAAGTAGAGTGGTTGATGAGGCAAGCCATGCGTCCATCCGCCGCCTTGATGAATCCATCTATGTTGGCTGCATATGAGGTTCGCAGAGCTGACTTCTCACAAAAGGCAGATTTTAGCCAACAGCTTAATTTCTTCAAACGGTATCCGCTGCCTCACAGAGACCTCCTGCCGAAGCACATCGTCTACAACGACTATCAATGGTGGAATCCAGATCGGAAGTTCCAGATCTGTGTATGCAGTTGTGCGTGCGGTCGGCATTCGAGGAACATTTAGCTAGACAAGAAACCTTCATTGGAAAGCAATGTGGACTGGTATAACGGTAGAACAATGAGAACTGTAGCGAGGTGATCATAAAGGACGGGAGACTGTGGAAAGCTCAGCGCAAAGGATCTGGCCGAGAATTTCTGGCAAGCGTGATCGCGGGAGCTCTTTCGGCATACTCGAGTATGTCTGTCAGACGTATGTAGCATTGCCGACACGACAGAGCAGAGCGGGGTAGAGAAGCGGGTCAATGGAGCCAAGTTCGACAGCTGAACAAACCACCAGGTAATACGATGCATGTTGCACCATCCATCTTCTTGATTTGAGATAATCTCTGATCTGTAACTCGGAGTGTCGTCCATCAGTCTGATCTTCCTCGCACTCGGTACGAGCGGCAAAATCAAGAGTGTCAGATCTGACCATGTGTGAGAAACAAGGTTGTGGGGAAACTGGGAAGGCCATTGACTGAACAAGCTTGTGTGCCACCAACTCAGCATGCTATGGGATGCCAAGGTAACTTTAACGCTTTGTGTATGGCATGAGAATCATCTAGATATATGGCGTAACTTCGTCGTGCTCCCTCGCATACAGAGCGAGGCACACCGGTTGATCGCTACGACTAATCATCCTGTAGGATCAGATTGTAAGCGCTGGATGTTGATCCTTCGAGAGCATAAAGTCTCGTCTTATTCCTAAGTTCAGGATTTCTCATCTCATCGCAGACCACGTATGATCGTCTGCCTCGAAAATGTTCAGACTTCTATCAAGCAACGAACAATCTAATACTCTGAACTTGCTTCTTGTTCTTCTTGGAGCCACTGGAGCGTGTCTGTTCATTTCTTCAGTACTACAATATTGGCGTCTCCGACATATACCTGGGCCACCCCTTGCAGCATGGACAAATCTCTGGCTTATGCAGCGTATGAACGGCAAGGAGAAGTTTTACAACATCAGNAAAAGACTACATCAGAAGTACGGACCTGTTCAACGTTATGGTCCGAATAGAGTCATGTTCAGTGACGTTTCCGCTGTGCATTCTATTCATCCGACATCGAATATCCTTCCCAAGGTCTGTACACAGATGAAATAGTTATGATCTGCTCATTATATACGCAAAGCCCAAGAAGTCTAACATAAATCCACANNGGCTGATAATTATGACCCTCTCAAAGTGTTTGTCAATGGTTCCGAAGTTGCGTCCTTCATCGCCATCACCGATGATGACAAGGCTGCAAGGCTCAAGCGCTTCTTGCATCCAACTTTTAGTCCCAATGGTGTCTTGCGATACGAATCACATGTCGATCATACAGTGTCTGAATTGATCAGTCATCTTCGCGGTACCGGACCCACCACTGACCTCGCTCATTGGTTGGCCTGGTTCGCATTCGACACAATCACTCGCATCGGCTTCAGCGAGGATCAAGGATTTATGAGAGAACAGACAGATATAGGTGGGGCTGGTAAGGCAGCTCAAAGAAGGTTCGCCCATTGGAACTTCTACTGGACTATTCCATGGCTCGACGCACTCTTGTACAAGAACTGGTATGTTAGAAATCGCGTAGCAACACCATCAGGTCTCGTTAAGTTAGCGTCACGAGTTGTTCAGGCTCGTAAGGCCAAAGGAGGATTGGGAATTCACCACGATTTGCTCGATCTGTACATGGAGTCTGGTAAACAGGATCCACAACTCTACACTCCGTCTACTATAATTGGCCTGACCATGACGACTATACATGCGGGAGCAGAGACTACTGCATATACTTCTGCTATATGCATGTATCTCATCCTCAGCAACAAACGTGTTCACGACAAACTGAGACAAGAATTACAATCTATCATGCCAGCGACCAGCTCCGACTGGGAACTCCCTGAATTGTCTGTGCTACAAAAGCTGCCTTACCTGGAAGCTTGCATCAAAGAATCAGCACGCGTCAAGCCATCGGCCAACATCATGGGCGAACGTGTGGTGAACAGCGACGACGCCATCATTGCCGGAGTGCCAGTCCCAAGAGGCACGATTGTTGCCGTGAACACGGCTGGCCTCAACACAGATCCTAGTATCTGGGGTTCAGATGTCGAAGTGTTTAGGCCAGAACGCTGGCTCGAGGCCTCCGAAGAACAACGAGTGTTGATGCATCGTGCTAACCTCACCTTCTCCGCGGGTAAGCGCATATGCCTTGGAATGCATATTGCTTGGATGGAGATGAAGAAAGTCATCTCGGCTTTGGTCATGAATTCTGATGTAAGTCACGCCTGAATTGACTTTGCTCTATAAGTCATAGGAGGATGCAAGACTGACGAGAAACAGATTGAGTTGGTTCATCCCGAAGAAGATCTAAAGCAGACATCTGGTGTCTTTGGCGTTCCGGAAGAGATCAAGGTATACATTCGTTCACGCACGAAGGCTTGGATAGCGGCCTTGGTTATTGATGACAATTTCCATGGGGACTTCAAAACAGGTCTTTGAGTGGTTTTGATTTTCATTTATGCATAATGACTCCTTGAATTATCTCTGGTTGGAGTATACCAGCTGACGCCTGTTCCTGTGCTCCGCGCTCTCAATAAAATGCTTTTCCTCCATGCTTTTGATAACCATGCTTTTGATAACCATGCTTTTGATAACCATGCTTTCGATAATACATGCTGCTCATAGTTCATGCTTTCGATAACCCCTGCTCTCATTACACATATCTAGCTTCTTGTCTTCATGCTTCAATAATTCATGCTCCCATGCGTTTCCGTCATCTCATCATAAAAGAAATCCAAATAAACAAAGGAAAAGAGAAAAGTGAAAGCGGCTCAATGCGCTCTTCAGCCAGCCCACGAAAGTTCTTTGTGCCACAAGAGGGTTGAAGTTGATCAATGGTTCTTACGGCCATCGTGGATGTAACCGTGTTCAGTAAGACGGCGACGGATGCGCTGCTGACGGAAGCGATTTGCATCCTTACGCTGCTGCTCGTCTGCCCAGTTGAAGTTTGCATTAGCTACCTTGCGGCTGTTGTATTGGACCCACTCCCATCTGGTGCGGGCTCTGTCGACCGGGAGCTGAACACCAAGGGGGCGAGGTTCATCCTTCTTGAAATGCTCGTTGAGAGCGAGAGCGCCGTTGGGGATGTCAGGGGTGTTGTCGGGGGCTTTGAGGGGGAGGTTTGTGGGAGGGTGAACGAGGGCCAAGCTCGATCTCTTGGTGGCCTGGGTGGGTTTCTTCACAATTGTGACCTCGTCCTCTTCGTCATCCTCATCCCCTTCGGTGGAGGTCTTGACTGACTTGCTGACGAGTTTCTTGGAGTTTCTCAAGGTACGACGATCATTGTCGGGATAGGCGGCACCGGCGTCGTTATCGACTGGAGTTGTCTTGACCTTCTTCACAACCCTCTTCGATCTGTTGGGAGTAGGCAGATCCTCATCTGGGAGCGAGAAGTCGGCTTCCTCATCTTCATCGATGCGAGTCAACTTGCGCTTGGTACGACGCAGCATAGGGGACTTCTTCATGGTGTCGTCATTCTTAGCCTTCTTGGAACCAGTCAGGCTACTGATCTTGGTCGACAGCGCCTCATATTCTTCTTCTGAGTTGTTGCTCTCGTCGTCCCCGATGCGAATAACTTTGCGGTTGGAGCGAAGCAGCATAGGTGACTGCTCACCCGACTTTTCCTCGCGGCTGGTCCTCGGCTTCTTGATGGAGGTGGAACAGTCATAGTCGCTGGGGTTATTGTCGCTCTCTGAAGTGTCAGTGCTCTTACGTTTGCTGCGACGCACAGTTGCGGACTGTTCGAGAGTCTTGCTCAACTTGCTCTTGACAAGCGAGGGTTGAGTAAAGCGCAAGCCCTTAGTAGCAGGACCGACACTGCTGGTAGGCTTGATAGAGCCAGCAGGCTGAACTCCGCTTGAGTGGCCAAGGGTCGACAAGAGGTGGTTGACAGGCTGCTTGCCCTGACGTCTTGTGGAGCGGCCAGCAACTTCTGAATATTCGTGGCTCCGGATAGGGGCCAGTGATGCTGAGAGGGGCAGAGCTTCAAAGATGCCATCAAAGGGCAAGACCCTCTGCGAAGTAGCAGTGGTTGCATCAATCTGCACGACGGCAGAGTTGAAGGGGCGCAGTCCCATTGAAGTGTCAGTGGCTCCGTAGCCGATGTACTGCTGAGCATTGCCACCGTATCTCAGACTCATCAACGCGGATGCAGCTTCAAGTTCGGCAGGGCCGTATCTCAAACTCATGAGAGCTGAGGCAGCTTCCATGTCGGATGGGGCGATGTTGTTGTCTTCAGATGCGGCTTGGACCTCAGGGTCTGGAATAGTGCTGTCTGATTGTGATGCTTCGTCTTCAGGAGAAGCCATGTCGTTGTTTTGTGCGGCTGCTCCTGCCTCAAGAAGAGCAACAGCATTTGCTTGGGCGACACTAGCCCTCTCATCATAGCATTCCAGGGCGTCGTCGTAGAGGGAAGCATCCTCAGGGTTTTCCTTGTACATGTCATCCAATCCAGTGTCTCTCAGACGCTCGACAGCTTCCGGGCCAGACACCGACAAGAAAGTAGCTATAGACTCGATGCGCCAGGTCTCCCACTTCCAGCGCCATGNCTAATCGATGTTAGCATCTGCTTGTGATTTGATTCAAGAGAGTAGGAACTAGGTGCAGAGGGTTTGAAGCATGATAAAGGAGTTGATGGAGTACTGACCTCTCTTCCGGCGTGCGGCGCGGGCAAGGGGACGTGAAGTCACTGAGGTGCGTGGCTGACGTGTTGTAGCGCGAAGTGGACCTTGGGTAGAAGGCTGACCTCTCTGGCTGTCAAGAAGGCGTTGCGAACGACGAGTGGTCGTGGTGGTGGAAGTTGTAGTGGTAGTGCCGACAGCTTCATTGCGCTGATCAACTCCGGCTGGAGTGACGGCTGCGTCGTCCATGGTGAAAGTGAAGTGCAGACTTGCAAGCGACAACAAGGATTCTGAGAGTTAAGGAAGAGTCGTGGATGCACGCTGAAAGGTGTGTGAGTGACTGCGTCAGAAAGTAATGGTCGAGGAGAGAGTAGATGAGGACGCGTCAGGGGTAAAGTGTGCGCAAACATAGAATCACGTACCTAAAGCGTGTCTCTGATGATTTCAAGGCTCTTCTGAGCTGTAGAGAGAATGTTGAAGATGATTTGATGCGAGACGTGATGGGTTGTGGTTGATGTTGTGGTGAGGGTGGTATGGAGAGTGAAGCGAAGACGCGAAGAGCCATATACAAGTGAATGCGCGGCAACGACATCACCACCGTAGTGCCAAGACTGCATGGGCTAGTCTTGAGAGACCACACAAGGGACCGTCACGAACACAAGACCATTCAGGAGAAAACGATCTTGAATTCGTAATAGACAAATCGGTCCCCTTTCTCGTCCTCTCGCCAGACTCCAGTGACCTACCTCGAGCTGACCACCCTATCTCTCCATTCGTTACTTTGAACACATATCTCGTCATGTAGTCTCGATCCATGAACCATCGGAACTAAGCTTGATGCTGGTCAGAGGTGCATTGATCCGCCCCTGCACTTTTGGTTCTTGGGGGCAGATGACAGAGCCAATAGTATAGCCATCGACGAAAGTCTGCGCCAAAGCGTGCTGCACAACCGTGGCACCACTTTTTTTTAAATGATGAGTGATCTTGCGAAAGTAGGCACTTACTCTGTTCGTCCCACCTACGCAGTCCAATCCTGAGCGCCGGATAGCTCAGGCTTGACCGCAAGTCCTATGGCTGCTACGAAAGACCACTGTCTCTGACTCGAAACAACTTGATTGCTCGATACACATCTTCAATTGCTTGTACCTGATCGCTTGCCTCGAGGGCCGAGGTTTGAGAAACGCAAACTCTCAGAGCGGATCGCTGTGACAGGTCATGATAGATTCTGATGTTGAGGCGCTTCTAGTTGTCGAGAAATCCAGCACCAAAATGGAAGGATCGGCTCACCGCTGACATGGGTTGGAAGCTTTGCAAGACATGTCGTTGCTCGAGGGAGAATCTCGGACAAAGTTGTGGAGAAAGCCAGACTGCAGGGAGATTTGTTCATGCACATTCCTCGCTTCCTCTTGCAAATGCCTCCTCATCAGATTCCTTGATACTTTTTTTCTTGTCCACCTTCTTTGCTAGTCCACCCTTACCAGATTCGTCTTCACTTGCCGCTTTGTATTAGGTCGATCGAGTCAGTTGCGCTGTGCACATATTCTGCTCTCCACGACACGCACTCCTGTTCAATACGAGCTCAACCTTGCGAATGCAATTTTTGTGATTTCGAAGTACACATTGAACCTCAAAGTACAAAAACGATCGAAACTTCAACTAATGCAACATCGGCCAAGGTTGTTGCGCTGCACTACGTAGAATGCGCCTGTAAGAACAAAAGCTGCGGCTGTGACTCTTGTACAAACTCCTGTGAGTACTTTCCTGAAGGCGCTCCGTTGGCTGTAAGGAGCTGGTAAGAGATGTGCGTTGAACCCTTTTCACCATCCGTGTTCCTCCTCCATGTCGTATGCCTTCTTTATCGTCATCCTATCACTCTCCAGTGTCCATCTTCTCGTCATCCTGTCCCTCCTCATCATTTCCGTTCTCTCCATCTTCTTCACCTTCATCATCGTGAGCCGCAGTGTTGGCAATGCCGGTGTTTTTCTTGCGGCGATCAATTTTGACACCCAAGCGTTTGAAAATGCCTTGGGTAGTGCGCGAGCGCCAGTGATTAGCGAGCCTGACGCTCTTTTCAGAAGTCCAGTCAAAGGGGTTCTCACNTCTGCGCTTGTAGACCTCCCATCTGAAGGTGGTCAGGGAAGCGTCGGTGGGAACCTTGACGCCGAGGGGCACCAGCTGACCAAGCTTGAAGGGCTGGTCCATCTCTAGGGCACCAGGAGGGAAAGCAGCAGCAGAAATTGTAGCGGCAGGCTGAGTCGGGACAGCGACGTGGGGACCATGGTGGATTGTCGAGGGGCCGGCAGTCGGACGGTTGTTCACTGCGAAGACACTCATCATGCTTGCTTGGGGCCTTGCTTGAGAGGTAGGGCGACGAGTAGCGGGGATGCGAGACGCCATAGGAGGGCCGTGATCAGGTGAAAGGTGAGTGTCTGAAGTGGACACAGAAGATTCGCCGACCGGACCCTCGTGCTGGGTCAAAGCGCTGATGAGGTGTTGCATAGCAGCCTCCTGCTCACGGTGGATGGGTCCTGGGAGCCAATCCAAGTTGTCTTGTCTCATGTGGGCACCCCAGACGTGGGCGACGAGCTGGTACTGATACATGAATGTTGCCGGGCATTGGCGGCATTGGTGGCTCATTGAGTCAAGGCCTGAGAGTAGTTAGTGTCTGAGAACTCCTTCACGTACAANGATGACCTGGCACGTTGACTTACTCTGGTTCTGCTCGATATCAAAAGGAGCAGTCTCGAAGTTGAAGATCAGAGCGTCGTCTTCCGGGACGCGGTCATCGACTGGTGCTTCTTCTTCTTGCTCCTGAGGGAGCACGTCAGGGGCAGCAGTGGCCTGAGCAGTCGCAGAGATGTCCTCATGTCCGGCAATAGACTGAGTGCGGTTGATGCTGGCGGCGGCGCCTACACGTCTTGCGTCNNAGTAGATGTCGCCTAGACAAAAGGCATTCAGGTTCACAAAGAACGACTTACTGTGCTCGAGCGGGACTCTCAATCTGTCCATACCAGTATCGGCCAAATAAGAGATGTGATTGATATCGCCTAGGGTTAGACCTTCAGACCATAGTGGTCTTAGGGGTGGGGGAGTTTCGAGCTGCATGGGCTTACTCTTAGTACGTGCCATGTTGTGAGACTGTTCCTCGCGTATTAGTATGAAAGAGGGCAGGAAGATCGAAGGAAGTACATACGAGGGTGTGAGATGCGAGGAAGTTGTATTAGTGGCTACGTCAAACAGGAGAAGACGAGTTTGGGAGTGATCGGGTCGTTAACAAGAAACAAGCCGAGTCTTGATGCAGTTCTAGTAGAAACGAGTTGATGTCGCGGAAGATAGTCAAGAAGTGAATGTCGAACTAAGTCGACGTCGACGACACTAGTAAGATATCCCGGCTGGTTTCTGTAGCTACCTCGGGTCGACGACGACAACAACAACCTCGTCTTACTTCTTGCTAGACAGTCTTTATGGATCATGACCTACCTTATAGCGATATGTTATTGCTTGGGATACTATGCAAACCTAGCTTCCTACTTTTATAATATTGACCTTAGCAACAAGATGCCTTTCATGTTGTCGATATCCTGGAATAATTGAGTATGCATGCAAAGATGCGTAGGATGACCTGATTCGTTGTACTAGAGATGATATACAACTACAGAAGAAGGCCATGGACCAGGGGTGTCCTGAGTTTATATAGGTAGTATAGCCAGGACTCCCTTGCTTACAAAGGCTAGAAGCACATCCCTTGCTTGGGATTTCCTATTATCTTACATTCACCACATCCGTGAAATGTGCACAGAAAACCGTGAAGATGCACCATGCCCAGAGAAGTCTTTGTACAGCGTCCGCAACTTTGACTAAGAATTTTTTAAAGGCAAATGACTGCTGCGTTTTTACAGCAAAAGTTCGTCGAGCCAGCTAAGCATCTTACATCGTATCCCATCACCATGAGTCTAGAGAAACCAGGTGGTGTCTAATTTTCTTCTTTTGTGGTACGCCATATCACCGTCCCTGGTTTCGAAGATTCATTAGTATATTCCGACAGATCTGGCAAAATCAGGAGGGCAAAGACGACTTTTGCGGGTCCACGACTTGGGGATCGTAGTCCGGCAGATTGTTCCGGAGGTCGGTGTGCATGTATGGTGGAGTGGTTGCAATGATTGCGCATGATCTGGAGCCATGCAACCAGGCGAAGCCGGCATGAGAGATCAGCCAGATGTTTTGGCGCTTGGAAATGCCTGCTCAGATAGAAGTCGCAAGAGAAAAGCGGCTCCAACGAGATGTGGTTTCCAGAGAATGCTGAGCTGAGGCCGAGTGCAAAGTTGACGTGGGAGCCTTTCAAGCAGTCTTCTCTTCCTCATCATCTCCTTCCGGTCTCTCTCTGGCTTGGATGACAATCCCAAACTTCTTCTTCAACTCCTCGACTTCCAGAGACCATTTCTCAATCAGAGGATGCGCATCGGCCACATCCCGGAAAGTAACATCCTCTTCATCNNCCTTGCCATGAACCTCGAACTTCCAAATCCCATCTTCGCCAAACCACTCTCTGCCAAACAGACTCTGCAATCCCAGCTCCTCCCGCGCCGCCACAAACTTCGTAATCACGTCTTCTTTGACTTCCGTGGTGATGGAAGCAGAAGGTTGGATAGCGCGAACAACACCTTCAAGGACTCCAAGCAAAAATCCAGCTTTGATTCCAATAACAGCACCGAGAGAGAATCCCTCGTCGAAACCGTGTTGGACGTGCTCAGCTTTGGATACAGAGATACCATCTCGGTAACCAGAAGTCACGTGCACGCTGCGCAGGCGTGGGATATCCGAGCGTTCCGAATTCGCGGTGTTGAGAAGTTGTGCAGGGATTTGGATGTCATTGGTGTCATGTTCCTGTGATGGCGATAATGCAGGCGAAGTTGGTGCTGAGCCGAAGATATCGTCGTGAAGTTCTGAAGTGGTGATAGGTTCGGGAGATGGAGACATGTCTGGTGTAGAAAGTGCGCCTGGCACTTCGCGGACCATTTCTTGTTTCTACAGTCTGGAGTTGATGCGATTGTTGTGTGAACTGTTTGAATGCAGTCACTGGCGTTGATGAAACATCAAGGTGAAGTTGCGCGAAGCCGAGGAAATTTTGCTTAGTCAGCGCTTCCATTCCCTGGAAAGGGCCTCTTTCTCAACCTCTTTCCCTCGTCAATGATATTTATATGGACTTTTCTATGGGTAAGGCAAGGAACCGACATCGCTTGAGTTGTTTTCGCATTCTCATCTGAATGTCGTGATCACACGAGTGTCTTGCATCGACAGTCAAGGGCCAAGAGATCGAGTCCGGGTAAGGCGAAAATCGAAACCGGTTGGGTAGGGCATTATACAATGCATGAGCAGCTCAGGCTATCTCTATGTTTTATGTATGTCATCTATGGGCTGTACTCCGAAGGGTCGAGAGTGTCCTCTACAGACAGCACGTTTAAAGCGTACTTGTGGGGCTCAGTCCTCCAGCAGCTCTGAAGTTGCAGACCTGCGTCTTCCCACATTTTCTCTTGCTCCTCCTCATCGAACTTGTGGCTGCTGACAACATGCAGACCGTGGGCTTCCTTCAAGTTCGCGCCTCTGACATTTAAATCTCTTTGAGGAACAAGGTATTGCTCATGTCTTCCCTGCTCGGCATTCCACACTCCTCTGACAGTCCACTCCTTTGGGTCAAAGGTTTCGTGATTCAGTACCTTATTAGCGTGGTGCAAGATGTTGGAGATGAAGCGATGATTGCAACCCTCTGCGTCATTGTAGGCATGCCATACTTTATCACCATCCTTGCATCCGTCGACACCTACAACAAATAAGGTCTTCTGTTTTGAGCTCTTCACGGCTTGAACAAAGCCACCGAGGAACTCGGCCGCCTCAGAGCCTGATGAGCTACCGATGGTGGATCCAAGGGATAGGATGCACTTCGGACGCATCGCGAGTGATTCGGTTTGTAGCCAGCGCAGGCCTTCGTCGTAGGTACCTAGAAGACCATGGCATTTCACATATTGAAATGACGAAGGCGAGATGTCCATGAGAGTTCTTTCGAGTTCAGAACGACTCAAGTCGAGGGCATAGTAGTCCACGGGCTTATGTTGGGCTTCTAGCGCATCGAGCAGAATCTTGATTTTTCTGAGGCATCCGCTTCCGAGTTCCAAAACAATAGAGCCGGGTGCGATTTGTCGAGCGATCTCGTTGCTGTGTTGTTTCAACAGCTCGATTTCGCAGTTGGTGAGGTAGTACTCGGGAGAGTAGGTGATAGCTTCGAAGTTCTGCAAGCCCTTCTCGTCCCAGAGAAGTAATGATGGGAACTTTGGTGGAGTTGCGGATAGGCTAGCTTCGAGCTCTTTCACCAGCGAGATGTCGTGAGTCGAGGAACGAATGTCGATAATGTCGACTTCTGTCTTGTTGCCAGGCGAGTGTGGAGGAGTTTCCATCGTTGATGAATGTCTCGAATTACGTTGAAGTCAAGCGGGATATGAATAACGATATGTCCTTCGGCGTTGAAGCGAAGATTAGAGGCACGATCAATGCTCGCGAGAATGAGGAGAGAATGTTTGAGAGGAGAAGAGACAGAAGCCAGGTAAAAACAGAGCACATAAAAACATTATGACATGGGAAACTGCACCTTCCCCGTTCTCGGTATTATCGAGGTTGGGAGGGGTAAACAAAGGACTGTCATCTTGACGTGACCTGTTGCTGATTGAGGCCTGAATCGTTATCCGCCCGGTCGGGATACCGAGTGCGAAACATGCAAGGTACTCAGACACTTGCTTATCCGAGTTTTGTATCCCTGTTGATATGCAATATGTTTACTAGGGATGGACAATGCAGCATGCAGTCATGGTGATGCATTTGTTGTTTCTAGCCATAAATCTTGGCCGCTTGAACTTCTGTCCTTTGGGCTGTGGCCATTGCACTTCGTGACCACGAACGTGGCTACGAGCCCCGAGTCTCAATTCACACTCTTGAAGATTCACAGTGAGATATCATCTCGAGTCTCGAGAGTAGATACTTGTCGAAAATGTGCCGTAACTATGTCGCGCTGCCTCAGTGCCTTCCGAAAGCGTCCTGGATCGTGACGAAACCAAGCATCACATGCCAGATTAAACATGAGATCATCCTCGACCCAATTGTGATCTTTTTCAGATCTGGTTTTGCTATGTTTGGTAATGATTACTCCCTGTCAAAATCGAACAAGTACTTGGTAAGGGTCACTTGTACTCACGCGACCTTTGATTCGTCCTTTTGAATTCATCTCCCTGCTTGTCTACAGACTACATTTCTGCACAACTACTCTCTTCAGGTGCTCTATCATGTCTCCAAAGATATCAGAGGTAGACCTCCTTATAACCGGTGCCGGTCCTGCTGGATTGATGGCTGCAGCTTGGGCAAGCCGCTGCAGCCTCAAGACCAGAATCATCGACGAAAAAGACACCAGAGTCAGAACCGGCCAAGCAGATGGTCTACACTGCAGAACACTCGAGATCATGGATAGCTTCGGCAGTCCCAGCATTGCCCACGAGATCCTCGGACAGGCTTGTGTAATCAAGGAGATCAGTTCATGGGCATGTACACATTCCCCAAAAAAAACATTATCGAGAAGAAAGNNAAACAATGCTAACAGTGCAATTCAGAATCCCAAAGAAGGCCATGAGCAGCATATCGAAAGATCAGAATCAGTGAGGTCTGGCGAGGAAGATTTGCCTGGTAGTCGGTATCCTCAAGTGAGTCTTAGTCAAGGCAGTGTCGAACAAGCCTTTCTAAATTTTCTGGAACGAGATGGCGACAAAGTGCGGGTTGAACGCAACTTGACTNNCCCCCTGAAGCTTCATGTTGAAGAAGCATCGGTGGATGATCATGATGCATATCCTGTCGAAATCCACCTGCGAGGATTGGGCAAGAATGAGCGGGCTGGTTCTCCTGATTCTGAAGGTATGTGCTTTGCCTGGAGGTTTTGTGTTCCTTCTGACCGAGTCTTAGCAGCCCAAAAGCCTGCTACAGAGATTGTTCGAGCAAAGTACGTCCTAGGAACCGATGGAGCACACAGCTGGACACGAAAAGCACTAGGTCTCCAAATGGAAGGCGACACAACCAACAAACACTTTGGCGTCATGGACTTTATCCCCCTCTCCAACTTCCCAGACATCAGGATCTCCTGCGCAATCCACTCTTCCTCAGGCAGTATCATGACTTTACCACGAGAAAACGGATTGGTCAGATTCTACGTCCAATTGGGAGAGTCCTCAGTCCAAGGAAGCAATTTCGATCGCAGCAAAGTGACTCCTGACGATATCATCGAGACGTCTCGGAAGATTCTCCAGCCTTATACTTTGGATTATGGCCACTGTGATTGGTTCTCTGTCTACACAGTCGGGCAGCGTCTAGCTCAGTCTTTCAGCCACCTTGACCGCGTCTTCCTCGCAGGAGATGCCGTACACACTCACTCTCCAACCATGGGAGCAGGCATGAACGTCTCCATGCAAGACAGCTACAACCTAATCTGGAAAATCGCCACCGCGATCCGCACACGCAACACCTCAATCCTCGCAACCTACAATACTGAACGCATGGTCACAGCAAAAGAACTCATCGACAAAGACCGCGCAATGTCAAACTTCTACTGCGACGGCCCTTCTGCAAACTCAAAACGATATCAAGAGTTCCGCGAAGCCTTTCGGGATTTTGTTAGTGGTGTTGCTGTGGAGTATGGTCCCAGTGTCTTGACGTCCTCAGCAGAACCCTCGAATGGAGGCGAGCACAATCGCAAAGACTCACGACAAACCCTCCANAAAATCTCCTCCAAGCCTTGGCTCGCAAAGAACCTGATCCTAGGCCAACGAATCCCATCTTATCGCGTTACAAACCACTTCACAGCAGAATTGGCACATATCCACTCCGCTCTAAAAAGCAGCGGTCAATGGCGAATACTCCTCTTTCCCGGAGACCTAAGCACCTCCCGGTTTTCCGTTCTTCAAAACCTCGGCCACAAACTTTCTGCNCCCTCATCCTTCATTCGTTCTTGTACACCCCCTTCTTTACCCATCGACTCCGTAATCGAAGTTTTGACTATACACACAAGTAACAGAACCTCCTTCCCAGCTCTGGAACTCCCGGATGTTTTCCATCCATGGAATGCTAGCAAAGGCCACGATTACCATAAAATCTTTACAAGGGACAACGAAAGTGGAGATGACATCTACAAAGCCTTTGGTATCGATGAGGANAAAGGATGTTTGGTGGTCGTAAGACCTGATCAGCATGTAAGCTACATTGGAGAACTAGAGGACCTGGAGAGTGTTGGAACATATTTTGAACGGATTCTGAAGGTGGTGGATGGGAAACAGATCACCTAAACACCAAAAACACGTTGGGGTGATAATCATGCAATATGCATTTTGAATTGTGTAGCTTTAATTTGGGTCATGCAGTTTACCCATGATACTCGGGACTCTTCTAGATCTTGTAGAAGCAGAAAGCGTGGTAGAAACCAGCTGCCTCCATCTCTTCTTTCGTGCCCAAGAATCTGCCCTCCCTGTCCTTGACTCGCATGCGCTCACTCAGTGGTCCAAGCTCGTAGTCATCCTTTTCATCCTCCCAAACTTCTGGGAAGGGCTTGCGGTACATCAATTCCAAGCCATACTCTTCTGCAAGAGCACGGAATCCTTCCCATGGTACCACAAACTCGGGCACATCGACAGCTTCTTCGAGGTAGTAGTAGTACTTCCAGCCAAAAGGCGGTCTGAAGACACCATCGAAAGGCAGAGGCTGCGACTCCGGGAATTTGACCTTGTAGATTGAGTTGCCCCATTCAAGAGGTTCTTTCGGTAGTGCTGGCGCTTTTATGACGGGTTTCGGTTTCTCCTCGCCAGCGATGGCATTATCGATCGGTGCTTGAGGGTTCCAGTCATCATTGTCGGCAGTGCCGTTCGCTGTAGGTTGCAGACTCTTTTCTGGATCCCAGTCATCGTCATCGTTGGCCCCATTGGCAACTTGCGGTGGGTCGAGAGGCTTTTCCGGATCCCAGTCGTCTTCATCATTTTCAACATGCGGATCGAGACTTTGCTCAGGGTTCCAATCATCGTCTCCAGCAGTAGTGGCTCCAGATGGTTTCTCAGGATCCCAAGCATCATCGTCATCGTAGTTCAGACCAGCTGGTGGTGAGTCCTCCTTTGTTGGTTCTGAGGGTTTCACTCCGCCTTTCATGTGTTGCTCGATCTTTCTGCGGATGATATCCGAGTTGGGCATGACACCAAGGAAGCGACCACCTTTCTTCAGAGCACCAGCAACATTTTTGAGCATACCTCTGGCAGCCTCCTCACTCTCATAAGAATAGTGCAGACAAAACATCATCGAGACGACATCAAAGCCTCCTTGTGAGAAGCGTGCAGTGATAGCACCAGTTGTGTCAGGACCAGCGTGAGGGTCGAAGCCAACCTCCCGTACTATGGGAATGTTTGCCAGACTTACACCGAAAGCGTCTTGGGCAAAGAAGTGAGCTTCGAGGTGTTTGGCGTTTCTGGGGCCCCTCCTTCGTCGCTGCATCTCAATGTATCTGCCTCTTGCTTGGTCGATGGAGACGTCGGCGGGGTCTACACCAACATATAGACGTGGTGTTTGAGGAGCGGATTGCCATTNTTGCAGATCACCACCTTTACCACAGCCCATGTCGAGAACAATAGGACGATAGTCCCTGTCTTCTGATGGGGAGAACTTTTGGATCATGCATGACTTGATCCAGTTGTTCAGGGATCGCAGACCTTGGATCTTAGACTCTGTTTTTCTCCAGTCTCTGCCTCTCTCTGGGACGGCATTGTAATGTGCGCTGACGACGTCTGTAGCAGCAATTGCACGATTCTGTTGTACCTGCTTGCGCTCCTCCTCCTCGCGTTGCAATCTCTTCTGCTCGGCGGCTTGTCTAGCAGCGACACTGATTCTTGAAGAGGCACCAGGACGCTTTCGTGGAGGAGAACGAGGCGGGGATGGCGGATCGGGATCGTCGCGACGGGTAGAGCTTGTGAGAGGACTGCGTTGACGTTTAGGCGCTCTGTTTGAGGGAAGGTCGGCCTCTCTTATGCGCTTGCGCGATGGCTTCTGGTATGAGTCTGACTCGGGGAGGGGTGAATCGGTAGGCGGACTGCGGCGTCCTCTACTCGAGTCCTGGGTCTGACGAGGCATTGTGTCGTGTGCTTAAGACGATGCGTCGAGGATGCGGTGAAGCAGAATATGCGAAATTCGAGCGACTATACGGAGGATGGGCGTATGCAAGTAGGTTGGCTATGAGGAACAAGAAGAACAAGTCAAAGAGTGAGATCGGACGTAAATCCGTTGTGGTGCTCGAGAATAGCTAGCAATAGGCGCCGTGCCAAGAGCTGCATCAGAGCAATGTCGCTTCTGGGAAGGAGCAACCAAAAGATGCTTTCGATTCTGCTGATGGAGGAGTAGCCCGATAGCAGTGAATGCGTCCCTCAGAATCTATCAGACACTAAACAATTCAAGTGGAAGGAGCAAGTAATGCCATGTCAAGACTGAGTGAAATCATCGGGGCTCGGTGAAGCTGGCCGACGCGCACGGACACGGCGAGTCTGATTGGGAAGCTCCAGCATCATCATCATCGCCCTCGCCATCAAACACACACTGTGAACACGACAATCACACGCGACTTACTCTCCATCCACTCCTTCCGCCCTCCTTCTACCCATACAAAACCGCCAACATGGGTGACCCGCAGTACATGAAGTTCCCCGACCTCAGGCTGGCCCAGTCTGTCTTCACCCTCGCCTCGCCCTCCGCCTCGTCGTCAGCGAAACAAACATCCCTCACAGCTCTCCAAGATGCCATCCGAGAGTACAAGATGGCTCCCTTGTACCACTACCTCGCACATCCTCAGACTGGCAAGTTGAATGGCTCCGGAGAGTCTGGTTCGAGCCAGAAGACCTCATCATCCTCACCCATGCCATCGCTACGAAGAACATCCAGCATCAACACAACAAGCATCATCGGCGTTCTTGGAGGTGTCAAGCAGACCGGCGGAGCTGATCTACCATGGGATGAGAAGTTGTACGAGTCGATGAAGCGCGAGAACGAGGAAGAGCTGGCCGCTATCCAGAAGGAGGAGGACGAAGCTGCTGAGCGTGAAGGCGACACCGAGGTCAATACTGCCCGTGGCAAGCGCGCAGAACTCTATGCACGTATTGGCGACAAGGACAAGGCCCTCGAAGCTTTCGAGAAGCTCTTGGAAAAGACTGGTATCCTGGCATCCAAGATCGACATTGTTCTGGCCATCATCCGCATCGCCATGTTCTTCGACGACAAAACCCTGGTCAAGAAGAGTGTTGAGCGCTGTTCAGCCTTGGTCGAATCTGGTGGTGACTGGGTATGTTGCAGCTCCTGCGTCGAACGAGCCATATCTAACATACATCACAGNGACCGTCGCAACCGCCTAAAAGCTTACCAAGGTCTCCACCTCATCACCATCCGCTCCCATGCTGCTGCCGCTCCCCTCCTTCTCGACTCTCTCAGCACCTTCACTGCCACCGAGCTTTGCTCATACAGTAACCTGGTCGTCTACGCTGTCCTCGCTGGTAGCGTGGCTCTTNNCCCTCGCCGCGACTTCAAGTCGCGTGTCGTTGACGCTCCTGAGATTCGCGCCATTGTCGGTTCCGAAGACGCCAACGAGAGACTCGCCGGTCTTTCAGGTGCTGTTTCCTCGCAACCATCAGCCGGCACTGACACAAACGCCATGGACGTTGACACCACCTCTTCAGCCACCCCCAGACCCGCCGTCGTAAACCTCACCACTTTGAGTTCAGGTTCCGCCGAGCAAGAAAAGGCCGAACCCGAGATCGACTTCTCTCCTCTTGCTCAGATGATCCGCTCTCTCTACTCAGGTCACTACCAAAACTTCTTCCGCGCCCTTAGCACAGTCGAGACCCAGTTCCTCGCCCAGGATCGCTACCTCTATGAGCATCGCCGCTGGTACGTCAAGGAGATGCGCCTGCGCGCATATGCACAGTTGCTGCAAAGTTACAAGGTTGTTGGCCTGGAGAGCATGGCTCAGAGTTTCGGAGTCAGTGTTGATTGGTTGGACCGTGATTTGGCTCCGTTCATTGCTAGCCAGCGCCTCCCTTGCACTATCGATCGTGTCAAGGGTGTCATTGAGACACAACGTGCTGGTGACAAGAACAAGCAGTAAGTTTTGCATATATCTACAGTATTAATGACAGTCACTAATCTGAAGCCACAGNNGTACACTGATGTCGTCAAGCAAGGTGACCAGCTGATTACCAAGCTTCAAAAGTACGGCCAAGTCGTCAGACTGCGCGGTAGCGAGAGAACCTAATTGCTTTAAACGAGCAGGTAAACATAATGCATGATGGTCAGGGGAATGACATGAACAGGTGTGTACCATAGAAGAAACAAATGAGCAGAGACAAGCATACACAAGGAAGCATGCTTGCCTGTCATATTCAAAGTCAATGAAAGGAAATATTGCACCCAAGCCCAGTGTTCGTTCAGTCACGCCAACCACAATTGTGGAAGTGTTTTGATTCTTTGCATTTGGCATTTGAAGATTCGTGCAGCAATGACCACAGCAAAAATAATTTGCATGTTTTGAGAGTCAACTTTGAGAACGCTGAGGCGTATGTTCCAGCCTGAATGCTAGGTTGTCGTCTATCGCAACATTTGAATGTCCAGCTCTTGGTTGGATTCACCTTTGGTTCGTGTCGCGTTTACTACGTCTTGCAGCAACAGCTAGTGTCCAACCATAACACGAACAGTAACATAGTCTTCTGTTAGAGCTTTGCTAGAAATCAAATATGCCAAAATCGACCAGATGTGTTGTTTGATGGAGATATTTTGTAAAGACAGAAAGAGAGACAGGGTTGTAGGGATAACGAGAAGCTCGGCGCACCTTCCCCGCAAAGACCCCCGAGGCGCGACCTCACGCATCATCAGCGGCCTCGTTGATGAGAGTCGCAATTGCATACACACAATCAGACCAAACATGTCGTCAACAGATATCGCTTCTTCGTTCGTCGAGGACGCTCCGCCAGGCGAGGTATCACATNNTCTACTGTTCGAGTGTGCAGAGTGTAGAAGCTAACTCCTGATAGCTGTCCAATGTCATCACCGGTATACACACAGCGCCCACTCGACCCCTTACGCCCAACACTTACGAACTACTCCAGACATCAAGGCTCTGACACCTTCCGAGTCAAGTTTGATTTCCATGATCTCTCCTGCCCTCACCAAATACCACGAGACACAATTCAGCGCAGTCAAGCTCCCGGGCAGTAGCGGCAGCGTTCTTGTCAGCGAGTACAACAGCCTGGGCAACAACCGCTACTACGACAGCGCAAACAACACCGCTTTCGACTTTGATCCTGTTGAGCANAAGGCTTCCAATGCTCAGAGCCACTCTCTCGACAGCCAAAACGCCGACCTGATCCAGAAGCTTCACAAGGCCCTCTGTGCGCACGCCGATGAACACTACCCTGCTGCCACTGTCGGTGTCTTCCCAGCCGAGAACGACTCCAAGATTGCCCTTGTACTCGTTAGCAACAAGTACAGTCCCAACAACTTCTGGTATGTCCAGCTTGGTCTGTCCCCCCAAAAGCACAAGACTAATACAGGAACAACAGGNAACGGTCGTTGGCGCGCACATTACCTGTTCTCTCCCTCCAACTCCTCCCTCTCAGGTGCCATCAACATCGACGTCCACTACTACGAAGACGGCAACGTACGCCTGCAGACCTCCAAGCCCGTCTCAATCTCCAACGCCAGCGACGCCGTTCGCGAAATCGCAAAGCTCGAAAAGAGCTACCAAACAGAAGTCAACCAGGCTTTCACAAAACTCAACGAGGGTGCCTTCAAGGGCCTGCGAAGACAGCTTCCAGTCACCCGCCAAAAGGTCGAGTGGGAGAAGATTAGTGGCTACAGAGTAAGTTATGCAAGTTCGAGCATATATCTTTGTTTTTGACTAATGAATCATAGNCTTGGCCAAGACATTGGTGGCGGTCGCTCCAGATAGAATCGCGAACAACCATAGCTCCTTTCCCTGTTCCACAATCATCATACCCGCATGTCTTCCAACGAGCGAGAAGCCGTGTTTGCAGCCCGAAGTTCCGTGTCAAAGCTCCTGTCCACACCAGTGACCCCAATTCCTAGATGAAGCTTGGATATCTTCATCGACCGTACATCCATGTTGTGCTTGTGAAAGGGAAAGATCATCCGGGCAAGTCTTAAAAAGCACCACCATCGTAGACCGTCCTCTAGCTGAAATCTCTGCTTTACTTAACCTTGTGAAATTCAGACTGTGCTCGTGCTCCCCAAACCCCAAGATCTTCGGGACCCTGGTGACATGCGACACTACGGGTTCATGCAGCTTCCCGCACCCAGACACCAGCGGTAAACAGCTTTGGAGCTATTAGGCAACCACGGAAGCTGCATGCTCTGCTGGCGGTGACCTGCAGGTTGGAGCTTCCTAGCTTGAGAGCTCTGTTGTCATGGCTCCTTCTTGCCAACGGATATATCTGCTCTCTTTCCTGTCGAACAGAACTTTCCTTCCTTCCTTCCTTCTTCTCTGTTCGTGTCAGAGGTTTGTGATGTGAGTTTTTCTTTTCTTTTGTTTTGTCTTTTGTCTTTTGATCATCTGAAGAGAAAGAGTTGGAACATGTACCGTGGATTTTCTTTTTGTCGTTTTTTTCTAACATCTTTTGTTTTTTTACCCCCTCTTCTTATATAGGTTGTGGAAGGCTGCTGCTGCCGCCACTACAGCACTGTATGTCTTCTCCCTTGTGATTTTATATATACGCTTGTGTGAGGATATCATCATGCACCACATGGCCTTTCAAAAGTCTTGTTCGCTCGGACTTCCATTCCGCTTCCTACCACTTCTTCCTGCATTCCAAGAAACACGAAAGAGATGGAATTCCGATCCGTCTGAAGGCGCGGCTGCTGGCATCTCCTGGAGATATCAACCCTACAGCAAGACTCATTTGAGACCACTTCAAGCCTCTCGAAAGACTGCTGCCATGGCATCGTTCACCTTTTTTCTTTTTTTTCTCGCTTTTTTCTTTCTTCATGATTATATATACTTGGCAAGAGGGTCTCTCCGAGTGGGCCCCAACCGATCTAGGTCTTGGTCTGAGCCTGAGCAGGCCATATCGTACCTTGCTCAGTATCTGTTGAGCGTCAGACGATGCTCGCGACATGCATCTGACCATGTCCATCAGAGGAATGTCTGGCAGCGACAACGTACTAAAGTCACAAGTAAGTTGACCTATACCCTGACAGTATGATCAAGCTGACATTGAGTAGGCTTGGTATATACACCGCGACAAAGTCCAAAGTAGCCTTTCTGTCAAGGACTATACACTCCTGGTCCATGTTTCGGAAAGCACTCACAGCTTCATTCTACGCTCAAGACTATCTCTCATCTGGGCACGAAACATCCTGACTGGTGATGCTTTATCGAGTGGTTCAGTCCTGGAGCTGGCAAGTTCTTCGGCATCAACACCATGTTACTATACATTGATGCGTCGATATGGGGCCACACCTGTATGGTGGCGCTGCTCAGTACAACTCTGCACCTCACGCTCCTCTCAACTTCGACCCGTGTGGTGACGCCACTGAGTACTTTGAAGACACAAGTACATCAACGTCGATGAGACTGCAAGCGTTTCTGAGTAGCGACGTTGGCTTACACCTGTTGACCACACCTCTAGCGACATCACTCAGCTTGAGCGTCAGCGTGTCCAGGACAAGTTTTGAGCTGCCGTCTCGAATTCATGGTCTCGACATACAGTGTCAATCTACGCGGCATGAACTACGACGTCCTCGATACTGTAATTCTTTACGACCTTCCGTCAGAAGCCAGTGTTTGCAACCAGTCATCAGCACGTGTTGCTTCCCACTGATCAATCGAAACAACCATCAGCTTTCTGCGGCCGTGAAGATCAGGCTCTCATGGAGACGTACATGACTGACGTTCGTCGCGCTCCAGGAGTTGAGCTATCGATTGACAATGAGCTATAGCAAGGCAATTCACGGGCAAGACCTTCAGAACTTCGCACCACTCCAAAGCTCCCTCTTCACCTCGTCAGTGACATCACTGATCCCTCATATGGCTCCTCGGACTATGGTCGCTGCTGGAACCCCTAGCCACGTCGTTCTGCCGCTTACCTGGCCAGCTCTTTGCTCTCTCATTGCCTTGACAGATCGACCAGGCACAGTTTCAGGGCATCGACACAAGGTGAACATGCAGACTCAATCGAGGCTTTTTAATGCTCAATTCTATGGTGAGCACTTGTCGCTGGCGAATGTTTCGCTTCCTTCACAATCAACACCCCCAACCAAGACGGTACTGTGATCGGGTTCTTCATGCAACACGAGGATTGCAAAAAAGCACAGAGCAATGTGGCATACTATCTCTTCTATATATCCTGGTGCGGAGACTTCACGAAACCCAGCATTCACGAAACCTTGGTTCCTGGCCTTGTTCTCCGTTGATGCCTTGTCTCTCTTCGTCTGCAAAAATCACGCAACAGCCGGCGTTCTCATCGGTCTAGAGACGTGCGCTGGCATTCCCTAGGAATCAGCACTACAACAAGACTCATCTGCGGTCACATCAAATCTCCCGGAAGACCCCTGCTATGGCGTGTTCCTACCTTTTGTTTTCTTTTCGTTTGGTCCTCTCTTTGGTCTTTCTTGTGTCTTTTATTTTGCTCGTATATATCTGGCGAGAAAGACTCTACGAGCTTTTCCTGCTTGCCTGATCTTGAGTATGCCGTGTGGCTACGTTCGCGTGCGACCTCCCCATCGCCAACACGCTGACGCTGATGTGTATGTCAAGATCACTATATGTGAGTCTCGTCTATTTGTTCTGTCTATATCGATGTCTGACCATATGTACAGAAGGAGTGTCTTGGATGTGGCAAAGAGGCCATTACGCCTTTCCCAATCCTTTTGTCAGCCGCTGTCACTCCTCATCATGCCACCTCGTAGTGAGTGGTTGTGATGACATCCGAGGTAAGATGTTTCATATCATAATCCAAGCTTATCATCAAGCTGACATCGAGAAGGCCCAGTATCTACACCAGTCAAGTCGAAGACGGTCTCGTCGTCAAGGACTATATAACATCATTCCCAAAATCTGCGGCCCTCTTCCCGAGTATCTGCAGTGGGATGAGTACCGTATTTGCTTGTTGTGGGTTGAGACCACCAACTCGAAGACCGAGAGGTACCCTGGCTCAGCATCTATTGCCAACGGTTACCATATCGCAGACGTCATGGACAAAATTCTGCCTGCTCTTCAGAAGGAGTATCCTGACAAAGTTGCGGATAGATGCATGATCATCACTCCATACAGCCTCCAGAAGGAGACGTATGAGCGCGCCTTTCATGAAGAGAGATGCAAAGGCGTTCTCAGCGATGATCTGCCCCAGGTCTTGACTGTCGATAGCCGTGTCCGTGTTTAAGCCACTCGTTTCGCTCGAAAGTGGCCAAGACCTTACGATGAACATTGGCAGCTTCCGATCGTTGTACTTCATCTGGCTCTACATCGTCTCAAAGGTACAACCCCACATGGCTGAGAACGGCTCTATGTTTATGGACGCCATGCTCCATTCGATCGGTTGTGGACACTCAGCATGAATGGTGCTATGTGGTAATGAGCAACAACATCGGTGACGCTGTATTTTGTGATGGACATGGTGCCGCTTCCAAGAAGTTGTCGAGCAGCAAGAAGGGCAATTGCAAGGTTTGCAGCTATAGATCTGACAATGTCTGAGTGGGGTTTCGTCCCGAGCAAGGCAACAGCTCAAAAGCTCAAGAAGACGGTCCTCAAGAAGCAAGATGTCCCCAAACCTGAGGCCGCTCTGGAAACTCATGCTACAATCGACGCCAAGCGCGAGAAAAGAATCAACAACGATGCCACTATCAGATCCGTTACCAGGAACATGAGCAAGAAGGTCGACCAGAATTCAACCGTCAAGCCTTAAACCTTCGCCAACAAAGAGTCTGCTCTCCATGCCAGCAAAGGCACAAAGGTAGCCGACAAGAGCACCATGTCTTGCGAGATCAACTCATATGTCGCCATCAACGCTTCTTCCACCTCTCAGACCTTCGTGGCTGACCAAGTCAACCCCACTTCCGCTTCCGAAGACTTCTCCGACGGCGATCTCTGGTGGCTCTCACGCCGAACGTCGCAAACAGGCCAATCTGGCTGCATGTGGTAGCCTCCACGCTAACAATCTGTTGATGGAAGTGACCCTCCACATCCGTGGTGGTGAGACTATCCCCGCCCACAAGTTCGCTTTCTCCATGAGATCTGAGTACCAAGACTGGGTTGGCCTCTACCCAGAGGAAATCGGAGAGACTTAAGGTCGCCCCGATACCCAGTGCTACCCCAACCAGGAAGACGGCACCAAGCCGGCATACATGACTAGCCCCTTTATTCGCAACAAGTTCGGGCCTCTTTACTCCCGCGCCAAGGCTGAGCAGAAGACTTTGGGTGTCTGATCTGGTCTGCCCAGCTTGCCTAGCTTGCCCACTGCGGCTCTCGATCACAGGGTTTTCGTGCATCCAAGCCGATGATCAGCTTTTCTGCCACCGACATCTGCTTTGATATCGTTTGGAAGATGATGGCGATCCTTCCATGTGTCGGTTTTCACCTCTGTTGGAAGCACCAAGGGACCGGTATCAGCAACCAGCAGTTCTCCGCTGAATCCGTGCAAGAGGTAGCAACCAAAAACCTTTCCGATTGACACCCCTCTAGCATCTGATGATGCGCATATATGGAGCCAAGTACTTGGAAACCACAATTACGATGACATACACAGATGTTTGAGTTATTGCCAGGGTTTTGCGAAGCCCCTCTCATGTTGCCCCCCTTTTATCAACCGATGGTATATGGAGTGCTACAGTACCTCAACTGCCGATATCTCGGATTCTTGCTTTCCGATACCCAGATTATGATCCTCAATCGGCCTACAATGTCAACCCACACCATTCCTCTTCAATGTGTGGAGTACGATCTTATGATGGTCTTGTTTGACGATGTGGAGCAGAATCTGGTACAGCCCATCATTTTCCCTATTGCAATGAGCTGTTGGTTGGCACGTCTTCCATGCCACAAGATCTGGTTATCCAGATGCTGAGGGCAACGGGACATCTGTCTCAAGAGCACAGCTGTCGTAATGATGAACATTGCGGATGTGAAGTCGTTCAAGAATCTGAACATGAGGAGACCTTCATCATCGGCACCCACCTCACCACCTCACGACGAGGAGTACCGTGCCTATGATTTTTATTCTGCTACCGCGTCGGTTCTCGCCCTACTGCCGCTTTTATCAAAGCTACTGTCAAAATCATGGCCGTTTCTGTCGTTATATATCGCTTGCCGAAGACAAACCTTGACCTCCTCTTGTATCACTTAAGGGTTCATCGAGGTTGACATCGAGCGTCAAGACCATTCCAAGCTGAAGCTGGGTGTAGCTGCACTCCTGGCCATCTGTTCTCGCCGGGTCGGCCACTACCGACCTCTCTACAAAGTCAGATCAGTCTGTGACAAGCACATCAAGGACGCTCCTCCCATCGACACTACCATGTCTGAGCTTGATCCCACGTCAGCACTGAGTAAACGTCAAAGCTAAATTTACCATTGTGGAACCAGGTGTGTTGGTGCTTTCTGGGGCTCTGTTTCTGGTCACCGTCGCACGACATGCATGTAATGTGATATGTAGTCGGCGCTGTAAGCATCACCATCTCAAGGTTTCTGAAATCGAGTAAAGCACTGTGCGATGCTGTCCGAGACCTTGAGGGCGGGATTCCTTAAAAATCTCGAGATTACAGGCCGCCAACGTGGACTGTGCTGCTCTTTGGCTGAGAGTCGCAGCTATTTCTGGTACTGCCACTCACAAAATTGATTGCTAGACAACCGCCTCTGCATTCCCATTGTCTGGAAAGCGCCTTCGTACCTTGGATGACCACAAGTTGCAAGAGTTGTGGCAGGAAATGCATGACGTTCGACTACTCATCTTCCATACCTTACAAACTACACTCCGTACGACTCTACTGTCGGCCCCGACTTCTCCAACCCATGAGCCCGCTGTCTTCTCTATACCCAAGCTGGTCTCTCATCACACAATCCAGCACGAAGACGACAGCGACAATCGCCATCATGATCATACACATGGCGACGTAAAGGACAACATCGACAAAGACGACAGCAATGATCGCTCTGATAGTGATGGTCTGACGGTGCTTACTCCCCACCTCACCAGATGATGGCAAGAACGCACAAGCTCGCAATATATATTGGTGCGTCAATATGAGGCCATCTTTTGAAGACAAGGACGACTGGAGCACCTTCTGGCTGATGGAGTCGTTTTCTTGGAGAACGCAACCACTACCACCTGCAAGCATTTTAGAAGACATGAGGAGAAACCTCAAGATGATTCTCTATTACTCTTCGTCGAAGACTGTTTGTCGCTACGCATTCTTCGACTCAGTTTTCAAGATTCTTGCCATATACTATATATCGTGGCGTGTGATCAGGTCTCGATTGCGACCATTATTCAGACCACATCCTTTGCCATGTTGATCTATGCAGTTTGCGCTACCGTCAAGACCGCGCATGCCTGGTGCAGCTCTTGGTACTCTCTCACATCACTGTCTGCCAACCCCCTATCCCGCCTTTCCCATCACTTGGGAGTTTCATAGAGTTTGGAACAGGGTGACGACATCGATGACTTCTATGTATTCTTGCTGTCATATCGATGCTGCTGGACTGTAGTTTCTCGTCGAAGTCGCTCGCAAAGAACGGAGAACTCAAGCCCGGAAAGAGCGGCAGTGTTGCTTCTTTCCTGAACAACATACCCTGGTTGCAAAGCCATCATGCATAGCAACGATGTTCAGAAGTCCTGCACGACATACCAAGCCATTGCAAGGGTTTCCGAAGCTTCGCTTTCACATTTCCGCCTTCCATCAACCACTGGCACATGCTGGTTGGTACGTTTTCCCTTCCGAACACTGTGGAGGAGCCGTACTCAAATATGGCTCACAAGCCTTATTCCAGGGCTCCGAAGCCCCCGGAGCTACGCACCGGTACGCTCAAGAGCAATGCAGATGCCCGACTGGTTACGAAGTTGGCTTTACACATGCCTATATATATACCATCCATTGCTAGCAAGGTAGCCATCACATGATTGCAGAGCCTGCTAAGCTACGTGTTCGCTCTACCATCAAGACTGAACCATGCATAGGGTGTTCTTCGCCAAAACTCGCCATGGATATCCCGCAATGGCCCTCTCAAGGATTGTACAAGAGCGGTCACCCTTTGGGCAACGAGGAACGCTGAGGACTTGAATCAGAAGTCCGCCCTCCGAAAATCTTGGCACAAAGGTTCTGGGCCCCTGTCCAACTTTGAGATCGATCACAGCGAAGACAGCAAGATCATCGCTGCTCTCATCGAAAATTTGACTGATGGCAAGGAACGGTAGAGAAAAGGGACATCCACGCACGTGAGCTTCCGAACAAGATGGTGTTACTGGCTTCTGTGTTGAGCTACAGTTGTCTCTTCAATATCTCGGTCATTTTCTTTTGTGACAGAGAGTTTCGATGTTTTTGTCAAGTCTGCTATACGAGCGGGTTGGTTCATAAGGATACCCACAAGATCGAACATGTGAGCCACCCGGCGAGTTGGGTAGGTTCGAAACTCCGTAAAGATCGCCATTGAGTTTTCTGCTTGCCTACCGAAGAAGACATTACCGTATCGCCAGCAACCCGGAGGTCTTTTGCGTTCACTGCATCTAGGTCGTTATGCCTCCCGTGAGGTGTTTCTACTTTTGCTTTGTTTTTGCTCGTACATATATAGACTTGGTGGACTACGTCTTGTCCGAGGTTCGAGGCTGGCATGTTGCTGCTTCTACCACCAATCTTGTGAGTCTCGACTCAGCTTGCGTTGGCAACGAAGCAATCCGACACCCATCTGTGTGGATTACCAGATCGTGTTCTGTTGACGTCGGGATCTGCCATACCTACAAGAGAGGTGATACCGTACACAACACTGAAACCACCATCCCCAACCAAGGTACCACGGCTTTCTAGGTGACTCCGAGAAAAACATGTCGTGGGCTATCACGCCTCACAACCTTGGGGAAGAGACCTTGGTATACACGCTGGTTAATGTTCTGTGGGGAGCTTCTTGGGAACATTGCCGGTGGCTCGCATCTTCGATCCATCGAAGTTGGATGCGGAAGGTTTGATCAAGAGACTAGAAAAGGTGCTCTTCATGGACGAGAGAAAGAGTATCGGTTTGCTCACCCTAGCCAAAACGACAGAGGAGTTTGAAGAAGGCAATGCAGCGGCGGGATGGTATCAGTGCGCTGACAACAGAGCGTCGCAACTGATATCGTGGTACTTGTTGGTCTTCGCGTTGAGTCCGCAGCTAGCCTGCGCATCCTTGTGGTCGTACCCACGCACGAGCTTGCAGTTGAGGCTTTGCGCAATGCCAGGCTCCTGATGCGCAGACCAAACGTCCGAGTTCACGGTGCGTGGAGTGGCACTCTGTACGGACGCCGACTTAATCACAAGGGATGGTGTCGGCGTTCTTGTCGGCTGCGTAGGATGACTCAAGCACCTTTTGTTAATGGTGTCGTTTCATGGAGAATACAACCATCATCATCGTCGATGAGGCCGCAAGTGCTTCGGGAAACCTGGAGAGGCAACATGATTTTCTACCACTCCTCATCAAACACTGTTTGTCGCTACGCGTCCTTTGACCCAGTTTTCGGAAATCCTGCTATATACTCTATATCGTGGTGGATATCAGAGTCTTGATGCGATCACTGCAGATGTTGCCTTATTTGCTTTTGGCTGTCTCTCAGCTAGCATATATAGGGAGACGGGTACCCACTATTGCCGGTCTGCATATAGCTTCGCTCTCCAGGCTGAAGATAAAGCTATATGCACTCTCGATTTGTGTGCAGCGTTTCATACCTTCTGCCTGTGCTCAACGCTCAAGGGATTGGATGCGTCTCTTCAAGCTCAACTAGAGTGAGATAACAAGCTTGAACAGGCTAACCAGTTACTTGTCAAGACCGATCAAACCCGGTCAGCAATGTTTGACAGTTTTCAGCCGAGCATGACCCGATTGCAGAAGCGACCCCATACCACTGTTCAAAGCGCAGCACAGGCCCTTACGCAGTCATACAACGAGAGGTTTCCGAAATGCTATTGAGATCAAGGCGAGTCTGACTCTAGCTCTGCTGATGATCAGCTCGTTATCGTTACATTTACGGGACAGCTTCAGAGTACCGCAAAGGAGCTTCCTGTCAACATTCATGTCTACTGCGACGCCCGCCTCAAATAAGACCGTCCTGGTCCATGGAAGGGGCAAGTCCGACCCAATCACTCCTGGGGTTCCTCAAAACGACACACCTGATCCAACACTCTCAAGTCAGTCTCTACCGACTGCGCAGGCTCGTTCCTCGTCTGTAACATCGCCTGCCAATCTATACCATCTCCCACCCCCGCCCAAACTCCGTTCCAAGCCCGATACCTATAGAGTCGTCGTTGAGAAGCTTGATACAGCTGCCATGAACTATCGTCAATATCGCAGGCGGTCACGACCCAGAAGCTCACGACAACGCATATCCTATCATCTTGGAGGCGGTGCAGATCCTGATGCATCGGGCTGGTTGGGGACTACTTTCAGTTGAAGTCTTCTCCAGCAACTCACCTAAGACCAAGCTCTGGCCTTCTTGCTAGCTTTCGACGTATATACTGAGAATCAATCTCTACAACAGGCTATGAGAGCCTTCGAAGAAAGCGCTACTGCTAGACTACGACGAGCGCAAGCTATTGCTGAGAATTCTCTGGAATTTGTTGCTGCCTTTCAGCTTACAACGGCACCGAATTTGATGCAATCAGCCATCTGATCGAGAACGACGAAATCTTCCAGCTATGCATCCAAAGTTTTCCGTGCTTGCGAGACTGATTACAATCGAGGACGCATAGATTGTGTCGCTTCACAACGGCTAGTATGCGCAAGCGGTCCAAAAGTCATGGGTGTTATGATGATTTATTCATACTGCTCATGGCTGGTATCAGCTGACAGCAAATCCGAGTACTATAGATACAGCGCTTGCCACTGAGACGAACAAGTCCAGGAGATGAACGGGGAAGCTCTCGGACGTGCTCACTCTCTGGTCGACAAGAACAGGCAGATCGCAGCAAACCAGCCAGAAGCAAGTGCGCTACCAACGCCCTTATTCGCAGGAGTGAATACACTCGTCCTGCAATGAGCATGATCAACAGTCGTTAGTATATATATCCTCCGGCGATACCCATCCAACGATCCTGCTGCTCTCGCTATCGCCAAAGTCATCACCAAAGCGAAGACCCGCTCAACGCACGGCACTGCAACACGCATCGATTCCGCTGCGGAGAGTGCTTATACAACGGTAACTTCGTCGACAGCATCGTTGAGAGCAACCTGAGGCCTTACAGGGACTGTAACGAAGCCCATCATGGCCAAAGTACACCACTGTCCATGTGGAGCCAAGAAGGGTCAAGAACCTTGCAGACTGCGCAAGCGCCATGCGGTGTAAATGAGAATTCTTCCGGTGTTGTTTGTTTGCTGGCTCAGCCACTTTCCAACTACAAGGTTAACCACCCGTACTCCCCAGCCCGCAAAAGACAAGACCACTCCAACCTGCTTTAACACGTCTACATGGCTAATACTCGAGATCCCGCTTCGTAAGCCTATGTGGCTGGTGGCCAGGCTCTCAGTCACTATGAGGAGCTCAAGCGAAAAGGCTACAAAGTCGACTTGAGTGTCAAGGCTTACAAGGACCCGACGTGTCTTCTTTCTCTTACATTGTTTTTAAAGAGAAAAGCAGTTCTCTCAGCTCGGTATTTGACGCCAGCAACTGCTTGTTCTGTCCTGATGTGTGTATACTCTGCTAAATCTCCTTATATATCTTCGGAGGTGTACTACGGTACGCCTGGTACTCTGATAACATGTACCACAAGTCGTTGCGACACACAACATCATCAACACCAGGAACTCCGAACACTGCACTCGCTCAAGCCCTGTTCCAACACCTCCTGTCAGCTATCTTGGTGACTCGTCTATATGTTCCCTTGTCTGGATGTTTATATAGAGAAAGGTTGATCACGGAGCTATATACTACGATCTTACCCACGTCGTCAGAGACAAGTAAAGCCGACGTAGTGGATTCGTGGCGTTACAAAAGCCTTGCGATATCCTCAAAATGTTGGGATATGAGCCCCGCAGATGTCTCGGCTGTGCTGCTGCTCTTACAGTCCATCTCGGTGATGACGTTCAAGGCCTTATTCCGAATGAGAAGCAAAAGGCTGGTCTGCTTGACTTCTACGTCGATCTCTTTACCTACCTTGTCCTTGAGTCCAGGTTTACTGCTGAAGGTGCTCACCCCATAGAGGTACGCTGTCATCACCGGCACAGACACTGAGGAACTCGCCACTCATCGCGAGATCCAAGACTTCGACATGAACGTCAAGGACCATGGAGCCACGATCTCTTCCAAGAGCCAAAATCCTCGTCTTGGCTTACAACGATCTCAATGCCAGATTTTTCCTCAATCACGTACGAAGCAACCGCAGAAGTGGGTCTTGAACGTCTTCAAATGTATCGCTATGCTTGATCATAACGAACCATGCACCATCAAGCTCAAGTTACTCGGAAGCTTTAGGCTCTTGGTCCAGATAAGGGCAAGGCCGTTAATAACATCATACAGCTCAAGAGCGCCAAGATTTATAATCATCAGATCTACAAGGCCCTCGATGCTGGTTCGCACCACAAAACTTTTGCGAAGGTTACTGGTCTCAAGAAGAGCGATAGTGCATACCAGAAAATAGCCAATGCTCTGCCATCTCACGGCGAGAATCACTTGGCCGAAGTCGACAGACTTACTGGTGTTGAGAAAACCTTCACTCACCTCACGGCTGCTTCATCCTCCGATGAAGAGAACCACACCGCTGAGATTAGTAGGCTTCAAGGAGCTGAGCCCAGTCACAAGCAGATTGCCAACGCAAAAGGTCACGACCGAAGTTGGTAATGAGGTTGACACAGATTGTCAAGGCCTTGCCCCCCTCGCGAAGAAAGCCATATGACTGAAGTCGAGCGACTTAGGACCACTAAGGCTATGGAAACAAGTCCGCGCTATCGCAGCAACTTGCTGAGCTGCTTCTATCCAAAAGACCTGAATAGACCGGCGAGCCAGAAACTCTACCGCCGAACTGTAAAAACAGAAGGAGCGTCTCGAGAGACTCAGGGCCGCCAACACCAACCCACAGCTCAGCAAACACCTCAACCAAGCCATCCGAAGATACGAGCCCATGCAAGGCGACGACGGCTCTTCATTGCTCGGACTCGACGCCGAAGAGCGTGAGTTTCAGCAGGTGGAGCACGTCTTGCTCGCCCTGCTTCCTGCTTCCAATACCAAGGAGGAACAGGAAGGGAAGAAGGCCGCGGCGGCCGATGCGTGTCCTCATATCCATTGAAGGTAACATGGCGAAGATCAGCACGGGCGCTGGCTCTTCGGTTCGAATGTTGTCCGTCGTCAATCCCATCGTCCCACTTTTGTGTCCCCAGGACATAGCTGCGTTCCGATTGCAAGGCGATGCCAATGAGCCATATCCTCCACTCAAGATGGCGTGCAAGGAGTTGATCGAGAACGCCCTCGAATCTGGAGCCGACAGGGTCCAAGTTTCAATGAGGGACGGTCAACACAAAGCCTTGATAGGACTCGATAATGGCTGCAACATTCATCGTGCGTCTCTTCAGTCTGCTGCTGTTTGATCCACGTCCAGCCATGTCGTGCCGTCTGATCTTCATAACCTCAACACCTGTCTCTAGAAGAGAATGCGACCATACATCTGCCACAAAGTCATCCGGACCGGCCAAAAGTGTGCATTACCGATCAGCACGAACTGCAAAACAAGGCTCCATGTGCCATGTATGTGAGCTTGATGCTAAGCACAACGAGCTCTCCTGGTTTTGCGAGCAGATGGTATGCCTGCTTTTCGGGACTTCTTGTCATCAACTCATTAGCCTTTCCTCCCATGTTCGCCATTGCCCAAAGATACTACCTCTCACGCCACAAGTACTGTTGTCTAAGCATACATCGACGCTACCACTGCCGGTTAATCTGAGATCAATGTTTTCAATTTCGAGACTCGGCCCGCTACCTCTGAAGCAGTTTCTACATCTTAATCTACCCCTATTGTCGATGAAGAGACTCAAAGTAAGTTAAAGCGCCTGGTCATCTTGTACGTAAAGGAGTTTCTAGGCACTAACTACTCTCAGGCGCTGACTCAATGAGCCTCCAATGCCGCAGCTGCAACAGCACTTTCGCACGTCATCACGAGCTCGTGGCACACGTTTGGCAGGAGCACATGCAGCAGGAGCTCATGGATTGGCTGTCAGGCCCAGTGTACAGGGAGCAGGAGGTTGTAAGCTGCTCGCTAAGCTTACGACATGGCCAAAGGCAGAGATCGCTCTCCAGCTATAGCCCGTATCGGTACCGATACTGCTTCACGCCTGAACCTTGTTGGTAAGGGCTACGACGAAGCTCTATTCGCAGCTCGTATCGCTGTGGACGATGCCGTAAGCCGCTGTCACAATGTCTTCCCCATCAAGTCTCCCAACGATCAAGCTCTGGACCAGCAGCTGGACCAGATCGCTCTCCAAAACGACTTCTAGAGCGACATTCGAAATGGTTTACCGTAACCAACGGTGTCAGGCATCCGCCATGGCGTCGTTCGCATCGAACGCTTTCGAGCTGTTCACCCCTCGCGCATTGAGAACCTCCTATTAGAAACAACTATAACCGCTAGTATTGTGATGTTAAGGCAGTCACATGCTCCAGAGATCTCTGGAGCCGCAATTCTGATGGAGAAGATGTTGTTGACAAGCCTGATCGTCTTCAAAGACCAGTCTCCACCACAGTTTCTCTCGATGCTACCACAAGAAGTAAGGCAGCGAAAATTACCGCCTTCGATTTTGGAAACACTGGATGACAAGAAAGAAGCTGGTGAAGAAGCACATCATATGGCCAACCAGGAATCGTCCCTCGCTGGTAATATTCGATGCTGCTTCGCGTCATGATGTCGCTACTGATTCGGCCGCTGCTGATTGCCGTGCAGATGCGCATGGGCACAGCATGATATGCCAAGAGCAATGCACGTCGAGTTACCAGAAGTGCTTCACACGTTCAGACCCTGTTCGAGCAATTCAGCTTGGGATGATCGCCACGTTGTTTCTTTGGCTGACGAACTCCTCGATCCCAACGTCGCTGATGAACAATACCTTGTTCAGATCGACGGCGGACCTAGTACAGGCAAGTCTTTCACGTTTGACAGCATTTGTCAACGTATCGAGACGCAGGCATCTTTTTGAGCCATCAAGGCACGTCTGTCCTCAAGGTCGCTCCTAACGGTGTTGCCGCTCGCAACATTCGAGGGTCAACCATCCATGAGGCCTTCAACATCGGTGTTCATGGATATGCTGCTCTCGATGCACCCGCTCTTGTTAATCTTCAAACAAAGCTGGCAGGTGTGAAGATTGTCGTCATTGATGAAACATGAATGGTTGACGCCAATGTCCTCACATGGGTTGAACAAGGAGTTTCTTGGAATTTTTCTCATCACGCTGCTGAATTCCACCGACTACGTATATATATATATATATATATCGTGAACCAGCGAACGACCACCAGAGAGCCAGGATTCACTCAAGAATGGCGACAAATTACCACAATCTTCTGCCTCCGTCTCCCTGCCGCAAATAACGCAAATAACGCAGATAACGCAAAGAAGACCGTCGGCCGCTCTGAAACTGTCGTCGCCAGCTCCAGCAAGAAGGCGTCTGGAGAGCTACGAAAGGGGGCCCCAAATCACTGCCCAAGGTCATCAGGAGCGTGATGCAGCCCAGGGTCACCAGTGACCTGAATAACGCACTGACTCACCAAACTAGCGTTAACTTGACGGCATAGTCGCACAGGCACTTGGACTTGACCTGGTAGACGTATACAGCGAGCTCACCAGACTGGCTCGTTGCCTGAGTCCATCGGCATTGATTTGAATTAGAGCTGTACCCATCAAAAACGCCAAAGTTCGCATGTCTAGCAGCGTCTCGTGCGGTACCCGGAAAGATACCCTCAACAACGACCAGAACGAGTCTAATGGTGGCGAGTCAACCGCTTCCGCTGCCGTCACCAAACCTCGAGTCTGCTTGCCCGCCACTAGCCGACTTGGCTATGTTTCCATCTGCCATCTCTCTTGATGATCATATACCTTCTGCTCAGTAAAATCTTCTTATATATCTTGTGAGCGTACTTCCGACCGACGGAGCCCAACGTCCTGATGTTAGACCGAGGCTTTGCACGTCTGATCATGCTTCAGCGGCCGGCCCTTGTATATATCTGTTGAGTTCCAAGGACGTCACCATGGTTTCTCCTCAGCGGACGCGTCACCCTTTCTGTGTCTCAGTGCGCTGACCTCTGCTGGACGAACGAAGGGGTTCGTCTTCAAGGGCGAGTGGCCAGACGAGCCTCGTGATGTAAATCACTCAGCATGTCGACTCCTTAGACGAAGATGGCAAAAGCATTCTTATAGACATCCTTATCGGCTTGATCAAGGCTGCGGGCCGCCACGAGCAACCTCTTCATGTTGAACCTTTGGCATCCCCCCTCTAGATCCGAGCGGACAATGCAAGATTTGGAACGCACTTTATCTCGATCCTTGTACACATGTCTTGTTGTCAAATCGCACACTTGACGGCTAGAAAACCATCTCATTCGGCAAAGCTGATTGGGCTGTGTCACTTCAGTTCGTCAGAACATCCTCTCGCTGCTGCATTCACAAAAACAAACCGAACCCATCTTTCGCCATTGCTCAGCAGTGCCGCAAGCTTTCTACCTCTTCTGATTTACCTTCATGATACATATTCATGTGCATCAAATCCTCTTCTCCGTCCCATCAGTGTGCTTAGAATTGATAGCGATTGTTCACGTGTACTGGTATGCTATACCCAGCAGCTTCTGAGGAATGTCCAATTGGAGGTCGAAAACGATGGTACGCCATCAGCAATTGAGCTACAGTTGCAACCAATATTGCATCTAACGCATCGGCCACCGCTCTTGTTTCGACTCATCCAGTTTTTATCGATCTTATATATCGTGTACAGAGCAACAACTGTTGGCCGCTGCCTCATGAAGGACATTGAGTCCATATTGCCCCTCGCTGCTGGTCTTGCTCGTTCTGCACGACTCGAAGACCTTGCAAAGTCGGAAGATCTCAAGGGGCTCGCCACAACCACGAAGCTTGAGGGCTTTGAGTCCAAGATTCCGTCGACAATTGGCTTGGGTACAACATAGCAGCACCAAAGCGTTGCGAAGGCCTTTTCCCCCATTGCATACGCAGATGCAGTGTTGATTGACCTTTCAAGATCACTACTGTCTTCGACGTCCACCGCTCTGCGACACTAGGACAGTAGAGCTGTTATCTATATACAATTCGCTTCTGCCATCATGCAAGCAGTAACAATCTTCGCGAAGCACCCGGCGGAGAATTGATTTCGAATCGCGAATCTGGGCCTCGGTCAAAGAGTACGTCGATAATACACTCCCATCCGTGCTTCAGTCATAGAAGGAGGGAGGCGAAGTCATGAATCTATCGACTCCTATGTACAATGATGACAAGGTGCTTTATGGCCCGCCCTCGCCAAACACGATCACAACTTTTGTGAGGAATCACTGTATCGAGACGCTTGATGATCGATTTTTGTTCAAATCCTGGCGATTCTGAAAGAAGTACTAGCACGATTCACCTTGCGTCAATTTCGACCCAATGGAAGATCGACCCATCGCTACACTCGACTGGACGACTAGAGGAGTATATAAAACTGTTCAATCAGCAAAACCTTGGGATATCTCGACAAACAGAGATTAACCTTGACTCTCGCTGACCTTGTGGCTGGAAAGCAAGTACAATACTCTATCTAGGCTCAGGATATCACTGTCAGCAAAGATAACGATGTCTGTCGAGACTGCCTTGGAGGGGTTCGAGTGTCTCGTCATTGTTTTGCACTATATAGCAGGGCTTACTGCAGGATCAGACCCTCTTGTCGATCTTTGCATATCCCCCTCTGACAGCACTGCTCACTTGTACTGTCGAGGCTCATGGCAAAGGCTCATGGCGAAAGTTCAGACACCAAGGGCTACACCAATAGCATCACCGCCGTGACCTTCATCAAGCAAGTGGCTGCCAATCACTGAGCCCTAAAAAGACCCTCTCAATGTCTGGCTCACAGATATGGTCGCTGCTGACACCATCGATTTCTGGATGCGAACAGTCACCAGCAAGACAGCATTGACAATCATTATACCTGCAGATCTGACGCCGAAAGAAGAAATGTTGCACATGCGTGCATGCTTGACCTCCGACTTCATCTATGCTGCGACATGGGAACTCTTTCTGATGGCCGCACCGTCTGCTTCGATTGCTCGTTGGCAGGAAACCCGCCTCCACCGGATCTATGAACGTGCATCGTACAGTTCTGACTGAAATGAAGAGACCATCGACCGCCTTTCCGGTAATGTCCGCGAGATAGAGACTAAGTTTGGCATCCGTCTGCAGAAGACGCCCGAAGGTGCTCCTTGGATCCGCGAGGAGGATTCGGAAATCAAAGACATGCCTGGCAACTGGAGCTGGGCATGCTGGTCAATGTTCGTATGCACACGCGCTTGCAGAGAATGCGCACTGTCTGTAACCGCCACGGGATCAGTAAGTCTTCCCAAAGCTAATCTGGCCTCTAGGTGTGTTGGAGCTGGTTACGAGATGGCTGCAAGTCGCCGCCCAAAAACAGAATGAGGCCTGCAAGCTCATGAAGCAAATGACCGACATTAACATCGTGGCTGCGAGGCCCCCTATTGGACCGCTACCAGAAACAGTTCTAGAGCCCTTGTCATGTTGAAGACTCAAAGCACAATGAGTTCGTCTTTATACCCTGAGAGACTGCGGCTTCGAAATATAAAATTTATTCTGACAGCATGCCGATTGATGCTAAATTCTTCGGGTTGCAAGTCAAAGGTATTAGCCTCATGGACGCACTCCATGCCCAGTTAACAGAGCCAAGTTCATCTGGCCTGCAGGCGTTTTGCAAGTAGTGAGTTACGGAGATCCTGAGACGACGCCTATGGGCTTATGAAACAAAGCCCCCTGTCTGACGTCCTGAGACAGGCGCTGTAGAGCAAGCTGGCGCTGTGACTGGCCTCCAAAGTGGCACTACTGATGAGCAAACTGCTATGTTGCTGATCAGACTGCTCAGAATGCTGATGACCAGACTGCTGATGAGCAAACTGCCCTTGGAGCCGATACTACTATCGCCCCCTGGAGCTGTTGCCGCCTCTGCTGCCGCCCCTGGAGCTGCTCCTAATGCCGCCGCTCCCATGACTGCGCTTACTACTGCTCAACTGCAGACTGCCCTCTTTGTTACCACCCCTCAAACCCTGAGAACCTCTTGACAGATCCACCAGGGCGATGCCAACGGCGGCATCAAGGTTGGTGACGGCACTACACCATACACTGCCTACCCTACTTTGTCAAACCGTTGTCTGCCACAAGACTCCGATGGCAACTATGCAATTCGTCACTTGCAAGACACCGGCGGCATACATAAACCACCTGAGAGGGAAATCAGAAGCCTACGTTTGAGGGATGCAGGCCATCGCGAGCTCTAGTGAGGCATCACTTCGCAGCATGGTGTCTATTCAGCTTACTGTTTGCCTACTTCAACGATGTTTACCTTCTGGGGTCTTCAATAACATGCTCGAGGCCAACAAGTCTACTCACGAAAAGATTGCGGGATCGTTCCCCCCTGGCTTATGAGCTCGGAAGGATCCAGAGACGTGCTACAACCTCCAGGTCCGCCTAAACCCCCAGGCCCGTACCACGGAAACGGTGTCAAGGATCCGGACGGATGGCATTATACCATCACTGACAGGTTCATAGCCTCCGTGGTCGCACTGGCTCTGCCTCAAAGAGTCGCTCCAGCCGCAAGGGTCCCCCACCAGCAAGGCCCCAGACGACAACACCGCAATCGACGACATTCTCAACACATACTACGAACAAATCCAGAATGGCGTGATTGCTCATCACGCCACTGGAGGCACCATCTACCAGCAGGGTACCCCTGTGAAGGTCAAGAAGGCGGCCCTAGAGTGATTCGGCCAACTTGACAAGCTTGACCTCGCTGACGATTTCTACCAGAAGATGAAGGCTTTCACTTGCAAGAACAAGGATCAAATTGGAACCGAGAAGCATATTACCTCGCATGGGTATACAGCTGGAAGACATGAGGTCGTGCTCATCAGAACGATTTATTATGAAAGAGAGCAGACGGTATCTTGAGAAAACGCAACATACCTATCTGGCCACCACAATTAGCCCGATCCTTTGGTCTCGCCTTCAAGGGGATTCTTAAGCATTTTAGGCTGGTCTTGCCATTACTCAGCAGGTTTCAGACCTCGAGAGCCTAAAACAAGACTCGCACTGATCAACCCCAATCCCTGGCACAGATGCAGATCTGAGGCATCGATTCGCGGTCGTAGCGGTTCTGCACTTGGAGCAGGAGCCCGAACACAGAGAACTCCTAATGTAACAAGATAACAGATCAAACTTTATATAAACTACGATCGCTCAGCTGAGCTTGCCCGAGAACCAACTTGGGAATCTGAAGCGTATATCGCTTTCTACGAACTATGCGACCTCTTTCTCGACAACAGTGCCTGCCAACAACCTGCTTCGACTCCCACGTCCGATCGCTCGATTATTTGCCACCCTTCGAACCCTTTGCCTGAAGCCACCATCCAGCGTGATGCTGTCGCCAACGATCTCTCCAAGATTAACATGACTTCTGGTCACGCCTTGAACAACCTGCCTGGCGCAAGCAAGAAGCAAAGCGACGACCAAAACGCGACAGGAGAAAGAAGGTCCAGCTTAGATCCATTCACATTCATCAACATCACTCGGGCTTACCGTTTTTCCTCTTCATCAAAGCACATACTCAGAATGTCTCACAATACATTCTGACATTAGTCCAATGCCATCTGACTATTTCTGGGAACGGTCGAATTCTGTCGCCGACTCGCAGATAGTAGTATATTGTTGGAGCTAGAAGATCAGCTCCTCATATACTACTAAAGATATTGAGGAATGCATATAGCATTTTTTTACTCGCTTCTCTATAGGCTAAATTTAGCATGCTTGCCAAAGGAAGCACGGTAGAAAAGGAGCATGCGTTGTGTTACATCGCTGGAAAATCTAATTGGACAATATCCATCATCATCATAACAATATCAATTTATCTTGATTTCTCCCCTCACTGCGCCTTGCGCTAGGTCAGCATGCCAAGAAGGAAAGCAATCATCTGATCGTTCACGCAGCAATGTGAGAATGATCCTTCTAATGCGGAGGTGAGGGGCTCAGCATATAAGTAATGTTCTCCTTCTACTGGAAAACTTGGTGTATAACACTATCATCTCAATCTGTTGATTGCTCTGACGATTATCTCTCACTATGCATTTCTCTTCCATCTTTTCTAGTCTCATTACAACGCTATCGTTTGCTGTTGGCATTAACGCAAGGCTCAGGTAAGGAGCATTCCGTTTCCCTCATCGTGGCTTTGTAGAATCTGTGCTAATCTCTGAACCCAAAAGGCTGCTGATGGAACCTGGGTTGCCAACTCCAACAGATATCAAATTCCAGACCGCCTCGGTGACAGTAAGTATGGTGGTGAGCTAGCGATGTCAACAATGTGCTCAGTGATCTGCTTAGTCTGGAACGCCGATGAAGCTTGTACCTATCAAAACACGAACAATGTTCATAACGATGGTGATGAGTGTGCGGTCAGTATATGCATCGATTTCTCCTGCTATATTGTCTAGTTACTAATGACTGACAGTTCTGGGTGAACGGTGAGGGACTAATCTATCACGGAAGTAAGTCAGACTTTGAGCGTTGTTCAGACTGAGCTGATCTAAGATTATGGCATTAGGATGTCAAAGCTCTTGCTGTCCTTGGACTAAAGAGTGTGATTAGTAACATCATTTGAGATCATTTGTTGTCACCGCAGAATCATTGGGGGCAAGGCAACCAAATAACAGGAGCACGGAGCATACTGATAGGAGAATCTAAGCGAAGATTGGAATAACTTTTGACTTCAAGTTCTTTCAACTGCCACAATAAATCAGCTGTAACAGGAACTTTCCTAAGAACTTGCATTATATTGTTTTTGCGACCTCTCTAAGATTACAGCCAACCATTAGAGGATGGAGGTAATTCTCGGAAGGTATTGTGATAGCTTTTGTTTGTAACATGAACACAACAGTTCGTATCTTATATCGCAATCGTATATCCATGGAGAAGCGGGCATTACCTCAATTCTTGTTCTTAGTCTCCTTTTGAATTGAGATTTCTGGATTCTCGTACTTGTTTCTTTGATACTTCCCCCTCGAACAAAGATCTGAGAACGAGCTGGTCCGCTATGGCGGCGTAGCTGGTCACAGGTATTCGAGTCAGGGTGTTAGGTGACTGCCAGGGAAGGCTCATGACTTCCGCTTGAAGTTGAAGTAGGTCGGGCTGATTCGTGGCTACATCACCCAGGCTAACGCCATTTACTAACCAAGATCGCGGAAGGATCACCTGAAGCCGAGTGAGAAACCACGGCAATTCTTGGAAAGATTCATCTCTGTACAAATCCATCCCTGTAACATATTTACTCTTGGGCTTTATCTACCTGTATGACCTGTTTTGCATTGTCTATGCCCGCATAAACAAGAGAAGACCTTCCTAGAGATTCACCTGCGATAACCACCACCATCTTCTTCCTCCTTGACCCTTTCCTGATCTTTCTCATTACCACAATGTCCAAGCTCATACGACCCAACTGTAATGCCGCAACCTCAAGCCTCGCTCTCAGCATCAAGACCTCCGCTATCTCGTCCTCACCGCCGTGTCCCTGTCCATTACAACAAGCAGAACAGTATCATCTTGCATTGACTACTGTGTGTAACGACTGCTTGTGCCGATCATCTTAAAGAACAGAAGCACGACCCTAACGGCATCAAGCATCTTGAGGAGCTTGAGGGAGTGCACCAAGCTCCTCCCGACGCTTCAGAGTCTCCACCCTGGATGGTTTTCTGAGGATCAGCGTCCAGTCCGTCGGAGGATATATAATCGTTGGAGGATTTTTGGCTTCCCAATCTGCCTTCTCCTTCTTCAGTTTCTTCCAGGTATCATGGACCTTTGCGTTCTGATCGTGATCAAATGTCAAGTTGCTGAGCCTGGGTGCATGGCGAAGCAAATTCTCAGCGATTCGTTTGAAAGGAATGTTGCCCTTGTGTCCTGAGATGACAGTCCTTTCGAGTTGAAGGTTTCGCAAGTTGGGGAATAGGAGGCGACCAGTGTATTTGGACAGACCTTGAAGGTCCCAAGATCCTCGGAAAAAGATGTTTCTGAATCTGGCGTTTCGCGCTAGTTTGATGAGGGTTTTGACTGAGAGGTCCAGCCCGGTCAGCTCCCAGCTCAAGGTGTGTAGTCGCCTGAGACCGGCAAACATGGCTTGAAAGTCGAGATCGTTGAAATGCAACAGCCTGACGATGTCAATCTCCGAATCAGCGGGCCTGAGTACGAGGAACTCTAATTTTTTCAGTGCGCCCAATTGACACAAGTCCTCGCCCTCTACATACGTGGTGTCTTCTCCCTCGAACACCAGGGTTAAATCCTCCAGGTTCTCCATTCGCTTGATATCGGAGAACATAGCCATTCTCGCAGACACATGAGACTTGATTCGCAGTTTGACTGTCGATGCGTGCCGAATCGCTACAATAGCAGACTGTACAGCCTCTCGTTCAAGTATAAGATCAACCTGTTCTAAGTTATCGAAGAACGACGTCCCTTCGCTGAAGATGTATTCTGGAATCTGCCGCAACGATAGGTATGAGGTGATTGATAGATTTCTGAGAGTTTGCATTCTCCCTAATGTCGAGAACAAACTTTTGCTCATCAAAGGCGATTCGATACTCATTCTCAAGAATTCCAGTGACTTGGTACAGAAGAAGTCATTGAAGTCCTCAGGCGTGATATCGGTGTTGTGGGTGTCGACCGTTTCAAGTACAAGAAAGCGCAATCGAGGACATTGGAATTTTATGGTAGTCAAGAGGTCCTTGTCAAATCCTTCGTCCCATTCCCAGAAATCTATAAAGTCAATTGATGGACACAGGTATTGCTTTATCGGCAAAACGGAGGGACCAGTTTCCTTTCCGACGAGGCCAACACACAACGTCCTTCGTCGAGGAAAAGAGAGTGCAAGAATGCTTGGTGTTTGTCCAGACTTGTCCTTAATTAGTATTGACGTGAGTTTTGAAGCGTAGATCTCGCGGCGAACAGGTTCGATGTTGTCCAATATTTCAAGCTCTGGGCACCCACGCTCGAAGCTCCAAAGTACTCTCGTGGCCGTCTCGAACCAGATGTTATCGACTCGAGCGGCTGTTGCCAGAGTGGATCGATTCAAGCGGTTTTCACGACGTTCGAGTTCGTCACCCTCGTCATGTTGTTCCTCGAAACATTGTAAAATCAGCGATAGGAGCTCAGGAGAGCCCAACACCTGTGCAGCTGCCATGCTGTGAATCTGAGAATTTGTATGAGTTGTTCGAATCTCAGCAATGGGAGAAATTCATGTTTAGAAGGACCGTGTTGGTTGCCATTGAGACGCATGGTGGTATGACGCCGATCTCTCCGCATGAAGCCATTTCGTGCAGAACACGACTCCCAACACCCTTTATCCCAATGCTGTCCGCGGGTGAGTCACCCATACATGCTGTACAATGGAAGCTGTGTAATCTTCTGTAGAGAGCAAGATTTTGACTGTGTGGTCATGGAAAAGGTCCAGGGCATGGATCGTGAGAACACTGTAACCCGGGGTCAATGCTGGCTTGGCGGTAGCAAAGTCGACACTTTGCATAACTTTGCATAATTCTGGCGACTGACCCATGATATCTGGTGAGTGTGACTGTAAAAATGCACGACACAGCCACAGAACGAGTGGTGTAATCTTGCAACTGTCCCATCTCCATCCCGAGGCATGCGAGAAGGGTTTTCACAACCGATTGAAACGCACAGTCATGACTCGAATAGAAGTCTGGCCATCGAGATGGCCTTCATCGAGACTCTCTGTGGAGATCATGGTTTGAACGGAAGTATTGTGTATTTATGCAGCTGCATCGTGACCGTCTCTAGCACATGGATAGGTCATTGCATGAACATGTTTCGAGTCTGTTCTTTGGCGTGACGTGTTTGTCCAGTCTCCTTGATTCGTCCATGGGCCCTCATCGTCATTTTCGACAGCTGATCACCAGCATTGGGATGGAAAGTGTAACGATCAAGTGCCACAAATCTGTCCATATTCGGCGCATGTCGATCAAGAACCTCTGCTAGAAGCTGGGCAGTTGTCTCATTTTGTTCGCCCAGAAGATTTCGATCGCTGACTTTGGAGAACCAGCAGAACTTGAGACTCGGGAAGACCGGCTCGGGTATATCCATCCATGCTATAATATCAATGGGACAGTACAAGCGAATAGTCTCGAGCTTTGGACACGACTGGCCGAGATCCTTCAAAGCGGTGTCTGGGTCGGGAATGTCCAGAGGAAACATGCAGAGTAGAGTCTCCAATCTCGACAGGTTCGCGAAGATCTGCTTGAATTGATAGTTTGTGACTTTGAACTTGGGCATCGGTGATGGGAAGGTCGACGTGTTGATGATGAGACTTTTCAGACTTTGTGTATCGCGTAAGCACAGAAGTTCTTCTGAGGGTACTCTGGCGCCAGCACCAACGTGGAGTCGAAGGCTTTCTAGCGGAAGACCGACTAGCGCATCAAGGTCATGAGCATGACCGTCATTGGAATCAACTCTAAGGTTGAGCGAAAGATCGGTCATCGCGCTGAATATTGTGGGCAATAACGGCAAAGCTGAAACTCTGACAATGACTTTGATCCTGCGCACTGATCCAAAGTGTTCATCCGGACGTGAAGAGATGGACTCATCATGTTGGGAATCTCGAAGCTGTTCCAGTGTGACCGTAGATATCTCGCCCATGATTTCGAGGTCTTCAAGAGTGATAACTCTTCTAAGAGCTGTTAACACTGCGAGCATTTGGTGCAGATCAGAAGGACTGATCATTAGCCGTACGCGTCTTAATGTCCTATTCGTATTCAAGAATTCTACCAGACCACATCGTTGGTTGTCGTTCCGCACACTCACATCCTGATCCAGCACCTGAAGTCGTGGGCAGTACTTGTTGAGCCCATCAAAGGACGTAGCAGACGGCCAATGTTTAAGGTAAACTTCTTCCAAAGCTGGCTGCAGGTACTGACTAAGATCCTCGTCATGTTGAAACTCAGGAAACCCATCAACGCGTAAGATGCGCAGCAGTCGAAAATCAAGGTTGAGATTAGTATGTTTTAATCCAGGCAGAAGCGTGAGATCACAGATCTTGGGAGCATATATCGCGCGACGTGAGGCTTCGACAGCTATCAGGGCTTTCATATTTGATGTAGCCCAGAGTAATCGTGTCGCTTCGTCAAACCATACCTGGTTAACACATGCCGCTAGTCGTAAAGTCTTGTGATCGTTGCTCAACCAGTTGAAGATACACGATAGAACTTCTGGTAACATTAGTGCGGCTGCAGATGGTTTGGCTGGAGTCGTCGGCTGCGGAGCCTCCTCACTAGTAAGCGATGACATCTGATAACGGTCGTTGTTCGTGTAATGTTCTGATACAGATAAGATGGTGATGTTGTGTAGTGGGTAGGAGTGGAAGGTCGGGAACTTTAAGTAGTAGACACTGCGAAGATAGGCAACAGCGATCGATCCTCTGAAGGATCTTTGCGAGTCAGGCGCACAACAAAATGCAGTCTTCCTTGGGGCCTTGGCCCCATCATCGAACCCACTTCAGCAAAACGATCCGCGCATACACCCACACGATGAGATGACTGGAGGAGCAAAAGAGATGATGCATGAGTTGACGGCAAGCTTGGATCGGGTCGACAAACAAAGGAATTCCGGTGCGGGGAATCGAACCCCGACCTCCTCGGTGAAAGCGAGAAATCCTAGCCGTTAGACCACACCGGACACACGTGATGTGGTTACAGTGATGATTTGCAAACATATATTTTCGAATTGGCAACAACACAGCCTACATGATTGACTCATCGTGTTTCGGCCTCAGGCATAGATCAGCATCGCGGGAACGTCAAGATGTAATCGTGTTCAGAAAGACTACGAAAGTTTCCTTGCAGCAAATGGTGCAGTCTGCATTTCCCAACAAAGACGCGGCGTTTTGCGAACGGATCAGAAAGCAATCTCTATACAATGGACAACCAAAAGACAATCATACCTCCCGCTCTACAACCCAGCGACACCATCGCCTTCATCTCTCCCTCCTCTCGACTAAACACGCTCTTCTCCCGGCGAATCCAAAATGCCATCTCCTTCTTCCAACACCACGGTTTCCCCATCAAAGAAATCTACACCTCCAGCCTACCTTCCTCACACCTCTCCGCCATCCAACTCCGCTGCTCAGAACTCCACACCGCCTTCCTTGATCCATCCGTAAAAGCAATCCTCTGCACTATAGGAGGCCTGTCCGCCAACGAATTGCTTCCCCACCTAAACTANCCCCTAATCTCTAAACACCCCAAAATCTTTTGTGGATATTCTGATATTACGATTTTGCATCATGCGATTTTTGTGAATACGGGACTAAAGACNTTTTATGGTCCTGCTGTGATTCCAGAGTTTGGAGAAGAGCCAGAGCCGTTGGGGTTTACGGTGGACAACTTTTTNGGGATGGTGATGGGGAGGGGTGGGAGAAGTGTGGATAGGTCGGGGATGCATACTCTAGAGTTCAAGAACTGGTTGGATGAAGATGAGGACAATCAATCCAGAAAATTGGAGCCTGCGCCAAAGTGGAAATGGATCAAGGCTGGAAAGGCAGAAGGTAGAGTTTATGGTGGATGTCTGCCTTCTCTGGTTCAGCTTTGTGGTACGAAGTATCTACCTGACTATACTGGACGGATCCTTCTTCTGGAATTGCCGGAGGGTGATAAACCAGGGACTGCCTTCTCGCTGGATGCTGCACGGTGTGCGATGGCTGATCTGCGCAATGCTGGGATACTGGAGAAAGTTGTTGGTATTGTTGTTGGACGACCGTATATGTATGATGAGAAGATGACTGCTGCGTTTGAGAAGATGATTTTTGACCAGTGTTATGGTATGGAAGTACCGATACTGGCGGGTGTTGATATCGGACACTCGGATCCCATGCTTACCGTACCATTAGATGCGATGGTGTCGCTTGATTCGGAAGCCATGGAGCATGAGCAGTTCATGATGTTGGAGGAAGCTGTCAAGGCATGAGTTCGAGACTGCGAATCTGAGCGATATTGTCATTGGTGACTAGGAAGAGAGACGTTGATCATCGACCTCGGCTCCTCAAGAGGTTTGTTGTGCATGCAGGTACTTAGCAATATAACATCAAGGTAGCCAATAGGTGGCGTGCAGATCGACACGTCGAATGGCGGATGCATGCAGCTCAAGCTCTACCGAAAACCTCAGCATGCCCCAAATCTGGAACGTTGAGAAGAAAGCAGGTCATATCTACAATGCTGGCTCGAAGGCCGAACCCAATAGTCGTTGTGGTGACCGTGTGCCTCTACCATGCAACATGGAAAGAGTCTAGATGATGAGTGATAATGATAGTGTGAACAGGGCAACCAGTGAAAATATTGGGGGTCAAGCCCTGCTGCATGCGAGGTTGCCGACTGGACAGGTCTTCTCCAACAGCAAGTCAGACAGCGGAGTACAGCAGGATGCGCGGATATTCAACAGATGATGATGGCGAGGAATTGTGTCTGACTTGCGACATGGCGCGTGATGAGTGGTGGCGGTTGCGTGCTTTGGCTCCAGCCAGGGTCTCTCTACTTGCGAAAAGAAGGAAAGGTCTCCGAGGGTCGGTCGGGTGCAGTTGCTCTGTCAAATCCGGGGAAGGGACGGTTGATGGTGATGATCAGTGTCGATGATTTGGGCGATGAGTCGTCGAGGCGATAAGGAATTGCTCATTCGACCGTCGTGCCTCAGTCGTTCTTTCTCTCTCCTCGTTTCTTCGTTTCTCCTCATCTGCACTTGTTTAGACGCGGTGTATCAGCCAGTCAGATTACGTGGGGACCTGTCTGGAGCTTTGTCCAGCTAGCGGGTTGTCGAGTCACAAGCTGCATCGGCGATAAGGGACCACCAATACCACCACCACCACAAGACCCTGTCACGTCCGCTCGACCTTGATTCTTATTCCTCATCCAAGTCACAGCCTGCCATCCTGCCTCAGGTCACCATGCAGCCATAGTCCACCATCGCCATCTGCCCCGTCGTCGTCCACAACCGCCCTGTCATCGACCACGTCCGAGCCGCCATCAAGGTTCAACACCTGCCGACTGTCACTATGATGGATCGCTTGCCCATCGACACTACTCCCATCTAGTATATACACCACCAACGACTTCCCTTGTACAAATCCCAACCCCATACCATGCACCAACACCCACGACCCTCGACAAGGGCCCAACCCCCGGCCCCCATGCCATCAACCAACCCCTCCAGACACTCCAACCCGAGGGACACCATGTCGACCCGGACATACTCCAGCGAGGACCTGTCATCGGCCAGCCAGCCTGTTCGCTCGTCCGACGGCAAGGAGCAGACTTCAAAAGATAGGGCCAACTTGGTTGTCCAGGTGCGTCGCTTCATACAAAAACATAATCCCAACAGCCCCTGCTGATACCATACCACAGCACTTTTTCACAAAAGCTGCCCTCATCATCTGCTCGTCTCGAGTCAGCCTTCCTCCTGCCATGTCCAAGACTGGTGAAGCAAAGATCGATAGATGGGTACGTAACCTCTCCTCAGCCGCCTCCACCCCTGCAGTTGCCGCATACTCCCTTGACCACCGCAGTAACTCTATACTGTTGGAGAGAGACCCATCTGTCTCGGCTGGCCTTGTGCGATCATGAACCTGGCGGCAAAACAGCCGCCAGGCACTCTTGTTTCGAAGAGTTTCTGTCGTCTTTGTCAAGTGTCATTCTAGAACACACGCAACCAAAGACAGTCTTGCATCCCTCTGCCGTCTTACCTTGCTCCGTCTGTGCTGTATCAAGTATCGTAACTGTGTCTGACCATATCTANNGTTCAATACCTTAATAGAGGAAACAGACATGTTGAACCAAGACTTGCAAGAGTGGAGGTCCATGGATGCAACCGTAGAGCGACCTGCTCCATTGGTAATTGATGTTTACCTGGATACTTCCCAGCTCGCCCCCAACCAGACTCTGGTCGCTATAGATGAAGAAGGCAAACCTTGGGATGTGAGCGAGACTCTGAGAAGACTCGAAGCTTCAGCCCCGACGCCTCAAAACCACACCCTCTCCACTTTCGTATACGAGAGATGGACCATCAGCTTGGACGATGCTTCATCAGTGTCTCCGGCTACCCTCAACGAACCTGCCCCTAGCTTTTATAANAAGGGTGTCATTACATGCAGAGCACTCTGCACCTACGCCCGGCTACTGCCCGCGTGGAAGCTAAGGACTCGTCTTGGAAAGCAAGCGGCGACTGGTCCAGCCACCTTGCGACCCAGATATCGTGTCTCAGACGGGTCACTCGCTGAGAAATCACGAGTAGACACCCTGAGCTGTTCCATCTTCCCTTCGGACAAACGCCCGACTGAAACGTATCGCTTTTCGCCTCTACATTGCCCTTTGGGGTCTCTGAACATCTCGGTCACCTATCGCAAAACCCTTGATCTGCAGGTCGAGCTTTCTGAGCGCCTGATTAGTGCTAGAATGGCCGGCCACGAACGCCCCGACAGTCGTCTTTCAGGCGAATCGAGCAGGGAAAGAACTTCTCTGGACCAGGAGCGCCCTTCTTTGCGTTCACAGCCGTCCAAGTTCTCTTCGTCCTTTCAGCGCAACACTCAAAGAAGCGCGAACGTGGGATCATCCCCCCGAACTAGCACTCTCCGTGAGCCCGCCGACCGACCTTTATCAGCACAAGCAATCAACGAGCGTGAAACATCACAGCCGTCACCTTCATCACAACAGGACGAACAATTGCGTCGCTANCTCCTCACAGAGTCAAGAGATCGAGAAGCGTCCCGCTTCACACCCTCGTCCTTGAGAGAACAGAACGCTTTCCAACGTAGACCGTCTGTATCGTTCCAACCCTTCAAGGCCGGCTCTTTGTCGTCGTCACCCGCAGCTGGCAACTTCCTGTCCAGTTCGCCGAGCAGTTCTGTTGGTCGAAGCGCAGGCAATCCCTTACTAGCACACGCCAGAAAGTCGTCCCTGTCAACACTGCCCCAGATGGCTTTGCGCAATCCTGGCGCTGTCGCCGAGACAGCTGTCGGCTCTTCCGCATCAAGCTCGCCCAAGCCTGCTCCCATCCAGAGATATTCGTCGAGCTTTAGTAATAGAAGAGCACGATTCCCTTCGGTTTCCAGCAGCAGAGTCGAAGAAGATAACAACAGCAGCGGTAGAGCTAGTGTCTCATCCACTAACCGTGAATCGAGTACACTTCAAGAGGGTGAAGGGGGTGCCAGCTCAGGCTCAGCACAAACTGATGAGGATAACATTGCCGACTTCCTCAAGTTGATCGACAGGAACAAGGGCTTATCGAGTCTCAACAAGACCGATAAAGCTTCCTTGAGCGCCAACGCTCAACGCACTGCCGCGCAGTTTTCCAAGTTTTCGCGTATGAAGGATTCGACAGCCCAACTTTCTGAGTCCATGCAGTCATCAACAATGTTGCACAGATCTTCCAGTTCGTCAAGTCGACAATTGCAGAATGTCCCAGGCATGAGTCCAGGTCTAATCTCGACTTCGTCTTCGCCCGGTAAACCAATCTCGCCACATACACCACACATACCTGCCATTCCCTCACGACTGAGCAACAACAGTATCACGGCAGACTACACACGTGATCGCAGTCGAAGTCGTCTTTCTGGCACGCACCTTCAGCCCTCTGGTGATGGAGCGAGAGATGTATCTTCTCATCCGCCAACACGAGGCTCAGGTACACCTCTATCCACAGCCATCGATATTCCAACATCCCCTCGCACCTTCGTCTCGAACCGCCGTTCATCGTCTACAACACAGCAAGCACGCGCAAGAGGAGTCACGAATGTTGAAGATCAGGATGCCTATGGCATGCGCTCAGCCAGCATGCCCGTCGCTGAAGGTGGTCGAAGCGAACTCAGTCTCTCCGAGCTGCTCTCACAAGGAGAGAGTGGAATTGGTGGATCAGGTGGTGTAGGAGGCAGCAGCAGACGCCGCAACCGTGAAGGTTCTGGTACTGTCGACGATGACGAGCCTTTGCTTTTGCTTTGGCTGACTGATTGATTGAGTGTTCGATTTCCTCACCCTTTGGTTTGATTGTTTCAGCTGCTTGCCTTGTTTTCTCGTTCTGCATTCTGCGTTCCATTACAACAAACAATCTCCTCTCTTGCTGCTGCTTTTCTTTCTTTTTTTTCTAGTCAATGGTTTTTCCTCTTTTCTGTTTGATGCATGGAAAGGACAGGATAGCGTGGCGCTGGGGTTTGTGCTTTTACAGACTGAGAAAGAGCGAGAATTGAGCAGATGAATGGAATTCCTGCTGGACATGGGGTTATAGCTTTAAACAGCAAATGCATACAATCCTTTCATATATCCATGGTCGTTACAAGTCTTCCATATATCCGTGTAGTATGTACAAGTCTATCGCCCTTTCACGACTCAAAATACTTGGGCACCCTTTTAACCAACTCACCCACCTCCTCATCACTAACAATATACTCAAAGCCTTCCTTATCAACCACTTCCTCGCCGTCAACTTGTCTACTCATCCGTCTATACCCGTAACAATTTCTCCATCTCCAGCCNNTTTTGCTTTCTTTGCCTCTGCTTGCTTTCCTTTGGCTTTAGCTTTTTCNTTCATCGGCAATGCTGAAATCATCGATTACCAATTCCCAAGTTACGAATACTGCAGCAGCGAATTCGCCGATTTCTTTGACTGCTAACCGCACCAACCGGATATCCGCGCCTACGCCTGCGGAAACGAGGTTTTGGAGATGGGCCAAGGTGCCTTTGGAAGCTTCTGAAGGGGTGGCGATGGAAGTGGATGTGCCCAGGGTGAAAGAGATTAGGTTGGGCAGGTAGTGGGTGCACATTGCTGTTGCAGCGGCGGAAAGGTCTGAAGGCTTGGAGGTTGCGGCTAGAGCTGTTGCTGTTGCGTACGAGTGGATGAAGGCCGTAGCGTGAGGAGAAATTCCTGTATTAGAGGACATCTTTTGGTTTTGGTCTTTGATGGTTTGGCTTGGTGATAATGGCGGAAGTTGTGGGATTTGGTGTTATTGCTTGTTGGAGAGAGCTTTGTTGGATGGATATTGCCCAATTGAGAGGTTTGTAATTCAGAGATCCAAAGACCTTTGGGTTTTGAGACAGAGATCAGACAGCAACAAGGAATGATTGAAAGCCAAACTCGATGATTCGGTGTTGCTGAAGTGTGGTTGGAAAGATGATGGTTTCAAACATTCAAAGCTCACAAGGTCTACAAGTTTACGGGCCGAGATCGGAACCATCACACAACCATCTACTCAAGGTCACGGCAGGCTTGAGAGGTACGATTTTCATATGTTGCCTGCTTTTCTACAAAGATTCCGCCTACCAGTTCAACGGCAAGAACGACAAGTACAAACCATACTGACATGGAGCGTAGGAGATCATCTCTAGTATACTTCACATATACAGTCATTGTGTGGTTTTGAGCTGTTTGAATCTTTTATGCTAGTACATGGTATCTCCTTTTTTGTTGTTCAGATCGATAGAACATCTAATCATCACCACCGCCCACCTGACCACCTGCTGTCGCGGCCTTCTTGGCACCACAGATGTCGTCAACTCTGAGCAACAAGCAGGCCGACTCAACAGCAGTCTTGATACTCTGCAGCTTAACAGCCTGAGGCTCCCAGACACCAAGCTTGTGCATGTCACAGACCTTGCCGGCGTCACCATCAATACCCCAGCTGCTGTTGTCGTTTGACTCGGCGTGCTTTGCGCGAAGCTGGGTCAAGACACGAATGGGCGAGTTGCCAGAGTTTTGGATCAGGGTGCGGGGAATGACTTCCATGGCTTCGGCAATGGCGCGGTATGGCCATTGGGCTACACCTTCGACACCCTTGGCGAGCTGTGACAATCGTACGCTGACGGCCATCTCGGTGGCACCACCGCCGGGGGAGAGGTAAGGGTGGAAGACGACGTTGCGGGCAACACCCATGGCATCTTGAAGGTTGCGCTCAATCTCGTTGAGAATGTCTTTTGAAGGGCCGCGGAGCAGAATTGTGCAGGCCTTGGGGTTTTGGCACTTTGTGAGGAAGGTGAAGTATTCGTCGCCAATCTTCTCAATCTCGAAGAGACCGCACTGAGTACCGACGTCTGACTCGGTGAGATCCTGGACGGTGTTGACGATGGTGGCACCGGTAGCGCGAGCGATACGGTTGTTGTCGGTCTTGCGGACACGGCGGAGAGCGGTGATGTTGTGCTTCATAAGGAAGTGCTGGGCAAGATCTGAAACACCCTTCTCGGTGATGACAAGGTCGGGCTTGACAGCGATGATGGCGTCGCACATTTGCTTGACCTGCTCCTCCTCAATCTGCAGAATGCGGTTCCAGTCCTCCTCTTTTGTGATCTCAATGTTTGTTTGCGACTCTCCCTTCTTGTACTCGAGTGTGCAGTCAAGCAAAACGATACGGGGGTTCTCGATGCGCCTCCTCATCTTGGGGTGGGTGATGTCCTTGTTGAGCATGACTCCATTCAAAACTCTGCTGTCCTCGATCTCGCCTCCAGGAATCTTCTCGACACGAGCATAACGCTTGATGTCAACTTCTTGCTTACCACCACCACCATTGTAGGAGACGGTGCGCACAGCGGTCAAGGCCAAGTTGCACATCATGTCGGACCATCTTGAGACGAATTTTGTGCCGATGGAGGAAGAAATGAGCTTGTACATTTGCTCGTCGTCCGAAGTGTCGACGGGGATCGAGACGTCTTGGATTACTTGAAGGGCATCGCTGAGGGCGCGCTTGAATGCTTGGATGATAACAACGGGATGGATGTTGCGCTCGAGCTGAGGGAGGGAGAGAGCGAGGATTTCACCAGCGAGGATGATGACTGATGTGGTGCCATCACCGACTTCCTCGTCTTGTGTTCTGGCCAGCTCGATCATGCTCTTTGCGGCGGGGTGGGCGACTTCAATTTCTCTCAGGATGGCGTGGCCGTCGTTGGTGAGGACGATACCACCCATGGGGTCGAGCAGCATCTTCAACATGGCCTTGGGACCCAGACATGATCGGATGATGTCTGCGANCGCTGCGAATTGTCAGATGGGCGCAGGTAAGGAGGTGAGTTGTTTAGCGTACGTCTTTGCGGCGGTAATGTTGGACAGTTGGGCTTTGCGACCGAATTGGCGCTCACCACTGTTGGTGTCTGGGATGGGCTGTCAGTATGTATAGCAGACAGATCAAGCATTAGAAGCTTACTCATGACCACAACGGGGGCCTGCATTTTGACTGTCTTGTTGTTGGACCACGATCCAAGCTAGCAGATAGGTTTGGTATAGACTTTTTGCAAGAAGCTCTGACGTGGTGCAGAGGCGACTGGAGTGTTATGTCGTCGAGGGATAGCGGTGGACTGTCTGTTTGGGCCCTTGACCAGCAATTGCGCGCGCCTCAACTTTTGGAGAAGTTCCGTCGGAAACAAACGCCAAGCGCTCGGAGGTGTCTTTGTGCAGACGCATAGGTTATGAGCACGATTTGTGCGTTGGCATAAGTGACTTGCACAGTTATGCTCGTGCTCGATCAGCACTTCTGGCCATGTCAGCGACAGGCGAAAATCAGCGCAAGGCCGTCCACTCTGGCACGACCTTCTAAGCCGGATACGGCAGTGTGGGTCTGGCGATGGCCCAATTGAACAGTTGCTTGGCGCATGTCTAGCTTCCACCTTTGTCGAAGTCGTTGTTGCCCGGCAAGAAAGCTGATCTTAAGGGTCCAGTCGCAAGGCTTCTCGGAAAACCACAAGACAAGCTCTTTCTCGCTCCTCAAGAAGACGTCCTTTCCCTCCTTCCACCGAATCTCACTTCTTCCCTGTCCTCCCTCCGACACTTTGTTCCGTCCATCTCTCACTCTATCTCGTCTTACTTGACTATAACCACTTCACCTCATTGACTCGACGTCATTTAATCAATCTTCTACTTTCTCCATCTTATCATCGCCGTCGCGTCTTCCCGGCTTCGCGACGCGACAAGCTTCCATCACCAATCCGACACCACTCAACTTTCACGCTTCTTTGTGCATTGACTGCTCAAACGTTGTAGCTTTCTGATTTAGCAAACAGTCTTTACTACTTACCCTTCACAATGTCTTCCTTCTACGCTTCATCGCCTACCGTCGTCCTCCCTGCTCCTTCGGCGCAATACTTCCCTCACTCGCAAATACACCAACCACCTACTACCATGGGTAACAACACTTTCTTCAAGCAGACTGCTCCACCTACACAATCCCTCCCTTCTGCTGCTGGCCGCAAACGCTCACGCGACGATGATGACGATGACGAGGTCGCTCTGGCTGCTCCTGTCGCTACTCCACCAATCGACCGTGGAGAACCTGTCTATGGCCCCGGAATGACACTTCTCAACAATCCTTACGGACAATCCTCTACTGGTTCCTGGGTTGAAAACACGTGGGTTGAAACACCCCAAGTCAGCCCTGTAGCCACCCAAGCATCCAGGCCCGCCATGCCCAGTCGCAAATCCCAACGTCTCGCTCCCTCAGGCCCTGAATCAGATGACATCGCCCTAACCATCGAGGCATCGGCTCATCGTCGCACTGCATCAGTTGAGCCCCTGATTGACGAGGTCACGCGCCTTCTCGGCATCTCATGGATGCGTCTTGATGCTAGCGAAGCACTTCAAATCTCAGCAAAAGCCTACACAAGATGGGTTCGCAGACACTATCCTGGTCTTGCCGACATCGAGCTTTGGTTCGAAAACTCTTCTATTCCTGGTTACCTTGGTGTCGCAACCAATAAAGCCTCTGGTCAAAAAGTCTTTTTGCTTTGGAGCAATGATCTTAAGCAAGCTGTTCTCGTAACGAGGAACCCGAACGAGCTGGTTTCGAAACTGATGTCTCCTCAAACAATCATCAGCTCGGCAACTGAATCCATGTTCGCCAGTGACGAACCTGTCGCCGACGACTCGTCAGACAAAGGCTCGCCAAGCCCAACCTTTGCTATTCCTTCTGTCGTTCCTCAGGCTTCGGCTGCCATGGACATCGATTAGACACGAAGAATCATATTGCTTTTTGGCGTTCGATCATGGGTTATCTGAGGAAATGAGACCAAACGGGAGGGTCAACCGGAATTGCTAGGAGCTGGTATGCTTGGGACTGGCTTCACGGAAGACTTGGGGTGCTTTGATTTGCATGCGTGACGTTGCAACAACGTTACATCTCGCTTTCTATAGAGCGAAAAAGCTGACTATTTTTTTGACACTGTACTTTAGCCAAACAGGTGCATTTTATCTATCCTGCACGCTTTGCTTCTTATATATCAATCAAGCTTTGGCGACGAGCCAATCATTTATAATATACTCAACATTAATTTGTGTTCCGAATTTTGTGAATTCCTGATGTTATGTTATCCGCCTATGCTCTTCCAGCTTGAATGCAATGCACCCGTGCAACCATGATCTACCTGCTTCAACCCGTGCGCTCATCAAACAAGCTGGCAGTGGTATTCGCTGGCGATCAAGCAATCCTCAGCGGGCAGAAAGGGTGTCAATTTACCAGAGAAGCTGATCAGGAATCACCATGTTTACGCCCTGATGCGTGACGAAGGAGCAGGCCGCCGGTCACTGACTTGGCCTTGCGATGATTCTTTTCAGCTCAAGGAGCGGGAATTCTAGCCGTGGATTTGTGAATATTCCAACCCTGAATCATAGATAAGAGTGATGGCCCAGCAGTCGAAGTTACAGATCTTCCGGATGCATGGAAAGTGATGCCTTGAATATTGTTTCTCGGTGCAAGTTCCGAATCTTGTCGATGGAGGTTTTCGAGAGTTCTGAGAGTTTGGTATCGCAGTCTTCTCACTCGATCAATTCGTCCTTGCCCAACATTGCAGCCATGGGATCATTACCGGCACTTCTCTTTCTCCTGTATTCGTCCAATTCTTCTTCCGTCACGCCATCTCTGATCTCATCCAGTTTTCTTTTTCTGTCTTCTGGTGCTGGTTTGCTGCTGCTTTGGTCGTCTAGTTTGGTTTTCTCGGCTCTGTCTGGTGCATTAGGGACGTGTTCTTCATTTCGCTCTTCTTCCTTCCAAGCTATTGATTTTGGGACGTTTGTTGCGGTGGTGGATTCAAGAGTTGAAGGATCGTCGAGGAGAACAGAGCCGGAAGATAGCTTTTCGGCATTTTGGGAAGCGAGTTTTCCTGCTTGGCCTACGCAGTAGCTGTTTTTGATTGTTGAGTGGCAGCAGGCGTAGCCCCAGGTGAAGTTTTTCCACCAAGAGCCAAAGACCGAGGTGTGGTTGTTGAGAAGCACGTCTTCTCTGTACATTGATTTTTCCTTTTTCTCGGGCAGGCCTTTGATTCTGCCACGCGCGTCGTACTCGACAAAGACTTCGTTTTCGGTGATTGCGGCGTGTTTGAGAGGGTCCGGGGCTAGATGTTCTTGTCCGCCGTATTTTTCTAGCAGGGCTTTGCGGGTTGCTTCTTTTTTTGCTGCTGCTTCTTCTGCTTCTTTTTTGCGATAGTGTTCGCCTGCTGTTGGGTTGGCTTGCAAGTGGACATTGTTGCTGCCGCTGTTCTCAGCGGTTTCCCAGGCGTAGCGCTGGGCGCGCGCGAATTCTGCAGCGTCGCCGGAAGCTCGTTGGAATTCTCCTTCTGCGTCGTCGATTAAAGTGCGGGTTTTGGGATCGTATTTTGCGGATTCGAGGTCGAGGTNTTTGAGGTAGCCTGCTGTGTCTTCTCTCAGACGCAGGTTTCGGGATGAGTTTGGCTGTTTGCGACCCATGTCTGTTTCTTCTTCGTATTTGTCTCCGTCTTCTGCTTTTGTTGCTTCGTCGTCCTCATCGCCCTCGGGGATTCCAGAAGCTTTACGTTTGGCATCCTTGATGGCTTGCAAGTCGTTGTATTCGTCCACGACTTCTTGGTATGCGCGCGCATCATATCCACTCCAACGATCTCGTTTCGCTTCCCAACCCATATTGATATCCTGACCCTCCTCATCCGCCTTAATATCCCTTCCGGTAAACTTTGCACCTATTTTCCGCTGCCGGTACAAACAATCTTTCTTCTGGTGTCCCATAGCGCCACAATTCTCACAAGCGCCTTTGCGGTATTTTGTGGCTGTGGCGGCGCCAGCACGTTGGCCTCTGGTGTACCATTTTTGGGTTGCGAGGGATTCGTCCTTTTGGGCTTGCAGACGTTGGTGTTCGAGGTAGTCTTCTTGGGAGGCGGTTGCGTCGTCGATGTAGAAGGGTTTCTTGGAGATGAACGAGGGGATGTATTCGTTGCGTTCGTTTTTGCCCTGGGGCTCGGTGGGTTTCTTGGGAGGTGGTGGCGGCGGCATGTTGACAGTCTGTTAGATTTGGTGAAGATGCAGAAACTTAGAAGTTGTTGCTTCCAAATTGTCGAGGTTGTTCTGCCGTCGAAAGATGACGATGGAGTCCGGATGCCAAGACATTGGAAGTGCTCCTTCTTTTGGAAGTGAGCTCCGTCTTCTACCATTATCACCGAACACCTTGACGCAACATTAAATCTATTGAATATCGTCGATTGTCATTTTCTCATAGGCGGCTGTCTACTACTCATTCCCCAGCTCGGAGCGGTACTTGTCCCAACATCTATGCTTCGCTATATACTGCATTCAACATGGCGGCCGTCGAAAGCGCATCTTTTTCACCATTCTTTCTTCCACCACTCCTTCAACATGTTACTTGCTCTCGAGATTCTGGCGACCACTGCCTGCGATGCGATCTCCTAGAGTTGATTCACTACAGATAAGTCCTATACTGGGTATGCATTATGATAAAGAAATGTCCGCCTTGTCGCAAAGAATTGTTCTCTTTGTCCTCGAGCCTACGAGTTTTCTTTTGCGTACATTTCTTGATTGACATCTCCAAATTCGTGCCAAGTCCGGAAACGGGTACCACGAGATAAGTCAATCTGATAAATGATAGTCAATGGTAAAACACTCTCGAATACGTATGTGGAATTATACACTTTTCTGGCAGGATATCCATACGCATCTCTGTTATCTTTGTTGAAGCACTCTCACACAATGAACATGCCAGGCACATTTGACCCTATACCAGGTTTCGAGAAGATTGCTTCAGCAGTCAACAAGGGAAGAACGGGAGAAGACGATGCCAGTGGCTTACCGCAAGGCACCTGGTTAGGGGGCGTTTATCTAGGTCATGGAAGCTTTGGCACCGTACACTACTGGCTCAAGGTCGACCAAAACCAGAACGTCATCGATCGTATGGTTATCAAAGATGTCGAATGCTTCGATAACACCAAGGAGTCCTCAGCTTACCGGGGCATATACGAAGAGCTTGTTCGCAAGGATATGGATTTTGGTATCAATCCCGACAAACCGGGCAAGGCGACAATTGACGAGAGATTTTTGAGAGAAGCCTATCTGCAGGGGCTTATGACCGACAACAACAAACCCTTCTCGGCTACTACTGTTCCACTTCGAGGATTCAAGAGAGGTCATCTCGACAGGATGGAACAGGGACGAAAACTCCATCATTGGCGCATTTACATGGATTTCTTCCACGCAGGCGATCTCAATAAATTGATCAAAAGCCATCTCACCGACAAGGGAGTCCCAAAGAGACCCATACCTGAGCCGTACATCTGGTGGGTCTTCACCTGTTTTGCCGAAGCTCTACTCCAGCTGGAGAGTGTTGTGCAGGCGAGACCCAATGCACGTCAAGAACAAGACGAAGTGATCGCACTAATGGACATGAAGCCAGCCAACATTCTGCTGGAAGCCAGACGAGACGATCGGTATCCAGTTTACCCGAAACCTTTGCTGTCTGATCTAGGCGCATCCCACATCCTCCACAAAGAAGATCCGCTGCAGAACCGAAGTGTCGAAGGCAGTTACCCTCACGGAGCCACACCAGGCTTCTTTCCTCCTGAAATGTGGAAAGCCACTGGGACTGAATTTGGTACACTACGGGGCATCGACAAGCCTGTATACTCTTGGACCAATGTTTGGCAAGTCGGTCGAACTATCGAGTGTATGATGCGTCTGAAGACAATGCTACTTCACGAACAAGTTTCATTAATCTGTGATCGCGATTCACGCATCAANAAAGACCCACCCAAGTTCAAGAGGTTACCTAAATTCAAATACAGCAGCGACCTCATCGACCTTGTCGAGCGTTGTCAGCGTTTCGAACCAGAGGAGAGACCTACGCCAGCCGAACTGCTAGGACTAATCAGATCGCTTGCACCCAAGCACAATGGTGGTATGGATGAATGGGGCAATGCCAAATGGATTAAGAATCGAGAAGCGGCACCACAACCCAAAACTTACTCGGTAGTGGCCACAAGCTCGGCAAGCAGCAACATGGATTTTCTTGATGGGTATCCTCCCGACTGGGCTGAGAGATATCGCCAGCTAGATGTGAGATTACCTAGGGGTGCNGATCTTGCCTTCTATGGCAACAAAAATCCCGCCAGGCTCAACACCAGAGCTGCCATTCCTGAGAGAAAGCCATATAACCCGCTCAACGACGTGAACTGGAATTAGTAATCGACGAATATCTTGCTTGGTTGTCGCACGGCAAACAATATACTTGTCCATCTCGAACGAAATGGACATGTGTGGATGTACGATTTAAGTCGAGATTTTCAAAGAACTTTCATTGTCAGGACATCATCAAGACAACATCAGTCTTGCTGCTGGGAACTTCGAACCAATCTTTTTCTTCTCTTACATTTCAACTATCATTCTATGTCACCGCGGAAGGATGCAAATGACGAACCTCTACGAGATACCTTGATGACGCGCAAGCAAGTCCACACGTTGATCCTGAGGTGCATAGTCGATAGTTGAAAACTTCTTCTCAGTACCCAGCACGTTTCTGCGTTCTGCCTTCTTGTTCGTGGTTGCTGTGTTCTTATGTGGTTCTTCCAATGAATTATGACGAAGGGCAAAGACAAGAGCGTTGAAGCTTTCAGGGTCTTGGAGGCGGGAGTGAAGGCGTTGCCGCAAGGCGCCGATGGTAACTGGACCCCCGGTATAGCATGCGAACTCTTATGATAAACATGCTCAATAACGAAACATAACCTCGAAATCAGGTGGAGTGGTGAGAAGGAATCGTGATTTGTCCAACCTTCTTCGAAATTACATTCATCCACCATCGGATTAGAAAGTCGTGAATCCAGTTTGGTGAGGATTTTTGCCAAGCCCACCTTAACTGGATTCACGACTTTCTGATCCCATGGTGCATCTATGGAGTAGAGAGCGCAATTGCTGAATTCTGCTGAACATCCATAGGTGCTTCGACACGTCAGGGTTTCGTTACCGTGACCGCGGGCGAGTTTGCCGGCAGCCGAGCCCCCATCGAAGCTTCCCAGTGGCAGGATAAGCATTCGTTCAAGAAACACTCCAATTGGCTGGGCGACGAGTTCACGACACCGTGCAGGAAGATCGCCTCAATTGCAGATCGCAGGATCCTACTTCCATAAAGTTGGTCGCGTGCCCTCGAGGGAAGGATCTTCTCTTCCTTGCATCGCTTCCTGCCTTGGTTGTTCGAAGGAATTCACAAATCTATGTTTCTCACTACCTACATCTTTTCCTGATTACCTGTATCTATCATTGCGACCTCGCATTTCTGCTTAGTGTCTCTCAATCCTTGATATTCGCACCTGGATCTACCGACGCGGCTGAGGACTCATTATATACCCAAAGCGACAACACGACTGCCCATTGCGACTTCGAGCAGCAAGCTCGGCTCAGATTGAAACTATGGAACGACCACTGAGCACCGAAAAACACTCTAGCGGGGCTAGCCCAGAAATTGCACCTGTCCAAGAGCACCCATCCACCTCCTATGAAGGACAGCCTCCAACTACCTATGAAGACACCGAGAAGACCAGATGGGAACGTCTTTGGCCAGTCATCGCTTGCGGTGCTGGTCTCTTCAGTGACGGATACCTGAACGGTGTGATCGGATTTGTCTCTACCATGCTCGGAAAGATCTATCCTGATGCTTATGCTTCTTCGCCCGCCCAACGCAACGTTTCGTCCATCACCTTTGCTGGAACTGTGGTTGGTGTAAGTACTGTGGATCCTCGTATTGTACGATCCTTGTCCTGACAAATGCTTCAGATGTTGATCTTTGGCTATACTTCTGATCATTACTCTCGCAAGTGGAGTTTGTTTGCCAGTACTGTTATTTTGATCCTCTTTGCTGCACTCAGCGCAGGCAGCTATGGAGCTGGTGGCAGTAGCTCTGGTTTGTTCGCTGCCTTGACCGCTTGGCGTTTCTTGCTAGGCATCGGTATCGGTGGTGAATATCCTGCAGGCAGTGTAGGTTGTGCTGAAAGTACTGGAGAACTCAAGAGTGGAACCAGAAACAGATGGCAAGTTAAAGTAAGGACCATTAATTATGGATGTGCTAACTTAATCTTAGGNTTCATCCTGTTCACTAACGTGCAGATTGATATTGGTTTCGTGGTCTCTGCGCTGGTGCCCATGATTGTGGTATGTTCCTGATCTTCCCTCTCTCTCTTCGACGTGTCTTTGCTAAAGCTTCATGTTCTANNGGTCCTCTGTACAGGAGAGAACCACCTTCGCGCTGCCTGGCGCATCTGCCTTGGTCTTGGTGTAATCCCTCCTCTCTCCCTTCTCTACCTCCGTCTCAAGCTCAACGAGCCCGAGGCCTACCGTCGTGAGACAATGGCTAAAGCAAAGACTCCCTGGCTCTTGGTGTTCAAGTTTTACTGGTGGCGGTTGACCATTGTTTCGTTGATCTGGTTCATCTACGATTTCTCGGGCTACTCTTTCTCGCTGTTCAGTTCGACCATTGTGGATAACCTTCTAGGCACCAACTCTCCGCTTTGGAAGTCTTTCGGCTGGACTACTCTGATCTATCTCTTCTATCTCCCGGGTTGTATCGGTGGTTCCTTTGTCAGTGACTGGCTGGGTCCCAAGCTGACTCTCGGCATTGGTGTGCTCGCCCAAGGAATCGTCGGATTCATCATGGCTGGCGTGTACAGTTATCTCGCCCGTCCGTCCAACGTCGCTGGCTTTGTAATCGTCTACGGCGTCTTCNNCCTTGCACTTGGAGAGTAAGTCAATAACGAGTAGGACATCAGAATTAACATGCTAACAGGTTGCAGGTTTGGTCCAGGCGACAACATTGGTCTGATAGCTTCCAAATCCTGTGCCACCGCGGTCAGAGGCCAATACTACGGCATTGCAGCCGCCATTGGCAAGATCGGCGCCTTTGTAGGCGACCAAGTGTTGGCTATCTTGTACAACCGCTATGTGGATACTGATCCAATCAAGGCTGGCCAGTATCCCTTCTTTGTGTCCAGCGCATTGTGTATCTTGAGCGCTTTCATTGCGTTCTTCTTGTTGCCTCACATTGGTCAGGATACTATCGATGAGGAGGACAGGAAGTTCAGAGCTTATCTGGCGGAGCATGGATATGATGTTAGCCAGATGGGTGTGCAGCAGGGTGCTGAGCATATTGTCGGACAGACTGAAGTTGAGGGAAGTGAGGAAACTTCTGAGAGAGCGGTCAAGGCTTGAGAGTAGAGATTATCGAAATATGCTAATGAATAAAAAGTTCTATGATTGTTTTCCACACAAGCATGTCCAAATCCGTGCAAGTGCAGACGAAGTTGACGAACAATATTTGATGGTACAGCACATATTTTTGAAATGGTTAGCTTAATCGTACTATCCTTGTGACATTAAGTTTATTTTCAAAGCAACATTTATCTCAATCTGATCAACTTCTTACCTTGCTGTCGTCGTTCCAACCTGTGGTCAGGGTGCCAGCGACACTATCTCAGTGCCAAGGCTTGATATTTGTTCTCGACTCTCGCACGACAGTCATTGCGATAACATACCTTTCATTGACACATCGTGTAATGAAGTCCTGAAGATACAGGTGATCATATGAGTGTGAGTATTGACTTCTTGTATCAACTGCATTGTTCGACACAACGAAGATGATGCATTTTGCACTGCGCAGGTTTGTGTGTGACGCGATCATGACCACCTTTTTTCCAGCGAACGAATCCTTCCATATCTGGCTCAATAAGCCCTATGCAGTTATACCTAACCACATTAGACCGAAGTCGGCCCATTAATTCTGGTTCTTCTTGCTTCTCTACCTTTCTTGCACAAAACCACCATGCGCACGTATGGATAGCACTTGACGCTGGCTACTGAAACACGCCGAGGAGGGCAAGCAAACATCACCTGGGTAGTAAATGACATACGCGGATGGAACAACGATGAACGCGAATATGTCCGATCAGGATTCATCTGATCACGGACGTGACCTTGACCAAGCGACGCTGAAGAGGGCGCCGACGAATCGAAGCAGGGACTCAAGAAGAAGCGTTAGCACCGCACAATCGAATAAATCTGGTTCCCAGAATCGTGCTTCTATATCATCCGGTCTACGACACAGGAACTCGAACAGACGCGGGACGCAACGATCTGATCGGAATCATGCCTACACGACTGGCAGAGACCAGAACAATAGACAACCATTCACCTTAGCTGGTCCTAGCCATCAAGATGGCGAGAACAGTGGACGCGCGCAAAATCAGCACCAACCATACGTTGAGCCGGGCTATGCAGAACTCAACCCTGCATACGACCAACCTGGAAATGTGCGACCGATCTGGGGACTGGCAGATCCTATGCCACGCATTGTACGTCGAGGCATGAAGCCATCAGAGGATGAGATCCAAGCAGACAGACCAAAGCCTGGAGAAGAAGACGATAATGTGTTGCAGCCTACTGACTCTCAAATGGAGCAAGGCATGGGTCCAAAGTTGAACTTGAACAAACTTGGCAAGAGCATACATGATGCGACAAAGGACCGAGAACGAAATTATGCCGAGAAATATGGCAAGAAGTTCGAGCCGCCATCAGAGATGGGTCAGGAATCTCATACGCAACCAGTTGGGTTTTTGCAGCAGCTCACACCTCCACAAGAGAACGATGAGGAAGGCGAAGAAGCACTACCGAGGCCCTCGACCAGACGGTCCGGCACAGAACATTGTCTTCACCAGGATCGTAGTGATGACGAGAAGAAGGATGAAGAGACCAATGATGAAGAGGCAGAATCTACATCTGATCAGATGAATGAAGGCCATGTGCCAATGAACAACATCCAAGAAGAGCTACACAACCACCATACGCTATGGGCAGTTCTCAGGACAAAANNCTACGTGAACCTCTCGCAGAAGCTCTCGCCGTAAGTCTGATCAGATGTCTCACCTTTACACATTGTCTAATCCTGACAGGTATTCGTGCTGATAACGATTGGCATATGTGCTAATGTGGCACACAATCTTGCTGGTAGCGGCTCCGGCGATTCAATGGCATGGTCATGGGGGTTCGCGACAATGACTGCTATCTACATTAGTGGTGGTGTGTCTGGAGGACATCTCAACCCGGCGATCACGATCATGCTCTACATCTTCCGTGGCTTCCCGAAAAGGAAAATACTCATCTATATCTTCGCGCAATTGCTTGGAGCATATCTCGGCTCGCTCGTTGCTTATGGCATTTATCGAAATTGTATACTGAATTATCTGGACTCTAACCCGACGCAAACAACAGAAGTCTACAACTCATTTGTCACGGACCGCATGGCTGGTGTGGCTGATGCTGCTTCAGGGTTTCTTACGGAGCTTGTTGCTGCAGCAATCATTGGTGTTGTTGTATTGGCTCTTGGTGACGACAGTAATGCACCCCCTGGAGCGGGTATGAATGCATTCATCATCGGTCTAGTCATCAGCATCGAAACTATGGCTTTCTCTGCCAGTACTGGTGCCGCCATCAACCCTGCTCGCGATATGGGACCTCGCTTAGCCCTGATCACAGTTGGCTTCGATAGACACGATCTGTTTGGAGATGGCTGGTGGGTTTATGGAGCTTGGTGCGCGCCCATAACCGGCGCCATTGTCGGAGCGATTCTCTACGATGTTGCGATCTTTGTGGGTGGGGAGTCCCCTCTCAACTATCCTCGAGGTAGTGTTAAACGAGTTGGGAGCAAGGCCAAGACGCGGTGGAGGCATAGGTTTCGACACAGGAGAAGATAGCGGCTGTCCTATGCACTATTGGACAGGAGTCTCAGAGCCTCCAAGGATCATACCTACGCGAGAAGCACTTCAAGTTGAAGCGAAACCCTTGGTGTGGTTAAGAAGCACTTGCCTGCGAGATTTGTATCGCCAACCAGCGCTGACAACAACCCTGTCCAGCAAATGGCCCCTGGGATGTCAGTTCAGCTGTTATGGCGGTTCACGAGTTGCTTACACATCGAATTCTCATCGACTACTTCTTGATGCGTACAACTACGATGTCTCACCAACAAGATGCGCTTTCGGCAACTCTAACTATATCGCTATAGAGCACTGACTCGATGAACCTCGCCCGTTGAAGTGTGGCTTGAAGTTTGCCCACAACGGTCTAGCAACCGTCCAAAAACGTCGTCAAACTTTAGCATTCAATCCGCCAAGACATTGTTTGACTACCAGGCTTTTCAGGAGATGTGAGACCTTCTCGAAGACTTATCTGAGATGTTCAGAGAAAATTGACCTGCGACGATGAGATTCAGCCTCAGACAGACAACGTCTGTTATACAGCAGCTGTGTTCGGTCGAAGCCGAAACAATTGAACTTGAGTCTCAAGCCTTGCGAGATGAAAGCGCCTGAGATATGCACATACCGAACTCGAGATACTGCAATCACGAGTAATTACCATCGAACAACCTCTCGCGTCAAACTCTGTTTAGGTTCAACTCGATTCATACGACGCCTCGTGACTGTCACGGTCTGTTGCGCGAGCGAGCTAGGGCTCTTTCTCAGCCTCATACGTCGTATCCAAGGTACGGCCATCGTGGCAGAGAGCCAAGTTCACACATCACATGCTGGTAACCATGGCTCATCATGGTCATGGCATGCAGGAACCACACGGGGTGGCCGGTAGCAATCATGCTTGTCGTAGTACATGAATCCTTGATGGTGACGACCATAGTCGAGAGGGTCAAGAGAAAGGGATACAAAAGCCGAGACGATCCCCAACAATAGACGAGAAACATAACAGAGACCTTGAAAGTATTGGAAACCTTCGTTCAATATGCGTACGACTTTCGTTATCTCCGCCCTTGTTGCGGTTGTTGCTGCTTTGCCGGCTCCAGCACCTCAGGAGATTGACCTTGACTTGTTTATCAACATCCCCACTCCGACTGTTATCCAGGCAACTGGCACCCCAGACAAAATCGTCACCTACGACACTAAGGCCATTCTCGCTTCAGCTACCGCAGCTTCTTCCATCTCCGTAGCTGTTACGGATGCTGCTTCTTCAGTTGCCTCTGCGAGTATAGTGAGGCGTTCAGCTTGCGGACCCGAACCTTCCGGTTATGGACCCGTCACTACCAACCCCAAAGACAATGCTGCTTCGTTTCTCGCCAACCCTGTTTATGCAAATGCTGCCAACTCTGCCGCTGTCCCTGCTGGATATGTTCAGACCTTCAAGAATCTGAATGCCAGTAGCAGTGCTTACGGGTACCTGGGTTTCAGTAACCTTCAATCTTACAGTCCTCAGACTTGTGCCGCTAAGTGTAAGTTATGCAGACTGTTCCTTCTGTTTCTGGGTCTCTAAAGCTGATATGTTTCTTTACACAAAACAGGCAATGCTATCAAAGGCTGCATGGGCATCAACCTGTACTTTGAACGCGACCCCAAATACACCCCCGACAAGACTTTGTGCCCGAACCCTGCTTCGCTAACTCAAATCAAGTAAGTCTGAAATCACGAACTACCTCAAAATTATTCGCTGAACGACTTCAGGTGCGTATATTGNGGAGGTCCCGTCACCGCCGGAAATACCAACAACCCTGGCAGAACTTGGGTGCAGTTCTCTGTGGTGGTTGCCGGCTCCAACGGCTACGTGAACCAAAACATCGCTGCTCCTCCCGGATACTCGGATGCCAATTACCTTGGAAACACAGCCATCAATGCACCATACGATGTTCTGGGCTACAACACTTATATGGGTGCCAAAGTCTTTGCTGCTGGTCCCTTCAACGCAACTCTCTGTGCTGAGGCCTGCAACGCACAGAACGTGTACAACCTTGCCAACCCTCCCACAGATGGCAGCCCAGTCCAAACTTGCCAATTCTTCAACACTTACATCTTGTCTTTGAATGGCAAGACGGCATTGGGACAGTACTGTGCCATGTACAGCAGTACCTGGACCAACAAGTATGCCACCAACAACGGTCAATATCAAGGCAACAACCACTACACAATCGGATCTTCATACTCATTTTCCAACCTCACAAACGCAGGCACAACTCCCAACCCAGCTGCCGCTGTTGCCCAAGCCAAAGGAGAGATTTCCGCATCTTCTCTGCAGAGTTATTGTAGCACTTTGTTGGGCTACAATGACCTTAACGCCTATACCACTGTGACGTATACCAAGATCCCTGTGTCGACTGTTACTTTTACATCTACGGTTAAGGTCAAGGCTTCGTCTTCTGCAACCTCTTCTTCTTCGTCAAAGATGTCTGCTTTGTCTAAGCGTGCTGTGGCTTCTTCCTCTTTGGCTACTCCTACGGCTTTGACTAAGTATCCTGGCAGTATTATTTCTAGCGCTTGTGCGGCTTTGGTTACTAAAGTGTCTAAGACTGCTACTGTTACTATGTCGACTGCTACGGTTACTGGTGCTACTAGCAAGTCTACGGTTGTCAAGACTGTTACTACCACCACTCGATGATGGGATCTGCTATGTTTGATGGAAAGCGATGGAGCTAACTAGATGCGACAATTTGCGTGTGGGAGGCTTGAAGTTATATAGGATTGTGCTATAGATTAGTTTAATGCTTTTGTCTAATGTCTTCACGAAGTGTTTTTGTTTTGGCCTTTAGTCGGTGTGTGTCTATTCTCTTTTCTCTAGTCTGATTTATGCGCTCGACAAGACATTTGGTCTCACATTCGTTGAGGTCGTCATAAACCAGACTAGTGAAAAAGACTTGGGCGATGACAAGTAAAAGCATGTCCATCAATCTTGTCAAGGCCTACATCGTTAGACTCTGCTAGGCGCTCCAAGCCACCGCGCAAACTGGCAACGAAAGAAAAAAAAAAGCAACATGGCAAGACCAGCACTTGCATTACCCTTCAGGGAGGAGAAGAGAAGTGGTTTAGAAAAGGGCAAAGAAGAATTCCGACACGGGGAATTGAACCCCGGCCTCCTCGGACCTAGTTGTTCTTGGTAGAACGGTTTGAGAGCGAGAAATCCTAGCCACTAGACCATATCGGATGTTGTTAAAGCATTATCTACCTAGATCGAATATATCCTACATCTACCAAGCCGCTTCCAGGCTCATTGAGCTCCCTTGCCACCTGCGTTCCTTGGAACAGAGCAAAATCTGGAATCATCTACATAATGATGCCTGCAAGCGGACAAGTATTGTAGAAAGTGTTGAGCTCTCGCAAACCTCTCGCTGTCTGTTTCCGCAATCTTGAAATATGAGTGTGAGTTTATCCAATGATCGTGCGACAAGCGCGTGTTTCAGCGCCAATGTCTATTCCTCATTGTATCTAAAGTTATTGCATAGGGTATCGTAAAAAGGGTCGTTGAATGCCGCAAAGAAAGACAGCCACAACCTGTTGCTTTTTGTTCCTCGTGTTTCATGCACCGCAAACCGCTCAAGGACCACCAAGTCTCTTCTCGATCTTTGCCTTTTCGCCCTCGCGGATGTTTTGCAGGTCCTCTCTTGTGCTGTTGTAGGAAGCATTGGCTTGGTTGAAAGGGTTGTCGGGGTGCTTCTCAAACTCCTTTCTGATCTGCTCGATCTTTTGTTGACGGCGCAGGCCCTTCTCGTCTTTCATCTCTTCTAGACGGCGTTCTTCGTATTGGGTGTAGGCGGCCTTGAAGCGGCGTTCGGGGTGACGGTCGATCTTGTCTGAGCTGTTGGCGGTCAAAGACAAAGCGTCCAGAGCGTTGTCGATACCGGTTGCGGAGAGGGCGGAGAGCGAGGAAGGACCATCAAGGCCAGACAGATCGAGACCGCGGGACTTCTTTTGGGCGGTTTTGGCGTTTCCGGTCTTCTTAGAGGGGGAGAGAGGCCTCTTCTTCGGCTGCGAGGGCTGCCTTTTCGGCCTTCTTGCGATCGGCTTCAGCTTTCTTTTCAGCGGCGGCAGCACTTGAAGGACAGAGTCAGTATGGTAGCCAGAGATTGAAGCTGTACGGGTGCACACTTACGCCTTGGAGTTGTCCTTTGCGCCCTTGCTCCATTCTTCTGCTTCAACCTTTGCCTTCTTTTGGTTCTCTACTGCCTGCTTCTGAGCAGCGACCTCGGCCTTCTTAGCGTTGCCTAATTTTTGGTTCAGCGATTGCATGTACAAGATTGCTTGAAGTATTCATTACCTGCGGCCTTCTTGCTATTCTCTCCCTTAGCCATGATAGATAGTTATTCGTGTGGTGACAGACAGATGGGCGAAAGACAACAAAAGTCTAGAAAATCGTTCGACTCTCGAGGCCGTGTTCGGGAAGCTTCTGTTGCGTCACATGCCAAGCCAAGCATTCTGCCTCCCAATGCGTCTATACCACAATCCAGAATATCTTACGACCTCCCCGTGTGCTAAGGACAATCATAGTTGTAGCTGCCGAAATGCACAATACTATTGGAAAACAGGTTAGTGTCCATTGAGAAGCGATTCCCTGTCAGCTCTCTGGCCGAGGGGAGGGAGTGACCTTTTCTCCATCATGATTAAATGGGTTATTGTATACTATTAAGACGCAGAGTGGTAATCTAAATTTGGTTCTAGCCATAGAGGTAGTCTTATATGGGGTCCTCTGTGGAAACCAGATTCTTTGCGAAAGTATTGTATGTTTCTGCAGCTGCACTATGACACCCTTTAGCACATAGAGAGGCACAAACTAGATGTTTCCGAAGGTTTCGACAATATTTTGCTATGTTCTGATTGCTCGTTGTACTATCTCCTCACCGGCTATTCTTTCAGTATATACCACATGTGCTACTCAACCGTCATTGACTCTAGTGCTGCTTGTCTCGCCCCTTCCTCTTCAATTCTTCGCACCTCTTGCATAAACAACCTGCACCTCATCTTGAGTATCTTCTTTGAGGAATGTGGCGGTATTGCATAGAGTTCCATCTTTGTGGTTGTGTTTCCCAGAACCCCTGCTACCGAGACCTCGGGTAGATAATGTGGAAGTTCCTTCATGTTGACAGTGTAATTGACCGAGCGGAACACTTGCTCCATGCTCATAATTCCATCCCTGAACTTTCGCATTTTCATGCAATCGTCTTGTAGACGTGTCAAAAGTGGATCCGCAATGTCCGAATCGGCTTCCAGGTATCCCCTGTCTGAACATGTGTCGACGACGACCTTGACATCAAGCATATCCGTACGGTCTCCGAGATGGTAGCTGACGAGAAGTAGCCTGTGGATAGACTTTTGACTAATCCTGAGATCCCCATGTACATCGACAGCAACCTCGACTGTCACTGGATGAGGTGCCTTTGGGCGTGCGCAGAGTCTTGCGAGAAAGTTTATGGCATTGGCCTCGAGTCCGATATCCATATTCTCGTCATAAAAGCTTGTTCCACGATACTCCGGAGCCGGCAAGACGAAGTTGATGTTTTGGAACCAGACTTCCTCGTAGTCAGGCGTCACCCAATCTGGGATCCTGGATTCCTCACTGATGTCCCAAGGAGGGTGGTTGTCCCTCAGCCAGTAACCAAAGATCATGAGGCGGATCTCTGTGGGAAAGTCTGCATAATCTCCTATTTCGTGTATCTTTTCGAGTGCTGCTCTCGAGGCTGCGCTTCCGGTAGTCTCGCCAAAGTAGTCCGGGTTGTTGAATGGGTCTAGTAAGCCTGTGCCGGTCACACGATCGAAGACCCATAGCAGCCATCTACTAAGATGGGTATCCATGCTGGTGTAGCTTCAACTCGACTGTTGGCTATCTGTGCGGTGATCAAATCTGACTCGAGAAGTTTAAGTCTCCTCGATTTTATGGATCTGAGGCACACAAAGAACAGCACCCAGAAGGGGCAGTTCATTCATGGCGATGGTCATAACAATGATGTCGCGAGTCACCCTCGCCGGATCCGGACGTGCCATTGTTGACGGGCTACGTCCTTGGATGTGTAACCAAATCGGTGGATGAGTGATGTTGTCAATCAAGGTGACGCGAAAACATAGTGCGTGGTCGCTGCTTGAGGACCCTACCTTCTCATCAGAGCTTTGTACCTACCGGACCTTCAGATACTGTATTAGATCTATATCAGATCATTTGTGACCAGAAATGACCAAAAGTACTAGCTTTCGCAAAGTAAATGTTCGCACGCTGCCCCAAAGCTAGCAATTCTGATCAGCTTGCTGTTTGGAGTGTCGCAATACACTGAATCAGGGTCTGTCCAGCTTGACGATAAAAATTGCCAGATAAAATCATCAATGATCCCGACTTGATTTGAGTAAAGATGTGTTGTGGAACGACAGCTGCTTGGATGTTTGGACGTGGTGATAGAAAGGGGGTGGTGATGATAAGAAGGGGTCTCGTCAGGTGCAATACCCCGCAGGGCCCGGCACGGCAGAGAGATGGTCGGACTACGGGCCGGTGTAGGGCGTTGTTTACCGATTGAAGTCCGCCATTCGGGGGAGTCGCGGAGTGTGATTGACTCATGTCTGGTTGTCGGGTTTTCTTATCTCTAGTTCTTTTTAGGCTGATTGTAGATTCTCCTCTCTTTCTCGATTGAGGGCTCCAGAGTCACCAGATTTCCTCACCTGCCGACCCCCAATCGCCCTTCAGTTTTCGTTCAATCGTATGACGGATCACCGCCATGTCGTCATACAGGATTGCCGTGGGTAGAGCGACCACAAGGTTCGGAGGGGTTCAGTCGGTGCCGCATCGTCTATCTACATATCCTGCGCTATCCCCATACTCATCCCCACGCTCGGTAATCTCTCCAGCATCAGGATCCGCCGCCATGGCTTCGCAAGGTCTCCTGTCTTCGCTACCGGTCCCAGCTTTCCTTCAAGGCCAGTCGACTCGCGCCTTCTCCACCACACCTCGCCAGAGACGCCTCACAATCGAGAACATCAACCAGAATGTCGTTGAAGCCGAATACGCTGTCCGTGGTGAACTCGCCGTTAAGAGCGAGAAGTACCGCGAGCAGCTGAGAAACAAGGACACTTCACTGCCCTTCGACACTGTCATCTCGGCCAATATTGGCAACCCGCAACAACTCGACCAGAAGCCTATCACCTTCTTCCGTCAGGTCCTGTCATTGATGGAGAACCCTCTCCTTCTCGAGCACCCCGAAGTTCTTACCAAATCTCTTGGTTACAAGCAAGACGCAATCGACCGCGCAAAGACACTGCTGGACGATGTCAAGAGCGTGGGAGCATACTCGGCCTCGAAGGGTGCCTCTGGCATTCGTCGCAGTGTCGCCAACTTCATTGAGAAGAGAGACGGCTTCCCTGCCGATCCCGAGAACATCTTCCTTTCCGCTGGTGCTTCAGGTGGTGTTAGCACCCTTCTGAATGTCATGTGCGCCGATGCAAACTCTGGAGTCCTTGTTCCTATTCCGCAATACCCTCTGTACACCGCAACCCTCGCTCTTTTGAACGCAAAGTGTGTACCTTACGAACTCGAGGAAGAGAAGTCTTGGGGCACAAACCTTGACGCCATCCGCGCATCCTACGCAAAGGCAAAGGCTGAAGGTACAAATGTCCGCAGCATTGTCATCATCAACCCTGGTAACCCTACTGGTTCAACTCTCTCTGTCGAGGATATCAAGTCAGTTCTGAAGTTTGCTGCTCAGGAGAAGCTGGTTGTCATGGCCGATGAGGTGTATCAGACCAATGTGTTCGTGGGCAAGTTCACCAGCTTTAAGCAATGTCTTAGGGAGCTTCAGCAAAGCGACGAGAACAAGGATGGCAAATTCAACACTCTTGAGCTTGTCAGCATGCACAGTATCAGCAAGGGTATGATTGGTGAGTGCGGCCACCGTGGTGGTTACTTTGAGCTTGTCGGCTTTGATGAGAAGGTAAGTCTTGCACGTACCCATACCTGTGATGCCACAAACTGATCTTCTTACTTCAGNGTCACCGAGCAAATCTACAAATACGTCAGCATTCAGCTCTGCCCTCCTGTCATCGGTCAATGCCTTGTTTCCCTTATGGTCGAGCCTCCAGTCGAGGGCGACCCGTCCTACGAGACTTATCACGCCGAGGAGCGCGGTATCTTCGACGGACTTCAGAAGCGTGCCACCGCTCTTTACGAAGCCTTCCGCGAGATGGAGGGTGTGTCATGCCAGTCACCTACCGGTTCCATGTACCTCTTCCCTACCATCACCCTGCCTCCCAAGGCCATTGAGAAGGCCAAGCAGGAAGGCAGAAGCCCAGATGAGTACTACTGTCTCAGATTGCTCGATGCAACCGGTGTTTGCGTTGTTGCAGGAAGCGGATTTGGACAAAAGGAGGGAACACTGCATTTCAGAACAACTTTCCTTGCTCCTGGCACTGAATGGGTTGGCAGAATCACCAAGTTCCACCAGGAATTCATGGATGAGTTCCGGTAGTTATGGACGACTTCTTTAAGGACATCTCATAGGGTCTCAAATTCTTGTGTATATAAGTTTTAAGGGAAGGATGATACCTTTCCAACTGTCCTTCAAATGAGCAGGCATGTGCTGTATTACGAAACTAGGTGCAGGGCTCGTTCATTCGTGTGATGTTCCGCGGCTGCCTTGTTTTGCCAGGAAGGAGCGACTATGTCGAGGCAACTGCCTGAATATTGGTCTGTTTGCTCTCTCTTTCCATGTGACAGGCCGCGACAGCTGACTGACCTCTTTTCGCAAATCAAACTTCCAATCTACCACGACACATCGCATGGACATACTCTAATGCTTCGGACTCGCAATCTTAAGATATTGATTATCAGCTGGGTGCCTCATAGCACAGATCTTGCAGTTTCCACCAGCGCATCACAATACACCGAGCACGACTATCTCGAGCGACACCTGCTCTCGCTGACCTTTTGAGACCTCTCAGTCTACGCATACTGCTGAGATCATGCTTAGTTGAACTTATGTATGCCTCAACCAGCTAAGTATATTTCTTTATTCTTACCTTCCCTTTTACTTCATAAGAAAGAGAGAAAAGCGTCCCATACTTTCTTCTCTTGAAACGAGCCAACCTCTGATTTGTCTATCTCTCCGCAAACATCGCGAAAGACAACGGAGAGAGCCCATGATGTTCCTATCACCCCTCTGGTATGCAGTGGAAATAGTGTATGCGTTATGCAAATGCAACGCTGCATAAAAACTCGGATGGGCAACCAAATTTTCTCTCGCTACTACACCACTACAACATATCTGCTGTCGACAGAGGTACCTCTAAGCCGCATATCGCAGCGTTGATCGATCTGGCTGATTAGTCCGCCTGGTCTATTGCCGTCGAGAACCAGTCTGCGAGCATTAAGGAGATACTGTACAAAGAGTTCCACGACCCGGCACCTGCAGTTCTCTACTCCTCTTGTGGCTGTGTCTCAACATATACCGTCTTTGAGGGCAACGTCCCATCCAAAGCCACAGAAAGCTCAGCTTTCACATCTTCCGTGGCGCAATTGGCTAGCGCGTTCGACTGTTAGATTTGCTTCGGCAGATCGGCTATCGAGAGGTTGACAGTTCAAGCCTGTCCGGGAGAGCTTCTTTTGTCCTTTGCTGAATATCCAGTGCCCATATTGCAACGCGACATGAATGCTGAGTGCTGTCTTTTGCATATCGTACATCGGTCAGAGCTACAGAAGGATCAAGAGCACTCACACGTCATAATACGGAGGATGCGGGAAGCTATCCTTTTGCTTTCTAGGTTGGTTCTAAACCTGGCAAGTTCTGCCGAACGTGCTGACTCGTAGATGCTGAACATACCACCCTGGTCGCTTCTTTACAAGTGTACCGACAAGGTGATCAAAGAAGCCAACATGTTTCTCGCTGCTCCAAGGACTACTTGAAGCTACCACCTTACCATTAGGCGGGGGCTTGGACGATACATGTCTCGATGTGATGAGATGTGGGTCAATTTGAAGCGTTTCTCCAAACCGCACAGAATCCCATACATCTGCGCCCAGCGTCTTCAGTCTTATCGACCGGCGTATCGGTAACACTTGTTTCAAAGCAAAGAATCCGTCTCTCGCTCGCTATCATATCCTTCGGACCTTCATACAAAGATGGCAAAAGAAGAATAGAGCATTGGGCCATGTTTGTATTGTCTAACCAGTCTTCTCGAGTGCTCTGTTTAGTAAGATAAAGCCGCGTTCCAGCTTCTCCATAAAGACCCGCAGTTTACCCAGCCGTTTACCCCTGGATATACACACTTAATCCCACCACAAGCCTACCTCGCCCAGCATACTTTCACTGTCATCGTCGACCATGCCTCAAACCGCCGACAACCTCCTCAGTGATCCTGAGATCGCCAATGCTTACGAAGACGTACGTTCCGACAAATCCGCCACAACATGGATGGTGCTCAAGTACATTTCCGGCACTTCCGATGCACTGAAGCTGGATTCTACTGGTGAAGGTGACATCGCGGAGATGGTGGAGCACCTTGGAGATGACGAAGCTGCATATGCTTTTGTGAGGATGACAGTGGGAAACGATGAGTTGTCGCAGAGGATAAAATTCGTCTTCGTTTCATGGTGTGGTGAGTTCATATCCTTTCGTTCTGTTGACCGGTATCAGCTTCTGCAGGGAGGAGGATTGGGATATAATTACATGAGATTGCTCAGCTGCCTATGGGCATCTCAGCTACATCCCAAATGAGAGCGACCTGAAGCATCTCAAGTAGGCGCAATATCAGGCATAAAGACTAATGCGTCCATCTTTCANGGCCCCAACACAAGAGTCATGCGCAGAGCAAAGATGACCACTCAAATTGGTCAAGTCAAGCAAGTCCTGCGAAGCTACGCCATCGAGATTCAGACCGACAGCAAGACCGACCTCAAGGAGTCGGAGGTTACCATGAAGTTGAGAAGGGCCATGGGTGCCAACTGTAAGTTGCTGTCACGATGTGCGTTGCAGAGAACGAGACTAAGTTAGACACCAGACGACCGTCAAGCATCAGGCTACTAGACCATACGAGGTTGCGGATGTGTTATGTTAAGCAGGATGGGTGATCACAGCCACAACTAGACAAAAGTCTTCACAAAAATCAATTAATTAGAGGTTGGAGGAACGAGCAGTTGGAAGCGTGGAACGACACATGACAGCTTCTGCGGATGTCAAATGCCGCAGCGCTCGTCCAATGCGCTCGTAATGCGAAGCGCAATCCGCTCAGGGATCATGTATGCATAATTACATTCTTATAAAGCCGGTAGCGATCGTCATAGGGGTCAGGAGGATTCATGGATATGTCGGTAGCAATTGGCTGGCTCAAGAAGCATTAGTGTTTCACGTAGAGTATTATACAGGGTGAGCCTTCTGGTCGGGGCGTGGCTTGTCGTGTTTCCTCGTTCGCGGATTCGGCCAAGGCGGTGAGAGTGCCGCTGTCGCAACGCACGAGCCGTAGACCCTGTTTTGGCCATGTCGTTCTGACGGGTGGATCACGATCTGCCAAAGCCTTTGTGGACTCGAGTCGAGTAATGATGGCTTTTCCATTACAACTCCCCCGGACCTGAGGGAGGCTGCTTCCAAGTTTACCTTTACATCAGCGGCTAAAGAGGGGGAGGAGCGCCATGTCGCTCGTCTTTGCTTCTCTGCTCGACGACGCTCTTTCCTCCTTCGCATTCGCATAACGCAGGCATCCGTCCGTTGGGAGTCATGTCCCAGCAGCGGACTCCAGGACCGCCGCCGCGCCAGGGAACCCTCAATATCATCACCTTTGGCGAACCACAAGAGTCGACATCTGTGCGAGCCATCCGGTCCCACGCCGCCAAAGCAGGATGGAAGTCGAGGAAGAACTCCAAGACGCTCGCCGCCAAAAATGCCCTGCTTGGTTCCACTGCGGAAGCCGCTCCGGCTGCGGCTCAACCTGCACCACCACGCCACAAGAACTTACCTGCTGTACCATCTCGGCTAGGAGATGATATTGCCCGCAGCATTGTACCGCCTCTGGACTCACATAACTCACCCTCTCCTCCTTCAACAAACTCATCCCACTCAACCCCGTCATCAACTCATTCAGCACATGATACCGCCATGGCCTCTATCACAGATGACATCGATCTGCCAAAGTCTGGAACCACCAGCCATGACGAAGAAGACATAGATCATGGCAATCACCATGCATTGCAGCTTATTACCAAAGAGCCAACAGGCTCACAATTCTCATCCATCGTACATCCTAGCCAACTCGGCTCTACTCACGATCCCTTCTCTCAATTCCCGGTCCGCTGGGAAGAGTCGTTTGGCCCATTAATCCACTTCTGTAGGTTCATTCCTATTACTCTGGCTGAAAGTACCTGCTTCCAGCTGAAATCCTGTCTCACCATCCGAACCTTGGTTGCTTATGACTAACATGTTCTATCTTCAGACCGCAAATGCCTTGGTGAAGTGTGGATGGGCTTGATCTCCGCCGATTGGGGCCAACAAGGCAATATCGAGTTTGTTGATTTTGCTCTAGAAATCTCCATCTCTCAGCGGGAACCCGCCATGTTCTATGGCGTGCTATCCAACACTAGCGTCATGGCTCCTGCTTCCAACTCGTTATCCATGCGACAACAACCATACATGTCTCAGTGGCTACGGCACAAAGCTGTCGAGTCTCTGAGAGAAGCCATTATGGATCCAAAGCGTGCTTACACGGATGCCGTCATCTTGGCCGTCAATCACGTCTTCTTCAACGAGGCACTGCGATATGAGCGTGACATTGCGCTCAATGTGCATGGACCTGCAGTAAAGAGGATGGTCGACGCAAGAGGAGGCTTAAGTGTCATCGCCGCAGACGGCAGGAATGGTCTCATCCTCTCGCGGTACCTCTCTTGGTGTGATCGCATCGTCGCTTCGACACTTGATAGCGAACCACTTTTTGGCAACTATGTCGAAGATCCGACTGTCGGGAGAACTCAGTGGAACGGCATGTGGTCCAAAGTTCAGACCATCCTGTGATTCAAGTCGACATTGTGATCCAGTTCGCTTCCGTCATGGAGGACAACACCACAAGACATTGCGAAACCAAGCACATTATCCGCGCATCCTCGACTGTTCGCCATCTTTCGCCATGGGTCTCGATTTGCCTACGGCAGACACCCCCGAGTCAATTATACCGCCGATATCGACTAGCCATGAACCTCACCGTCGCTCTAGCATCGAGGCATGTATTGCGTCGCAGCACCGAATGACTGGAAGCTCATTACTGGCCCTTGCTCCACCTATCCAAGCATCCATGCTCACAATGATCGCTACGAATGCTTAACTCGACACCTCATCAATACCACATCACACCGACTCGTCCTCGGCACAATAACGAGAAGCTACGAGTCCTTTCTCTTGCTAGTTGCTCATCGCCGCTTCTTACGAAACGTCTCCACAGAAACAACCTCACGCGTTCATAATATACATACGCACATGACCTCGATTCAACGACAGCATTGAAAACACAGCATCACCAGCATTGGCATTTTTTTTCTCTTCCATTACCAGCAACAAGTTTTTCATTCGCAAGCTATATATACACCTAGCATTTACATCGTTACCAAACTCCTGGCTTTCGAGGAGAATACACGTTATTTGTTCGTAGCTCACCTCTACTCTTCGCGTCCGGTCTCTTTGATTGTTCTGTGTATCTCGTTTGGGAAAGCTCGAAAGACTGTTTTCGCCGCAATATCTTCGCTGTAAACTCATGAAGCTTGTACTTGGTGCTCAAGGATCACCCTTTTAGCAACCCCGACGCCCCCCCGTGATGGGGATCTTATGATATTCGCCCAGAACGTTTCGGGACGTTGACAATGCAGTCGGAGATCCACGATTAAAGAGTGCCTTTATGATTCTAGAACTATGGATTTCGGACTGCCTATAAGGGCCATGCGCTTTGTTTTGAGTTGCTTGGTCAAAGACGTTTAGCCTTAAATGATCTTTCTCTAAGAGAATGTTATTATTCGTTTCTGTTTCCTGTATCAACACAACATTGACGTTTGCTCATCTTCCAAACATACAGATCCAAACATACAGAGGTACTAGAAAGAACCCAGTGAAAAAAAAGACACAGTTTTGATCAAAAGACTCTGGCAGGAGAGGATGGAAGGAATGATGGAGAGACATTCAATTGCCCCAAGTCGGCAATACTACTCCGTCGACACAGGCGATCAAACTTAACACTCCTCCATACATTGCAAAACATCTTTTTTCTTAAAAGAGCACACTGCCCAGAAAAGGGAAAATAGAAAGGTTCGTTAATGCCATTGTGGCCCGGTCTAAGATTGAGAAGCTGGGTCTAATTATAACGGACAGAGGAAAAGCGTGTCATGTAGACCTCCCCCTCCCCATCCAATGCCACCAAAAAAACGCCGATCCGTCATGTCATGCAGGAATGAAGCAGAAAATCATGCTTCGGAAGAAAAGTCGAAGAAAAAGGTATCCGCTAAGCGCATATCATGTACAGAAGAAGAAGAAGAAAAACATTAAGAGAGGTCGTATCCAGGTATCGTAGCCGGAGAAAAAGAGGATAATTGAGGATATCCTAGGATGTGAAGATACACACCAAAGCGACAAGGACGACGGTGAAGAGAGTCTTATCCGTCAGCATGATGGTCTTTGAGCTCGATGAATGCGCAGTCACACTGGCGCTGGCGCTGGCACTAGCACTAACGACGCTGCCTGATGCCGCTGCAGCCTGGATGTCTCCTGCCGGTGTGGTTGCGGTTGCGGATGCGGATGCGGAGGTACTCACTGTAGGTGCGGCGCTAGTGCTAGCGCTAGAGTGGTGGCCAGACTGACCGGAGCTTGAGTGACCAGAGCCAGAAGATGTGGTATTAGCGACGTCGACAGGGGAGCGAGCCAAGACGAGCACCAAGGTTTGCAATGACGGCTTGGGAGTCGCGAACAGTGATTGTTCCGGCACCGTTGCTGTCGAGAACGACGGTTTGGCCACTCTGGTCCTGAACATTGCTGGCAGTACCCACACTGTCGCTTTCGAAACTGAGGCCGTTCCAGGTGACATTGTGGATGGTGTCGGCACCATCAGCACTCAAATATGACAGGTACAGAGTCTGTCCCTTGAGGTCAGGAAGTGAGACAGCAAAGTCGATGCTACCCTTGTCAGCAGCAGAGGCGTTAACCTGCTGAGCGTTGATGATCACCAATGAAGAAAGATCGTCGTTAGCGTAGGCAGCGTAGGCGCGGACGTAGGAATTCTGTGTGGCCAATGGAGCGAGTCTAGTGGTACCGTTACCCGAACCGAGGAGCTGAGCCATAGCAGCTAAAGCATAGTAGCTAGGACGAACGTTGGCGGGGACTCCGTTGTTGAAGATGGGCTGCCAAGGAGCAGCGTACGAGTTGTCGGTCATGTGCATCTCAACTGAGGAGATGTTGAGTGTGGCGCCGTAACAATAGAAGTTGAGGAACCAAAGGGCAGCTCCAAAAGTGTTGCTCACGTTTGCCATACCAATGGGACCAACGTTTGCCATCTCGCGGAGGTTATAAGGAACACCAGTAGATAAAGCATAGGCAATTTCGGTGGTCCAATACTTGAACTGATCTTCGGTTCTGTCAAAGTCCATCATGATGTTGAGGGTAAGGTCGTAAGTCGAGACGTCAACAAAGTAGAAGTAATCGTGCTGGTTCCATGACGAGAGATAGGTGCCACCGTCAGTTGCATTCTGAATGCCCGCATCGACCATGTCGCTGATGGTGAAGGTTGTGCCGATTGTCGAAGCAGTTTGGGCGGCTTCGANAAAGTCGCAGGTCATGCCTCTGGGCTTCAGAACGTTGTTGCAGACAGACTCTGCTCTTTCTAACCACTGCTGGGTGTAGATTTGGCCGTTCCAGGTACCGTTTCTCATCTGCTGCCAGCCCTCCAGATACAAGTCTGGCTCGTTGCCGATCTCGAATGAGTAGAGCGAAGTGTTGTTGAGACCATCGACAACGGCAGCTGCTGCCTCGTTGATCTTTTCGAGACGGTCGCCCATGTCGTAGGCCATGTTCAGCTGGAAGGTGACGGGCATGCCCTTGGGAAAACGCTCGAGGGCCTCGAGGTAACCAGGTCCGAAGACGGAGCCATCAGCGGGAGTGGGGTTGGTCTCTTCCTGGTGAGGGTTCTGGCCGAGACTGAAACCTTGGTAAGAGGCATCCCAGACCATATGATCACCAGTGTTGCCTCCGAGTCTGAGATGCGGAGGTGCGCCCGAGTAGTCTGTGAGATGTTGAAGGAGATTGATGGAGAGTTTATTAGGATTGTTTCCACCAGTGAAGGAGAACAAGTTGGAAGGTTCAATTCCAAGACCAGCGAATGAAGGACCGACGACTTGCGAGATGCCAGAAGCTGCAGGCGCGCTGGCCGCCGGTGTTAGGGAGATAGAAACGGCATGGGCGGTAGTAAAGCATGCAGCCGATAGTAGTAGTGAATTGATAGCCATGGTGTATGGTATGCAAAATGTAGAATGCCTAACAAACAAACGAAGGTTATGCAAGGAAAACTGAAAGCGACAGGAAGCAACCACTGCTCTATTAAGTTGAATATTGAAAAGCCCAGGACGCGGACGCGGCGACAGTCGTCTACAAAAGAGGCCGTCCGGCGGCCATCCAACAATCAAGATCGGGGATAGTGCACGGACATTTGGTGACGTATATGGGGCTCTCCAAACAGGCCTGCCTATCGTCTACCAGCCGTCTCCCACAGTTCAACTGTGAAAACGCTCATCTCAAAGTGGAGTCAAATCCATCAATTCTTCTTGTTAGCTGGGCGCCACGCAACCACCCTGTCTCTAAGCGTCATTCGATGACTATCCATGGCTGTTTGCCGACACTCGGTCATCCTTTCGGGATCGCTGATCCGTGTGCCTGAAACTTGGTTTAACGCGTGTACGCACATGCATGCGCGCGCCCTTGACTGATCCTCTCCGCATGTGTCAAACCAAGTCGTTCATCGCTCGAGCTGGCTTGGAAAGTTGGCATAATTTGGTCCAACCAAGATGCTGCTTGCTGTGCTACCTTGGCTCTGGATCTTTTATATCATGACCAAGATCTATATGCATATTGCCTGCGCCTATTTCGTCGTCCCGCGGCTCGTCTAAACTTTGCGGTTAATATAAGGTGAATGTCCAACCACAGACCTCCTGTTGAACTGTTAGTAGAAAATTCTCACTGAAATCAAACATGTTTGCACATACCCCTCTGCGCTCTTGAAAATCATTGTACAACCAATTCCAAGCATCGCGGTTACGACAGTCCTTGTGCGCCGAACCTATTATAGTGTCACAGGTTGGTTGCGTTTTGAGGAAGATGTCTTCGGTTATGGGGAACCATGGCTTCGGCCGCGGCCAGTCTGAGAAATGAACAAGCTTCGTCTCGTTCAACACTCTGTCGGGATCCCAGATCTCGCCTTCGTCCAGGTATTTGTGGTGAGATTTGAGCCGGAATTCTCCAGATACAACCCAATGTTCGTTGGGCAAGATCATTGCCTCTCCAGCGTAAACGTCGTTGATTACTTCCATGTCGTAGAATTCACTTGAATTTGAACGGTTGGTCATGGCCTTCATCACACGTTTGAATTCATCCATGGATGGCTTGATCAGCAGAATTGCCGACGAGATCGTGTCAGGATCAGGAAGCCAGTATGCATGCGGTGCTGCCACTGGATGGTCAGGCAGAAGAAAGAGCTCATCAAGAGACTGTGTTTGGTAGGACAGTCAGACGGGCCCTGACATCAAATTGACGGGAATACGGAGACAACATACCTTTAAGATTGTCGCATCCGAATCCAAGCTCAGAACTCTGTCGTACTGAGTTTGCTTGAATGCCAACAACTTGGTGAAACTCTCTGCCCATGTACCATCTCCTGACTCTGTGTATTGAGGTCTGACTGGTTTGATGTGGACTTTGTATTGATCTTGAGCCTGTCGTAAGAATTTGCTTTCCCACGTCGCCGGCTTCGGATTCAACTCCCACTGTTGAGGATAGAGCAAGACACGTTCTGCCTTGCTGCCCAGCCGATGCAGAGATTCAAACATCATCAAGCTGTTGCAGAGATATTCCTTCTCAGTAACATATTGAACGTATGCATAGCGTGTCCAATCAATGCCATCATCTGATTCTTCACCGAGCGGTGTGACACGCAGAGGCTCAAACGTATGGCGAACGGGTGCTCGCGGAGGAGGTCGTAGCAGTCGCACTAAGAGATATATGCCTGCGGCGAACAGAATCCATTGCCAGAATGTTCTTGAACGAAGTGTTCTTTTCAATGAGTGTAGATTGGCTTCTAGACTCATCACAGTGTGCCACTTCAATGGTTTGAAGTCAAGCGTCGAAAAAAATGTTTGATGCGAAAGTTGTAGACATGATAGTCACATTCTCAAGTCTGTTCATAAATCGCATCAGCGTGAGAAGGAGGGCTTCGGGGGCTTCGGCATGTGTCTTGGCTGACGAAACAAGCAAAGATCGTTCGCTACCATATCGCTGTTGCTGTGAGATGATTTTCCATTCTATTTCTACTGCGTTCAAAAGATTCTAAAAGTGATTGTAATTTCACTGTATGCAAGAAACGTCTATGTCATGCAGAACACTAAATTAATGGGACGCCTGAAGTCATACCTCAAAGGACAGGCAAAACCTTTATACACTTTTCTGCTCGTGCATAGGACACCGAAACTCACGCCGTCTTCTCATTCTGAACACCTTCAGGGACCGTAGGGTCGGCCAATGATCTTGAAGGGGCAGGATTGAGAATACCAGCGGCATCGATCAAAGGAGCAGAAGGATTCACCTCGAGACCAAATCCAGGCTTGTCCAGAACGGACACATCGAGGTAACCCTTCTCAGGGATAGGCTCGTTGAGGAAAAGGTTTCCGAACACAGGTAGAACCGACTGGCCGTCAGGAGAATTGGCAAGGTATTCCTGGAATGGTGAGTTTGTCTGTGAGACAACGAAGTGGTAGCTGTAGGGACCACTTGCGTGGGGAACCACAGGAATATCATATGCAGCAGCCTGAGCCGAGACCTTCAGCAATTCAGTCAAGCCACCAAGCCACATAACATCAGGCTGGAGGATGTCGATGTTGCGACCCTCGATGAGCTTGCGGAAGCCGTATCTAGTGTATTCGTGCTCACCGGTGGTGAACTTGATGGCAGGGTGAGCACGCTTCAGAAGAGCATGACCATCAAAATCATCGGGAGAAAGAGTCTCTTCCCACCAGTTGATATTAAGGTGCTTGCACTTCTCGGCGATCTCAATGGTGTAGGGGACAGTCAGACTCATCCAACAGTCGACCATGAGCGGAAAGTCGGGACCGACACTCTCACGCATCTGAGTCAAGTATTCAATGTTCTTTCTCATGCCCTCGAAGCCCTCAGCGGCGCTGTAAGGAAGGGCGACTTTGCCACCAAAGAAGCCCATTCTCTTAGCAGCAGACGGCGCGGGACCAGTGCAGTAGAAGTTGAGTCTGTCTCTTGTTGCACCACCAATCATCTTGTATACGGGTTCGTTTCTAATCTTGCCCAGCAGATCCCAGACAGCCAGATCGATGACGGAGATAACAGCTAGTGGAAGGCCCTTTCGTCCGTAGAACATGGATGCTCGGTACATTTGATCGAAAAGGAGGTTGGTATCGCGTGGATCNNTGTTGTAGCAAGGTCAGTGATAGTTCTGTGACTGAAGGTGCGACGACATCTCACCAGCGCCAATCAGGAATCTGTTGAAGTGCTCAGCAACAAGCCAACATGCCGGTGGACCACCGAAACCAGTAGCAAAGCCCTTCTTGCCATCTGTAGACTCAATCTCGACGCAGAAAGAGCCAAGGACATTGATGCCAAACGAAGTTCGTGACTTGCGGTACTTGTCGTATCCAGACATAGGAGTCGCAATCTTGGAGTCGATCAGCCAATGACCGCCCTTGACATTGTGATAGTCACCGCCAGAACCAACGCCCTGAACGACGAAGGTCTTGACGGCCTTGATTGTAGGGAAGCTGTTTACAGAGGCCATGATGGATGTCTACAGCTAGAAAGGAGGGAGAAGGCACAGGGAGGTGGGGGGAGTGTGGAAGAGGAGATCTAAGGCTTAGACTCTGGTCCTGGGGGGAGCATGGTTATATGCCGACGACGGGCGAGCATGTTTCCCTCGGCACGCGTGTGAGTAGGCAGTATCACCTAGCATCTCGTACGAAAGGTACAGCGACCGGTACAAACATGTCGCGGCATCGGCTTTCGCAGACAATGATGTCCCGNNTGAGGGCTCTTGCTTGGCAGAAGCGNNGGGCAGTTCCAAACAAAAGCCTTCTTGCTTCTCGGTCTCCATCCCTCCNGATATTCTGACCATGGCGGCTCAAATCACCCCGAACAACGAGGCTCAGTCACCCTCTTCACCCAAACTCGTCCAACAACACGCCCGACCTTCCATCGATGAGGCTGCCGAAGACCGTGAGAACGGCAACGAGGAAGCCTGGAGTGATGACGATGGCGATGAAGAGGGCCCAAAGAGGAAAAGACCGCGTCCATTGAGTGCGTCCTAATCCTGTAAACCTAACACCTTTCATACCTCATCCCCACTGCTTTTCGTCCCCGACTGTCATGTGAAACTTGTCTTGATCTTAGTACCTCATGTCTGACGGTTACGAAGGTGTTTCGTGTGAGCTCTGCAAAATTCGCAAAGTTCGTTGCGATCGTGGCAAGCCGTCATGCGGCTGGTTAGTTCTTTCCTTCTGTGAAATCATCAACATGTGCTGAGCTCGATCAGGNTGCGTGCGAAACAACCAGATATGCGAATACAAGGAGCGCAAGAAGCCTGGCTTGCGTGCTGGTCAGTACCAAACTCAAGGAACATTGTACAAACTTCATCTGAATTATCAANNAGGTTATGGTAGAGAGCTCGAAGCTCGACTCGGTAATTTTCACGACATCGCTTTCGTCTTCCATGAATTGACGTTGGCCNNAGACAAGTTGGAGAACGCGCTACAGGCGCAGCAACAGCTCTTGCAGCACTTCACCTCGGTCATCCCCGGCTTGACATCTCAACAGCTCAATCACCAGTCACCATCAGCTATTTCTACTGCCCAGTCAATCGACCACGGTGCTCGTTCTGAGGCCGCGCTATATATGCAGAGACCAGCTTCATATCCATCTGTCACCTCTCCTGCTTCTGCCATTACTAACCCAGGCTTTGGTGTACAAGCCATGAATACCACTCAACCTGCACAACAGGGCGAACAGTATCCTCAATCATTGCAAGAGGCGCAACAGCAGTTTAGTACGCCTCACACTAGGCTTGGTTCGCATGCAGAAGCGCCCTATGCCCCGACTAACCCACCACTAGAATCTCCTAGTCTGAACATACCTGGGTCCGGACAAAGCGGTAACCTAACAAGTCCTCAGCTGCCGACGCCCAGTCAGATAGCTACTAATCAAGATGCTGAACTGCCACCTTATGACCTCCTGTACTCTCTTGTCGACCTCTTCTTCAAGCATGTCAACACATGGGCACCAATTTTACACAGGCGCAGTACTCTCGATTCCTTGTTCGGTACCTCTAGTCTTGAGGAAGCAGACAGGATTCTACCGCATGCCATAGTGGCCACGACATTGAGGTTCTCGAACGATGTACGCCTGACTGAGCAAGCTCGAGAAAGGTATTACTCCAATTCAAAACAGAAGGTATTACTTTACGGGCTGGAGAACAGCTCGGTCAAGGCACTGCAAGCCCTGGTCATTCTGGCGCTGGATATCGTTGGATGCTCAAATGGTCCACCTGGCTGGAACTTGCTTGCTCTGATTGCGCGTTCTGTTGTGCAGCTCGGTTTGGCAGTTGAAACCACGTCGACATCGGTGTCTCCGCTGTATCCTTCCATCTACACTCTTCGCGCAATGGTTCTTCCAGAATCAAATGATTGGATCGAGGACGAGAGTCGTCGGCGTCTTTTCTGGATGGTCTATCTCCTGGACCGTTATGCTACCATCGCCACGGCCTTCGAGTTTGCGCTTGACGACAAAGAAATTGATCGCAAATTGCCATGCAGAGATGATCTNTTTGCTAGGAATCAGCCCGTCGAGACTCGATGGTTCCATACGCTGGAGAGGACCGATTACACCTTGAACAAACCAGAAAATCTGGGATCACTCAGCTACTACATTGAGATTGTGGGCATCCTGTCGAGGATACATCGATTCTTGAAAAAGCCAGTTGATATTGGAGACCTGTCAGATGTCGAGCAATGGCAACGCGAATATCGTGAGCTCGACAGTGCTCTGAACAGCTGGAAGTTCTCACTTCCTGGCGAGTATGGAAACATGGCACGCTTGTTCAACCCCAACGGCAGCAGCAAGATTGTCAATTGCATCTGGATCATGTTGCATATTACATATCACACGTAAGTTGATCTCCCACGGCTCATCCCTCATCCTGACTCATCGCTAATGTCACCTAGTGCGGTGATCCGTTTGCATTCATCTGCTGCATATCCGACCACTAGATCCCCCATTTTTACACCATCGTTTAGTGCTAGCCAAAGATGCCACACCGCCGTCGAGGATATTTGCTCACTTTGCACTTACGTCAGAAATAATAACATGCTTACGAACCTCGGCCCGCACTTTGCCTTCTCGATCTGGGTCGCAGCTCGCTTACTACTCGTTCATGGTTCGACGATTGACCACCAAGTCAACCCAGCCATATACCCTCTCGTCGAAACGTTGCGAGACATGGGCCGATACTGGAACGTCGCAGAAAGATATGCTACACTCTTGCAGCGCGTACTTGATGAGTATAATGAATCCGAACGTGCGCCTACTGGGGCAAACGGCGAGAGAGTCACACCGTCAACTGTAAAGATCCTGGCGGACATGCGACGGTGTGCCTACGATCTAGACTTCTTGATCTCGCGACAACCACGACAACAATACAGTGGCGGTAAACCGCATGCCATTACTCCCGCACGTACCCCTGCTCCACAAGAGCTGGAGTATTTGGATGTCTTCGATTTTTTCAACATGCCTCGTCTTCCCGTTTCCAACGACACCTCTCTTGCTGCAGCCGGCAACAGCGGAGACTTCCAGGCTCCTGATCTGGGTAGCAACAGCGAGTTCAATATCACCAATTTCATGTACGACCCGACCGTTGATTTCTTGAATGTACGCAACCCGGGAACATGAAGTACAACAATATGATATCTTGTGGATGTCAATTCTCGCATTTCTATCGCTAGACAGGCAACTCGAAGGATGTACTGCGAGATCGGATAAGTACCGTATGACTGTCATCGGCGGCCATCGGATGTCGCTTATTGTTTGATATCATGGTTTCGGAAAACCTTTGGCGAAGTGATCCAATTGGTATGGCGGTTGTCTTTAGAGCTCTGCGTCGCGCGAGCACATGCAAATGCGCAGCGCACACCTTGATACAAAGCCTTGACACTTTAGGCGGGATAACATGAAGTCAAATTAAGCCCCTTCGGTTATACTTGATCTGAGATGTCTCGGTACCGCGATCGTGCAGCATGCTGCATTTTTCCACCGTCGTATGGCAAATCATATGCGCCGAGCATGACCCATTTGATCCTGCCTATAGGTATTGCGCCAACGTGTCAGAGTGTGTCACTGTGCAAAGTAACGCCGACCTTCTGACACACATCCGCATACGTCTCCATTGAGACAAACCGGTACTTGGGCGGTGTCCAAATGAAATGGCTGATTAGCGATTCGTTGTCAAGGCTGCACCTGTAGTTTAGTGGTCTGTTCGACGACTCGGGCAAGCTTGTCCCCGTTTGCGCCTTTCATTGAGGCACTCGTCAGGCAACCCATATATACGAGATCTGTCGGTACCCCACCCTTCCCAATGTGCTTGCAAATCACTTTGAACTGCAAGTCGAAAGATTACATCAATGCTCACAATGACTTGAGTCTATTTTTTGCTGACTGTAAACACCAAATGTTGCGCCATCTATGTCATCGTCACTATAGTTTTGGCATGCAGCTCAAATAGCATGTGCAAGGCACTGCAGGATTTGCATGCTACCCCCATGACAAGCTTGGACGTGTGTCGAGGACCTGCAGCATACCTATCGATCGCCAAGATCATGGCTAATACCATGTGACTACAGACCTACGGTCTCACAGTTAGCTGCACAGGTAACATCAATCGGAAAAGTACAGTTGTTGGCGAAGACGAGCTTAAGTGTATTCCGGTCATCGCCAGAACAGCCTGTCAATCGTAGATGGAGCCGCTCCAGCCGCAAGACCCTGCCTGGCCATGACGGGTACCTGTAAGTAGCAGCCAACGCGGACTGAAACATTACGACCTTAAATGTTTGCTATCAGCATTATCTGCTTTGGGTTATAGGTGGCATCGATGAGAAATGGGGAAGCAATGACGGTGTACAGAGAATTTTGTTATCCTTCCGTCTACCACACTTTCATTTGCTTCCTGGTCCCGTCATTGTTCTTCACCCACCTTCTCCCACTGGTCAGGCCTTCGTACAGGATCACTAAACTACTTTGCTTTGGCTGCCTTGTCGCCGCAGAATGGTCGCTCGGAAGACCACGTACGCATGTCAGATGCTGGACACCCTGCGCGTTCAACCAACACACTACGTCCGTAGACCTGGCAAGTGAACTCGCACGATATATACTACCACGTGTCCTCCTTCTACAGCCAGATCTTATACGCAGCAATCGTCACGAAGACCAGCTAAACGCCCAGAGACTCGCAAGCAAAGAGCCACAAGTCTATCATCATCCTACGGTACCAGCATTGAAGCAACAATGTGCATCCAAGTCGTGGAGCGCTACGCAGTCTGCCGCTGCCTCTACCACAGACACTCTCTCGACCCCTGTGCTGCCTATGGGTCTCGCAGTCACGGCGTGACAGAAAGAGTGGTGCTTGTGGGATACAAATGCCCGACGCATTCCACCTCGCANAAAACAGTACCTCAACAATACAACCAACATTCTCTGGCTCGCAGTACCAAGCCGCCAAACCTCTCCAGACACTTTCAGTATTGGAACTAGCTGTGGATCAAGCATGAGCGGGCCGTACATCCTATACATGAGCTGCATACAACAGATGCAATGCAGGAACATGCCCAATCTTCGCCCAACACGATGCAATGGCACACGACAACACGACCTTGACGGGAGGAGACGATGGGCAACCGTCTCACCTGACTATATCGCTTGCATGATGTGTACGACAAGAAAACTCCCGAACCTCGGCAAATTGCAAGGTCCAACAACCACTACGTTGGGTCTGGCACTAACTTTTCCATCTTCAACATCTTACTGAGTCGACATGACCATCGTTTCGATACCCCACATCCTGTCCAGTACCTTACAACTTATACCTCTTGTTCTTTCTTACCCTGATTCAATGATTGATACCACTTACGACTGTTTAGATCATTTTTTCTCCTTCCTGTTCTAGCCGCATGTCACCAGGCGCTTGTTTTCTATCATACCTTGCCTCCTCTACCCATGGTTGCTGCCAAACACACTGTTGCATCAGACGACTGATACCATCGCTTACCATAGACCATGTTTATAGACATCAAAATCATTGTTACCTCTTCTTCTTCCATCAGCATTGGCTGTCTCTGTCGCTCATTTACTTAACCACCACCATGAGCGCGACCTGGACAACCCAGAGACCGAACAAAAAGTTTGAAACACCATAATCTTTCTTGGTCTGTCCAGGTCTCCCATAGGACCATTTGAAACAACAATGTTTCTCCTTGCTTTTGAAAATATAGATTGCTCTCTGACTCGATTGACTTCTGTTGAGACATTGTCGAAAGAGTCCTGAAATTTGTTTGTCAAGATATCATGCTTTTAACAAATATCCATATATCCTCACGGCCCTAGTACGAGCGACCAGTCCCTCATGAGTTCCAAACCCTATGGTAGTCGTTGATGACAGGCTTTGGTCGTCAAAAACAAGTCACGGAGAAAGTCAGTAGACACAAGGTCATTTTCGTGGTTTCGAGATAGCTAGTCTCGGTTGAACAAGACATGTGATAGCTGTGAAGATATGCTCAAGCACTACTATCGTTGCTTCTATAGGATATATCATCTTTGCTGTAGCCTAAACTGGAATGGAAAGCACAAAGCCCAAGCTTTCCCACCTGATACCTTCCTTTTGAAAAGTTCATCTCTCCAATGGGAGCAGCAGATGAGGACAACGTCCCAAATTCCACGCTAAGAATCCCCAAGCCTTGTGCCTGGCCTGCATATAGCATAGATCCTCCAATACCAGGGTTTTGGGTCTGCTAGCATTGCTACGGATCATGAAAACCGACCAGCCAGATCTGGTACAACAGTGACGGATGATGATATGAACGGCCACAAGATACATAAACCACACTTTGCAACCCTTCTCAATGTCTGCGTATAGAGATTAGTGCGAGCGTAGATGGCCCTCAAAGTTACAATTGGGACCCATAGAAATGACTCAAGGTGTAGGACGTGACTTGGCTCACACGAAACAGTTGTGAACGAACAGCCTCCTCTGAGAACCATTGAACAAGTATTGAACCATTATAATATGGATTGCATCTGGGTTGCGAGAGAAGAGAGTGCTGGGATAACAATCCCAATTCTCGATCAGCTGATATTTCATGGCCTATGAATTGATCCCCAGCAATGATTGACTGTGTGCAGACCTGATTTCGTGCTCGAAGCTGATATAGCTAGCGACCAGCGTCAGACTTTACCGACTGCAGCTTGTGCACGAAGGATGTCCTCCTCAAAGAACAGTGGTAGTTGATATACAAGTCGTCAAAGTATGAGTATTCATCCACGACTAAGCCTCCAGAGACGGGTTGAAACGGGAGCATAGAGCAATGACAGTTAACTTGCCATAAACCTATCTCTGGTGGATGATAATTTATGTTGGCGAGTCAATGTTGATAAAGCAACCTTCTGCTGCATCGTCAGAGATGCTGTTAACATGTGCCAATCCTCTTGATTTGCAATGTTATAGCGTGAGTGACGATGTGTATAGCGACCTACTTCCAGACCTCATTCGGTAGGATTTGTTCACCATGAGCAATTCCACTGGTTACGACAACAGGGTCGATCGACATCTGAGCGTCGTGGAAGCCCGAGAGAGGTGCCTAAGGGTTGTCTCGTTATCAAACTCTAGGCTTGAAAGGCATCTATACTTTTGTTACTATCGAGTCATATCGGCCGTGGGGCTGTTTTGATAAATGTCAAGGAAGAATGCAAGTCTAAAGGAGTGCTGATTGTGACAGGACGATAGCACTCTGGGGTGGAAACCCCAGCTGGCACTCGATGCTTCTGATGATGTCTTCGTGGGCCAGACACCAGTAGTGATATCCAAACATTGTTGTAAAGGGAGTTAGAACTTGGTGACTGAGAACGAGCAAGAAAATCACGATGGGAAAAACTTAGAAAGATAGAAGATAGACGCGATATAAAAGAGATTTGTTCGTTCTTTGGATGTATATGTGAAACGACATAATTAAGATTCCCATAGATCTAATAGTTCTGGACGTAGGACGGACTGCTAGCCTCCATCTAAGAATAATGTAAAAGTGGTCGCAGCGTCTCCAGGACGCATAGCGGAGAAGTTGACCGACGCGTTGCTGATGCGTAGTGTGACCCAGACGGCTCTCCGGTAGAGCCATTCGTAGCAACGAGCATCTCTATATGGAGATCTGTGAAGCAAATAGCTTCATGATGGTGAAAGACCGAGTAAAGGTTGCCGGCTGATGTTATCGATGGTGCATCATGTCATGGTAGCCTATAGCTCCATTGCTATGCTTTCATATGAAAGTAGCAAAGGTTGGGTGTATTTCGTGTCCGTGGTTTGTCGTGTTAATCGTGATAAAAATGATAAGATTCGTACTTGGAATCAACGCAGGCTTGGTCATCCAGAATGCCTTGATGACGTTTCTTCTTCGACAATGTCATCGTACTTTGGTGGTGCGAATGTCGTGTTTTGCATCGTTGAACCGTTTCTCGAATGTTGCTGCATCTCGGGACTGTGATCGGTAACTCCATCACCATACAAGGTCCTGCCGTCCAAGGATCCCTGATGTTCTCCTTGGTTGGANNGAAGTTGACGAACGCGATTCGCGTTCTGCTCCTGCAGGAAATCGAAATTTTCTTCATATTCTTGCTTGCGTTCCTTCTTGGCCCTTTGCTTAGCTCTGAGCTTGGAGGTTGTCAGACCTAGACAACTGAGGAGAAGAGCGGCCATGTTGGAACCAGAAAATCCAATTGCAGCCGAAATATTGTTGGTGGTAGTAGATAGATCGAAGTTGTTGTGAGTTGGCGATATGATGGAATAGCAATCAGGATGCAAGAGCGCAACGGTCACGAAGAAAGTGAGCGAGAGGTGAGCGAAATATATACAGGACGCAAAAGCACACTGAGTGGTTTAAACATCCGGTGGAAGGGAAGAAAGGGTCTACTAAGTACGTCGATCAAAAATGCTATTCGAGCTTCCGCCCGTACCGATTTGTACAGCTGTGGCAAGGTCATCATAGGCAAAGTGGTCATCGCAGAAAGGATGTTGCTGCGCTGCATCATGCGCAAACCATGAGCCTCATCATGTGGAGCTCATGACCCGGGGACTTGCGGAGTTTAGTGATCAGCGCCATGCAGATCGTAAAAAGGTCTTGACGGCATTTGAGTTTCAGAAACAGAAAAGGGATGTCCCATCTTCACAAACGTCTTTTGCCTATCCAAATCCGGTAATTTGTCCTGCAGCCCGCACATCGTCAGTATGCGGATCAGAGGAGAGCGATGCTGTGAATCGCTCGACGGCTCACACATGCAGTAGTGACGGGTGCATGTTTTCCATGCCAGCGAACATGGTCAAGCAGAACTGTTATGGCAATATATCCTGCATACCAGCCGCGCGTTCGAGATATGGATGTTCGTTCAGGCGGACGACAACTCCGGGGCATTCCGCTCGAATGAAATGACGGCACCAATAGATGACAATGATGATCAAAGTCCCTGCCAGAAGTTTTCGAGATCGAAGTGATCACCCGCCCATGAGGCTGTTGTGAAGCAGCCAAAAGATTGATGGTTCAGAATGACATTTTCCTCGCTGTCGTATCTCCTCGGCCCTACAAGGCCAGCCAAGGCTTCTATTTCTCGTCCAGATCGCACACCGTTAACGAGGAGCCAAAATATCTTTTGTTCCGTGTGCTGCGGCCGACGGGCTGTTGAAGTAGAAAGTATCATGACAAACGCAGCTTTCTATGACGCAGCCTTCTGTGGAAAAAGCGTTGACCTCGGGGCACTGCCGCCCCCAGTTTGCTGAGTCTGGAGAACAACCTGATGCAGCGGTGCTCCATCCGACGTCTCCTCGATCGAGGTCCACTTCATCGGTCGTGCGCCACAAGGAAAAATACATGAAGCAACAACTTGATCAGAGAATCAAGCATTTCTGTTTTTGTCCTTGGAAATCCTTCCCGCAGTGCCCGAGTAGCTAAACCGGGATTGTGGCTTGCATACGGATCAAACAGTGCTGCTCAACCGATGATTTTCTTCCTCAGCAAAACATATCGCACACTGATCTTCTGTTGCTCGAGTGAAGCAGACGGGAACAACGTTGTCTGTATCACCATCGTTCTCGTTCATCGACAGGGGTCAATGAGTTCGTGCGATTGAGGTCACTGCTGTTCCCACATTCCCGTTCCCATTTTATCCGCTCGCGGCTTGTGTCGCTGATCACAAAAACCTCAACTTCCGAATTATGGGGCCACAGTGGCTACAGAATACAGACAAGGGTCACAAATAGCGGATAGCCAAGGAACAAGCACGTTGTTGACGGTGCTCCATGCCATGCAGTAGGTAACTCCAGCATCGAACTCCGTTACACTACCCTAGAAAAGTAGCTTCAAGCAGTGCATTCAGTTGTGAACTCAAGTCTCAATTGTACCCTTAGGTTATTGACCTACTCAGATGCCTTGCACCGACGTTCCAGATTTGTGTGTATGTTGGTAACTCGCGGTTGATGACAACTTGTTGAGCTGAGGAAGAGAGACCAACCTGGAGAGTAACTTTGGTACCTACATGTGCTACTTATACAACCTTCTTTTCCGTAGAAGCTTGCGTGTATCAGGTGCCTGTATGCACAGACATGTGTACTCCATGTACTAAGCGGTTGCACCGAATACTCAGTGTTGCAATGCTGGTGACTGTGCTTCGCAGGCCATGCTGGCATCTATTCCTTGACCGCTTGCTACCCATGGCTCCTGAAAGTCCAGCATCCATGGTTCGCAGGCATGTCAACCAAACCTCAGAACCTGTTCCTAGATGCAGCGATGTACATGCAGTACATCTCACATATGCGGTGCCAGTAAGCAGCATGTCGGTATTCATGATTTGGAATTGATAGGGCACAGAATAATCAGATTAACGAGCAAGGGAAGACAATAGAGCGCTGAAAGCATGTTGGTAACGATTGAGATTATGGACAATGGGACCAGGAACTTTGCATCAACTTAGTAAAGAAACGAAACAAAGGCAACAGACAGTCCTCTCTGCTTTGCATACTCTCTTCTCTCTTTCGCTCAAATGTATCTCTCACAAAAACAAAGATCTTCCCATCCTAGGAATCATCCGGGAGTGTAAAAACGAACGTACTCCGAAAACAACCAGAACAACAACAATGAGTATTCTCCCCAATCATGACAAAAGGAAAACAACGAAAACAAGAAGCGACTGACTAAACGCTGCCGAGAAGTGGGAAGAGGCAAAAGACAAGAAGGCTTTCGTGGTGTGAGAGTGTGAAGAGAATGAAGAATTTCCTGAAGAGAAACGCCGGCGAGTACCAAAGCATGCAACTGGCCTATCCCCAAATAAAACTCCCTAGTTACGCCATAATACAATGTGAAGAGCTCCTTTTATTCCTTTCGGTGCGACGCTGAGTATGCTGCATTCAAAGTTCGGTCATAATTAGAAAAATGCGTGTGAGGCTTGGACAGCTCATGCACCTCCATCTNCCTAGAAGAAAAGTTAGTGTTTGTGTAACAAGTGAAGCCGAAGGTGCCAGAACTAACCATCTTGAAAGTGTTGAGCTCCTCCTTGATCTGCTGGGCGAGCATTGGGGTTAGACGATTGCAAGTTGCAATGTCGCCGCGACGATCGTAGTCGGATGCTGACCATGCATCATAGAATTGGATGCGAGGACTAAAGCTGATATTGCGAGAACCTCCTTGAGGAGTGTTGGGCATGCTCTTGGCGGCCGAAACACCAAGGCGGTTGTTGAAGTAGTCGCTGGTAGTAGATGACATGCTTCGCGAACCACGCTCATCTCTAGGTGTAGTTGGAATGCTGGATACCGGGCTGTGTGAATCGGTCGAGATGGCACCGTCGCGAGGGCGAAGATCGGGGGAAGCAATGGGCGAGCCGGTACCAGCGCGCTTCAAAATACCCTTCTTGACTGCGGCCAAGACCTCTGCCCTCTCTGCGTCGTTACCAACGATGCTTTTGCGCATAGAATCGTTACGACCATCCATCGACTTCCGAGCAGTCTCGATCGAGTTTTTCTCCAGCTTGGGGAAACCAGTTCCTCCAGCAGGTTGTTCTCCGGGATGTGCGTTGACATTAACGTTCCGCCTCTCAGCTTCAACCGTCACCATGGACACTTGAGCCATGCTAGGTTGGACCGGTCCATCGGCGGCAGGCACTCCAATGACTGACTTGGGTCTGAACAAACCCTTGATCGAACGGCCACCCTTCTTCATACCCTTTCCCATTTTCCGGAGCATCATTGACGCAGATGAAGCAGTCGAAGAGATGGACAAGTTGTCGGTCGACCCAGTGAAGCCACCTTGACCAGTATAGATGCTGGCACCAATACCGGCGGCTTCCTGTTGTCTGGCAATGGCAGCTTGCTCAGGATCCATCTCATCGAGAGGGTTGATGGCACCCTGTGGAGGCAGATTCTCGCTTGATCGTCGTAATTCTTGAGTAGCACCAAAGGAGAAAGCACGTCTTAGACGTGATCTCATACCTCTATTCAAATCATTGGCAGACAAATGGGCGAGTTGTTGAGCTGCTGGACTCTGAGGCTGCGCTGTGTTTACACGTCTTGGGGTCTCTTCCTCTGGCGATTGCGGCGCACCAGTGATGGGCGACTTGGAAAGAGGAGAAGGGTTGGTGGCACTGCCACGGATAGGCAGTTTCACAGGACTACCCGATGCAGCAGGAGATATTCTGCCTGACTCAGCCTGCGCTTGTTGTTAGTCTCTGGCATTGACAAATGGGTCGTGTCATTCACTTACAGGAGGAGGTGTAGATGAAGATGGGACTCGCCGACCAGTGCTATCGCCACTACTGGTGCGCGAGTGGAACGAGACAGGTCTGATGGTGGCATTGCCCTGCGAAGAAGGACGACCATCCTCGAGCTTGCTCATCTCCAAGCTGTTCAAGCTTCGTCGGCGGTATCTCTTGGCTGACTCAGATGTGTTAGATTTTGTGACGGTTATGTCATCACTCGAGGTTCGATTGAGTTGAGGGGCGGGCGGTGTCAAAAGGTTGTCGACTGATGAGGCAGGCGATGGTGCCTTCTGTAGCGAATGGTTGGAATCAGCACGCTGAGGTGTTCGGCGATATCTGTTGGGGGAAGATTTTGGCGTCGTCTCAAACGACGTTAAGGAGAGATCAGGAATATTGGAAGACAGGTTGATGAAGGCATCCTTTCCTGGGCTCAGCGGAGGCGTCTTTGTGGTAAGGTCGGCCGAAGAGGTGGTCGAAGTGGAAGAGGTACTTTTGTGGCCCTTCTGTTGGGCCTGAGGTACGTTGGAAGAAGCTGAGATAGTGCGTGATTCCTGTCTCAGATGAGGGGTTGTTTGGAAAGCGTAAGGCTGCACTGGAGCGGCAGAGGGCGAGCTGCGATAGTTGCTCCTCGGGGTTGAGCCAGCTCGTTGGTGGTTGGCTTGGTATGCGTCCGAAGACGAAGGGCGCGAGTGCAGCATATTGATGGAGCTGGGCGGGGAGGGCAGAGGAGATAGTACTTCCGCCATGGGCTAACGCGACGCGAAAGACGCTGGAATAGATAATGTGACGGTTGACGGCAGATGCAAGTCAATTATGAAGTAATATTAACGATTGGTAGAGTTGCAGGGCTGAAGTCAGGAGGGTCAGCAAGGTCCAGCTTGAAAGAGTATGAAAGTGGTGAAAGACAGTGGGGTAGAGGCGGTATGAGGAGTGGCAGGTAAGCCAATTGAAGAGAATTGTGTGTGTAGTGTTGGCGGACGTTGTGCTCAGTCGCCATGCGCCGTTTGGGTGCAGTGCCTTTGTTGTGCGAGTGTGTGCATGGAGACAACGATGCTAAAACGTCAGAAGAGGCGCCATGGAGGCACATCTCACAAGGCATGGCAGATAGGCACAACGAAAGCATGTGACAAAGGCGGTCAGAACAAGCAGCGAGGTGCATACCTTGGGAATTGAGTCGAATTGGATTGGGTTGGATTCGGTTGACGAGCCACACACAGGTCCGGCCGGGGGCGGACACGAATCCCTCAGACAATCATGAGGTAGAGAAGGGACTAGTCGGAGGATGCAAAGGCCAAACTACCAAGGGCGACGGCGACAGGAGACAGTCGTCGTGCGGTGGAGAAAGTTGAAGCCAATAATGTGCAGCGAGGGTGGTTGAGCGACGAGGCTGGAAGGCACGACGGGAGAAGAACGGCGGGCAGTAAACCGACGAGTTCAGGCTCGCAGACAATCAATCAAGACGGCTTTGAAGCACAGCAGAAATTGTTTCAGCAACAAGAAAACCAACAGTAATGGGCGACGGAAGTCGAAGAGAAGAGAAAAGTCGAGCCGATGCGTGTATGGACGCTGGATGGAGGAGGACAACGAGGAGGGACAGAGTCCACGGCCAGGGCAGATGGCGTGAGGCGCTAGTTACTGCCTGCTTGAACGCACGGTCATTCTACAAAACATACAGGCCGCAGTGGCCGCACTTATCGACGGCAAGCAACACAGACCACAGGTCGTTTCGCCATGCCACTTTAAAAAGAATCCACCGGCGGCCACTGCAATCATCGTCATACTGCTGCCAAATCTCCCTGATCCCAATTATCATTTTGCAAAACCTCCGTCGCTCCTGCCTTGAGCTCTTGAATCTGTCTTGTCCTGCTTCTCCCAAAGGGCAGTTGCCCAGTCTCTCCCCACCATTTGCTCCTTCCCCAAGCTCTCCTCAACCGTCGGGACGCGTCTCCCTTGCCCGTGTTTGTCTCAAGAGAACCATGCCCTGGCTCATGCCAAATGCACATGCTTTCTATAAACTTCTGCGACACCTCCATCAAAGTACAAAGCATCATCACTAAACAATCGTGCCCGTTCAGCTATAACAAGCCAATCTCTTGTTTCCCCATTTCCACCGCGACCATTTCCCAACTGCCGCCATCTATCCGTTGGCGTCTTTTCTACGAATCGTCTTCATCTTATCATTCGAGTACGGCATACGGAACGCCCGTCCATCCGGCTTGGATGCTCCGTCATGCCGGCTGCGTGCATACCACTCTTCTTGTACTGGTAGTCTTTATCTGCCGAGCCTGCCGACTCAACTGAACCACGCTTCATTGTTGTGTCGTTCTTGCAATACGCTTCGATACGAACATAATGTGTATACACTTGGCGAACCCTGTTCATCCCCCATATACTGTATTTTCCTTGTTCGGAACCATTTCTTCAACTCAGCCCTGTCATTATTGTCCATTGGTAACAACATGCGAGTCAGAGACGAGGAAGGGTTCACAGCAGTCTGCAGCATTCTGCAGCTTACCTGACACTGACTCACGTTGTCACAGGATTAACGGAGAAGCTTCCACAAGCGGGACCCTCCCTTTGGGACGATCCACCCTCGAGCACTCTTGCGAGTCGCGGTGAGCCCCGTTCTGGTGTTTTTCAACCTTCTGGCTCGCATGAGACACGACACACGACGAGTGCAGCTGCGTACCTTTTGTTTTACATCCATCTCAGCTCGGCACTCCGAGTTTCTGAAACGCCGGCTTTGGCTTCAAATCTCCGCACTGAGACCTCGGGGTGGGTGGATCTGAATACCAGAAAACACGCAGTCAACTCGGCTGAAATCGTGCGATCTTGTTTGGCCCAGCCAGACCAACTTTCGTGACGACGTCGACTTTTTCTGATGCCTCGTTTCGGCTGCCGAAAGGTTGAGGCAAAAGTAAAACAAACAGCGACGTGAACATGCAAGCGGCGCAAGCAGCGCTTTCGGCTATGCGCGCATCTACTCGATATTGACCTACATATAAGAAGTGCTTATTGGCAGGCGAACAGAATAATAACGAACCAATAGCCAGATGGCAATCCAGGAAGAAAAGGAGCCATAAATACGAATGGCTTTTGATCTTTCTCCACACCAAGTGCATTTTTAGATTGATTGAGACGCTCTGTCCATCGCTCGTACAGGCCGACCCCCTACTGCGCTCTAAAGAAGCGCGGTTGTTCTCTTCTTCGTTAAGGGATGCTGTCGAGGAATCGCCTTCAGCTGATCACAACATGGAGAGAACATACAAAGGTTTGTGGCAGCCACGAAACGAGTACGGCAGCAGCAGTTTGTGAAACAACAGATAAAAGACCAGCCCAGGCGTCATGGTGGTTATTCCATTTTGCTTGGGCCTTCTTCTGTTGTGGCTTGCTGAAAGAAGCATCCAATTGAGAGATGCGGCTGTCGGCAGTGGAAACTGTCGATTGCCGATCAACGAACGCTTTCTACTTTTCCGATGTCTTCCATGTTCTATCCTAGCGATGACAGTAGCCTGTGTCTATTTGGATGGCATACAAAGCTACGATGAAGGTCTTCACGAAGTCGCAATCCTTGCGGACTGGCTTGCGAAGAAAATGACCTGTCAATCGTAGCTCTCGGGTATCATTCAGCATGCCTTCTTCAAGGATAAGGGGCGCGAGCGGACTTCGAAGCAACAGAAAGCAGCAGCAAGAGCATCCCTGCACTCATGCATAATACTCGGGAGGCGGAACGCACAAGCGAAGTCAAAGGAGGATTTACCCTTCATGGTGCAGGGCAGCTCAATGATTCACATGGCATGCAGCTGTCTGGCTCCAATCAGTATCGCTGACCTTTGTTTACATTCTGCTTGTTTCGCGTCCACAATGGTGGCCTGTATGAACGAACTGCTCTCCACGACGACGCGGCGCGAGTATGCACTCGCATCTTGCAGTACTTGGTATCCTGTTAACCGCCCCTTCGGTTACCCATTCAGATGCATCCCGTCGGGAGCATGCCTTCATTGTGCAGGTTGTACGTATGCGTCTCCATCACGATGATCACATGAACTTGTTTGCGACAACAACAAAAGGAGCAAAAGATCCGATGGCCGTGTAAAGTCAAGGACCCTGCACACCTGCTGCCTGCAACCACTGGACAGTGCATTTCACACGGTTTGTATCTTTTCGCCAGCCACAACCCCAAAGGGTTTTGCAGAAAGCAGATCTCATGACAACGAATCAGAAGCGTCAAGGTTGCACGACATAACGATCCTAGTCCCAAGAGATGCCGTCAACCAAGCAACCCACGCGGCAGCTTTCCTTTCGCACACCCTCTATTACAACAAAACAAAATGTCCACTCGCACTCCAAGGTTTCTTCACCGCATGATGGAGATCCCTTCAGCTTCTCCTCTCCACACCGCAAGATGGCAAAATGTGTGGCACGAAACGATCAACCGCACCAAAACAATCTATCTGGGTTTCCCGCCTCGGAAGCAGAAGCTAAAGTCTGCACGTCTGCATTGGGGGTTGCTGCAAGAGGGCTAAACCCAAGATCGACGAACCTGCATAACGGAAGGGGAGAAAGCAACGATCTTGCCTATCTTATCACCATCTTGAAGGTTCAACACCTGCGAGTACTGATAGCATGATTCTCTCCCCCTGGACACTTTTCAACACGACGTTCCTTGCCTGACTGAAAACATCACAAGAGAAATGCCTAGAACAACACTTCTTTTGCCTTTTCCTCTCTGTGACATGTCTGCCGAGGCCTGGTTTGCGGAATAGCAGACATGCAAGGTTGTATATGCTGCATAGACTATAGTGCTTCGCACATTTGGGAAAAAGGCCGGAATGATCCACGATTCGTGCTCGCGCGTACGTGCATGATACCGAGGCTAAGTGATCGTCTTTAGCCATGGCAACGTCATGAAATGTTATAGCACGGGTATTTTTGCCACTGCTACTGGACATGCGCCGAAATCAGAAGATCAAAGGGCAAACTCAGCGTTTGGGTGACTATGTACCTAGCGACACAGTTCTCCAATCTGTTTGGGTCAGCGATTTCCTCTGCCTCTGGCATTTATTCATGTCAAAGCATGTTGCACACACAAGCATCGTTCCCACTGATCCTTTTGACGCAAAGTTTCAAACCGGCTCGTCTCGAATGACCGTCAGCTCACGCTCCTTGCATAAAGAGACAGAACCCAGTGCGGGGATACCAAGTGCATCTGTGCACTAAGTACGTGACCTGCTCGTGCATAGCGACAGACCCCCGATGTTCGATAGTGAGCGGTTACCGATGGGAGATGGTGAAACAACAAGACTTTGTCACAAGACCATCTTTTGATGTCAAAGGGACGATGCGAGTAGCAGAAGACAGTTAAGGTCGTGCTTGGATTTGAGAGCATGATTATCAGCAGACTACAACTAGTCTCAGAGTATCATGCCAATCACGGTTTTGTAAAAAAAAAATTGGCATGATTGATTCGTGTTGACCCATGTGTTCGAAAGAAATGGATGTAAAACTCGCAGATACCAAGAAGAGGCACATCTGAATTCCCTTCGTAAAAAGACCAGAGTTCTTGGTACCTGCCACTAAAGAGTGCAAAACCCTCCAAGACAGCAAAAGAATAAAACGCCGTATGCTATGCAGAAAATATCGTGAAAAGAACAAATAAAGCGAAAAGCCATCTCGAGAGCCAGAAAGAAAGGAACAAAGTAAAAAAAAAAAAGTAAACGTGAAAACCAGACCTTAGAGGAAGACCTTTCTGGCTTCTTTGGGATGTCCTTCGACGGGACAGTATGGACACTTGAACCNTTCTCGAAAATGTCAGTACTTTGTCTGAAGCAAGACGATTTGATGCAAAACTTACTTGTTTCCCCTGCTAATCTTTTCGAGCGATTCTTTGGCAATAACATGACCGCAAGGCAGCATCATGGGAGGATTGGCATCGGTTCCTTGTTCTTTGCTGACCGGACAGACAAAGATGGAATGGAAGAGATATGAATGTGGTAATGGGATCTCGACGGGCAGTTCATTGACACTGGTCCACTGGCCTCCGACCTCGCCCATGACGCGCTCGAGTTTCTCGAGGACGGGAAGAGCGATGGAGCCAGCTGTTGCGGCGGTGTACAGAGGGCTCTTTTCACTCAGACCCAGCATGGCGCAGAATTCGCGGATGAAGCTGGATGCTGCGTGTTCCCAGGCGTCTTCGTTGAAGAAGACGGTCTTGTAAGGTGAGGAGGTCAGGGCGGGAGCAAAGGCTAAAGAGCCAAGTAGAGACGACGTCTCGCGCATGTATCGAGCGGAAAAGTTGGGGAAGGTCTGGCGGGCGTACTCGAGAGCTTGCAGGGGGCCGGACATGTGGTCGTTGGGATGGTGGCGGGTGTAGAGCTCGACAAAGCGTAGACGGCATAGATCGAACTCGAGATTTGAACCTCGCAGCTCGAGTTGATGGCTGTGTTGGCGAGCCCAGTCGATGGCAGGATTCAGGTCGTGGTTGTTGCGTAGGGCGTCCAGGACGAGGTACATGTGGGCAAATCTTGACTGCAGAGCACCAGCGCTGTCACCGTCCATGTCGTAGAGATGCGAGTCTTGTCCGTTCTCCATGAGGCTATCCCCATCTGAAGCAGTTCTTGTGGCAGTGGCATTCGGATTTGCATTTGCTTCTGCGATGAAGGTCTGGGCTACGTTGAACTGGCCTTCACGCAGGAGGTGCATGGCAATTGCGCGGTTTACTAGGGCAGGTTGCGACGAGAGGGCATCGTGGTGGGAAGCGGGCATGGATTGTGGTTTGAATTTNNCTAGAAAGAGTCAGCAGGTATAGCACCAGGCAGGCTTAAAGGCTTGACAGACCTTATCTAAGGCCTTTGCGTAGTCCTTGTGGGCCGAGTAAATGTCCTTGATGTCCGAGTTGACCTGGTCTAGTGAAGCCTTGACCGGACGCTTCAGTCTAGCAAGCGTTGGCGCAGCTGCACCTCCATCTGTCCCGTATATCAGTATTTGATACCGGCGAGTAAATCTGATAAGGATCAAGCCAGACATACCAGCAGCTATGGCTTCTCGCGCGGCGACGAGCAAGTCGATCGTCTTCTGCACATCTTCAATCGTCTTTGACAGATTGCCCTTCTTGTCCAGCTTATCCTGCTCCAACCGCAACGACTCCATTACGCATTTGTGCAAGCTGGACTCGATGACTTCTGATGATAGCTAGTAAATGGTGCAACAGCCCGACAATGAGAAGGTCGCAGATGACGTGCCGCGGGGTCGAGAGGTTCGCTCCGAGGCCCAACCACAGACTTCACTCTCGACCACTGCACCAGACCCCCAAGCTTAATTATAATACAAACAATTCCACTTTCTGTCTGTCTCTACATCGTCGCCGCTACTAACAATAATCCCACTCTTCTCACTGCTCACAATCTTTTCACGTGCATTCAAATGCCAGGACAATGATACCATTTCTGCTGCTCCGACTAAGCGCTCATGAGCACTCCTTCCTCGGCCACAGAGAGGCCTCCCGGCCCTCATACACAGAACGTCAAACTCGTCACACAACAAGAACTGAAGGCAAAGGAGAAGTCTGANAAACAGTCTCCCAAACCTGATTCGAATGAACCCAAAGCACCAACACATCAACGCCTCGTCCTCACAGATCCCATCGCCTTCAGGTAATATTTACCCGTCTCAAATATACCCAGAGGCTGATTTGTCCANAGATATTTGCAAGAAGATCCTGGTGTAGAAGTCATTGAAAGCAGCAAAGAACTTCAGGGCTACGAAATTTATGTCGTCGAACAATGGGCCACTTCTCGAACTCATCCAACTTTTGTCATCACCACTTTCACTGGTGATCCCCAGCATGTTGCTCAGGTCGGCATTCTGAGCGTTCCTACAGACGAATCTGGCTGGTCCCAACGTCTGCGCGTCTACTTCAAAGCCTTGAATCAATATCATGCCCGCCGGAGAGAGACTTCGCTCGGTATATTGATGATCACGAATCTGTCTGGCTTTCCTTCATCCTTGACCGTCATTCCCGTTCCCGACGGCGACCTCAAAAAGCATCGCTTTGAATTCTTCGTCGCCGAGAATCTCAAGCGCATGGGTTGTTCTGGACGTGTTGGTCTTACTCTGTCTGCACCTAATAGTGCCACAATCGCCAAGTTCCATCAGCTGTACAAGACGAGTGATAAGAACCCGATCCATACGTCTGTCATCGAGCTCGTCAAGCTATGTCAAGCCGCCCTCAATATCTTCGACAAACTCGATTTTGACTATGTCGATGGCCTGTTGTGCGACATCACCGAGAAAGCAGTCAACGACTGGTGGTTGGACATTGGTGCAGAGTTCTATAATATAGAGCCGCACGATGGCATCCTTGGGCCAACTACGGTGGCTGCTTTGCTTGGCTTGTTGATGGGTGCTCGCAATCGATTGAGTGCTGTTGGTGCACCTGTACCAAAAGATCCCTTCGACATGGAAGGCATGAAACGTGGTATCTCGCACTTCCAAAAGAGCAACCGGATGGAGCGGACTCGAAGACTCGATCGACACACACTCGACAAGCTACATAGAATATCTGCAAAGGCAGCTAATGCTGAAGGCTGGTCAGTACCTCGTGCTGTCAAGTCTACTGTGGCAGAGCTGAGCGGAAAGGGCGGTGAAATGCTTGCAGAGGTTGTTGGAAGACGCGACAAGGCAGGCATTGCCGATATTGAGACATCATACATTGATCGGTTCGAGCAGCTTGTTTACGGTCAACGCTGTAAGTGGCTTTGGCTTGGAAAACCTCTCAAGAACCAATCTGTCGACCTCAAAGACCAGAAGTCAAATGAGCCCAGCAGAGGCTTTGGTCCAGTGGAACGAAAGCATACACAAGAGTCGATATCCACTGCGAGAGCGGCTTCTGATGAAATCCTGTCGCCTACGTGGTCTTCCAGCAAAGAAGGCGAAGGATCGATCAGGGGAGAGAATCATCATATTCATCGCTCTGTCACCAAGAGAGCAACAGGATTGTTCAACGAGGGCAGAAGGGGTTTCGACAAGTTCAAGGATGCCGTTCGTGGCCACCAATCCAAGGGTTCGAAGGACGAATCACCAATGTCTCCTGCAGACTCTTCGCGACAAGACTTCAAATTCCCTCAGACCCTCGAGCGAATCGATTCTTCTTCACCACCTGCTAGACCTAAGATCCCTCAAGGCGCAGACGGGAGCCTCGATCAAATTCTATATCAGCGAGAACAGCACAAGGAAGCCGATGCTGCTGGACGTTCCGAAGTTCAAAACTCCAACCATCTTCTCACCAGTCCTCAGGATCCAGACAACAGCGTCTTCCCTGTCGAAGATCCGCAAAGGAAAAAGGCCGAAGAGGAAGCACGGGAAGGCAAAAGCGACAACGAATTCGACGTTGACGGATTTGAGACCATCTCGCGTACCATAAGCGGCGAGCCTTCCATCTCAATAGCAGGTTCCGACTACCACGGCGTCGACCTCAAAGAACTTCTCCCATCACCTCCAGACCTAGCGCAAGATATTGGTCCTCTGCTCCGTCGCATCCATTCCTACAGCGACTTTGAGACTCTGTCTGCCACAACACGCTCGGACGGTTTCTACCCCCGCCGTCTGAGTTTCTCTATCGCTGCAGATAGTATACTGCCTCCCTCCCCATTACTCCTCGCTCCCTCCTCCCCATTACCAAACCATATCCCCCTCCCCCAACAATACACCCACGAAACCACAATCTCGGGCGATCTCAAAGCCATCCGCGCACAACTCGCCACCCTAGATCGCAAAGAAGCCTCCTGGACCCGCTCCCAACTCCTCGCCACTTCGTCTCTGCTCACCCACGCTGACGACGACCAAACATACCTCGATTCCATTTACCGTCCTTCCGCCGCTAACCTCCAAGATTTGAGGGATGCGAGTGAAGCGTTGTTGGTTGATGAACGCGATGCCCTACACGAAGGCGCCAAGGAACTAGAAACCCTGGCTCAGAGACTGGACTATGAGATTGAAGGACTAAAAGGCAAAGTCGAGGATGTAGAAGTCAATGTTGAGGATTTTGAGCGTGCGGTCACTGGGATCGAGGGGAGGATTGCAGAGCTGGAGGATTTGGACAAGGGGAAGGGGGGTTTGGGGTGTGTTGTTTCGTAGATTGTTATCTCTCTTTTGTGTTCTTTTGCTTGTTGGAGTTTTGGTGTAGGAAGCGTGGTATTCGTTGGTGTTGATGCTAGGATGTTCTCTAGAAGAATTAGAAGGCTGGATATTGACATTGTTTTCAAATGTTCTGATCTCCGATCTTGATACTGAAATGTGTGTTGCCAGGCATAAGTCGATCCGGTCGAGAGACAAAGCTTCAAAATATGGGTTACAGAGCATTCTATTCGTTTCTAATATACATGATTACATGATTTTGTTTTCTCTTCCGAGATAGCTTAGAACTTGTAAACCTGGTCCTTGTTGTAGCCAAGCTCGGCGAGCATACCGGTCAAATCACCCTGGTCCTTGGGGCTCTTCTTGGGGCCAGCAATAGCCTTGTACATGCCAGGAGGACCGCAGACGAAGACCTTGATGTTCTCCTTGCTAGGATCGGGCAGGACAGTCTTGAGGAGGTCCTTGGTGATCATACCCTTCGGGCCGGGCCAGTCCTCTGGGGNGTTGTCGAGAGTGTAGAAGGCACGCATGCGGTTGGGGTACTTGTTCTCGAGGTCCTCCCATTCGCGCTTGAGAAGAACGTCCTCCTCGGAGACGTTACCGAAAACAAGAGTGACCTTTGTGTTGTCGTTGGGGTTCTTGAAGATTGCGCGGGCGAGCTGGTACATGGGGGTGATGCCGGTGCCACCAGCGATCAAGGCGATGTGGTCGTGCTTGTTCTCCTCCCAGGGGTACTTGGGAATGGGACCCTTCATGTCGAGGCGCTGTCCAGGCTCCATGTTGTGAAGGTGCTCGGACATGGGACCACCAGGGTACTTCTTGACAATGAAGTCGAGGTAGCCGACGGTATCTTCATCACTGACGGGAGTGTAGGGGCGGATGACAGGCTTCTCCATCTCGGGACCCTTGTACTTGGTGATCAGAGCGGCTGCGAAGATGTCAGTATGAACTAATGAATTGTGTCATAAACTCAACGTACAGGCGATGGTAAGACCAGAAACAGCGCCCTCCTCAGGAAGGTGGAAACGCAGTCTCTTTGTGTTGTGGTTGATGACTTCGCTCTCCATCAGCTTCAAGCTGACGAAGCCCTGGTCGCCGCCAGTGAAGCACTTGGAAGGGTCGGCAGCCTGCTTGGGGATGTTGCCCTCCTCGGTCTTTGAGGCGGGCTGACCGTAAGCACCGCTCTCGTTGGTGTTGCCGTGCTGGCCCTCAGCCTGGGCACGCTGCGAGTACATGTAGCCAGCGAGACCGGCACCAGCAGCAACACCAGAGTAGAGGAGAGTGTTTGAGCCAGACTTTGCGGCGGCGTCGGAGGCGTAGCGGCGGACATGCTGATAGACGTGTTAATAGAGGCGGGTTGAGGCGCGTGTGGGCAATTGAGGACGTACGCTGGCGGCAGTCCTCGCGGGACGGAATACTGATCTGGCGAACATGATGACTAGATATTACAATATGTGATGTTTAGGAGAGAAGAAGGGAAGAAAGGCAATTGATGGAGAAACGGCTGCCATGTCTTCTGCGAGGCCGGCGGGAAAGAGCGATGATGCAACTGCTGCCAGCCAAAATGTCCGAGCTTCCATCAAAGAATCGCGTCCTTCCAAATCTGTATCCACTTTGCTCCACGGTACCTGATAAGCGCCTGGTATTTGTGCTTTCTGTGGCTGCCAATGACCCATGCGTGCTACTACGAGTCGTCCTCCGAGTTGGTCTTCTTGAGGGTAGCACCGGTGGAGTCCATCTGTTTCACTTCACAGTGCTGGAGCATTCGGAAAGAGCTATCACGGAGGCCGAGAGATGCCAGGGGTATGACCACGGATATAGAGTACACATTTGAAGAAGATGGCGTTGTCAAGTCAACATGGTTGATTTGACGTTTGCAAAGAAAGTCGCATCTTGCTCAGCATCTGGTTACTGAAGGCTTCCGTTTGCAGCTTGGATTATAGCGTGGAGATAAGGCACGCAAACGCCGTCACCGTCTGTATCTCCAAGTTTTCGCATGACAGCAACTTTGACTTTGTCACAGTCGTCGCAATGAGAATTCGGCTGCAGGTGCTCAGGCATCAACTGCCGCCGACCAAGGTGCTGTGGAAGGTCGACGCTGCTAGTACCACGGCCGAACTACTCACTCAGATCAGCGACTTCTTTCCTCTTGAAGCTGAAGGTTGGGGACTGGAGGATTACGCTGTCCACCTTGGTGGTTATGAGCTGTTACATTTCCAGCAGTTGGGCGACATCTTGAAGGATGATGATGAGGTTGTGTGAGTATTACGACCATGATACTACCGCAACACGATACTGATCCCTTGCCAGNNAATCCAGCCACTGCAGACCAACGACATTCGCGCCAGGAACCTCTCAGGCAGACACCAAATCTCGAGAGACGGCAGACATCTCGTCGACGGCATCGCTTTCGGACGTCCCCTACTACGCGCCCCAGTCCACGCTCCCATCCACATCCCTCCTCGCAAACGCGCCAGGCTCGACCCATCCCTACAAGACTCCGACCTAGACACCGAAGAAGATTCAAACGAGGCTCTGCAACTCGCCGACTTTGGTCCACCTCTTCAAAACACAGAACCACGCCCCCGCAGCAAGGCTCACAAGCATGTCACCTTCAGCCCAGAATTCCTACAAGCCGACTACGACGATAATGGCGACAGAATCTTTGACGATTGCGATATGGAAGACGACGATGAGGATGATGACTTTGAGCCTCCTTCTGATGACGACCTTGACATTGGACAAGACAGAAATATGAAGTTGCTCGAAGACGTTGATCAAGCCTCAGCATCTACCTCAGAAGGGTCGTCGAGCGATAGCGACAGTGATGACGACAGTTCTGACTCTGACGGTGATTCGAGTGGCAGCGATAGTGACGCTCCGTCAGAAGAGCCTATCAACAAGGGCAGCAGCTCCATCGAAGCACTTCTCAAGTTCAAGAATACTGCAGCCCCGCCTCCTAAACAGGCTCCTCCCACCAAACAAGCTGCCCCTAGTGATGGTAAGCAGCGAACTCGTGCTAGGAACCGACGCCGCCGTGATGCAAAGAAACTCGCATGGTTGAAGTCAAAGGGCCATCTGCCTGCGAATGCCGCTCGTCAGGATCTGAAGAAATGGAGAGAGGAGAACGAAGAGCGTCGTGTCTCTGCTTCGCCATCTGATCCAGACGACGAATCTTCCAGTTCAGAATCGAGCTCGTCAAGCTCCGACTCGGACTCCGAATCTGAATCTGAATCCGAACAAACAGAAACGGCTGCTCCACCTGCAGTCAAGAAGCCAGTACCCATGATACCCAGACAACTAAAGGTCAAACCTAAGGCGAAGAAGCCTCTCACAGAGCCCACATCCGAAGAGTTCAACCAGAAGAGAGAGGCACTCCTGGCTGCTTTGCAATCTGGTGGTATCGATGTCAACAATGATTTGTCGACACCTTCAGAAGACGCTGTCATGAGCGATGCCGGTCCCAGCACAATGTCCGCGAACGAGAACAACACCACTCCGCAGCCCGAAGTCCGTAGAGCAAGGCTCGACCTGGCAAGCTCCAACCGTCTTCTGTTCAACTCTCTGGGTGTTCGCGCACCTAAGAACGACGCCGACAGACAACGCCTACAAGCTAAACTCGCTGCCCAAAATACACGCAAGCCAATCACAAAGCCTACGGCTGCTGCTGCTCCTGATGAGCAGCCTACACCCGTAGAAGAGGAAGAAGGTCCTACCGACATGGATGCCTGGAAGTCCAAGATTTCTCTTTCCGCTGTCGAATGTGCACCAGGATCAGAAGAGTATTACTATTCTACTCCGCCCTTCCCGTTCTACCAGCGCTGGGATCCTAGTCAGCGTACCAAGAAGCGCAAACGCGGCTCTCAAGCTTTCGATTCTTCCAAGCTGCAACGCACCGAAGAAGAGCTTGAGAACAGCTACAGTGAATACTACAATGACGGTGCTGATGGAGATGCCCTCAACTATGGTGACGATGAAGATGATACTGTTGGTGCAGCNTCAAGAAGCCGATCAGGAAGCCGCTACTGCACAACTCCTGGCGGAATCATCAGATGCCGCCGACTTACCACCTTGCCATCTGATCTTTCCACTCTGCCTCCAATGACAGAAGAAACCATACTGCCTGGTGCTATCATCGCTTTCACGCAGTTCGAAGTCTCGGCTGCTACAAACTGGGCACCCGCCATGTCTCCTGTGCGCACTGCTTCCATCCAACACGTTTCCGACAACAAGAGTTTGGGACTGCAATTGGCTAAGCGTGACATTCCTGGTCGAAAGTATGACAATCAGGGCCGTAGACTCTTTGACAAGTTCGAGATGATCACTGGCGACGAAGAGGATGATGATACTGAAGATGGCTTCCTGGAGGTCGAGCTATCTGAATTGATAGAACCCAGGCTGCTCCAAGCTGCTGGCGCTGGTGAGAAGAGTGTCGACGAGAAGGAGAAACAGCCGGTACCAAATGGGGAGCAGAGCAGCGAGATGATTGGTGTTGCTTTGTAAGGATGAGGCTATTCTATAGTACGCAAAGGTGTTAGAACACCAAAGTTCAAGAAGGCTTCGCTCTAATCTATGACCGATTCTCTTGCTCACTTCCGAACACGTAACTGCTAGCCCGCAAAATACATAACCTTGGGATTCCATGTGATGTCTTGACCCCGCCTATCTTGCCCTATCATCCCCGCATCGAAACACTATCATCGCTATATTCCTTCACAACCTCTCTTGGTCAACTCATCATAACGAAAACATCAACCTTCAACGTCGGCCCAATGGACGACCAAATGGAAGACGACTACGTCCTCGTCTCGGCGCCAAANCCCCCTTGCATGTCCACAGCTCCATCTCCATCCTACACACCACCTCACCTCTCCACCATATCAACCTATATCGAGCACCTCAGCCCAGAACTCAGAATCCTCAGCCTTTCCATCCACGACAACCCCGAGTTGAACTACAAAGAGTACAAAGCCTACGCATTGTTGGTGAGGTTCTTCGAAGGGCTGGAAGGTTGGGAAGTAGAGGAAAAGGCTTGTGGGATTGAGACAGCNTTTGTCGCTGTATTCGACAACAGAAAAAGAGCAAGGGTCAAGATGGTGCAGNNAGGGTGCAGAGGGNNTGAAGTTGTGAGCTTTAATGCTGAGTATGGTAAGTTATCCTTCATTTGATGTACACCTTCTAGCCGATTAACTACTGATATATTTGAGATCNNAGACGCTCTACCCGGAATTGGTCATGCCTGTGGGCATAATCTCATTGCTATCGCATCCATTTCTGCTGCTTTGGCCACCAAACACGTAATGCAAAAACACAACATTGCAGGAAAAGTAGTACTGTTTGGCACACCTGCTGAAGAAGGTAGTTTCCACCACATCTTCATCTTGACCCAAGACCAAAAACTGACAAAACTCAAACANGGTGGAGGCGGCAAAATCAAACTCCTAAACGCAGGAGCATACACCAAACACAACATCGGCGTATCTCTAATCTCCCACCCAGGAATAACTCCAGACGCTTCTTTAGTACGCACATCAGCCTTCTCAGCCTTCAGAGTCGAATACTTTGGNAAAGAAGCCCATGCAGCAGCCGCACCTNNTTGGGAAGGCATCAATGCTCTAGATGCATTGATAACAGCATACACAGCCATTTCTTGCCTGCGCCAACAAACCCAACCGGGAGATATTATACAGGGATGCATCACGCAGGGAGGAGTTAAACCTAATATCATTCATGCATATGCTGCTGGTGATTTCGTGGTTAGGTCGAGTACGAAGGACAGACTTGATGCGCTGAAGAAGAGAGTTAATGCGTGTTTTGAGGGTGCTGCCACCGCTACAGGTGCGAAATTGAAGATGACGCCACAATCGATGTATCTGGATCATGTGCCTAATAAAGCTCTAGGAAAGAGTTATGCAAAGCATTTCGTTGAACTAGGAGGAGAGTTGGCAGCGCCAGAAGTGGAATTGCTGACTAGTGCTACACAGGCGAGTACTGATCAAGGTGACATCAGTCATGCTCTCCCTTCTCTGAGTCCTGGATTTTGGATAAAGAGTGTAGCTGAGGATGGAAAGCAAGGTGGTGGACCACATACGCCTGACTTCACTAGAGCTAGTAGGACGAAGGAGGCACACGATAAAGCGTTGATGGTTGGAAAGGCTTTGGCTGCTACGGCTGTTGACGTGTTGACAGTAGACGGATATCTGAAGGAGATCAGGAGAGAGTTTGAACATGGTCACAAGATTTAACGACAGTTTAAATCTAGTGGTATACAAACTGTAAGAGATTCCGGTGCACAGCGCGAAGCATTTTGGCTTTCCATCTTCTCATTGTGAGAAATTTCGAGGATAAACTCTGTCTATATGGCTTCGGAAGCCTGAGGCTGAATCTAATACACAAGTTGAGGTTCAAAACAGACTGAGATACGTATCTAAGAGTATGATCTCTCTGTCGTTTGCTGAGTCGGCAGAGAAACATGGATTCTAAGTATATACCATTAGATACGAGATTATACTCCTGTCACTGCTCAGCGCCCTCCCCATGTACTGAAATCTATAACTTCCATCGTACTCCAATTAGCTAAGTACAGAACATAAACTATAGAAGCACAGTTATTCCAGAAATTAGAGGCGTGTCCACGGAGAGTCGACAGATTGTTGCCCTTTAGCAAATACCATCTTACTTCCAAATACCATTGTGCATTTCTATGACAATATTTGTTGCAAGCTGTAGTAGAGGGCCAAGGTTTTAATACCATGTGTCGGCTATCGCAGGATGGCGTGAAGGTCTTGCCAGCCCTTAAGCATTGCATAATATCACAAGTCGCCCGTCATCTTTGATACCAGTTCACCAGCATCAAAGTCTCTCATGATAGCCAGTATCCACCTTGTCCGCCTACCGTGTAAGGGGCTGTGAGTCAAACTCAAGGACTTTGACTCGTCTTCAACAAGCTGCCTACTTTTCCACTCGGCGAGCTCTTTACGAGCAATCTCCAGCATCTCGCCTTTCTTGCTTGAGTACTTCCTCTTGAGACCATGATCCAAGGTTGGTTCAATCTCAAACCCCTTCACGAAACTGATGTCGTAGCAGGGAAAGGGCTTGGAATGAGCTCCAGACAGCCAACGACTCATGTAATCAGTGTAGTCGCTTCTGGCGATGATCACCGCACCGCGTGTATGCTCGATCAGCCATGCGTATGGCGAGTCTGCAAAGGCCAAAAGATCCATCTGTACGCATTTTCTTGGGAGCAAGTGCCATGCATATGGCGAGTGTGCACGTTTTTTCTTAGATGCAAGGGAACGTTGTCTTTATTGCGGACAACAGTGCATCTGGGAGTGCGTAGGTGACGGGGCAGACGATCAACATCTGGATATGTTACCAGACCTGGGATCCCAATGATAACCAAAGAGAAAGTGCCAGAAAAAACGTCGATGTATTCAAGGCGTGTGGTTCGGCACACTCGAAGGAGAGGATGTATGAGAGCACGTTGGTCCTCGTGATCGAAGACATCTTTGAAGATCATGAGGCGAAGCTCGGTTGACAAGTCCGGTAGACTAGGCATTGTGTTTGATATGTAGTGTCGATGTTTGTTTTTGGAATTCGCAGTGAGCAGGATGGAAAGGAAAGAGGAAAATAAGTGCAAATGGCGATATATTTGTGGACGTCGAAGTAAGAGTCACAATTGCTGCCTTGACAGAAACGACCGCGTTCTATCTCCTACAACGCGATCCCTTACTATGAATGATGCACTCCCCTCACATGCTTGGCCTCCGCTCCAGTGCAGGGTCAATAATCTACAATGTCTTTTGAGATACAGCAACGACAACCAATGGTTTATGCTCGATCGTCTTTCGTTGTATATCACTCTGGCACGAAAATCGATATAACTCAAAAGGATTCTCTTTTGCTTCTGTTCGCCACATCTGACATTATTTGGCAACTGGAAGGTCATACTGGGGCAACTAAACATACGACTAGCTACCCAACAATACAAGTACTGACATCTAGCGATTTGACTAACTCTCGAGGAAAGCACTACGCACAGAGTGCCACTTAAAACGCGTAAGCCGATCGTAACCATGTCTGCTTCCATAGACCTCCGTGATCATATCCCCTATCAAATCGTTTTCAACAAGTATTTTCGTAAAGTCGGATATCCAGGCATGAGTGAACGTCGAAAGTCTCTCCTCGTCGTTCTGGTTCTCGGCTAGAGCTTTCCACTGAGCTAGTCCAGCCTTAGCAAGCATCAGGATCTCCCGATCTGGGGATCCTTGGTCTTCGACAGGGGAAGATAGTATCTGGTTTCTGGTCAATGCCATAGGTATGAGTCGATCCTTGCGCTGGACTTCAAAAGTGATGAATGTTTCGAGCGGGGTCGTGTATTCCAAGATAAACGGGTCAAAGACGACTCTGTGTACATGAGGGATCCACCACGAGAATGGAGAATTTGCAAAAGCTTCAAAGTCGTCTTCTAATCATTTTAAGGTGTGTACACGCTCAAAGTGGGACATGCAACCCGGCGGGTGATAGTAGCGTGGATTCAAACGTCTCGGCAATACATATCCATCATCAGAATTCCGTCTGATGGTGGAGGTTGGCTTTAGCTTCTTGTCTTCCAACGGCGTACACCAACCAGTCATGTAAAGCGAGATCTTGCCAGAGAATACAGTAATGTACTCGAGTCGTGTGGTACGGCAGACATGAAGCAACGGGTGACTGATGGCATTGCCATGTGCTTCTTGGAATATCTCTTCGAAGATCATCAGACGAATCTCTGTAGCCAGATCCATCAGTCTGATAGGTGATCGTGGTGCGAGCGTATTATCGTGTAACATCGATTGTGACATGGTAGGCATCTGTTCGTTGTGGCAGTATCGAGTTTCGAGAGACCTCTGTGAAGAGAAAAGTAAGGAAAGAAGTGAAGAAGAGAGAAGAAGAAGACTCGTAGCAGCTTCGTTAGAGATAATTAACTCATTTCAGCTCCTGGGTTACCTTGGCTCTTCTGCTTCTCCTTCGATGACCCACCATGATTACAACCACTTCCAAGGTCGAAACAGCAACATTTGCGTGCGGAGAACGTTACATTTTCTCATCAGTGGTCGCCCAAGAGACGATTGACCATACCTGGTGAGCTCAAAAGAAGTGGTAAGGGTTAGCGATCGCTTGCCCCAACCCGCTATAATAACAGATTGCATTGACTGGAGTTGCGTGACGAAACTCGAATTACACCAATGCTTGAAAACGATAGGCTGCGATGCGAAAAGAGCAGAGATCTTGCGTTGCAAAGGAAGGAAAATGAGAGAAGTGCAAAGAAGATTTCCGACACGGGGAATTGAACCCCGGCCTCCTCGGACCTAGTTGTTCTTGGTAGAACGGTTTGAGAGCGAGAAATCCTAGCCACTAGACCATATCGGATGTTGTTGCAGCATATTCCGTTGTGCTCATTCATGTACCACAAAATCGTTCATGATGAGACAACTTCCCTTCCACCTTGGTTGTCTGGCAGCCCCACCCTACGTCATGCAGATTATGATGCTATACCAAGCTCTTCCTGTGTTAAAGACCTTGCAGAACCCCAGAGTCCTGTCAAAATATTCTCACGACCTTGCATCCTACACATAAACAAGATCCTTTCAACTCACGTCACCCAATCTCAAAATTCTCGAACAGTACGAATTTCTAATTTGTCTCTTATCATACTTCCCACTAACTTCCACAGAACCTCGAACCATCACAATGTATTCGCGTCACCTTCTCCGTTCCACCCGCCTGCAGCGTCTGCGCTCATTCCCTCCCACCTTCCGCACCTTCAGCGTGTCTCCCTTCCGCAGCATCAAGGAAGACGCCTCTCGCTCCNNCCCCGAAGAGCTGGAGAAGACCAAGCAAGAGCAATTGAAGGCACAAAAGCAGGGCAAGGCGCAATGGAACGAGAACCTGGCTTCTGCGGGTGAAGCTTCGATTACCGCAGACAGAGAGAATGTCAAGGATCACGATAGCCACATGGAGGATTTGCAGAAGGAGACGGCCGGACAGGCGGAGAAGGAGCATCCTCATGGAAAGAAGGACTAAGATCTGAGAGGAGGATCATTGGGGATGTTGTTTGTTATCAAGGAGTCATTGTCGGCCTGCTGGCAGGCGTATGCATAATGAGTATGTCATGTTATCACGCACTCTATCCAACAAAGTTCACGAAGAGCAACGAACGAATCTTGCGTGATACTGAGCCACTGATTTGATACATTGGATGAAACTTGATTCAAGCAGACTCAAGGCTCGGAGGATAGTAGGCAGCAGTTGTACGGATCAGATGCGCCGAAGAGGCTGACGCCAGAAGATTTTTATTTCTGCTTATCAAGTGACGAGCACCCTTCAGGCAAGCCCTCTCAACAAGATCGGCGAGGTCGCGGTCCTCGGCATGGACTCGAACCGGCATGAGTTTCTCAATTCTGATGCACTCCATCGACCATGTGCCACCAATCGTCCAGTATGTCCTCTTGAAGTAGGGACGCGGTGTGGCTGGACTATTCTGTAGTAACGTAGGCCTTGACGCTGTCTGCTAACAGCATAACATTCGGGAGTCGTGATAACAAGATTGCATGGTCCAGGTGTCCTCTCAATCGCCAGTGTCCAATTCAAGGTCGAGTTGTACGCCATTGCTAACGCCGTAATCGTCCAGAGTAAGATGGTCCTTGAATGGACGTTCGCCCTGTCTCTTCAACATGATCTCGTGGGGCTGACGACCAATACGTGCAGCAACCATGGCCTTGAATGCTTCTACACAGAAAGTCAGCACTTGCCAAAGACAACGATGAAGTGTTAGACAGCACTTACTAACTGGGTCACTGCCCAAGCAAGGAATAGCAGCCTTGGTTCCCAGACGATCATTGACATTGACAATAATCATGGGCTCCGCACGACTGGGAGCAGCGACAGGTTTTGGCTTCTTCTCCTTCTCCTTGTCACTCTTGGGCTTGTCCTCTTTTCTCTTCTCTCTCCTCTCATCTCTGCCTCCATCGCGTCTAGGTGAACGTCTCCTGTCACCTCCATCTCTGTATCGATCACGGTCGTCTCGTCTCGGCGATCTGGGACGGTAGCTGTCTCTGTTGCCATCGCGTCTAGGCGAACGATCCCGATATCTGTCGCGATCGCGGGGTGGTGAAGAGCGACGAGGCGCATCATCGCGATTGCGGTCGTCGAAATCGCGGCTGAAGCTGTCGTTTGCGCGCGAGCCCTTGTCTTTCCAGCGGAATCCTCCTGATGATTTTGGTTTGCGCGGTGGTGAGCGCGAGCGACTCCTGTTCCTTGATGGTGAGGGTGGCATCTTTGCGATGTTTTGTGTGTGAGAAAAGAAGAAAGACGAGGTCTTGGGTTGAGCAGAGAGCTTGGATGGGCAGGGTTGTGGTTCGTCATGCAACGCTTTGCTTCGCGCGCGAAACATCCATGTCACTTTACATAGCAACTTTCTTACACCTACTTTAGATGATACCGGATCTGCTCTTTCCAATTAGTTTGAATTCAACATGAAGAACATGTTGACCGTGAAACGACCTTCGCCGACTACGGTACTATATAAAGTGTCAACTCGGTCAGCAAACAACACATTTCCAGCACGAGTCCGCCGCACCTTGACCGGACTAGTCAGAATACTAATAGGCCTGACTCTACTATGCATCCTCATCGCGAAAGTCCATGAATCTGCGACTCCACGCTGGAAGGTCCATACAGATTATGCCTCTACTTTTCTTCCTCCAGCGCTGACGGAATTGGCTGCGACTTCTGCATCTCGTATCTCCTGGCTTTACTTGGCTCCCATCGGTCTGGCAATCTTTTCTGTCATCTTCCGAAAAGGTTATACTACAGAGTCTCTCCTAGTGATACGTGGTATGGGTGTGCAGACAACGACAAGCAGCCCGACGTATCTCAGTACTGCAACTACGAGATTTATTCCCACCAACATGATTCAGGATATCTTTGTCTACGAAGCTTTCAAGGGTTTCGAAGTTAGATTCTATCTGGCTATTGTGGTTGAGGGTGAACACGATGTCGTCGTGGTCTTTCCAGTAAGTTCCTCTAAGATATAAATATACATGAGAATGCTGACGCCTGTGGAANNGAGCATACTACCACGCAGACGAGTTCTGGAGGAAGTTTGGAGGGGCGCAAAGTCATGTTTGTATGAGCCAAAGTCGTAGTCAGTGGCTTGTATCTACTCATCTCCTTCATCCTTGCGCATGAACTTTGGCTTATACGGACCCTTTCTCTCGAGATACCTGGCATTCACCACTTCAACAGGCTCCATCCTCTGTTTGCGAGCAATGGGGACATACGTGCCCACTGGTCTAGGCCAATCGCCGCCGTCGAACAATCTAGGACTTCTTTCGGTCGCCGGAGGCAGCTTAATATCCGCTGGTGACCGCTTGCCTTGTGCAGCAACAACGTCCATCAGACTGCCAGCCAGGATCTCGTCCATTTTGCGCTTGTGCCACACCTCCCAGATCGAGTCCATAATCCCTCCCTTGCCAAATTTGCTGTCTCCGCCATCAAGATCGGGGCGCTTGTTGGTTTCACGGCCGCCAGTCTCGCCCACATAGACCCAGTTCATGTCATCTTCTCTGCTCTGATCGTTGTCATGATGGTCTGGGAAGATGCAGTCCCAGAGAACTAGCGGCGCATCTGTTGCCATTTCGTACTTTGGCCTTGTGGGATACTTCTCCATGTCTAACAGATCCGAGATGATGGATGGAGGCTCAAACCCTTGGCCGACCAAGAACAATACTGCAACTAAATGGCGCACCTGGTGCCACAAGAAAGCAGATCCATTGACGTCGAAGGTATAAATCTTTGGAATGCTCAAATCGCCACTCACACCTGTTTTGTTTTCGCCGTTTGCAGTTTGAGCAAATGCCGGATACGATATGAAACCTGCAGGCGTCTGGCTCACATCAACCTCCTCAATCGATGCCTTGAAAATTCTCCTCTCAAAGTTTGTGATTTGTTTTGCTGGATCGACCTTGCAGAAATTGCGGAAGTCGTGCAGACCCTCATATCTCTTTGCCGCATCCTTCATGGCTTCGATATCCAGATATCCTTCTCTTAGTGTCTTTCCAGTTGCTGTGGTCATAAGTCCAGCATCTCCAGGGACGGGCGCAAAAGCGGGCTGGGTAANAAAGTAACGGTATCGACGTTCGCGACAGTTGAAGCGAGCATTGAAGTCGGCAGGCGGTGTTGGGCACCAAGCGAGCATTCTGATGTCTTCAGGCAAGACACGATTGAGTAGTTGGATATACGGTAGCTCATCCCTGATGTGATCCCAAGGCTTCTCTGGCTTTGTCTCTTCCTTGTTGGCTTCCTGCTCTTTCGCGTTTCCCTCAATTCCTTGCATTGCATCTGCATTCTCCTCTTGTGCTGGCTTCTCCTTCGGCATGGGCTGTAGACTTCGGACCCGGATACCAATGACTTGCCCAAAGGCACTCACACCTCTATCCGTTCTTCCACATTTTGAGTAATCTGTGCCTTCCCAGTCGATCTCCCCNNCCTCTTTCAATTGGCCCTGTCGTGAAGGGAAGATTAACCGTGTCTTGGTCAGTGCCTTCCACAGCTCTTCNNCCTCAATCGTAGGCAATGGCGTCTTGTTTCCAGTATGATGCTCAAAGCCATTATATCTCTGACCCAGATACGCAAACTTCAGCGCAATGTGTCTTGTGTTATAGCGACTAGCATCAAAAGGACGATCTTGCTTTTGTTTCTTCTTTGGCGGGAGCACAGTCGAAGGATCGGGCAAAGGCGCGATGCGGTTGTTTCGAAGCTGGTTCTCGAGATCTGCGATGCGTTTTTGTAGTTGTTCGGGTGTCCAGGTGGTATAGTCTGGTGTTTCTGCTGGGTCGGGGAGGCCCATTCTTCTTCGTCTTGCTCGGCGGGATGTGCTGGTGCTCGTACGTGTGGCAATATATGGAATGCGAAACGCGAATGTCGAGGCCCTGGTGTGTGAGAATGAGCAGCTCGCTGTCGAGGTCAAGGACCAGAGGGCTGAGCGCATGTGGTTGTCAAGGCGAGCATTATTTTTTGTGACTATCAAGATTCATGATGCTCATGGCGGGGAAACGCCAAGGCTGGAGATCTCGCTATCAATCCATCTGGGAGCCCAACATCTCAGGTACACTGCAGCATTATTGCGTCCAAGTAACAGTGCGCATGAGCGTGTAAAGACTGTCTTGACGATATTTGATTGTTTGCATTATTATGGTACTGTATTGTACTTGTCTACTATTGTTCGAGGTACGCAGGCCAAGGTCCGACCCGTCGTCCCATTCGTCTGCTCGTACACCATTACTCGATGTTGCTGAATTCGATAGTTGCATTGCCGACTTTAAGTATCTGACTCACGAACAACCCGTGTTCATGGGACCAACTCTGATTTGAAAAGCCATCAACAACGTGCTCAGCCCGTTCGATATTCCAAGCTGAAGTCGGAGGACGGAAATAATTCCCTGGCTTGACCGACTTGCCGAGTTTGGGAAAGCCGCTTCAGGAACCCAAATCTGAGTAACCAAGCCGGCCCTTTTTCGTGCTGTGTCGGTTTCCAATTTCCCCAAGCAGAGCCCAGCGCGATTTGTTGTTCTACCCAACCTCTTCCACCTCTTCCGAGCCGGATATGATATTGAATGACATTGGCTTCAATATTTTGAGGAGGCTAGGATGCACTTCCAGCCAACCCGGACATCAAGACGCGGCATGCTGTCACGCCGGCCTATTGTCGGTCGGCGATGCAGCGCGTTGGGACCGATAGAGCTCACACTGCGCCGCGGTTGTGGCTTGTTTTGGGCTTGTAGAATTTGCATGTGCTGCTTCCAGAAGTCTTGTTTGCTTGGAAGTCTGCCAGCCGCTTACTCCATTCAGGGGCCTGCAACTAGTGACATGCGGCGTGCGATGGTGTTCATCGAAGGCAGCTCCATTTGGAAAGGGTTGAGTGTCTGCCATGCATTGTTGACAAACGACTGGAGCCACTGTTCCTCTTCCTGTGCCATCTTCATCTGAACCTTGGCTAGCTTTGAACGCTTGATCGTGATGCCCGACACCACGGACTGCCTTCTCGGGTAGATGGTTTTTGTCGGAGTCATGAGGGACATTCTGCGCTCCGAGAAGTACGAGAATGAAGGCAAAGGGGTATCTTCTGGTGTTCCAGGCGGTGTCATGGAGAGCTCGAGCTTCTCACACTGACGCATCAAGTCCTGCATTCCGAGGTTCAAGTCTTCGGCCTTTGGTTCGACGTACTCGTAGTAATCAGGTCCCCACAACTCGTCTTCCTTGAGTGCATCTCGCAAAGAGCGAAGGAAGAAGTCGAATGAAGGAAGAGTAGGACCATCGCCAGGTTCCGGGCCTTTTGCACAGGAAAGCATGCACGCGGCAGCCATTAGTCTGATCTGGAATTCGGCATCCAAGGCGTGCTGCACTACGCAAGCAGGACAGTTCTTGCTAAGACACCAATCTTCGTCATCGGCAAGGAACGAGGTAAGCCAGACAAATGCGTTGCGACCCTTGTTCCTGAAAGCAAACTCAATGTCCTCTGGTTTAGTAGCCTTGGTGTACTTCTGAGCAATCCTCGTTGTATGGTCGTGAAGAGCTACGACAGGTGCGAGCAGGGCGTGAAGTATGTCTCTCATCAGGATCCAGGCATGTTTATCTTCAGTTATGTCGGTTTCATGATCCTTGCAGAAGTCGTTGCAGCACTCGTTCGAGAGATGGTCGCGTAGTATGCTGAAACCTTCCGAGTCTTCTAATAAGATGGCATCCTGGACTGTGATGAGGAATGGTGTGGTATTCGGCGAAGACAGACACGATGTTGTGGAAGGCATCTTGGCGGTTATGGGAGCTGAGACTGAGGGGGACCGATACAAACAGATGAGAGAAACCTTGATAGAGAGAGGGAGGGCGCCCGATATACATATACCTGGCTGGCCGTTTAGCGCCGGGATCTTAAATCAAAATTGGCTCTTTTGCGCCATGTGAACACTGAACATGCTCATTGCTCACAGGGTTCATGACTTCTGGTCAAGGCACTTCACCGGCGGAAATAGTCCTAACGCGCATTGACACGACACATGACCACGATTCGAGGCAGAGAAGCGAGCGACTAGCAGCGTTTGCGGACCTACCGTTCATAAGACATTTGCTTCCTTTTCGCGGAGAACACGGTGAATATGCCTAGCAGAGGAAGCAAGCACGATGATTGCTCTTGGAAGGACTCGGCATCACGATCGCCTTGCTTGAAGTCTACACACATATTACGCATGCTCCCTGCGGCCTGAGCCAACCGGAGCGCATCCCATGGGCTGTCACTCCCAGAGTCGGAAGGCTTTCTGCCATTTTGGGCAGCCCTGTCTCACCGCGGTTTACCGCCTCGGTTTAAAGGGCGGTTGAACATGGCTCTTCCTCGGTAAACTTCTGACGAATGTGGCTTCAGATCTGATCGACAGTTTCATTGCGGAGGCAGGCTGGATGCGTCGAGCCTCCATGTCGGCCCGCTTCAAAAATGCCATTGAGCAAAATCAATGTGAATACGTTAGAGGTATCGATGTTTCCCACACCAGCAACCGTTACAAGTCGACGACGTATGTTGTCGTCTATCATCCTATATATTGCCTGTAGCATCCTACCTAGACCCTTCTCTTGTCTCTACGCCTGATCAATCTATGTAATGGACCCCGCATAGTCATAGAGCCTGGATGCCTGCGATTCAGGCGCTGGGGATAGATCTAGAACTGTGACATATTGTGAATCCTGGGAAGTCTTGAACAGCTGGTCCCTTCTGTCTCAGCCTCTGTGATTTTTGCTGTGCGAAATATGCTACCGGCTGATCTCCTTTGACTTCATGAGCACCAGCACGTGGGAGCCCATGGGGTAAAGACGACAGCGCATGGGGAACACCCGTCAAGGACTCGGGTGAAGACGTGAAATGACTACTGACCGCTGAAAGCGATGAGGCTTTCAATTGAGCCGACAGTAGACGAGCGATTTGGATTTACCGACACGCCAGGCCATCACTCCAGTATCGCAAGCGGAGATGCCCTGGTGAAATTGACCTTCATCTTCAGGCGTGTATGCTTATGCAGCAAACCTTTGTCCACAGCGACTGCTTTGAGCGATTTTGCGATGAAGACGAGTTGCTGATATTGTAATCACTTCGGTGGATTGCCGTATTTGGTAGACTNTTCGTACTCGCAAAGGCGCCAGCTTCAATCTGAAATACGAGCATGCTTGATGTGACACCGAGAAACCTGTACGAGCATGGTAACTTTTCATTCCTAACGAGTCTNTTGAACACCAAAATGCCTCTTGGTCAGACAGCGGAGTGATACACATGGACAGCTGAAGGCGTCAAAATGGCGACTGGTTCCAAATGCAAGGGTATGGCCGTGTACACATACCCAGCGATAGTGCTTTTGGGCTCAGTCTAGCCACGCAGCACTTGCTACGTCTCAAAGATGGCTCGATTTTCATTGGTGCGCGCTAGAGCCTAGGGGTAGCCGTGCAGTGCTTGTTTGACAAGCACAAAGACTTCCTGATATTTGAGTCCCCGAAGTGGCTGATAGTACGTGGCTGGTGCAGGACATCGAAGGCTTGAAGAGCGGCTTGATATNGCTGCTGAGCATCGACGAACCACGCGGCCTTCCGGGGTCGACTACGGCCAGCCNTTCATGGATTTGGCAAACTACAAACCTTGCCCAGGAGGCGAACCACAGGCAGCNGGTAAAGAGAGCCGCAGCCGCGGCTCCAAAACTTGGATCGCAGACACTTTCGGGAGATTGTTGGCGGAAGACGTTTCTAAGCACAGACCACTTGTTGATGTTGTGACAGTTCAACGCAGGAGGAATGCTGTCGGCAGTCAAGAAAGGCAACGAGTCGCTGTCATCTGCGACGATGTGATAGAGATCAAGCAGCAGTGTTCCTTTGCAGTAGCACGTCCGGGTGCCTGCATGTTGACAAGCAGAAGATCTACGGTTCTCCATGGGGATGGATTGCGCGATGAAACTGCAGTGGATCCCCTCAACCTGAGCCAGATCATCCTTCTTGCTGCCGCTAAAACATGGACTAAAAGTCAAGTTGGGATTATACATGTGTAGTGGTGGCCCAGGACTTTTCTATTTCGTTCGAGTACGGCCTGCTTTTGTTGACTCTCTCTCTTTGCGTCGGGCTGTTCTTTCGTTCTCCTTCAGTGTCACTCGCTCTTATCCCGTTCTCGTCTTGTTTGAGGAAGCGACAACCCTTTACCTCGTTTGTCCTCGTATCCACTCAACAACGCCATTAAATCTCTTATCACCAAACAAATTCTTCCTGCCAAATCTGCTTCTTCCCAAAGCAGTTTGTTTTCCACCAAAATGCGCTCTTCTCTCAGCATTGCGTGCGGAATCGCATTCGCCGCAGTCGCCTCTGCTATTCCCACAATCTCGGTCAAGGGAAGCAAATTCTTCACTAGCGATGGCAACCAATACTTTGTCAGAGGTGAGCGATCTAACCTTTATATGTCGAGTTGTGGAAATCTAATGTTTTTATANGGTGTCGCTTACCAGCTTGTCCCCGACGACCCGCTTATCGACAACACCCAGTGCCAATTGGACGCATCATTGATGAAGACTCTGGGTGCTAATGCCATCCGTGTCTACCATGTGGACCCCACGGCTGATCACCAGGCCTGTATGAAGACTTTCGCAGACGCTGGAATCTACCTCTTTGTTGATCTCGACACTTTCACCACTCAGATCGAGCAGACCAGTCCCCAATGGAACCAGACTCAATTTGATGCATTCGCCAAGGTTATGGACGAATTCCAGCAGTTTGATAACACAGCTGGTTTCTTTGTCGGTAACGAGGTTCTCACTACTGGAAACGGCTCTGTTGCTGCTCCCTATGTCAAGGCTGCTGCTCGTGACATGAAGGCTTACCGCAACAGCAAGAACTACCGCAACATCCCTGTCGGTTACTCTGCTGCAGATATCTCTTCCCTCCGTCCCAACCTCCAGAACTACCTTGCTTGCGGTACCAACTCTTCGGACGCTTTGGACTTCTTCTCCCTCAACGCGTATGAATGGTAAGTTTCTCGGTTGGTTGATCTTAGAGTATAGTCCATGCTAACGATTTCTCAATAGNNGTGTGGCGAGAGCTCCTACCAAGTTTCTGGTTACGAGCAGTTGACTCAGAACATCACTGACTACAACATCCCCATCTTCTTCTCAGAGGTCGGATGCAACACTCCCAAGCCCAGAACATTCGATGACCAGGCTGCTATCTTCGGTCCTGAGATGTCGCCCTACTGGAGCGGTGTGATCATCTACGAGTAAGTCAATTTACCGGCAAGAGGATCTTTGAGTTGATTGCCACCCAATCTCATGAGATTGTGCTAATTGCTGTATTCAGGNTGGATTCAAGAAACCAACGATTATGGTTTGATCTCCTATGGTCCTCAGGTTTCTGCAACTGCAACTCAAGCCAATGTTGTTGATGGATTCACTCGTACTGGAACTCCCACGCCAATCTCGCCTGACTTTTACAACTTGAGCAACCAGTGGAAGACGCTTACTCCCTCAAGTATTTCCGAGGCTGCCTACACTCCTAGCAACTCTGCTCCTGAGTGCCCTGCCTACACTTCAGGTGCATGGGAGGTCAGCGGTAATGTCGCTCTTCCCACCATTGGTCAGACCTACGATGCTCAAGCCGCCAGCTCCACCTCGGGCGCAAGTGGCACTCAGACCGGCAGTGGTAGCCGTAGCACCGGCACCGGCAGCGCCACTGGTAGCAGCACTGGAACTGCTGCCAGCGCTAGCCACACTGGTATGGCCAGCCCTAGCAGAAAGATCGCTGGTATGAGCGTTGGCCTGGTCACCGTCATGCTCGGATTCATCTGGTGGTTGTAGAGTTTTCTCTGACTTGATCTGGTGTTATGGTTTGGATGCATTTGCGTGCGTGCTCAAGGATAGGTCTGTCCACAGATGGCGGAGTTTCGGCTACGTCCCTTTCAAGAACATATTATAATCTGTATAATACATTGCTACCAGTTCCAGCTTTATGCATGTTCTCCATTGCACAATATGTTCGCGTGAGTGTCTTGTTGCGATGCATCGAGGATATGTCACGACATCCAGAAGATGGAAAATGGAGACAGGGTTGTCCTGATAACATCTCTAACCAGGTACCACTTCCGCGTGTACTAAAGGATGTGACTTCGATTATACTTCAACTACAGCAGAGAGCAAAGTACACGCTATAGAAAGGCACAATCTCATTATAGACAACGGTGTGGGTAAAAGAGTTGACAAGGAAGTACCTCTCCAGTGCATAGCAGCTTATTTCACCTATACCTATATTCTTTTGGTTTCGGCCGCAAAGTCCGAAGATTACAGTTGGACACCCTACCCACGAGTATAGAGATAATGGGGACGTGAACCGATCAAGTGTGCCTGTATTTTCTGCTTGTGAAATTGCAACAGCTCATGCAAAACCGCAGGCCTCAGCTGATAGAACAGCCTTCTACTGAACTTATGATCATGGGGAATGACAGACGAAGCATCGAGAAGGACATGGATGCAAATTTCTGTGTTCACATCATATCGGATGGTGGTTGGTTATTGCTTCTCAGCCTCCGACAACAAGTCTCACGAAGGAAAGCAAATCACCAAGTGCGGAAGATAGGAAGAGATTGTTTGTTAACGTGGTTTTGGGTATCGTAAAAAAAGGTCCGAGGGGCTTATTTGGGTTCTAGGTACTAGCTCATCAGAGTTGCTTGACACTCCCCCTCGACGAGTGTGGTCAAGAAAGTCTAGTCCTCCCTTACATGATTGTGCGTATACATGAGTCTTTCATTGGATGGGGTACGTGATGGATGGTGATGACGATGATGTTGGATGGGATGTATGATGAGTGGGGGTATGGTGTCATGGATCGGTGTATTGTGGGTGTAGGATATGGGGGATGGTGCGTAGGGCATGCAATTTTGTTCATTAAAAGCGCTCTGCATCCTGTGCACCTTTCTCCGAAACTCAGTCGTCTTCTTCCTCCTCCTTGCTCTTCTGCAACTTAAACGTGGCCCCTAGTCTGCTGTGCAGTTGTTTGAAGTGGTGCATGTGCCCGCCTCATGTGTCAAGTGCGGGCTGGAGCCTGTAAGGAAGGAGTCCGATTGTCGATGCTCTTCTCATCGTCGTCTCTGCGCCGAGTTTAGATAGGAGGCATTGATATCGACGGAGTCTCGGGGTGCGCTAAGAAAACTTCATTCCAAGCAGAAGTGTGTCGAGAGTCTAGTCATTCGCCTGCTATACCTCCTAAGACATTTGGACGTTGGCAGCAGCGGCTACAAAGATTTTGGTTAGCGGTGGGATTCTGTTAAGGTACTTGGGGTTGTCAATTACCAGATTGGCGCTTGATCTGCTCGCGAGCCCAGCGGGCGGTGTCTTGGGTGCGTTGAGAGTATTCCTTGTTGGCGCGAACCTCGCGAGCCATGCTGGTGACCCACTGCTGGCTGAAAGATGCACTGTACTCGCCGTTAGGGAAGGTCTCGGACAGGTCACCAATGACACCCATGCTGGTGCGAAGCAGAGCCTCGGAGCGGTTGGGGTCTTGGTAGATGGTCTGCAAGAGGCTAAAGACGGACTCGACGTAAGGAGCCAAGAGTTNGACCTATAAACCAATTAGCGCCACAGAAGCAGAGAGAAGCTGCCATTTACACTTACTCTTGCCACCAGTTCTCATGGCCATCAAAGCACCAGACCAGGCATCCATAATGCCTTCGCGGAGAGTGACGACATACTCAAGCATCTCGAAGGAAGTGTCGGGCACATTGATCGAGGCGGCCTGCTGCAGGACCTGTGCGACGACAGAAAGGTAGGTCTCGAAGGCACCGCCGATTGCCTGAGCGATGTCACCGAAGCACTGGAGGATGGCCGGCTTGAATTGGTTGCCGAGCGTCGAGCTCTGTCAAAATTCGTCAGAAAAGTAGTGGAACTCCGGATGATTCGCTAGACTTACGCGAAGGTCGTTGAGAAGGTTATTCATCAGAGCATCGCAGTACGGCTGGATCTTCTCGTTCAAAGCACGCGAGATGTCGCTGACAAGACCAATGGCCATGGCACAGATGGCAGGCTCCTCCTGGTTGGCGAGAGCAGTGTACAGGAAGGGGGCGAAGGCCTCCATGTACTTGGCAAAGTCCTCCTCGACGGCACTGGCGAGAGCACCGACAGCAGCAAAGATGGTGTCAGGGACCGAGGACTTGGGGCCAACAGTGTTGAGCAGTTGGAGCATGAGCTGCATGATGCGGTCGGCTTGAGGCTTGATCTCGGTCTCGAGACGCTGGATGATGGCAATCACGACACTGGTCAAACTAGTCTGCATCTCTTCGAGCATGAGCTTATCTTCAACACTGACAACCTGCTGGCTCATAGGGATGGTAGACTCCAGACGCTCGAGGATGACGTTGGTAAGGTGGCCGACGATAGGGAGAGAGTCGTTGGCCGAGTTGGTGACGAATGCGTTGAGGACCTCGTAAGCGGCAGTGCGGAGCTGGTGGTCGGCATCGGTTCTNNACATGACACGTCAGTTTAGTCTCAAGACACAAGCGCACTCGTCGGCATACCTCTCGGTGACCTGCAGCAGGTGGGTGACGCTGTTCTGGAAGTGAGCAGACAGAGCGTTCTCCTGGCAACCCGGCTCTCCAGCAAAGCGGTCGGCAAGGTTCATCAAAGCCCAGCAGCAGGACGAGGCCATCTTAGGGTGGCTAGACAGGCCGTTGAAGAGCGAGCTGATCAAGGGCTGAAGGTGTGTGCTAGGGTCGATCGAGTCGGAGCATGTCTCGCAGATACGGCCCAGAGCGTAAGCAACCGAATCTCTAACTTGGATGACTGGGTCTTCCATCATGCCGATCATGACAGGGAGAGCTTGTTTGATCAGGGGATCAAGGACCTTCTCGTCAGGTCCTTCCATGATGGCACCGAAAGCAGAGACGGCTGCATCTCTGTAGTGCCAGTCCTCGGAGCGGAGGTGCTTCTCGACGAATTGAAGAACAGCGGGCACAATAACACCGCCGACCGTCTGGGCCCAGAGCTGCAGACATTGGTAAGCAGCGCGAGAGATGTTGTACTCATCGTCAGCAGCATCCTCGTCCTGCTTGGCGAGCAGCTCGAGCAGAACGGGCACCACCTCGGGAGTAGCGATGCGGGCAAAGTTGAAGTACTCGCGCATTTCTGTGGAACCCTCAGCAGTAGCCTGTTTCCTAGTCAGTATTGTTTACAACAATCCCCTTGTTCGGTCGCGTACCTGAGAGTTGTCATCCTCGATAGAGATCTCCTCCTCGCAGACGGTGCACCAGAACTCAACGGCAAGCTTGGCGACATCCTCCTCGTCATTCTTCATGCCTTGGATGGTCAAGCCGAAGAGGGCCTTCTCCATGTAGAAACGCATCTTGTCGTAGTAAAGACCCATGATTCTGTTCAAGCAGCCGTATGCACCCTGCTGGATGCGGTTGTCGTCGGCCTGAGTGGCCTCACAGATGACCTGCATGATGTAGTTACGCTCGCCCTCGTTTTCGAAGTTGGTGCGGACAAATTCGAGCGAGTCTCCCAAAGCAGTGATGGCGGCATTTCTGACATCAGCGTTGGGCTCCTCCTTTCTTGCGCCCTGGACGACAGCGGTGAGGATGGCGTTGGAGTGCTGAGAGAGACTATCTCTAAGGTCCTGGTCCTCAGCTTCGCAAATGAAGCCAATAGTGGTGAGGGATGCCTGCTTTTGGTGGTCGGCACCCTCGCCAACATTCTGCACCAGAGTAGGCATGAGCTCGGGCCATTGCTCGCGGGGAATCTCGATGGCGGCGATTGAGGCGATGAATTGAGCTGCTGACTGTCCTGATCTGGAGTCGTTTGACTTTAGTGTTTGGAGGGCAAGAGCCTTGATTGATTGCTTGACGTTGGGGTCGACTTGGTTGATCCATCGGTCCTGGACTTCGCGGAGGCGGGTGTATTCACGGGCGGAGAAGGAGTTTTTCAATGCGAGACCGGCGGCCATACGCACTTGAGGTTGTGCTTGCTCGTTGGCGAGTTCTTGTGATAGATGGGTGAGGTATCCAGACTAATCATGCAAACGTCAGCACGTGCCCGGAAGGCTGTGAAGAGACTGTCGGATACGTACGAAGTTGGCCTCTGCGGCCTGGTTGAGCTGCGCTTCAGCAGCAGTTCTGACTTGGGTGTNCTGTTGGCTGTCAGCGACCTGTCAAACACCTGTGCAAGACGACCAGCGCAGTCGAGGAATGGACGTACCAGGCGACAGAGTCGCCGAAAGCAACGCTGAGGCATCCATGATATGCGCAATTCGTGACAAGTAAAGGTGTGCAAGGAAAAGAATTAAACAGGCTGACCCGGCCTGACTACAAGAGCGTCGGAGATAGGGAAGGAAGGAGTGTGTTTGAAGGTCGTGGAGGAAACGATTAAGGGGGAGTGAGTGCTTTTGCTGCTTCACAGTGGTCGGAAGCTGGAATGGAAAAGGCCGGGCTGCAAGTGGAACCCTGGGAGTCTGGGACACGACCAACAGCCCGCTTCAGAGTGTCTTCACTCGATTCTTCCCAAACTCAGGAACCAGTGCATTTGACTCGCTCTTTGCACTTCTTTGTCTCATTCTACGATATCATATCTATGTAATTCTAGTCGTTGCTCGACTGCCGTGCTCCAAAAACAAAAAACATGTTCCTCAAATGTCTGTCTGCTGTTCATTCAGACAACTTCGCACCTTCCTTAGAATGGAAAGGAACGCTGTACGTCACCGAAAAAGCCAAGACAAAAATGAAGGAAAGCATAGTGACACCTTCACCTCTTTTCACCAGCTTCATCGTTTGATCTGAATAGAAATGTAGACAACTACACTGTATAGCCTACCGTTCTCAAAACGTCCTGTTACCATCATTATCCAGGGTCTCTATACTGCTGTTGCTGGAGGTCTTCTCCCATCTGAGGTCGTCGCTGAGCGGACCCCTCATGGCAGGGCTTGCTGTAAACAATGGCACTGACCATAAACAGTGGTCCGGCCTCAAGTCACCACCATCATTAGCAAACTATTTCGCTCGGCCCTTTGCTATTTAGTTCTAATTCATCGAGCTTGCTTTCCAGATTGGCACGACATGCCAATTTTTTTCTTTTGAGTAGTGGGGCAGCGAGAAAGTTTGGCCGTAGACCCGTCTTCGTCTCAGCCACTTTCTGTCGCCAGGGCAATGACTGGATCAAAAGGCATAACATGTCATACTGTTCTGAAACATCTTATACATGCTAATATGCCACGGTATACGATGAGCTCCTTTGCATATGGAGGCAGTACGTATAGGTTTGAACTTGTCCTCCAGATGCCCATCGTACTTCTGTCAGCTATGTCTAGTGCGCTGACACTACTGCTCGTCGCAGGGCGATGTCAATATCCTTGCGTCGATATCCTGGTGCTCGCATCAAGCAGGTGCCTGACAAACACATCTNCTGTAATTCGGGTTAACTTAGATCAGTTCGATGAAGACAGGGATGCTTACGCTCAACAAACTTCCCAATATCAATCGTGAAGCGAGACTTCCGCACTGGCTGGAAGGCATAGGTGTAGATGTTTCCTGTCAACGGCATGGTTTCATAATGTTGACCAGCAAGAGGAATTGTCGGCCTTCGCGCGTCAATCTGGTGCCCAAAGTTCGTCTGCATCTCAGGGTAAGACCTCCGAGGGGCTAGGTTGTCTACATCTGGAGGCATGTACCCTACGCTTGGAAGACCAGGGTAATATGCAGACTGGCTCGGACGAGCGACAGGTTCCGAGGTGGCCAAGTTCTGCACGAACGCTGTCATCGGATCCATAAGGGGAGAGCCTGCGGATGATTGTGGGCTGATAGACTCTTCTTCTGGCAGCTCAATCTCCGCATAGGTCGCGCTGGGATCTAAATGAATGCCTTTCTCCGCAAGGTAACCCTCGACGTCGTATGCGTCGAACCATTCACCATNCCTTACGCACCATTAGCTTTGGACGTTTAATTCCATGTGCGTTTGAAAGAGACTCACCATGCCCATGACTCCGCGCAGTAACATCTCTGCCGTTAGCGCCTCTTCGATGGTAGATCCACCGATCTTATGGGGCCCCACTGTGGTCACAGCCCAAGAGGTTGGAGATTGATAACTAAGACCTCCCTCTTCGGGCGGTCTAGGGTAATGGGTACCGGCACCACCGACATGAATATATGTAACACCCCAGTTCGAGAGTGGTTCTCTCGTGCTTCGACTCAAAGTTGATTGCAGACTGTACTTGACTCGATCAACGGTGCCAGCAGCCTTGAGCGTCAACTTGAAAACGTTGTTGAACAGAACGGGAACTCGGGTGGGATCGCAAGCAAGTCGATAGGCATACTCGCAACTCGCCCGGTGAAGCCGTCTAGCGAATGTTCTCTCGAATGAACTGTAAGACGTCGGGATACCTAGGGACCGTAGCATAGACGTGGAGACAGTATTGTCATCAATGCTGTGGGGAACGTTTGTTGCGTCGACAGAAGCAGTGAGTGGACTCCAGATAGTCTGCTTGTCCTTGGTACGGGGCGAGATGTCGCTTGCGTCCGTCGTCAGAGGCATGTCCTTCTCTTTGATGCTCGTAGTTGCGATGGGTTCGGTTGTGAAAGGACTCATCTCTGGAGATCCCTTCAAACTCAGCGAGTCAGCTCGGCTGTGACCAGAGTACATCTGGCCAATGTTCTGAAGATCAGCTAGCATAGTGGGTGGAACATTGGCGGCAGAACACTTTTGGGAAAAGTTGCTGAAAGTCTGGTTCATCGACTCGATGGTAGATTGTAGTTCTTGGACTTGTTTACGGAGCTCATTGATAGTGTCCTCCTTTCTCTGTCGATAGGCTCTTTGAGCCAGACGGATCTGGGATCTTCGTTTCTGTGCAAGTCAGTTGATTGTCTGTGTGATAAGATGAGGCGGCGCTGTCGTGTCAACATTGGTATGGTGACGAGTCAACCAGGTCTTTTTATTTTTTTTTCTTTCTTGTCTTTCGTTCGTGCACACAACGAATAAAGTACTACATCAGCAGTCGACTCGTCTTGTGTGTCTAATCGAGGCCTTCCTCTTTTCTTGTTCTCATCGTTATTGGAATCAGACTCATCCCGTGATCGTTTCGACTTGGATTTCTTCTCAGGCTGAGTTGAGTCGATCCGAAGTGCTGACATGCTTGTGGTATACCCTGACAAGCCGATTCAGACCAGTGGACCCTCTTGGTTCAAGTTCAGATTCAGGTTTTTGCTGAAGCCTTGAGACGACGTCCGAGCGCCGTAGAGTCTGAATGTATGCGCTGTATAGACCGATGCCACGTTCGCACTCAGGACAGAGGAACTCGACGATACAGAGAGAATGCCTGGCGCAATTTATTGATTAGGCTTTGAATATGGTGCAGAAGGGAGAGTATCAGTAATCCCAGGTTGGGGAAGTGATGGCTGTCCGGTCCGACCGCGACCGTTGTGGCGGGGCGAAGCTGACAGGCGCCAAGAATGTCCTTCTTGCTTGTCTCACTCAACATCATCATGACCGAGGTCCACCGTCCTTACACATGCGTTGCCCTCCAACCCGTCTGTCTACACAACGAATGGACACCACTGGCACACGTTTGACCTGATCTTGAGGCCAGAGTAAACTCAAGCTGCTCAGGATACATTCGTCTGACCATGTCTTTGCAGTGCGCTGCTCGTCGCAGAGTCTTGCCTTGTGTTGACCACTGCTTCGCAAACTCGAAACTCCGCAAGGTTTGTCCAACATAACAGGTGCTGAGGACATATATAGCTATGCTCCAGGATCAATCCTCTACCTTGAACGCGGACGTGTGTCCGGCCTCCAATCTTGGTCTCGCAAAATCAATCTATTTGGTATTTGGAAGAGAAGAACGATATATCATTCCGATACCCATCGACGATTCGCTCAACGACAACACATCAAGCAGGTAAATACTGGCCAGAGACTAATATAGTCTGAATCGATCACTCGGAACCTCGGGTCTTCTTTCGTAGGTCAAGGGATGTAAGGCAAAGTGTAGACCATGGATCGGGTCAATGAGGAAACTCCATATCACATGCAACGTCAACAGTCTTCACGACAACAGGAACTATCAAGATTCTGCATGGAGGACGAGGGAGGCTTCGACATCAAGGAAAATCTCCATCATCACGAGTCCTCCAAAGATCGGGAACTTCATGAGAATGACGAGACCAAAGGAACACTACGATAACAAGACCTACTGCAATGTTGAGCAGGCAACACACAATGATCTTCTAGAAGATACTGTCTACGATGTCTCTGGGGATCCCAAGTCTTGCACAACTCTTCGCTTTCACCACCGTGTCTTGGAGCCTTATTCAACCGTGAGAGATTTGTCTTCCTTATCTGAAAGTGCATGCCATGTCGTAAGGATAGAGTGTTTCATGTCCACCACCGAATTGCATTCTTGGTACTCAATATGCATGTCTTATCTCGCGGGAAGCTGGCTGCAATGTGTTTCGTTTGTCGTATTGCTTGAAGGTCTCGGGCGTGCACATCTGGTTGATTACATCCTTGCCATCCTCCTACTATAAGATGCGAAGCTGGGACTCCGAGCGGTCAACTCTTCTGCTCCTGAATCACAGCCAAACACAAAGCATCGGAGGGCAGTCTCATCATACATCCGCATCATCATCATCATCATCATCATCATGGTTTTCGTAAGCAAGCTTTCAATCGGCACAACCATCGAGTCGTTTAGCGACCACGAGCTCAAGTACAAGATCAAGAAGCGCATTGGAGGGGGCAGTTTCGGTGCCGTGTTTGAGGTCTAAAGACTCAGGGACCAGAGAGTTTTCGCCATGAAGGTCGTTCCTACGACTGGTTCCCATCGTGAACAACCCAACGAAGTCATCTTTCGTGCAGAGGCTACACGACTCATCCAAGCTCAGACCCANCCCCATATCATGGAGCTCTTGGACCTCCTGTACTTCGAGAATCTGGCGGAAGGCGGCCTCATTCAGCAATTCGCTAGCGAAGGCAACCTTGAGGACCTTCACTATCAACTTCCCAAGAGCCAACATGTGATGCTGTCGTAGCTCGTGACCTACGAGATGACCGAAGCTCTTCATCACATCCACTCTCTCCTACCAGCGATCGTTCACAGAGACATCAAACCCGACAACATCCTGGTCTTCCTGGCCGGCACCAGGCGCAAGCCACATTACCTCCTGAAGCTCGCAGACTTCGGCATCTCCAAAACTGTCGACGATGACGATGATCCAAAACTTCCTTATGAGCGAATGTCCGGACGCGCTTTCGAGCCTTACAGAGCTCCCGAGACTGCAAAGGAACTTGGAGATATTCACACTAGAGGCTTCGAAAGCAGAGCAGACATCTGGTCTCTCGGAGTCGTCCTGTTGGAAATCCTCGATACTGCTGTCAGCAACTTCATGGTCGCACCCACTCGCTGCAACATTCCCACGCAAGCTCTTCCTCTGATCAAAGCCATGCTGATACAGGATCCTTCGAAGCGTGCATCGGCTGGAGAGTGTAAGAGACACCTCTGGTACAGAGAAGGAGCCAGCGCAGTTGTTCACAAGGTCGCTAGCGCCTCCCACGGAAAGGATGGTCTTGGTGAGAGTATGAAGCATCTGAGCATTGAGTAATCTGTGTGATCGACTTCCACACAGCACACGGCCTCCCCATCTGATCTTGGATGATGGGTATCGCAGAGACGAAAGGAATCAACATGGTTACGCGCGCAACACGATCGGAGTATCATTATCACGAACAATAGATAGCATGGATGAGATTTGGAGTTACAGTTTGATATCACAATCCAAGATATTATTTCCCCCTCTTGCTTCAGTATATTTTTTGTCAGACACCATCCATCAGCGTGTCAGATAGGTTCGTCCTCGTCGCAATTTCCTCAAGTCACGGCTACTTCGTCCTTTCTAGCCAAGCGACTGCCTTTCGAGAAGAGTCTGAATATTATTCCTTTTCGGCGGCGCGGATTCTTGACTTTCTGTTGTGCAGGGAAGGAGTGTCTTGTTTCCTTGAGATTGTATAACAAACTCCTTCCTTGGAGCAGAACATAATGAGAGACAGCCATCATGCAACTAAGTCAGTATCCTTACGCATCGTCCCCGTGTGCTAAAGATAGTCACAGTTGTAGCTGCCGGATTGCACAATATCTTCGCGAAGACTATGGTCTCCATTGAGATAACCTTAATGAAGGCTATCTCAATGGCCAGACCTGTATTCATGTCAAAACTGTGCATTTCGACAGCTAGAATTATAACAACCCTTGTAGCTCGGAATGGAGAAGGGGTCAGTTGTAAATTGTGACCATCTTTAGCACATGGGGAGGATAGATCTAAACACAACATGTAGATGCAGCAATAGAGGTTACAGGCAACTTTGCTTGGCAAACTCACGAGGACGAAGAGAAATAGTTTGAAACGTAAAAGAGGAATGTACAATGTATATTTTGATTAAATGGTCATGTCTCATATCTTTTGTGTGGCACATTTATTAGAGCTTGGAGATCTCCAGGACGGCCTTGCCGAAGTTCTTGCCCGAGAACAGGCCAAGAAGGCCCTCAGCGGCGTTGTCAATGCCCTCAGTGACACTGAACTGGGGCTTGTAGGTGCCCTCGTGAATCCACTTCTGGACGTTCTTCTGGTGGTCGACGAAGTACTTGGGACCCATGCCTGCGTCACCAACAATGAAGCCCTGGACCTTCAGGCGCTTGGCGACGATCTGCATGAGGTTGCGGATGGGGTATTGCTCGCCAGGAGCAGTGTTGTATTGCGAGATCATACCGCAGCAGATGATGCGACCGAAGTCGTTCATGGCGTTGATTGCGGCCTCGAGGTGCTCACCACCGACGTTCTCGTAGTAGATGTCGACACCGTTGGGAGCAAGTCTGGCAAGGGCATCGGCAGGCTTCTCATTCTTGTAGTTGAAGGCGCCATCGAAGCCAAGGTCGTTGGTGATGTAGTCCTTCTTCTTGTCGTCACCGACGGAGCCGATGACCTTCAGGCCCTCGTGCTTAGCGAGCTGGCCAACGAGCTGGCCAACGGCACCAGATGCGGCACTGATGAAGATGGTCTCGCCCTTCTTGGGCTCACCAATAGCGTAGAAGCTCGAGTAGGCGGTAAGACCGGGCATGCCCAGGGCGCCAACGAAGAGCTTGGGGTCGAGGTTGTAGGGGTTCTCGAGTTTGCGAGCAGAAGCAGCCTGGTCCTTGGAGACGACGCTGTACTCAGCAGTGTCTTGCATCATAACAACGACATCACCAGCCTGGAACTTGTCGTTGTCGGACTTGAGGACGGTCGAGATACCAGAGTTGGTGATGGGCTTGTCGAGGGCGAAAGGAGCGGAGTAGGACTTGGTGTTGGCATCGCGCATACGGCCACGCTGGTAAGGGTCGAAGCTGATGTAGTGGTTCTTGACGGTGAAGCCACCTTGAGGAGGGGCCTGGTCGACATCGAACTCGGTCGACTCGATGGTCAAGTGCTCGCCGGGAACGGGGAGGCCCTGAGGGACCTTCTTGAAGATCAAAGCCTTGTTCTGAACCATTTTGTATGTGTAGAGCGTAGGAGGATAAGAATGCAGTGAGAATGAGAGGATAGCAGGACAGAAGACGAGAGGGGACTACTTTTTAACAAGAGAGGGGAGCTCAATCGAGATGACGAAATGGCCGACAAGGCCACCTAAATGAGCTTATAAAGCAGCTCCTTGAGAAATTTCATCGTACCCGACTGATGCCTCGGTCTCAGCAATAGCATAGAAGCTCGCTTGATCTCGCATCTTATTTGACTGCTTTGTAATCCTCGATGGCGTGTGTCATGTCAATCTCTCCTCCGAAACGGAGAGAAGGCGAGCCTTGTCGTTTTCAGGGTCTTTCTTATAAGCTCTCGGCGTCTTTGCCAGCTCATACCGAGCATGACCAGCAACGATTGAATATGTACAGGTCGCTCGAGCAGCCGGAGTACACTGTTTCTGACATCTCCGAGTCTGCTATTTCGATGATACCAGCATCTGACAGCGCTCAAAACAATCAAATATCTCAATTGCAGGTCTGTCGTCGAACTGGCATAAAGACATGCTTTCGTTAGTCGGCTGTTTTTCTCAAGGTAGAAACTCGCTTAAAAATTCCCTATATGGACAAACATGCGAATCTTTCCAAAATGCTTCCAGAGCACTCTTGACCGACATCAATCTACATACCCATCACGCGGCACCTTACATCCGACAAGGGGCCAATCATCGAATCTAACATGTCTCCTTTTGTTGATCCAGTGGCACAATTGCTCAAGAATGCTCCTGCCTTGATCTTGGATGGCGCGCTTGCAACAGAGCTCGAAACCCGAGGACTCGATCTCAGCTCAAAATTATGGTCTGCCAAAGCTTTGGAAGAAACACCCGAAGCCATCTATGGAGTGCATCTCGACTACTTCAAGGCTGGTGCTGATATCGCCATTACTGCAAGCTATCAAGCTACCCCACTCGGTCTATCACAACACCTGGGAATGGGCCTTGAGCAGTCCCAGAAGCTCATCCGTCGTAGCGTGGAGCTCGCTCAACAAGCTCGTGACACTGCTCTCCAAGAGGAGCATCAGAAGGACCCTTCGATCCAGCCGAGGAAGCTTCTAATTGCGGGAAGCGTCGGACCTTACGGTGCTTTCCTTGCCAACGGAAGTGAATACAGGGGTGATTACCACCTGTCAAACGAGGAATTCAAAGACTTCCACAGACCTCGTATTGAAGCTCTGGTGGCAGCCAACGTGGACATCCTGGCTTATGAGACCATCCCATCCTTGCCGGAAATTAAGGCTTTGATCGAACTGCTCGAGACTGATTTCCCAAACACATCAGCGTGGCTGGGCGTGACACTGAGAGAGTCAGATGCGTCTTTGCTGAGCGATGGGTCTCCAATGTCCGAGGTCGTCAATTTGGTCAACGCTTGCCGTCAAATTGTTTCTGTAGGCGTCAACTGCATCCCTGAGCAGAATGTGTCCGCAGCTCTGGATTACATCAAGCCTCTGACCGACAAGCCCCTTATTGTGTATCCGAACTCTGGTGAGACCTGGAACGCAGAAGCCCGGATGTGGAATGGTCCGCGTGTGGAAGGCAAGGAACATGCTGAACTGGTTCGAGAATGGTTTGGCAAGGGCGCCAGACTGATCGGAGGATGTTGTCGCACTGGTCCCAAGGACATTCAGAACACCCGCGATACTATCGTCTCTCCCTAAACGAGACATGTGACTGGACTCGGTTTATCACCACATAGTCTGCTATCTCGGCAAGAAATCTCACCCAGCTCTGACGAATGACAACGAAGATGCTGGACGATCCCTCATCACACTTGTGTATTCGATTTGAAAGTCTCTGGACATTGTGAAATATCAGACGGATTGTCGATCACAACCATGAAACCAGTTTGCGGAGCGGTTTCAAAATCCTCGACGTCGGAAAATCAAAGCACCAGATACCACGATCTTTCCTGTCGATGCGATCATACAACTCAACCATGCCTATGACCACAGTCTGACTTTTTTCGCGTGCTGGTTTGATGTATGAGCATCGTCGTTGCCTTGACTTGGTTTGCGGAGGACAGCGGTCTTATTGCCAACTGGTAAAGAACATATGTATACTCAGAGACCAAATAACCTCGCAGACTGCCGCAATGCAAGCATCGTGTGTCAATGAATCAGATTTTGGTCGTGATTTTCCAATCTCTGTGTGCTCAAGACTCTGAAACTCTCATGCCGCTACTCTCTTGTCTGCCTCATGCAAGTTTAATTCTTGTGTACTTGATATGAGTTGTAGAAACTGTTTCTCGACATTGTTGACTATTTTACAAACAAAGAACAAGAACTAGATTTAAAGTCGCACCTTTCGTACAATTCGTGAATGAAACCAAAGCCCCCTAGACACCACTGCTAATGGTTCTGGAGTAGCGGTATCTAGGGTCGTGGTCTGCGACCAAGCCACCAAGCGGTTCATCACCACCTGCAGCTAGAGGAGCATAGAGCTCCTCATTTGTTGCCATAGCCGGACTTTCCAATCTCGGCTCATTGGCAACGCTGTTCATTCTGGATTGGTGGACACCGGCACGACCAAGGTAGCTGAAACGACCGAGCTGGCTTCCAGTGGTCACAGCCTGAGGTCTTCGAACAACAGCGGTCTCTCCTGAGCTGGTAGAGCCCGTGTGTTGATGTGAGTTTGAGCGGAATCCGGTACCGTACATGGCGGTGTCTTCACCAGAGTTGCGACGGCCTTGACCATTGGCCACAACCGCACCATCTGGTCCGCCCTTTTCGGTCACGATTTGATTGGTCTGGAGTTCGTTTGCGACGTGGTGAGCATCGGTTTCGTTGATACCAGCAGCCATCAGCAAATTCTTTCTCTTCTCGACCTTGGCTGCATGATCCATATCTTGTCCAGGGTTTGCCTTGGGATGTGTTAGTCACTCTTGGAAAAGTTATAGTGAGCAAGAGACACAACTTACAGTCTCGTATTCCAGGATTTTAATGAATTTATAGAAACCGGCCGCGACGATGGAGCCTAGGATTGGGCCCTATAATACAATTAGCATGACCTCACAGAATCGGACAGGGGACGTTTTACAAGCCAGTATATCCAGTCTGAAGGCCAGGAAAGTCAGCGATGTGTTCAATTTGTTACGTGAAAGTCGATGGTTTGGGGTTTGGGGATGGGTGGGGGTCAACTTACGGTAGCCTTCAAAGTGGAGGTCTACGACAGCGGGTCCGAACGATCTAGCAGGATTGAGACTGCCGCCGGTGAAGAAAACTCCAGTGAGTTCGGCAATGAAAAGCGAAAGACCGATACCGACAGGGGCGATGAATGTACCCTTGTGCTTTTCGGCAGCCAACATGAAGATGGTAAAGACAAGCTGTGCGGTCAGGAACATCTCAATGAAAAGGCCCTGAACGATAGATGTACCTCCGCCGAGAGTAGTGCGGACGTTGAGGTATCCAGGGAACATGCATGATACTAGAGCAGCAGCGCTCATGCCACCTAGGATCTGGGTGATGAACAACAGAGCACCACGAACCCAGGGAAGTGCACCGATTAGACACATGCCAAAGGTAACAGCAGGGTTGAAGAGGCCACCACTGATACGGAAGAAAACCCAAGCATTGACAGCCAGAGAAAATCCGAAACTGAGAGCGATGTATTGTAGCTGTTGAGGATTGCTACCAACCTGCTCGATGGACTGGCCACTCGATGTGTTGACACTGTTTGCGACCTGAGCACCGGACAGAGCAAAGAAGAGGAAGAGCACAGTCCCGACAAATTCACCACACATGGCGATAAAGTGGTTTCTNNTTAATTTGTGTCAGTAGTCTAGACAAACACGTATCTAGCGCTTGAGCGTGTACCTGATGTTGTCCGGAATACGATGAATGAAGGGTAGACGTAGGTCCTGATCATCAAGATCATTGTTGGGGTTGGCAGCCTTGGTGAAAGGAATGGCTAGGCCTCGCCCACCAAGAGGTTGATTGATATTCATCCTGAACTACGATGAATAGAATATGAGATGGGAGAGTGAGTGGTAGAAACAACGAAAATTGAGGAGAAGTGTCTGGGAAGATAAGGAGAAGGTATCTGAAGGAGCTTCCTCGTCGTCATAGTCTTGTAGGCATAGACTTCAGCCCTCCACACATCCAGACAGACAGGAATGAACTGCTGAGGCATGACTAGAAGCAAGTCAAGCCACCTACTCTGAAATTAAGCAACGGGATCTGACGTCGATCTCACATAGAAAACGTCGAGACGGGACAAAGTTGAGGGAAAGATTGTCCAGAGCTGCCGCTTCTGTCATCACACTCTCTTGGACTTGCCAAAAGTCAGGATCTTGTAGGTGAGTGTTTGGAAAAGGGCACGTTTTGAGGCTGGTAGCACGTTGAGATCGGCAGAAGAAGGTTCCTTAGCGGGCGGAGTGACGAAATACAGACGAGAAATCGACAGTGGCTGAAATGCTCTAGCCACGATCTGAGGCTCATATTGCATGAGGATTCGAAGCAAAATTGTAGATCAAGATTCAGGCCGAGGAAGGCGAGCAGGTACAGTAAATCCCTCTCAACAGTATGTGCCATGTAGAGCGCGTAACGCATGTAGCTGTAAGAATGCATGATGCTACCAAGAAACAGATAGTGCCCACTGAGAAGGGTAACTTATCGACTCTCCGTGGTCACGCCTCTGCTCCCGAAAACAACTGTGCCATTTTATAGTGTACTCTTTGCTTTGCTATTGGTAGTCGATGGAAGTTGTAGAATTGACTCCGCGTAGCACGCCGCACGCGGGGACAATTGGAGGATTGACTTTTCCAAGAAAGTGCGTCAAAAGCTGAAATTCGTCGGAGCATTTGTCCTCGACTTTGCGGACGGCACCGAGCTGCATCAGCCACGGCCAGACTTGATGGCATCGAGATCGGTCTGAACAGTTGCAACAAGATGGTGGGTCGCAGAGTCGCAGGATCAAGCTGGCAAGGTTGAACAAGTTAGTCGCGTAAGTTGATCAGAAGATGCTCGGGAGAGCAGCAAAGCATTCTCAATTTTGCAAAAGAAAAGAGTGGTATGAGAGTTGGACGACACATAGAAATTAATAGAGAGGCCGTTGCGGCTCCCCAGGATGATTATGCACTAAGAGAGTCTACAACGCACAGAATAGGAGACAGTCCTTAGAAAGGGCATGGTGAGACATACTTGTATGTGCAAATATGATTCTTGTCGAGACAGAGGGAAAATGAAGTCATGGAGCCTACCGGTGTACTCAAGACCGTCGCATTATGGCCTTTGAGATAAATAATACTTTCTTCCATACGCAGGAGTAGCCACAGGAAGACGCTGAAAAACGTTCTCCCTGTGGAAAGTCACCTTAGCTGAAGTATTGTGCATGGCCATGATAAGATCGCGAAATCGTTCAGCACGTAGAGGAGCGAGGTTGACTACTAAGAATAGGGTGGTAAAGTAGCGTCTCTAATATATTGATTGGGTCAATATATATGCAGGTCGGAGTTCCGAAGCCGAAAGGCTGTCTGGCGGATCGTATTTCGAAGTGTTTCGCCTCTCTACGCGCTCCAGATGCAGGGAATCGTTTGCACGTTCACGAAACGTCCATCAAGCCATGCAATTTAGAGGCCATGTACTGAATTGCGACAACCGCCATGGCTCCTGATTTGTAGCTTTTTTCCCCTCCTGTCTTCATACTGCTATCTTTCTGCGTCCGCTCTCTTTCCCCCTTCTCTCCTTTCTAGACAAGCTGCCGGATACCGACGATTACGACAACAATAGGCGCCACTCGGCAGGACCTTGTCGCCGCGTCTCCCGGAAGCCCGTCACAGTCAGCTGAGTCTGAGCAGGCATATGTACAAGAGCTAGGTATTTTGCTGGTCAAGCCTAGATATTCTTAGACAGTCGTGTCGACTTCGTTCCTTTGTCGCGCACTTCCTTTGTGTCGCAAACCACAACCATGGCGCCACAATATCTTCAAGTCTCACAAAGAGATGGCCGTCGCGACAGCAACTCGATCATCTCTCCCACTGGTCCGCCGCCCAAGACGGCTCTACATGGCTCGCCATCTACCGCATCCGACGGCATATCACCCCGCGCCTCTCCTCAAACGCAGTTCGCCAACTGGAACAACAACATGGGTCCCCGTACACCTCCCCAGCCTCTGTCGCAATCACAACACTTGGCTACAACGACTTTGAAAGTGGAGGGCATGACATGCGGCGCCTGCACCTCGGCTGTAGAATCTGGCTTCAAGGATGTTGGTGGTGTTGGCAGCGTCTCTGTCAGCTTGGTCATGGAGCGTGCTGTTGTCATGCATGACGCATCCATCATTTCCGCCGACCAGGTCCGCGAAATCATCGAAGACCGAGGATTCGATGCTACTGTCCTCAACACCGACTTGCCCGCATCAACACTGGATGATATTTTTGAAGAAGAGTCGGATCAAGACACCATCGGCCTTGGCATCACATCTGCCTCGTCTGGCCTGATGACCACAACCGTCAGTGTAGGCGGCATGACATGCGGCGCATGTACTTCTGCCGTCGAGGGCGCTTTCAAAAATCTTGCTGGAATCAAGAGCTTCAACATTTCCTTGCTGTCCGAAAGAGCCGTTATCGAGCACGACTCCAAGTTGATCAGCGCTGATACCATCGCCGAGACCATCGAAGACACTGGTTTTGATGCTGCAATCGTCGAATCAAAGCCTTCTGAGCCCGTACGGACCAAGATGCTACCTTCGGCCAGGAGACAGAGCAGGAAGAACGACGTACTCTTCACAACTATCGTTGCAATCGAAGGTATGACATGTGGCGCATGTACTTCTGCAGTAACAAGCGGCTTCAACGACGTCCCGGGCCTGTCGAAATTCGACATCAGTCTGCTTGCCGAAAGGGCTGTCATTCTGCACGATCCGACCAAACTTTCCCCCGAGAAGATTGTTGAAACTATCGAAGATTGTGGCTTTGATGCCAAGGTCTTGACTTCGCGCGAGGAAGGAGGCTCTCGTTCAAGGAGAGCAAGTAGCACTGTTGAATTGAAGCTGTTCGGTCTCCAAAATGCGGAAGCAGCTTCTGCTCTCGAGGCCACACTCAAAAAGCGAAAGGGAAGCACAGCTGTCAAGATTGATTTCAAAACTGGCAGGGCCTCGGTCGCTTATGATCCAACACAGACTGGACTTCGTGCTATTGTCGAATCGATTGAGAACGAAGGCCTCAATGCCTTGACTGCCGAGAACGACGACAACAACGCCCAGCTGGAGTCGCTCGCGAAGACCAAAGAGATCCAGGAATGGTCTAGGTCCTTGAAAGTGTCTCTTGTTTTCGCTATCCCAGTCTTCCTTACCAGCATGATATTTCCTATGTTCATTAAGCCTTTGGATTACGGAAGCATCAAACTTCCTCTGATACCTGGATTGTGGCTCGGAGACGTCGTTTGTCTTGTTCTAACCATACCAGTCCAGTTCGGTATTGGTAAGCGCTTCTACAAATCTGCCTACAAATCTCTCAAGCACGGCTCACCGACCATGGACGTGCTTGTTGTTTTGGGAACTTCAGCTGCATTTTTCTTCAGTTGCGCCGCTATGCTAGTCTCAATCTTTACACCGCCCCATTCGAGACCTGCCACAACATTCGATACCAGCACCATGCTTATCACCTTCATCATGCTTGGTCGTTTCCTTGAAAACAGAGCCAAAGGACAGACTTCGGCGGCTTTGTCTCGCCTGATGAGCTTAGCACCATCAACTGCTCTGATCTACACGGACCCAATAGCAGCACAAAAGGCCGCCGATGAGTGGGATGGCGACAACGAGAAGTCCGAGAAGAACTCGCCAAGTGGTGCACTTGAGGAGAAGACTGTTCCTACGGAATTGCTCGAAGTCGGCGACGTGGTCATTCTCAAGCCCGGCGACAAAGTCCCAGCTGACGGTACTGTTATTCGAGGCGATAGTTACGTCAACGAGAGCATGGTCACTGGAGAGGCGATGCCTATTCTGAAGACTAAAGGAAAGAACCTCATGGCAGGTACTGTCAATGGTGCAGGAAGACTCGATTTCCAGGTCACAAGAGCTGGTCGTGATACACAACTCAGCCAAATCGTCAGACTTGTCCAAGAAGCCCAGACCAGCCGTGCTCCTATTCAACGTATGGCTGATGTCGTCGCCGGTTACTTTGTCCCTATCATCATCACACTCGGACTGGCTACCTTCACGGCATGGATGATTTTGAGCCACGTCCTGCAAACACCACCCACTATTTTCACTAAGGATACCAGTGGTGGACCTTTGATGGTTTGCGTCAAGCTCTGTATTGCTGTCATTGTCTTCGCCTGTCCATGTGCGCTTGGTCTTGCAACCCCAACAGCTGTAATGGTCGGTACTGGAGTTGGAGCGGAGCAAGGCATTCTCATCAAAGGCGGTGCAACCTTGGAAACAGCCACGAAGGTGACTCATATTGTTCTCGACAAGACTGGCACCTTGACCATGGGCAAGATGAGTGTATCTCGATCAGACGTGCAAGGCGGCTGGACCGCCGACGCCGCTAAGCTTCGCCTCTGGTGGACAATTATCGGTCTTGCTGAGATGGGTAGTGAGCACCCTATTGCACGTGCAATCACGAACGCAGCCAAAACACATCTCGGTCTTGGATCAGATGGCACACTCGATGGCAGCGTAGGTGATTTCGTGTCTACTGTTGGTAAGGGTATCTCAGCTTCTGTAGAAGCAGCCATCTCGCCTGAACGCAGACGCTACAACGTTATGATTGGTAACACCTCATACTTGCGTTCTCAGGGCGTAGCAGTTCCTGAAGATGCGGACGACACCAACAATCTTGAAGCTAGCAGAGACGGAAATGCAGCCTCGAAGCAGCAGTCTGCTGGTGTTACAACCATCCACACTTCGATTGATAGGGTCTACACAGGCGCTCTATCACTTTCTGACACTCTCAAACCTTCGGCGCCTGCTGCAATCTCTGCTCTCCAGCGCATGGGCATCACCTGCTCGATCGTCACTGGTGATCAGGCCAGCACGGCTCACTACGTCGCCAGTCTTCTCAACATTCCCAAGCACAATGTCCACGCTGGCGTCCTTCCTAGCGGTAAACGCGAAATCGTGGAAGAGCTTCAAGCCCAAGGCATCATTGTGGCCATGGTAGGTGATGGTATCAACGACTCCCCTGCCCTTGCAACCGCGAACGTCGGTATATCGCTCGCCTCGGGTACGGATGTTGCTATCGAAGCTGCAGATGTCGTACTTATGCGCCCTGATCACCTTCTTGATATACCCGCTTCTCTCGCCTTGTCCCGTGCCATCTTCCGACGCATCAGAATGAATCTGATCTGGGCTTGTCTGTACAACGCTATCGGCTTACCTATTGCGATGGGTTTCTTCCTGCCTTGGGGTCTTTCGTTGCCTCCTATGGCTGCTGGTGCGGCAATGGCGTGTTCGAGTGTCACGGTTGTGGTATCAAGTCTCTTGCTCAAAAGATGGCAACCGCCGAGGTACATTAGAGATGCTGCTGCTAAAGAGGTTGGGGAGGCCGAGTTGTTCGCGGATGTTGGCACTGCGATTCAGAGCCGGAGTGTCAGTGATTGGATATATGGACTTGTTCGTGCTGTGAGAGGGAAACGCGGAGATGTCAATGCTGACAGAGGCGCTTACGTGCCTCTGCAGAGGTTCGAAGAGGTGTAGTAGCATCCTGAATATGATACCTGTTGTCTACTATCTTACTTATTTTCTTTCTGCATGTAAGAACGGCGGCGTCCCGCCCAAGCTTATGATTAGTGGAGGGAACGGATCAGATATACCAGGTTCGACCAATATTGGGCGGTTCCCATCGTTGTAGCTAGCTTTGTTATATATATATATCCTTCAACGAGATTCTGATAATAAGCCATATGTTTGTTCGATACACCTTCTTACCCAGCTCATTGAGGATTCGGTGACAGAAAGAGCAAGGACCAGATCAAGTGATTGATATGGGTTCGTTAGAATTTTGGCGAAAGGTCACGTGCGATAGTCACACCATATTGAGCGACCTATTTCAAAGGACGATCGCCCGTGACATTCGCAGTCTGCGTACAGATAGATGCCATGATTCCATGAACGATAGGCATTGTCGTCGTTCTTCGTGCTTTACACGCTTACAGGCAAGGACTGCTCTGGAGGTGCAGTTTCCTTGACAGTGTGACCTGCTTGAACGCGCTAGCCCGATCCGGCTAACCAAGCAGGTTGCGAGAAGTCGTCAAGGCATCAACGAGAACACATCGAGAATTGGATCAAGACCGGATGCTCAACTTCGAACTTGGATTTCGTCAGAAGCGTGCCTTCTGCGTCCGTAAGTCCTTCTGATGGGCCGAGATAGACCTTTCCACGTCGTGAGACTCGAACAAATGACTCCTGCAACCAAGATTCGCTCGGAAAAGTGGCCATCCACAGATTTGCCTGGAGACATTACTCGAGAACTGTACACGGTCTCACTGCTTCTGAGACATCACCGAGCTCGATGTTACATTCGGAATTGATGCAGAAACAACACAGCTTGTCTCGCATCCAATAGTGATGAAAACGTAGGCGTAAGCTCTGGCAAACAGTTTTGGAAACATAGAGACCAACAGATGATACTGGCTACATGAAACTCGGCTCTTTCGCTATCTATTGGGCGACGGTGTTGTACTGACCTTTTGTGTCCGCAGTCCAGTGCACCTGAAAGTTGGGAGGCTTCTGTGCCCTGTCAGAGGTACTGTCTATCGGGATTGGAATGTTGCTAACTCACGGAGAGCCTCGAGTTGTGCTTACAAGACATCAAAATACGAATATATCTGATGGCGAGCAAGAGGACATCAAACAGCATTTTATCTTGTTATTCGGTTCTGCAGTATCAAGTCTGGAAGATCACCTTGTCAACAGAGCATTGAGACTCTGCGCCGCGAGCTATTTGAGGGGAGATTGTCGCTTTGTCGTGTCATTCGTTATGTGCGTGCGTGGGACGGACTCGAAAGATGTCGCGTTGTGATGAAAGGAATCTCGAATATGGCGCGTGTGCTTGGTGAACAACGTCTTAGGAACGTAGTTGGCAGGCAGCCTTGGAGTTGTGGCCGAGGTCAATATACCGCCATGGTACGTCAAAGCTACCCAACCCGTTCGTTGTGTTCTCTCTCGCGTCGAGTTGTTGGCAGATTGACTTGAAAGAATGCGCGACAATCAGCTAGCGGCTAACGGGCTGATAACAGCAACCAGTACTAGGTTTGGACTCATGTCGTGCGTATCGAGTGGATGTAGTAGACATGTGCAGGGTCGTTGATCTGTCTGCGGGAGTTTCGAGTTGTTGGTGCACTTTGGTGTCATTCCAACCCGGTCCTTATGACTAGCTGCGAGATTGTGGACTCGATTATGTATATAGTCAGACGCGGAGTATACTGGCGCGAGAGTACCCTAGAAAGACGCAACAAGGGTGTGGTAATCTTACCTTCTGGTGGTGCTTGAAGATCTAGATCTTGCAAGACATGGCGATGACGGTTTTCTTGCAAGTACATGATTATACGTTCTGTCCATGGAGCTATTTCTAGTACGTGTAGATGGTTCGTGGAGCTAGCACCAGACAGAACACAAAGAGTTTCGTTGGAAAACTGAGACGGGCATAGATAGAGCTTGCACGTCTCTATCCAAAGTGAAAGGAACAGACAGACATACACATGGTCACAGCCATATTGAACTCTGTTCTATAACAACCTCTGTCTTGCTAGTCACCGATATAATTTGCTTGGTACAAGGCCAAAAGACCAAGGCCAGGAAGAAGGAGGTGTCAGCTGCGATTGTCAGCTGCAGCGAACGTGGCTCCAGAAGAAACACGGCCAGACTAGAGGCAATGAAAAGGGGGAGTAGTGGTACAAACGGTTGGATGAGAGATGGGAATATTTGATCGAACAGACAGAGCTCTTGGGCGGATTCGTATTCTCGGGCCAGAAATAGGGGCGGACCCTTGCTGCGTGGTTGCCCCTGGCTGGCGTTGATTCGTGCAGCGGCGGGGTGATTGATGGACTTGGAACAGCTGGTGCTTGCTTCATTTCATTCTCGTCCACTCTACTTTGACCTTGATTGCCTTCTAGATTCTGCTTCTTTTCTTCTTACCTCTGGTCCTCTCTAATACATATACTCTCTCTACTTTATAATGTCGTCGCTACAACTTCCTTCCCGCAGCAGGAGCCGCAACCCTGTGCCATCAACCAAAGCTGTCATCTTGGTGGGTCCAGCTATGTTTGAAGGTTGAATTCACATCTGCTAACGCAACTGCACANNGGTTGGAGGACCCAGCAGAGGTACTCGTTTCCGCCCGCTCTCGCTGGATGTGCCCAAGGTGAATTGATGCGATTCCTTGTTCACCTATGAATCCTTGGTCTGACCAGGTTGCGCCAAACAGCCTCTCTTCGAAGTCGCCGGCAAGCCCATCATCCAGCACTGCTTCGATGCTGTCACCAGAGTACCCGAGATCACCGAAGTTTTCCTCGTCGGCTACTACGACGAGACCGTCTTCCGCGACTTCATCAAGGACGCCCACCGCGCATACCCCCACATCTCCATCCGCTACCTGCGCGAATACACCGCCCTAGGCACTGCTGGTGGCCTGTACCACTTCCGTGATGCCATTCTCAAGGGCCGCCCCGATCGCTTCTTCGTCCTCAACGCCGATGTCTGCTGCTCCTTCCCTCTAGGCGAGATGCTGCGTCTGTTCGAAGAGAAGGACGCCGAGGCCGTCATCTTGGGAACACGCGTCTCTAACGAGGCTGCCACAAACTTCGGATGCATTGTCAGCGATACCCACACCAAGCGTGTTCTCCACTATGTCGAGAAGCCCGAGGGCCACATTAGCAACCTGATCAACTGCGGTGTCTACCTCTTTAGCACCGAGTGCATCTTCCCCAGCATCAAGACTGCCATCAAGCGTCGCAGCGACCGTCCCCGTCTGTTGTCCTACCCCTCGTCCGAGGCCCTGGACAGCCGCGACTTCTCGCTCAACAACGCCGACGAGGATGAAGATGACGAGAACCGCAAGAACGAGGTCATCCGCCTCGAGCAAGACATTCTCTCGGATCTGGCAGACAGCTCAAAGTTCTTCGTCCTCGAGACAACCGACTTCTGGCGCCAGATCAAGACTGCCGGTTCCGCCGTGCCCGCAAACGCCCTCTACTTGATGAAGGCCTTCCAGCAACAGAGCGATGACCTCGCCAAACCCTCAGCCACCATTCTCNNCCTCCCGTCTACATTCACCCCTTCGGCACAGGTAGATCCTACTGCGAAGATTGGTCCCAATGTCTCAATCGGCCCTCGCGCTGTGGTCGGTGCTGGTGCTCGTATCAAGGACTCAATCGTTCTGGAAGACGCCGAGATCAAGCACGACGCCTGCGTTCTTTACTCCATCATTGGCTGGTCCTCGCGCGTGGGTGCCTGGGCCCGTGTCGAGGGTACCCCCACCCCTGTTCGTGAGCATCACACCACCATCATCAAGAACGGAGTCAAGGTTCAAAGTGTCACCATCTTGGGCAAAGAGTGCAACGTCGGCGACGAGGTGCGCGTCCAAAACTGTGTCTGCTTGCCCTACAAGGACCTTCGTAGGGATGTGACCAACGAGGTCATCATGTAGAGGCTTTGATTCTGTTACGACGGCTCCAAAAACATAAGCAGTTGACACAATTTCCTCAGAAGAAGCATGGTGCTGCTTCTTTCTTACGGCGCATATGGGAACAACATTACCCCCCTTTTTTTTCTTACTCTACTGTTCTTATGATATCAAAACAGGCATGGATACTCTCTTATAAAGACCTCGAAAGGATTTGCAAAGAATGAAAAAGGCGTTTATTGAATCGTGTCTATAAAGTGACGGTGTTTTTTGATTTCGTGGCTTCCATATACATGGCTGGGCCCACAAGTGCTTCAAGCAATCCCGCAGCGGGACAGTATCCATCCCATTGTCTATTTGTGAGCTACAAAGAGAAACGTCAGTAAGCAGAATTTAGCGATGAGAATTAGAAGCGAGACTTACGGATACCCTCCTCAGGCATGGGAGTAACGTCGACAACCTCGGCGGCCTTGGGCTTCTCACCCTGTGACTTGTCGTCCTTCATGAAGGGGAAGGTAAGAACCTCCTTGATCGAGTAGTGGTTGGTAAGGAACATGACCATGCGGTCAATACCCATACCCCAACCACCGGTAGGTGGCAGACCGTACTCGAGAGCCTGGCAGAAAGTCTCGTCGACAAGCTGGGCCTCGTCGTCACCCTGCTCCTTCTGGCGAGCCTGCTCTTCGAAACGGAGACGCTGGTCGAAGGGATCGTTCAACTCGGTGTAGGCGTTGACAATCTCCTTCTTGCAGACAAAGGCCTCGAAACGCTCACACAGACCCTTGTTGCTGCGGTGGTACTTGGCCAGAGGGGACATCATCTGGGGGTGGCCAGTGATCATGGTTGGGTTGATACACTTCTCCTCGATGAACTCGCCAACAAGCTTGTCGAGCATACGGGCGTTTGTGAGGGGAGCAGAGCACTGGACGTTCATCTTCTTGAGCATGCGCTTGAGGAACTCGTTGGTCTCATCGCTGTGCAGTTGATCACCTTCGGGGAACTTCTCACCGCAGGCCTCCTCGAGAGCGGGGATCATCTCAATGCGCTTCCAGGGCTTGGCCCAGTTGACGGTGTAGACCTCGCCGTGCTGAGTCTCGAACTTGGTCTCGTAGCCACCGGTCAAGTGCTTGACAAGGTTAGAGACGAGGTCTTCAGTGGTGTTCATCAGATCGTAGACATCGGCATATGCCTCGTAGAACTCGCAGGTAGTGAACTCGGGGTTGTGAGTGAGATCGATACCTTCGTTACGGAATTGACGGCCGATTTCGTAGACACGCTCGAGACCACCAACGATCAGCTGCTTGAGNNGGTACAGCTCGGGGGCAATACGCATGTACAGCTCCATGTCGAGGTCGTTGTGGTATGTCTTGAAGGGCTTTGCGGTGGCACCACCAGCGATGGCGTTCATCATGGGAGTCTCGACCTCGATGAAGTCACGGGTGTCGAAGTAGTTGCGAATGTAAGTGACCATCTTGGAGCGGGTGATGAAGGTGCTGCGGGTGTGGTCGTTCATGATCAGATCAAGGAACTTGCGGCGGTGACGCTGCTCCTGGTCCTTGAAGCCGTAGTACTCGTCGGGCAGCTGGTGCAAGCAGGGAGTGAGAAGAGTGACCTCCTGGGCAAAGAGCGAGAGCTGGCCCTGGTCACGGTTCTTAGGGTTTGTGCGGCCGGGGTATCCCTTGATACCAATGATGTCTCCACGACGGAGGAGCTCGTGCTGCTCTGCGAAGGATCTGTCGCTGGTTGACTCCTGTGACTGGCACATGATCTGCATGCGGACGCCCTCTGCGCGAACATCGTAGAAGCAGAGGTTAGCACCTGACGAACGCTTGTTGTAGATACGGGCACCGATGGACAGGACCTTGTCCTTGAGGTGCTCGCCTGACTTGAGGTGGCCGAACTCGGGCTCGAACTTGCGCAGGTCGTAGTTGACCTGGAACTTGTGCGGGTAGGGGTTGGGCTCGTGGCTTTGGCGGAGCTTCTGGATGGCTCTGCTGCGGATCTCGAAGTACTGGTTGGGGTTCAGGTGAGCCTCCTCCTCCTCGGCGCTGGCAGTCTTCTTCTTTGCTGGCGGTGCCGTGGCAGTGGCTGCCTTCTCGGCCTTCTTGGCCTCCTTTTCACGCTGCTTCTGGCGCTTCTTGACTGGAATCTTCTCAGCACACGGACATGGCCATCTCGGGCAGATACGCACNNGCTCAGTCTTGCTGACCTTCTCGCCGGTCACCTCGTCCAGGTAGAGAGTAGGAGCTGCGGCATTGTCGCCAGTGGTCAGCTCGCTGACCTTGTCGGCGACGTTGTTGACTGCCTCCTTGACAGCGTTGGCTGCTGCTTGTGCTTGGTCCGCCATGTTTGCTTGTGTATGAGTCCAGCTCCAGCCCTTCCACTCTCGTTAAAAATGTCCTTTGGGGAGTCATAGCTCTTGGCAAAAAGTCAAAAATGCGCGGGGCTGTCGTCCGAGTTGGGGGGCCACCGCGACCCTGCCCCATGTGACTTTCTCTCTGATTACCATCATACAAAGCTACAACATAGTTGCAGAAGTATTAATTCGACAGCCCGGACGGTTTGGAACTGACGGTATGGTATTGGGCAAGTTGTATGGCTTTTCAGTCGAACTGTGACAAGAACCAGACAGATTGTGATTTCTGCTTCCTCGTGTGCTACACAGACTGACGGAGTCACATCAAAACCTTTCTCCATCCTGAGCCATAATGGTTATTAAGCTGTCAAAATGCACAATTATGATTGGAGTATAAGTCTGTGAATTGAGATAGTCTTCGCCACAGTTATCTCTGTGGAACCGTGATCTGCACGAAAGTATTGTATATTTCTGCAGGTCAGCTACACTGAGTGACTGTCTTTCACGGGAGGTTATGACCTGATCATTACAACACTTCTACTCATAGCACCAATCTAATATATTGGACAAGTCGGAGCTGCAAAGCATCTGAACAGTAACAATCTGTTTGAAGCACATGAATAGATCAATGTCAAATTCGCAGTAACACCCTTATCATTATGTTTGGTAATTAAGGTAGATATGATCATAAACGAATGACATGACACGTTTCAAACAGACATCATTACATGAGAAAGAATACGAAAATTGGCTGGAGCATCATGAGAAGATCGTGACCACTTCAGCTCATAAGTGTTTGTGCACTGAGAGTCATCTAGCACACGGTGATGTAGAGACCAATACTGTGTTCCCTGTCAGTTTCAGACCATCAAACAGCCCTTCTAAACAACTTACGGTGAGGGATTAAAATCTTGGAAGTAAGCCAAGAAAGTGTCGTCTGAGGCAGACAGACTGAAGCCGATGGCAGAGTTGGCAGGGCAGGCGAAGGTGGCGATGGTGTAAGAGTTTCCGGGGGCAACCTTGGTCACACCGTAGTCAGTGGCGACACCTGGCTTGTTGTTGTATGTAGTGCTGGAGCTGGCAGGTCCCTTCAGCATTGCGAAGTCGATGCCACCAGCACCCATGAACTCAAACGAGGAAGTTTCCAAGTTCTCCTTCTTGGGGAACAGGAAGACCAAAGAACAAGTCTTTCCATTGTCAGAGCTGGGAATGTCAAAGTTGAACAAGCTAGAGACAGAGCTTGAAACTGTGCCGTTGTACTGAGTACCAAAGGCCTTGTCGGGCTGTTTTGAGTCTACCGGAACGATGAGATGAGGGAATTGATAGTCGCCAGAAAGAGCGGCAGGGCAGCTCTTGGGAGCGGGAGCAGGGCAACCCGACTTGCAATTGTCAGCACTCAGAGTAATTGAGACACAACCACCTTGACCAGCGGGAGCAGTGGTGTAGATGTTGTAACCGCCGTTGTCTCCGGTGGGGCAAGACTTGAATTCAGTGTTGCCTTTGTAAGCGAGGGTGCCGTCACAAGAGACAGAGAAGCCGTCTGTAGGGCTAGCACCTGCGTCGCACTGGAATTGCGTGGTCGGAGGAGTCAATATACAGCCACGACCATTGCCATCGGTAAGACCACCATTGGCATCGATACAGTACTGGGCACCAGGCAGACCTGGAGCATGGAGTTAGTCAGGAAACCAATAAGCAGCTAAACACAAAATACCTTGTCCAATACGGTTTTGACCATCGGAGAGCTGGCCTACGACTCCACCAGGACCCCCAGAAGCAGTCAGATGGAAGCAGCTGAAAGAACCAGAATCAGAACTCTATTCATAGATGTTTAATCTCCTTACTCACCATGAAGAATCGCGAGCAACGAGTGCATCTGCTGCTGCAACCAGAGCGGCTGAAACGAAGAAAGATTTCATGATTGTGGTATTGATAACGAGGAAGAGTTGTTGTCGTGTTGCTGGTCGGTTGATGTTGGATTATGATGATGAAAGGAAAACAGAATAGAGCTGCTGGGAATGGACTATATATATGTTCGAGGTATATGTGATGGGAAGGAGATCATCATTTGTCAAGTTGACCTACCATCACATCGTAAGATGAGGAGTACCAAGAAAGCAAGCTTGGTTGCATTAGGAATGTAGGAGCAGCAAAGCAATGATGTCGCCAATTGATCCTCTTGTCTGACCTGTCATGGCTAGGACTGTTATTTCCGATACATCATACGAGGTCATCTGAGCAACAAGTCAACTCGGATCCTCCGAGGAAGACTCCAACGTTGGATGCGACTAGTCGATCTTTCAGAGCAGTTCACTGTCGAGGTATACCTAGCGCGATATATAGCTCAACACGCGGCGAATACGAGTGCAGAAGGCGACACAGCATCTTGTACACACTCTTGAGGGTCACCAGTCAACATGACCTCCTCGGTGAACGATTGATGCAAGATAGTGTTGCGACCTACCAAGAAGTGATACAATCACAACTCATTTTGATTCGAGAATTGCCCAGAGCTTGAGGTTTAATGGGATGTGAGACCACGGGCCGGGGTCCGGCAGAAAGACTCCGAGAGAGCCAAGACAAAGGCGGGGTGCAGGTTTGGCGAGCATCCTCCCAAACCTACCAGACGTCACGATTGACCTGTGTTTTTACTAGAATCAAGCAAGCTCCATGGCAAGTCGGAAGTATTATTCTATTGATAGCACTCGATCCTGCCAGATCCATGAGTGACAGACCGATCTACGACCTTGATGGCCATGTGACATTCGACGTCAAGTCTAATCATCATACCGCCATCTTCCCATAGGCAGAGGGTAAAATTCAATTGATTCTGCTGTCAGCACAAAGACAAGCATGCTGACAAGCAAGTGGCTTCAAGACCAAGGATTTTGAAAAGCTTCTGTGCGACGTCGTAAACATATGTTACCATCATTCGCACTAGCAAAGTTGAGCTTTATGCTCCAGAATCCTTCCGAGTTGCAGCGTTGAAAATCGATGTTGACCGCCTGCAAGCGTTGTTGCCCAAGAGAAACTAGCAGAGACGATTGTTTCTCGGTATCTTGGCTTACTCTCAAGAAGGAAACAGGTCGCAGTATGAAACTGGGCTGATGTGCATATTTGGCAGTCATACAACCCCAATGACTTGGGCGTGCAAAACGATAGTCTGCTTTTACAAAGAACACGCAGGACTATGTGTTCACGGAAGAACGGTTTCCCGATAGGAATGTCCAGATCACACACACATCTGGCAGGGCCAATCTCGATCCTCCCCGTGTGCAAGAGCATGTAACGCGTGTGGCTACAAAAATGCACAATAGTATTAGGAAACAGGATAGTGCCAACTGAGAAGCGATCTCTTGACAGCTCTCTTTGGCCAATGTTCGTTTCTGAATACAACTGTGCATTCTTATAGCGGAGCATGTGCTTTACTCACTGCTACAATCGGAGTACATCAAAGGTTACATCGTTTAGCACACGGGAGGATGCAGAAGCTGAGCTTCTAGAGAGCCCACAAGATATCGCACTTCCACTCTCGCAATGAGTACTGTACGCATCTTCTCAGACTCTTGTACAATGCTTCTTTTGGAAAATGATAGCTTCCGCCAGGACCCTCGTGTCATCCTCTCTCTGAGCTATTATCTGCTTCTACTTCGGTTCATAGCTCACATCTGGATCTGACCCGCGACAAGAAGCAAGCTGAAAATTGAACATGAGTGTATGGGCTTGTATACGGGGACCTTTATTTGCGCTAACGATCAGAAATCCGGAAGACCTGCTTCGCTATCATGACCGTCACTCCCTCTCATCATGCCCCGTATCGAAGAAATCAATCACCTCATCCTCTGGCCATTGCTGTATGAACATCCATTCTTTTGCATACCTCTCACTTCTCCTCGGCAACAATCCGCTGCTTCTTAGCGAGAATCATTCACTCTTTCTCTTCGATGTTTGACGTAGTCTTTTGCAACTTGTGGGTTAGGCATAGCTGGAACCTGTCACAGCTATGTGGGTAATCAACCACTCTTCGACTTCTTTGCGGTAGGGTTCTCGTGGTCGAACTCCGACTTGCGCTTGGCAATCTTCTTGGTCTTCTTGATAACTCTGGAAGACTTGGGCTGGGTGATGATGGGACGCAGGAAAGTCTCAACAACTTCGTACTTAAGCTTGGGGTTGAAGGTAAGCTGCTGGACACCGCGAAGGCGCTTCATGGACGTGAAGCCAGGAATCTGGGTAAGAGACGAGAATCTGCGGCGGCTAGAGTTCACAGTGAAGTGTCCGGCAGGGTCCTGAGTGGCCGAGATGGTCAGAGTGAGCTTTTGAAGAGTGTCAGACTCAGTGAGGAGCCTAGCTCCAGCTGCAGCGGCAGACAAGTTGTCGTAGTAGACAGATACATTGCGCATGTGCTTTCTTCTCTCAGGGCCAATGTTGTGAAGAAAGTTTCTCATGCTGCCCATGTCTCTGAACTGGAAGTGGTTCTCGTAGTAGAACTCGGGCATGGCTTCGTTGTAGATCTGCTTGTTCACCGAGAGCAATGCAAGNNGGAAGTCGTTGAGAGGTGGCATTGTAAGGGCGTTCTGAGAGCGAGATTCCCAAATGGGGACCTTGTCGTCGTAGACAGAGAGCGATCTAGTACCGACAAGCAGGCGAAAGCCGGAGATCTTCAGAACAAGGTGGTAAATCTTCATGCGGATCTCGATAGGGATCTTCAGAAGAGGGCATGTAGTGAGTTTCTTCTCGGTGGTCTTGGAGCCCTCCTTGTAGGATCCCTCCAGCAAGGCATAAGCGGCGCCTGCCGTCATGCTGTACATCATATGGTTGTTCTCAAGCTTGGAGTGAACCGGAGTGCCGTATGTACGCAGATAACTTGGACGCCAAGTTAGCATAACGTTTCCGAATGAGTTGAAGGCTACAAGGATTATCGACATACCTCTCAATACGACGAGGCAAATTACCGATGCCTTGGGGCAAAGAATAGAGGCTGGCTCTTCCAAAAACGAAATGAGCTGCTTCCTTCTGATAGAAGCGGCTGTTCGAGATGGCGAATTCTCCGATCTTGGAGGTCATCAGCCATTCGTCGGAGTGGTAAGCGAGAGCGAGGAGAACAAGCTCTTCGTCAGTGAGGTTGAAGCTCTGTCGGGATTGACGCTTTTGAACGATGCGCTTGATGCGTGCTCTGATGGTCATCTTGGGAGACTTCTCAGCAAATCTGCTGATCGTGTCTTGGACCTCAGCGCGAGTGATGGCCAGACTGGTAGCAGACATGGTACAGCGCGGTAGATCCACTGGACTTGGTGTAGAAGAGTAGAACAGGATGAGTGATGTTGGAGTCTTTGAGGAAGAAGATCTGTAAGTTCGCAAAAGAATTTGGAGTGAGATGATAGAGTGAGTAGATGGTGAGGTGCTGTGATTCGAATCTAGGAAATAAGCGGGTCCTGGTCGAACTGTCGAACGCGAATGCCGAGAATGATAACGAGAAGTGAGCGGTAACACATAGCGGCGGTATACAGCATGTGCAGTGTAGTTCTCAGCGCGGATCGAGTTGGGAGATGGACTATGGCATATGCTGCATCTGGCACTGCAACACGGCAAGAAGTAGCTACCGAGACAGGTCAAACATCTGAAAGGTCCGAGGTGTGTCTTGTGTTTCTATATGTTCTTGTCAGGCTTGAACGAGCGATGATAGTGTTGAAAGAAGCCTCATGCAGGCTTCAGATACCAGGCTTCAGGCACCTTGGGCTTCCACCAAGTGGACGTTCCAGTATTTGCGTGGGTACCTCTTCCGAGACAAACTCCGTTTGTAAGAGCATGTTGATCTACCATAGACCGAGCTTTGTCAATCGAAATACAGTACACCGAATCGAATATGCATACTTGTGCTCTCGGTGTGCATACCAGTGTCAAATTGTTGCGTGGCCGAAAACCTTGATATCAAGAACGACGAGCGAGTGTGAGTTTTGGTTCAAATAGAAGACAACGGAAATAGCTACTAGGTGCAATACTAGTAGGGACAGATGGTGGTGAAAAATTGGATATTATACAAGAAAGCAGACTAGAAGGAAGTCTTTGAAGGTAATTGACCTCCTGTCAACTCTGCAGCCATTCTGCGAACTCTAGCAGCAGTCAAAGCAGTATCTCTGTTCATGGCTGACTGGTTGAGAGCACCGCCACGAACACCNNTCCTTGCGGTTGCCGAGTTGAGCATGTCTACAATAGAGCTAGGGGCGCTTGGAGTGTTGTCCCAGATGCTGGCACCGTTCTGGCCAAAGGCACGAGGCTGGTCAACAGTACCAAAAGCCTTGTCAATAGCGGTGGAGAGCTGGGCGTCGTTGACGATGAACTCGCGAGCATTGACGTAGAGTGAGTGCAGAGCATCGCGGCGATCTTCTTGACGAGCGGCCTGCTTCAGAGCATGTCGTTCGCGCATATCGGCCAGACGAGCTTCTCTGTTGAGGTCTTGGAGTGGGCCCTTCTTCAGAAGGTTGAGAAGGTTGGAGTCGACCGAAGGGGCAGTTAGACGCTCGTCTTCGCGCTCGGGAAGATGCAGACGGGCCTCGCGTTCTTGCTGGCGGAGAGTGGCACGAGTAGCCAGGTGGTCGTCGGACTTGATTCTACGGTACTGCAAAGCCTTGAGACCCTCTTTCAAGTTCTTCCTTCGTGAAGCAGCCATGCGCTCTTTCCAGACAGAGCGGGGGTCGTTGTGAGACTGTGTGCGGGAGGGTTCCTTGGTGGCTTGGTCCACATTGAGGGGNNGGGCTTTTGGGTCCTGGCCAGCAAAGACATCGCGTGGGACAGGTAGGATACCCTTGAGGCGTGTCTTGTCAGGGAGAGTCTGCTGAGGGGCTTGCGGGATGTCCATGTAGCGAGGAGATTCAGGACCAAGAGCGAGCTGGGCGGTCGAAACAGAGAAGGAGCGAGGAGACGAGCGGGCCGCGCATGAGGNGCATTTGTAAAGGCCGGTGGCCTGTGGTAGACGGACAGGCATGCTGGGTCGTGTGTCTGGGACAGATGGTGCTGCCTGCCTGTTCGATAATGCTGCTCTTGGACTGGTAATTGCCCTCTTGGGCGGGCTGTTTGTCTGGGCTTGGCGTCGTCGGCCAGAAAAAAAGAGGCAGGCAGCAACCAATCAAGAGGGCGCCGTCGCCGCAGAACGAGGCCGTGCCCTTGCGGAGTGCTAGCGTCCGCCCATAAAAAAAGTCCTTCTCTCCCTCGCTCTTGCTTCGTCTCTGCGTGGGTTGCCGTTTCTGAGCTCCCTCCTCAGACTTTTCAAAAACAAACCCTCGACTCGTCGCCTTCGTCAGAATGGGTACCGGCAAGAAGGAGGCTGCCCGCAAGACCCGCCAGGGCAAGGTTGGCGATGGCATGGCCAACGTCAAGGTCAAGGGCGAGAACTTCTACAGGTCCGTTTTGTTCACTGAAGAACACCCACTCTCACCATGCTAATATTCCTCGNNCAGAGATGCCAAGAAGGTCAAGAAGCTCAATGTCCTCACCAAAGGAACCGCCCAGCGCAACGCCGCCGGCGACATCACAAAAGCCGCCGTCTTCCAGTCGCGTGAGAGACCCTCGGCTCGTATCGAGCCCAACCGCAAGTGGTTCACCAATACCCGTGTCATTTCTCAAGACGCCCTCTCCGCTTTTCGTGGCGCCGTACAGGCTCAGCAGAATGACCCTTACTCATACCTGCTTAAGCAGAACAAACTGCCCATGAGTTTGATCAAGGATGACGAGACCAAGAAGAATGGCTTGAAGCAACACCAGGCAAAGATCGCCGTCGAAACCGCTCCTTTCTCAGACACTTTCGGTCCCAAGGCACAGCGCAAACGTCCGAAGCTTGCCGTCAGCTCTCTTCTCGACCTCGCTGGCGAGTCGGACAAGATGCACGAGACTTATCTTGATCGCCTCGAGCAAGCTCGTCTTGCTAGTGGACAAGCTACCGACGATGGCCAAGAGAACGAAGCTGACGGTGCTCTGACTGCTGCAAGAGAAGCCATCTTCTCAAAGGGCCAGAGCAAGCGTATCTGGAACGAGCTCTACAAAGTCATCGATTCGAGTGATGTTGTCATTCATGTTCTGGACGCCAGAGATCCTCTCGGTACTCGTTGCCGAAGTGTTGAAAAGTACATTCGCGAAGAAGCTCCTCACAAGCATCTCCTCTTCGTCCTCAACAAGTGTGATCTGATCCCCACAAGCGTTGCTGTAAGTCTTGCTCCACCCTTTTCTATTCGTGTTTTTCTTTCCTGTTCCCCGTCGCATGCCAGCGTTCAAGTCAAGGCTCCTTCCGCATCTCGTGTGCACTTTTCCTCATGGAAAGAGACTGTTACAACTCTGGCAGATCAAAGTCGGCCCGCCGCTAGACCCCGTTATGGACGTCTAGTAGATTGCTTGCCGTCTTGGTTCGCTTTCAAAAGGGTTCGAGCGTGTTTCGTTTGAGTTGAGTACCTCTCCCGCTCAATTGAGTGGCTCATGGAGGCTCTCTTAGTTATGATTCACACATCTCCTTCTTTTGTGTCTTTTCCTTCTTACTTCTTGTGTTCCCACACATCTACGATTCCATCTCCATCTATGAATTGTACTGACCACAGATTCAGNGCCAACTGGGTTCGCTTACTCGGCAAGGAATATCCTACTCTTGCTTTCCACGCTTCGATCAACAACTCATTCGGCAAGGGTTCTTTGATCTCGCTTCTACGCCAGTTTTCTGCTCTGCATTCCTCGCGCAAGCAGATTTCGGTTGGTTTCATTGGATACCCCAACACTGGCAAGTCTTCCATCATCAACACTCTCCGCAAGAAGAAGGTGTGCAATGTTGCCCCTATCCCTGGTGAGACTAAGGTCTGGCAATACATCACTTTGATGAAGCGTATCTACCTCATCGACTGCCCTGGTGTCGTCCCCCCAAACATGGGCGATACAGACGAGGACATTCTTTTGCGTGGTGTTGTTCGTATTGAGAACGTTGAGAATCCCGAACAGTATGTTGCTGCCGCGCTCAAGAAGTGCAAAAGACACCACATCGAGAGAACCTACGACGTTCGCGATTGGGAGACACACACTGAGTTCCTTGAGCTTCTCGCTCGCAAGGGTGGTAAGCTGCTGAAGGGTGGTGAAGCCGACATGGATAGTGTTGCCAAGATGGTTCTCAATGACTTCCTTCGTGGCAAGATCCCTTGGTTCACCCCACCACCAGCTTCTGCAGCCGCATGGGCTGCCGCTGAAGAGGCAAAGGCTGAGATCCAGACCGAAATCATCAAGAAGAGAAAGCGTGCAGTCACAGATGAAGATGGAGAAGCCGAAGAAGAGGATGGCTCCGTCGAGGACGAAGAGGAGGAGGAAGACTTTGCAAGCTTCACGAGCGATGAGGAAGACGAGAAAGCTGCTGGTGAGGGTGTCGCCATCGAAGCAACCGAGGAAGGTTGAAGAAATGTCGGCCATCCATCATGGTTTCACTCTTCTCACTTGCAAATTTGCAAAACGCCCAATCCCCCCTTCAGTCAACAACAGTCTCCCAGGTGAGATGTTGACGTGAGATGCGGACGATGACCTCCTGGTTCACGTCCCATGCTCAATTCCTGGATCAATTCACCGTCTCGGTGATTCTGATGTGAACGTTGACGCCACTTGTCGATGCATTGCGCCAAGCGCTACCTTCACACAATCTTTACGTATCTGACAAAGATCAGATATCCATGGTTTCTCGTCCTTTAAGAGGAAGAAACCCTCCACTGTGACATATCTTGTTCACTGTCAAGGAAGAGACAGGTCAGCCTGTTCCAGCTTCACACAATGTCGTAGATAGTTTTTTTATGAAAACCTCAATCGACCGTATCCTACGCACAAGTTCACTCATGCGTCCTTTCGTGAACGCCATCTTCATCTTCTAGATCAATAAGGAGGATAGATCCTCTGCTCGCTGGTGCATCATTCTGCCGGGCAGGCGATCTCTCTTCACGGACCACCATCCTCGGGTCAGCGACAACCGACCTTTCCCCTCTTTTTTCGACCTCGTCATGTCGTATTCCTCGTCGAGGTGCATGCAAAGATCGTACGCTAATTATCCGACCATGCTCTGTGATCTTCAAGCACCAGCTCCCCATCGAACGAAGCGAGAAGTGGTCTCCTGATGATGTGCACAGAACAACCCCTAACCATTGGCGGATAATATCATGCAAGGTGCCTGCCTAATGTGCCTACCTGAATGACCGACACTGTACAAAAAAGTACTTATATCGTAAAAGGCGCAACGACTGTAGGTAGGTATCTCTTGACGTTCACGCGAGAACCCTTCGTTCTACTATTCCAAGATGAGACTCTGCTTCAATTACTTCTTCGCCTTTTTCTTGGCTGTCATCGTCCTCGCTACGGACAATGGCTTAACCACTCAAGTCACATGGGACCCCTACAGTCTTATGGTCAACGGAAAGCGGTTGTTCTTGTTCTCTGGCGAGTTTGCTTATGAGCGAATGCCTGTGCCAGAGCTGTGGTCCGACATNTTTCAAAAGCTTAGAGCAAATGGATTCAATGCAGTCAGCTTGTATTTCTTCTGGTCCTACCATTCTGCCTCTCGCGACGTCTTTGACTTCAAATCCGGTGGCAAGGATATCCAGAGAGTCATAGATGCTGCTGCGGAGGCTGGTCTGTAGTATGTGTCTTGACCCCGATGTAGTACCATCTACACTGATGCTAAGATCTTCGGACAGNNTATCATAGCACGACCTGGGCCCTATGCAAATGCTGAAACAAACGGAGGCGGCTTGGCATTGTGGACGAGCGATGGTTCTGGAGGTACGACTAGCACACGGTCAAAGTTTCATCCAGCTGACCAACACTANGGTAATTATCGAACCTCGGATCAGACCTACTTTGAAGCCTGGGAACCATGGATGCGAGAAGTCAATAGAATTTTGGCCAAGAACCAGATAACAGATGGCGGTCCTATCATCCTCTACCAGATCGAGAACGAGTTACAGGAGACCGTACACAAGGCTAATAACACACTCGTGACATACATGGAGCAGCTCAAGAAATCTGTCAAGGATTCTGGTATCGTGGTCCCGTTGACGCACAACGAGAAAGGACAACGAAGCCAGAGCTGGAGCACAGACTACCAGAACGTAGGAGGTATGTATACTGGGATGTTTCTCTGGTACAATTTAGTGGCTGAACGGACATGTGCTTANGGCTCAGTCAACATATACGGCTTGGACAGCTATCCGGGAGGCTTGAGCTGCACCAACATCGACTCTGGCTTCAATCTGGTCCGCAACTACTACCAATGGTTCCAAAACTATTCCTATACCCAGCCAGAGTTCTGGCCTGAGTTTGAGGCTGGATGGTTCTCTCCTTGGGGATCCGGAACTTTTTACGATAGTTGTTTTGCAGGTAAACACTTTCTCGTGCCCACTTACTGTTGTGAATGGTTCTTCCCGCATGAGAGTCCAATTTTCGACATGAAATCTTTTGTAGTGACAGGTGCTAACTCGAATTCTCATCATCANGAACATGACCCTGCATTCGCCGACGTCTACTATAAGAATAACATAGGTCAAAGAGGAACATTGATGTCGTTGTACATGGCTATGGGAGGCACCAATTGGGGAAATCTTGCGGCTCCTGTCGTCTACACAAGCTACGATTACTCTGCACCCATGCGTGAAACTCGTGAGCTTCAACTCAAGATGTCACAGACGTAAGTAAAATCTTATGGCGCAAGCGGTTGCATGCATTGTCTTTTCTTTTCTCGACAGTCTTGCTAACAAATCTGCAGCAAACTGATTGCTCTGTTTACAAGAGTATCTCATGATCTCCTCTACACCAACATGGAGAGCAATGGCACTGGTAACGCTGTGTCAACAGAAGACATCTGGACCTGGGTTTTGAGAAACCCCAACACCACTGCTGGATTCTACGTGACACAGCACTCGAAATCGAGCTCAAGAGCTGTCACAGACTTCTCGATCTATCTCCAAACATCATTAGGTCCAATCACCGTCCCAAATGTTCAACTCAACGGCCGCCAGAGCAAGATTGTTGTCACAGACTATCATTTTGGAAAACACACTCTGCTATATTCGTCTGTCGATATTCTGACATATGGCTTGTTTGACAAAACATCAGTCCTTGTGCTATACCTTGAGGCTGGCCAAGTTGGTGAATTTGCGTTTCCTGGAAACATCTCCATCGTATCATATGGCAAAACGAATGTCACAGCATCTCGCGTGAAGGCTAACAATACCTCGGCTTACACCAAGTTTGTCTACAACCAAGCCATTGGCAAGACCGCTATTCAATTGTCGAATGGTGTTATGATGTATCTCTTGGACGTGTCGACAGCTTGGTCGTTCTGGGCTCCAGCCACTACTTCGGACCCTAATGTCGCAGCAAACGAGCAGATATTTGCCATCGGCCCATATCTCGTTCGAAATGCCAGTGTCAGCAGTAATATCGTCTCTGTCCATGGCGACAACACCAACTCAACCATACTCGAAGTTTTCGTTGGTGATGCAAATGTTGACACTATTGCCTGGAATGGCGAAAGGCTTGCTACGAAGAAAACAGTGTATGGCGCTCTTACAGCCGATCTCACAAGCGTCCTTGACCGCAAGGTAACCATCCCAACTCTGTCTGGCTGGCAAGTAGCCGACTCTCTACCCGAAATGGCAAGGGACTACGACGACTCGTCCTGGACTGTATGCAACAAGACAATCACACTGGCCCCAGTGAAGCCACTGTCGCTTCCTGTTCTTTACAGTTCAGACTATGGTTACTATTCTGGCATGAAAGTATACCGTGGCTACTTCGATGGCGAATCCGCTACGTCAGCCAATTTGACAGCCCAGGGTGGCTTAGCCGCAGGTTGGAGTGCCTGGTTGAATGGCAAACTCGTCGGCGGCCATCCAGGTAATGCTTCACTCTTGTCAACATCAGGGGTGCTTGACTTCTCTGGGGCAAAACTCTACGACAAGGATAATGTGCTAACAGTGGTAACTGACTATACCGGTCACGACGAAACATCTACTGGCAAAGGTGCTGCAAACCCTCGAGGTCTGTTAGGTGCAGTCCTCAAAAGTTCTGGCAATGCTACTGCCAGCTTCAAGCAGTGGAAGATCCAGGGAAATGCTGGTGGATCTGCCAATATCGATCCAGTCAGAGGACCTCTGAATGAAGGTGGTCTGTATGGAGAACGTCTTGGATGGCACCTCCCAGGCTTCCAACCCTCTGGTGACAATTGGTCTGTCGGCTCTCCTGCTGAAGGTCTCAACTCTAGTGGCATCAAATGGTATTTGACCACATTCGAGCTCGACATCGACTCGGACCTAGATGTTCCCGTCGGCCTTGAGTTGTCTGCCCCTTCAGGGACTGTCGCTAGCGTACAGATCTTTATGAACGGATACCAATACGGAAAATACATTCCTCACATTGGGCCACAGACACGTTTCCCCTTCCCACCTGGAATCATAAACAACCAAGGCAAGAATACGCTTGCTTTGAGCGTTTGGGCCGAGACAGATGCGGGCGGAAAGCTTGACAATGTCTCATTGTTTGCTTACAATGTCTATGAGACTTCGTTCGATTTTGCACAGAACTGGACTTATTTGCAGCCTGGGTGGACAAGCGAGAGACTACAATACGCTTGAAAGGCAAGCGATCCGATACTGTCAAACATCATATTGAACGCAGGCACGATGGAGTGAGCTTAGCATAAGTCGTATTTGGAATTCATAATATGATAGCGATGATATAAGAGATGAGCCGATAACAATTTAGCTCTCGAGTTTCAGTTTGATCAAACACTTGTGAAAGACCGTCTTGTTTGCTGACTACGCCATGTTAAGGGCTTCATGGTTCGTCCAAAGGATTCTCGTTGGCTACATCAGAATCAGTATACAGAAAAAGTTGGAGGGGTCCAAAATGTACGAACCTTCGAGTATGCCTTCTTTGATCAGCTCAGCTGGCGAGGGTCGAGTCTGTAAGTGTTTCTCAATGGAATCACGACGCATGGCTGCTGCAAGTTCACGCTGGTGGCTCTGCAAGGCAGGAGCAGCAGTGGACTCGGGCAAAATGTTACGTTCTACCAGCTCGTCTTTTCGGGACGAGAAGCAATGGCTTTGTTCAGGCTGTCTGTAAGTTGGTGACGTGCTAGCTCTTGTTGCTGAGCATGCAGAGCTCTGTAATCCATTAGTAGTCGTCTGATGCTAACTCGGCCAAGAGAAACATACGGTGCAGCATTAGTCTTGAGAAGAATGTGCTTTTCCCTCAACTCGTGAGCTTCGGGCCGGTTCTGGATAGCTTTCTCAAGACTGTTTCTACGCTCGAGAGATATAGGACTGGTAGTTGTAGGAGGCATTTCGCTCGACATGATTGATTGTTGGGTTTCACAACAAGCAGATGGTTGTGACAGATCGATTAATTCGCACAGCAGGTGTCGTGATGTGATGTTAGTGTGGACAAAGGTGACAGACAAAGTCGAGCTCGAGCTTCTTGGACTTTGTTGTCACCCGACCTAGAGGACCCTGCATGCGGCGTGCGGGGTCGTGCCTAGCAAAGGTGTCACAGGGTCTCATTTGTGGCACTGCTACTGCTATCATCGAAGAACTAGGTAGGCATAAAGACAAGCGGCATTATCATTAACGGCTAATGTACACAAAGTACTGCTACGACGAAGCAAGCGCCGGCTAAGGCAGTCAAAGGCAGAAGAGCTCTCGCAGAAACTTGGAAAGACTCTTCCCTAAATCATTCTCGTTTCTCCACAAGGGGTCTGAATTGTCTTTTCAATTCATGGCGGAGTTGGATGGTTGCTGAGCGAAGCAATTTATGCACCCTCATCATCCTCACCAACGCGGATAGCGCCCTCGCTGCTGACACCGTGGGTCCAGAAGCCACCGAGCTCAACCTGAGTCTCGGGCATGCTCTGGTGGGTGAAGAGCAACCAGGCACCAAAGACGGGCTTGGCGAGCAGATCGAGGACAGCGTAGGCAATGATCTCCTGGTCAACGGTCATCTTGCGAGAGCCGTCGGCAATGCCCCAAACACTGAAATGATGTTAGATTGAGTGCCAAAGGTCGTGTTACAATGGTACTTACATAGGGTAGATGGTCCAGATGACAAGAGTGAAGCCAGCAATGGAAGCGAAGAACTTGCCGACCTTGCCGCCCTTGGCCATGGCGTTGGCGCGGCCGTGGACAGCGAGCATCCAGATAACAACGAGGTAAGCAATGCAGGCCATGGCGTACCAGCCCCACTTCTGAGGAGTGCCCTCGCTGCCATAGGCGGCGAAGAGACCGGTCAGAATCATGATAACATCAGCAACAATAGCCAACAGAATGTGGCCACCGCTGAGACCGGCGAGCAGAGCCAGGTCGAGGAGGAGAAGAGGGGTGGTCAAGCTCCAGTCGACGTAACGGGCCCAGTAGACCTGGCGGTAGACGTCGTGGGTGGTGTCAGGGACGTGACGGTGAGAGTCAGTGACGGTGGTGCGGTGGTAGCTGAGACCGTGGCCAGTGGCCATGGCGAAGTAAGACAGAGAAGCAAAGGTGACAATGAGAGTGGTGATGATGTGGTAGAGACGCTTGGAGATGGGAACAGTCCAAGACATGCCAACGAAGACAATCATGGAGAGGAGCATCAGAACGAAGACGGCCCACAGAGTGCGGGTACCGGTCTCGGTGACGGTCTGGTACTCGGGAAGAGAGGGAACAACAGTGGGCAGAGGAGCCACGGAGCTCGTGGCCTTGAAGGCCTCGACAGGGTCAACAATCATGGCGGCGGCGTGGATTGTAGAGGGAGTGAGTTGGAAGGAGGAAGTGGTTGAGGGGTGAGAGGAAGAGGAGCAGAGGGGAAGACGTTCTTAAACAAGGCAGCTATGAGCTCTGAGCTGCTGCGCGCGGAGCTGTCGATTCGATCGCGCCTGCCTCAAGCCTGTTGCCATGACGTTGACATGCATGCGACTGCTTCCCTTCCCCACAAGCCCGTGCTGTCTGTTTCCATGAATTCAAGGAACTCACCCAACGTTCCGACAGAGCCAATCGTCCAACCCACACGTCTATCAGTGAGCCCGTCGAGCAGAGCTGTACCGAGTGCCCGAGCTGTAGCTACTGTGTGTGAACAAAACTCTTTGCTCCATGGTTCTTCTCACATTTCTGCACGTTGGCCGGCAGCGCCCACGCTCACCTGATGTTTGAGAAAACAGGCTTCATGCAACACACGGCGGCAGCTTTCTCCACAGCGCTTAGTTGAAAATTCGGTCGGTGACATTCATGATATTCATGGCCTCGAGAGCTCATTGGCTCCAATCAAACCTGTCATGGCTCTCGTACTCGTGAGGCTCTATCGCAAACATGCCAAATTGCCCTTCTTCTGATATAGCAAAGCACATAGCCAGCTCTAGTTATGCATAGAAGCTGGCTTGCTGCGAGCTTGAGTCAGTTGGTCTATCTGCCCCCGTTTTGAGCAAGTGAGTTTTCCGAGCCACGCTTCAAGCCTCATCTCTCGTCGAGGAATATCGTTGTCGCTCTCCGCAGCGTATGCTACGCGACCAGCCACCTTCAAGTTCCTCCAATAGCAGGCAGTATCTGTGAGCATGATAGATATGGAAACGGCGGATAACGGCGACTGATCGCGATGTGGTGGAAGCCGGCGGAGCAAGGTTGTGTCTCGCAATCGCGAGACTCAAGAGTCAGGATCGAGTGCTAGCCAAAAGTGACGCGCTTGCCAAGGTGTGGGGTTCACTTCAAGATTTCTGAAAGTCAGAGTTCCTGTGAGGAAGACATCTTCAGTTCCTGTATCAAGTTCAAACAGTCTTCCGACTATCCATATCGCCCGCGCTCCTCCGTGCTAGTCAACGAGCACTCAGCCAAAGAAAGCCAAAACAGTCGCCATGTCTCTCACCACTGAGCAACAGGAAAACTTCGAGGACATCGAGAAGCAGTTCGCTGTCAAGGGTTCGCACTGCTCTGTCATGGCTCCAAGCATGCCACAGCTGACCATTTCCGACNNAGCTGTCCAGCACATGACCACCTACTGGTCTATCCTCGAGAAGGTTCCTGGCTCTAAGCTACGCCTCACCAAGATCGACGACGAAATCTACGAGCACTTCAAGAAGGAGTTTCCCGACTACGACCCCAAGGCCACCATCAACGAGGACGAGATGAAGAGTAAGGCAGGCAAGGAGCGCTGGAGAAACTTCATCAACCAGTATGAGAAGAAGGTGGATGACTACAACTTCGGCACTCTGTTGCGTTCCAACCCTGCCTTTGAGTACGGCCAGGACGAGACCATCTTTGGTACCATCTATCACCTTCGCACATCACCGGCATGTNNGGCTGACATCAAAACTCTAGCCGTTCGCATGCAGTTCTATGCACTTGAGATCTTGAGGTATGCTTTTGAACTTTGTTGTATTGAATCATTGCTCATGAAACTGGACAGAAATCGCGAAGGTCTGAATGACTGGATTTACGAGAAAGCTCAAGGCCAGAAGGCATCTTGAGCACCGGGCTTATGATAACGACTTCTGCTAGGAGGGCTGTAACTACTAGCGACAGCAAGCAACTCCACTGCTTTCTGTACAAACTATTGCAGAGTAAGCCACTGCTCGACGAACAAAGAACCATGGTTTCCGATCTACCTTGATGGTCTGATGAAGCTACGACGAAATTGCGGAGTGGAGCGGAAAGGAAAGTAGTTGTCGCACAAGGGTATCGGAGTTCAGGCGCTAGAATCTGCCACGCAGAATCCAGGTAAATTCGCGGTAGATCTTTACAGTTTGGGGACACATGGTTGATCATGGAGAGTGACATCTTGGAGAGGGGTTAAATAAGGGGTGATGTTGCGTCTGTCAAAGCCAGAACAAGAACAATAGTAACGCGACACATTCTTCACACCAACCGCCGCAAACTACGCCACTTCACTGTACCGACTGGGTAATCATTATGCGATGGCTCCGGAAACGTCTTTTCTAGAACAATCGCAGCAGCCACAAGATCTCTGTACTTCGTTCCGAGCCTTCGAGTGTGCTACGCACCTATCCTACCAGTCTCCCTTCTCGCTTCAACGCTTAGATGCCCAGCATATCAAGATCAATTCGCTCTAGGGAGACCAAATCGGTTCAGGAACGATATGCTGCTGCGAAAGATCGTCCTGAGAAGGATGCGCCGACCAAGAAGTTAAAGGACCATGGTGTACAAACAGTGCCATGGAGAGCTTTGTTTTTCTTCACCACCAAGTCACATCTGACATGCCTATTCATTGGTCTCGCAGCGGCGCTCGCAGCTGGTGGTATTGGACCAGCGCAGTCATATCTTCTTGGTAAAGCTTTCAACGCATTCACCAATTCCAGCAGTCCTAGTGCTGTCCTTACCAGTGTCACTAACTATACTATCTACCTCCTTGCTCTCGGGGTTGGGAGTTGGCTAGTGCACTTTGTCTTCTTCTCGGCCTGGCTTGCATTTGGAGAGCTTCAAGCCAATAGTGCCAGGGAAAGGCTGTTTCTGGGCATGCTGACCAAGGATATTGAATGGTACGATATGCGCAAGAACGGAATTGGCGCATTGACACCTCGTCTACAAGCGTAAGGGCCACCATTCCAACTTGCGATGGAAGATGGGTTCGCTGACGATAGCAGACAGATAAGAGACCTTCAACTCGCTACCGCGCAACCTTTTGGTGAACTGGTAACGTCAGGCGCGGGCGCAGTGGCCTCTTTGGGACTTGCTCTGTACACTTCTTGGAAACTCACTCTTGTCATCATCTCGACTACTCCTGTCATCGTTCTTATCATCGGCTACCTAGGATCGTCCATGCAACAGTCGGTCACAAAGCAGCAGGAGAAACTCACGGAAGCTCTCAAGTTCGTGAACAACTCCATCAACGCCATCGAGACTGTCAAGTGTTTTAACGGACAAGAACACGAACTAAGCAAATACTCGTCTCGCCTCAAAGAAGCCGCGAGCTGGTACTACCGCGTTGTCAATGTCAATGCCCAGCAATTCGCCTTTATGGGTTTTATGACACTAGCGATGTTCGTTCAGGGCTTTTACTATGGCGGTGTCCAGGTTGACAAGCACGAAAAGAACACGGGAGACGTCGTCACAACCTTCTTTTCTGCAATCAGCGCTTTTCAGGCCATTTCCAGCGTTCTGCCACAGATGATAGTGCTCCAGAAAGGGAGGACCGCTGGGTCAACTCTCAGAGCCATCATGGCACAAATGGCGAAAGATCCAAATGCTCTGCCGTCGCCTCGGCTTTTGAAGCCAGACAGATGTGATGGCAAGATCGAGTTCCGGAATGCAAGTCAAACACAATGCGCACCTTACTCTCGTTACTAACAGCTCCATAGNGTGTCTTTCGCTTATCCAGCGCGTCCAGACCGAATGGCTTTGAACAACGTCACTTTTTCCATTCCAGCACACGACACTACGTTCATCATCGGAAAGAGTGGATCTGGAAAGAGCACCTTCAGCCAGCTGCTCTTGAAATTCTACCCAGCAGCATCGGGCCAGATACTCTTCGATGGGTTACCTCTAGACTCTCTGGATCCCACCTGGCTCAGAAACCATGTCACACTTGTTGAGCAGCACAGCATGCTGTTTGAGGACACCGTGTTCGAAAACATCGCCATTGGAACAGAGCATCGTCATGATGTTTCGCGTGAAGCCGTGACTGGTGCTGCTGAGTTTGCTCTCTTGCTGGCAATGATCAATGACATGCCTCAGAGATTTCAAACCATGGTTGGTTCAAAAGGCGGAACTATGAGCGGTGGACAAAGGCAGCGAATGGCTCTCGCTCGAGCATATCTGCGAGATACGCCTGTACTTATCCTGGATGAGTCTACAAGTGCACTGGATCAAGTAAGTCGTTCATTGATAATGGAAGCAATCCGTCGATGGCGCCGTGGAAAGACGACTATGATTATCACCCATGATATCACTCAGATTCTCCCCGATGATTACGCAATGATCTTCGAAGACGGCGAGCTTGTACAAGAGGGTCATCGCCATCGCATGGAGCAGATACACAATTCGCCTTTTCAAAAGTTCATGTCTTTTGAGGCTGTTGCCGCGCCAGGTTCTATAGAGATTCAAGTCGGCATGGANAAAGAGCCGGATGAAGTTGTAGCAGATCAGAACCCCACCGACGACCCATTGGAAGCTCACTTGCATGCTGGCGAGAACCCACGCTATTCTTATCTGCCTGCACTTTTCGCGAACAGACACACAAAGGCAGCGTTTCGGGGAGCATATGGCTTTGCTACTCCACTCAGCGAACTTGGCTCGCCGAACTCTCAAACCACACCTGGACCATCCTCGCCTACGAATAGGAGGTCCAGCGGTAAAGACTCTACTATCTCGTACGAACTACGAACCGATGAGACCACTCGGCAAAGCAACAAAAGTTCTACTGAGCGAAGAGAAACAAACAATAGGAAGTCTATGGCGCCTGAGCTTCTGTACAAGTTCGTAGAGTCGACCGGAAATCTAGCTGCTCGAGCGCGTCTTACTTCGGGTAATTCCAGGAGAAGACGTATTCCCTCTGATGGATCTATACCTGCTGTCGTTGGTGGCACCGAGATGCAACCTCTGTCAAAGTACAAGAAGAAAGAGGAACCCGAAGACAACCAGCAAACATTCTCCCTACGAGCTATCCTTGGCACCATCTGGCCTAGTCTGGACTGGTATACGAGAGTCATTCTCATCATCGCTTTGGTTGCTGCCTCCATTAATGGCGCATGTACTCCAATCTTCTCTAATATCTTGTCGAAGCTGATAGGAACTTATGGCAAAGGCGGCAAAGAACAGCATACCGCTACGCTTTACACCGTCTCGATCCTTGGTATTGCGGTAGTAAGTGGCGTAAGCAGCTACATTCTGCATTTGCTCCTAGAGTATGCTGGTCAGGTATGGATCAATACCATGCGTGAGAGATCTCTAGAACGTATTCTCGATCAGCCTCGTGATTGGTTCACTCACGAGGAAAACTCTGTTTCGCATGTGATGGAGGGTTTAGACCGGCATGCAGAAGAAATGCGCAATCTCCTAGGCCGCTTCGCCTCATCCCTCTACATAGCGCTTGTTCTGAGTATTGTCGCTCTCGTCTGGGCTTTGACTGCACAATGGAAGCTCACCCTCATCGCAATTGCTCTCGGGCCCTACGTATATTTCGTTACCAAATCCTTCAGCACTATCAGCGGAAACTGGGAGGGTAGAAGCAACGACGCGGCTGAAGCTGCAGGAGCAATATTCACTGAAACATTCACTAACATCAAGACTGTACGAGCCTTGACTCTTGAACCTCACTTCCGAGAGAAGTACTTCCACGCGACCAAGAACTCACTACAAATTGGCTTCAGACGCTCTATCTATACCGGCTTTTTCTTCGGTATCTCGGATTCTTCTGGAATTTTTATCATGGCACTTATGTTCTATGCTGGAGCTAGATTGATACGAGATGGTGCCAGCCCAACGAATATCGTTGAAGTTTTTGTACAGCTTATCTTAGCGATCACAAACGTGAGCCTTTACCTGGGTCTCGTGCCACAGATAGGTCTTGCAAAGGACTGTGCCTCTCGCCTTCTTCGACTCTCGACATTGCCGAAAGATTCGCATGAGCACTTTGGTAACACGCAGATCACATCGATTGGTGATATTGAGCTACATAACCTGAGTTTCTCGTATCCCTCTCGTCCAGAACAAACAGTACTCAAGAACATCAATCTGCTCATACCCGCGGGCGAGACTACTGCATTGGTAGGATCTTCAGGGTCTGGAAAGTCTACCATTGCTAGTTTGCTTTTGAATCTCTACACGACTGCAAGTGAAACGTCTGAAGTCAATGGCAAAATACCAGATATCATGCTATCAGGTCGCGACTTGAAGCATATCCATACCCCAACACTGCGTTCATTAATCACAGTCGTCTCACAGACTCCAGTACTGTTCCCTGCAACTATCGCGGAGAACATAACATATGGACTACCACAGTCATCTCCTTTCAACAACATGGCATCAGCTCGTCGAGCTGCGGCTGCAGCGGGTATCGATGAATTCATCATGAGTCTGTCACAGGGTTATGAGACCCTGGTAGGTGAAGGCGGTACGGGACTGTCAGGCGGACAGGCTCAACGATTAGCTATCGCCAGGGCTCTGGTCCGCAGACCAGCAGTCATGATTCTCGACGAAGCAACTTCCGCGCTCGACGTCGAAAGCTCGAGCTTGGTTCGTGACACCATACAAGGCTTAGTGGAGCGTGATGGCACTGGTATGACTGTGATAATCATCACCCATAGCAAAGACATGATGAGTATTGCAAATAACATCATAATGCTGTCTCAAGGGCAAGTTGTTGAGCAAGGAAGCTACGAAGGACTGTTGCGCAAGAAAGGCGAGTTTTACCACCTTCTGAGAGGAGGAGAGTGGACCGAGGAGCCGGACATGGACGACGATATTGCCGTGCATGGCCTGTCAGGTGCCATAGATTGGACAAGGGGTAAAGCAAGACCATAAGCATTGCAGTAGTGCGAAGATGGTTTCAAGATGTCATTGCATACATCTTAGAGAACCAAGATCTGACCACAAACACACAAATCGTTGAGTCCGAGAGCAGCAGGATACTTGTTAGTAATTGAACCCAACAGCTTAGGACGCGTCTCTATATTCGCGCAGTCAGTGTGGTATCGTGCCGAGAACCTGTTTTCAAGCGTCGGAAATGTGATCTTGCAAGGGAAAAAGAAAATAGATAGAGGGTGTGGTGGATGCAAATAGAAGACGTTATCTTTTGATTGGCATTGGCCCGCTCGCTAACAATGACAAGGGCTAGGAAGCTTGAGGGCTTGCCACACCTCCCGAAAGTGAGATTGTGCTCTTGTCGAGAAATAGAGTCGTGTTCATCTAGAGCTGTAACATTGCTAGAAACACGTCTTTGACACGAAACAGCCGTGTCTTTTGCTTTGATTTGTTGCTCTGCCCAGCGTGAGAAGAGCAAGAACCGGCTTTAGCATGATTATGTATAACAGTGAAGGATAGGTGTCTACCGACGCGAACTGCCAGCTTCCGAGGGTTGGTAGCCAGCCAAATCACGAAATCATGTAGAGGTGCCGGGCTGCCGAGCTGCCGTGCAGCGAACTTGTGTTGGGACAATCGTGGCAGTACATCAGATCATGATCCCGATTCAGCATGGAAGCGAAGCATGCCGCATGCCGGTAGCCATGAACCTGGACGATCGAAGTACGTGTAGTGGGCTAAATTGGCGAGCTGTTCTTGCTCTCAGCCAGAAAACGATTGGCATCACTCCGTGGAAGATTGAACGAAGCACTGACGAGAGTTTTAAGTAAACATTGATGCTTGAGCAGTCGTAAGTCTTCAGACGTGGCGTCGAAGCAAAGTGTGGTCGACATCCATGTGCATGAAGTCGCTGTAAAGCAAGCTTCTCATCTAGATCCACTCGGCAAGCACCGGGCGAATCAAATCCACGCATCTTGCTATGGTCGCAACCTTATTCTTGAATGATCCTTCGGGTCTCCAACTTGTCCGATGCATCTTGCTCGAAGTGTTAATGATCGCTCTAGATCCGCATGCTTGCCACAGCAACACATGCATATTCGTAGGATAATGGATCCCTGCTAAACATGGGTGAACTTGAATTTTTTCAATCGTCATGAGCAAGTGCTCGAGGTAAAAGACAATGCAGGGAGGCAAAGCAAACCCTCATAAAGACGGAGTCTGCTGCAGACCTGTCTTATACACTGTTCTCTTTGGTCCTGTCAAACTTCAATCGCGCAGCTTGCGCAGTCTTTCGCTTGTCCAGTTTCTGTATTCCCTTTTCATAGTATAGACACAATGGCATCACGCACGCTTCTATGGGTTGCTAGCCTTGCTTCGGTCCCCCTTACTTTGGCCGCCAGTCCGACGTACAGCGCCATCTTCCAACATCCTTTGCCTTTGGCACCAATCGCAACTCCGGCAAGGTGAGAAGCCCAGCTGCTGTGACCAAGTTCTCCGGCTAAATTCTTTNNCAGCTCTGCCAATGTCAATGGTCAACAAATAGACTTCTACGAGATCACTATCGAGCCATTCCAGAAGCAGGTTTATCCTGATTTGGGTCCCGCCAACTTGGTTGGTTTCAATGGTGTTGCACCAGGTCCGACTTACTATGTCCAGAAGGGCACACAGACAATCATTCGTTACCACAATAACCACACTGATGATTCGGTCGTTCATCTTCACGGCTCAGCAACACATTCACCGTGGGATGGCTGGCCGAGTGACGAGATCAAATATGGCCAGTTCAAAGATTACTATTATCCAAATGAGTACGTACAGTCGATTTTGAGCTTAGATCTGCTTGAGGACTATCTACATTGAGTTTCGGGCTGACTGTTCCTTCGCTGATAGNNTCAAAATGCTCGCTCTATTTGGTACCACGACCATGCAGACGGCATCACTACACTCAACTGCTTCAGAGGTCTAACCGGCACATACATCATCTACGATCCGGAAGAAGACAAACTGAACCTTCCCACTGGAAAATACGACGTCCCCCTGATGATCACCGACAAAATGTACACTGATTCGGGTGATCTCGTCGCTGTGGCTAACCAGACTGAGGATTTCGTCGGAGACATCATGGAAGTTAACAGCCAGCCTTGGCCATATCTAGAGGTTGAGCCCAGAAAGTACAGACTGCGTCTTTACAACATCGCCACAAGCAGACCTTACGATCTTCACGTGGAGCAGTCCAACGGCGATTGGCTTGACTTCCAAGTCATCGCCTCTGATTCTGGGTTGTTTGGCTCTCCAGTGGATTCTAACAATGTTGTAATGGGAATGGCAGAACGCTATGAGATCGTTGTAGATTTCTCACCATTCGCCAATCAGAACTTGACCCTGAAGAACGCCTTTAATCTTGAAGGACCAGGATACCCGCAATACCCTAACATGGATCTCGTCATGTCTTTCGTTGTTGGTGACTCTGTGAGCGATTGGTCATCAAACGATGTTCCCAGCACTCTCAATCCCAACATCAATTGGCCAGAGGAAAGAGATCAAGTTGATCATACTTTCCGATTCCAACGAGGTGGTGGTACGTATATCATAATTCTCACCTTCACAAATCCTTTACTGACCTGCTCANNAGACAATGTTTGGACAATTAACGGAGTCGATTTCAACGATGTCAACAATCGCATACTCGCGAGACCGCCTCAAGGCTCAACCCAACGTTGGAGACTGGTCTATGCTGGAGGTCCGGGATATCATCCGATCCATGTCCACCTTGTGGACTTCAAGGTCAGTCAAGGGATCATCCCGACATGTACGAACAGGGACTAAAAGTGTACANNGGTCATTTCTCGAACTGGCGGTAGCCGCGGCGTTCTCCCCTACGAATCTGCAGGATTGAAGGACATTGTGCTTCTTGAACCTGGCGAAACTGTTGATATCGAGGCACACTACGGNCCCGTAAGTCTGTTCTTTATTTGTTGCATAGGATCCGCGCTGACCCAAACTAGGTGGAATGGACTTTACATGTTCCATTGTCATAACCTTCGCCATGAAGACTCAATGATGATGGCCTCTTTCAACGTGACCAGACTTGAAAACCTAGGTTACGATAATGTCGAGTCTCTTGACAACCCTGACGACCCGCGATTCGTAGCGCAGGATTGGTCAGCCGATGCCTACTCTGATGACCAGGTACAGAGCAAGATCAATTACCTCGGTAGCCTGGGTGCGTACAACGAGCAGAGCCAGATTGTCAGTGCAGTTGCAGCATACTACTCGAACAACCCCTATCCTCCTGTTGAGACTGGAACAACTACCACTCAGGCAGCCGCACCCGCACAGACACAGAACTGGGGCCAAGCGTGGCAGAATTGGCAGAACAGTAGAGGATCTGGAGGATCTGGAGGATGGGGCAACCAGAGGGGAGGCCGACCATGGAAGAGATAGATGTTGAATCTGCCATTTGATGCACGATTAGGTTCCTGCACTCTCGTTTTCTGTCACCATTGTTTAGACCCTTCCATTCTTGCACTAATTATCCTGGCAACCATGATGACATACATAGATGCCAGTTAAAATTACATTAATATAGATTTCTCACTTGCATGAACATGCTATGGTCTGCCCAGTCCTTCCAAGATGGTTCGAGCAAGAAATATACTGCTCTAACATGCATGTTGAAGATGACGGCTTGTATTACGCTGCACTGGCAACCCTGCCCTTGGATTCTTCTACGATTCAGGATGTACGATACATGCACAAAGCACGTATGAGAAGACGAGAAGCGATGTCCTTCTGATCTGATTCACCAGCTTGCTCAGCAGTGCGTCAAGTTCTGTGATCGATGTTTTGATGGGATCCTGTCGAGACCGAGCATTTACTCCGACTATCACTCGTCTTATCCGTCCTAAGACCAGCGCATAGGGATGCAGGTTGTCGAACATTCAGTGTGGTAGGTGCAGGCGAATTCAGCTAAATCATTGCCCCGCTCTATCCCATGGAGAGCCGCAAAATCTTGATGTCGTGGTTCGAGACGATGTTGTATCTGTTTAGAAGACTGTCAAAGGAGTAACACGACTCATGTGATGGACCTTGATTTGCCAAAGCTTGTCATCCATTTTTATTCCCCGAGGCTCCGAGCACGTTCCTGCGCCGCCGGCGTCATGAATGCGGGCGGGTTCCGCACATCATTGATATTGGATTCTCGTGATAGGACGACAGTCACCCAGATTTGCTCTCACTTTTCACGCGACATCAAGCAGATGTCTCACGAGATGTTGTCCGCAATGGCATGAGACTCATCTCGAACCAGCGCTGTGTGCTCGTCTCCTATACATATCCCAGACCATGGGCGACAAAATTCAGAATAGCTAAGTTGAGGTGCATGTATGTAAACAGCATGCTTGCGCTTGGTCAAGTGATTCGGTCGTCATTGGAAACCCGGGGCCGGTCGTCCTTCGGTCTCCATCTTAATTTTGTAGGGAAGCATCTGCTCGCGAGCGAGACGAGGTTGCCAATCGAGGATCGTGTTTCGCTAGAATACCCGATTCACCAGCAGGGCAGTGCTGAAAGAGCTCGCACCTTGTCGCTCGCGAGATAGAAGCTCGATCAGGACAATCAAAATCGCTATTTTCCTTGGACAGTCAACATCACGACGTTCCCATGGCGAAGCCACGCGACAAAGATCGGCAGGGGAGATGTAGCAAGTCACCTAAGTCTTGTCAATTTCTCAACGCATCAATCATATGTAAGAATCCTGAGGCTCTACCAAGCCCTTACCTGGCACCGTGCTGACTCCATCATTTCACCATTTCTTGATCGCATCTTGAGAAGCCAACTACCTACCGTTCATGCGAGAAGTCCTGTACAATTTATCGTTCTCGTTGTAACGTGTAGACAATCTCAAACTGGTAAGATGCAGTTCTGCTTGTAAGACTTGACGAGAGGCGTTGAGAGCCTCTTGACCCCTGAGTCGAGTTGTTACCACCGCTGTATCATTGCTAGAAGAATGAGCAGAATAGTGAATATCGATATTGGAGCTACCACATACACCATTCTCGGGCACTCCAGTTCTCTCCGCGGTTCTACTCCGTGCACAATAACCAGCGTCTGCGTCATTCAATATAGCCACAACAGATCCTCATGGCTGCGAGCCTCTGCTCCATGTCAATCTCTACCATGAGATCCACTCGGGTGTCAGGACATCCGCCGGCATGCAATGGAAGGAAAAATTCGGCAGTCGAACATAATAATGCGGGCCTGCACTGCCCAGCCCTAGAATCTGGTGCAAACAAGCGCCAGATGCGTTGTCTGAATTCTGAGGTGCAGCGCCGCACGTCAGATGAATCGGTTGCTCGGCAAGAAGGTAGACAACGCAAATATTCTTTTGTCTGTTGGGGCGAAGGAGAAAGAACGCGACGTCATTCCAGGTTTGAAGATAGCATCTTTTTCTTGGCAGATCACGGCCCGCGAAGTCCTTGTTCCAGACCCGAACACCTTTTTCAACCACAAGGCTTGTCTGAAGGGGCATCAAAAGGTATTCAGCTACCACCAGTATCTTACCAATCATGTTGTAGAGAGAGAAGAGAGCAATCACATTGTGTGGACGGTATAGTATGCTCGATACGAAGATATGGACTTGCTGCATGCGACTAAAGGCAGTTCAACCCGTAAGTCTGAGTTTTCGGTCCGTCAGTCGGTCACATCGCGGACCCTTCAACGTCCACCGAGAAGGAACCTTAGGTTGAGACTGTGATCTCACTGGCATTTGCTTGTCGTGCCACCGCTGGTTCGGTGGGTACGTCTGGTCAGAAGACGGTGGGTTGTTTCCAAGGCTCTCCGGGGCGAGTTTTTCTCGTGGGCCACTTCTCCGTCATCGTATATAGCTGCTCCATCCCTCCCCAGGTCACTTTGCATTTGCATCCACCTTGTTGTTTTCCATCATGAATACCGCACCTACACATCTCAGAAACCCATCACGGAACGCCTCGACGGCCACCGCCTCTTGGACAGAACAGAATTACAAGGAAAAGGACACCGAATCTCCTCGCTCAGGATCTACCGATGATGATGCCACCGATAAGAAAGAGACCAATGTAGAGCCTCACTCACAAGGTTGGCTCTGTGGTGGCAAGCATCTTGAAGAGCTTCGCCAGAATGAGAACCTCAACCTCGACGGGCCCTTGACTGAGGTCGATGTCGACCTGCCTCTTACTCGCACACAAGTCATCAACCAAGGCGACAAGCAGTTGATCGAGCTCAAGTTCGCTCCCGACGACAAGGAAAACCCCTTCAAGTGGGGCAAATGGAAGAGACGTTTCATTTCGACCCAGCTGAACCTCATGACCCTGTTCATCGGTCTGGCCACCACTGCATACAGCTCCGGTATTGGCAGCATGGTTACAGAATTCCACCGCTCTACCGAGATGGGACAATTGGGTCTGTTCACCTTCAACATGACCTGCGCCCTTGCTCCCCTATTCCTTGCACCTTTCTGTGAGCTCGTCGGTCGCAAAATCATCTACGCTGGAGCATACCTCTGCTTCTGTCTCTGCTTCATTGGTCTGGCTCTTGGACAAAACATTGCCACTATCCTTGTCATGCGTACACTTCTCGGTCTTTTCGGCTGCGTTGGAACCATTCTCGTCGGTGGTACATTCAGCGACATGTACGACGTGCACGAGCGTGCCAGGCCCATGGCAATGTTCTCGTACGTTGCAATTCTTGGTACGGTCGGTGCTCCCATCTACGCTGGCTTCATCGACATGACCATTGGCTGGAGATGGATCGAAGGTATTCAGGGATTGAGCAACATCCCTCTCCTTATTTGCATCTTCCTCTTCTTCAAGGAGACCCGCGGTGGTGTCGCCCTTCAGAAGCGTGCCAAGGCCGTCCGCAAGGCTACTGGTGATGATCGCTACCAGAGTGCCATGGACTTCGAGACCCCTAGCGTCCAAGCTATGCTCAAGGCATCTTCAGTCAAGGCTATCTACATGTTGGCTACTGAGCCTGTTGTGTTCTTGTTTGGTCTCTGGATTGCCTTCTCTTGGTTCATTGTCTTCTTGTTCTTGTCCGTCATTCCTATCACTTTCCAGGAGAAACGCGGCTGGAATGAAGGTGTCGGAGGTCTTCCTTACATCTCCCTCGCCATCGGTGTTACTCTTGGTTGGTTGGCTCACCACATCCAGATGAGAAGATACCTCAAACTCACCCAGGACCCCAACCACAAGGTCGTTCCCGAGGACCGTCTCTGGGCTGCTCTCTGGGGAGCCGTCTGGATGCCTATCGGTCTCTTCATCTACAGTTTTACTCAGTACGGATACCTGTCCTGGGTCGGCCCTACCATCGCCCTTGCCCCCATCGCTTTTGGTGTTTACTTTATCTTCGAGTCGACCTACAGTTACACTGCCGATTGTTACGGAGAGAGCTCATCCTCAGCCATTGCTGGCCAGGGTCTCATGAGAAACACTCTCGGTGCCGTCTCTCCTCTTTTCGCTTCTCAATTCTTCCACAATGTCGGCAGCCAGTACGCCGGTCTCATCTTGTCGCTCATTGCTTGTGTGCTCACTCTGGTGCCCTTCGTGTTCTACAAGTACGGACATCTGATGCGCGCTCGCTCGAAGCTTGCCATCGTCTATTAAACAGACATTTGGCGTCTGTCATGATATCGCATTGACACTTATGGCATTTAGCGATTGGCGTTTCGGATTTATTTTTCTATAATATGTACCTACGGGCTGTTTTATGTATGACTACGAAGGATTCTTGATTAGAATAAAAGTCACGCTGTCGAAAGACTACAATAACAACAAACAATTCACAATCAATCTGTTGATCTGCACGTGCAATGTATGCTGGATATCACTTATTATCATCTACTTGGATAGCTCCTGTCAGACTATGTGGTAGCAGTTCGGTCAGTACAATACAAAGCTTGAGGTAGGCAGCCTAAGGAAACACAGAAAGACCGAGAACACGAGTGATGGGGGTCGAGGAGATATGCAACTATTATAAGAAGAGCTACGTAAGATATGGAAGCAAGAGATGCAGGGCGAAACTTGGCCTATGCGACGTCCCGGTGCTTCATGTACGCTGTGGTTTGTTGAATGATTCGTGTCGTCGTAAAAGAGGCTGATTAGAAGAAAGCTTCAATGGTCATATCGTTCGTCGTCAAGTGCAGTATCATTCAGCTTCAAGAGATGTACAGGCTCTTCAGACGTAGTAGCGTCTGCTACTGCTGTGGTGGGATCGGCGAGGGGAGTTGCGTCTGTCGTAGCTACCACGGCTGGAACGTCTTTGACCGTGGCGAGTGCTGTGGTACTCCTTCTTAACGACGACTGTATCGCGATCACGGTGGTGTCTGTGAACCAGAAGGGCAAGAAGCTGAAGAGATGTCAGTACTTGCTAAGCAGGAAATATAAAGCCATACGGGCAACTTACGAATGTAATGAAGAAGAAGATGATGTTCATGATGGCGAGAGCAAAGCAGGCCTTGAGCATGGCACATGTCTTGTTGATATGGAGCGCCCAATCGCTGCCACTCTGACGACCGTAGTAGCCGAAGGGACCCAGACTGAGGTAGATGTTTCCGCTGCTGAAATTGGCACAGTCATAATTCGTTATGCCGCGCAACTCATAGACAGCGGCAATCAAAGTGCCAACAAATGCAAGGTCGACCAAGGCGACAAACAAGGCAGAGTGCCGAGCGCGCAGGTAGGTCACAAGTGTTGCAAGAGTCCATGCTGCTGCCAGAACCGACGTGATGAAGAGCAACAGAATGTAGGTAGGTGTGAGCTGGTTGTTGACGACGAAACCGTGGACGAACCACGCAAGCATGCCCAAAATTGGGATGAGGGTGAGTATCTGCGCGATGCGGAATGAGAGGAAGAGGAAGCCTGATAGTGCCATGTTCGCAATTGGTAGAGTGCGAAAGACTGGTTTGGAGAAAGTCAGAGGAGGCTCGCAAAGAGGAGCTTGTCAGCACGGTTGCAAGTCAAGGCGAGAGGTTGAGGTAGCACGCAGCAAGTATGTGAAGTGGTCACTTGCTTGGTCTTATGAGGGAGGGAACACAGTCAGTATTTGTACAAGGTGATGACGACCACTACGACGACTCGCACAGCAATCAGAGACAGGAAAAATCTTGATTACAAAGGCTGGGATAATATATTCTATGCAGCCAACACCTCTGCATCGCTCTTGGCCTCTTTGATGTGATCTCTGGCCGACAGCGCGCGGGGCTGGCAAGGGTGTGAAAGCATGGAAGGTGGTTGGGGGAATACGGAGAAAAGCAGGAAGTCGCGCCTTGGGCTGGCCAATCGCAAAAAGCCACACTGCACTAGCCTTGCTTCACATTCTCTCTCTGCCAGCATCTTTTCCTTCTATATTCCTTCACTTAACATGCTTCACTTGTGAAACAGCAATTGTGTATCGCCATATACGCAGTAAGTCTTCTCGCGACGATCAATCAGGTCGCTAAGTATGTTATCGTACGTTTCGGCCAAAGTCATGCTACAAGGCAAGCGGCCTCATTGTTGTAATACCTTCTCTGTTGCATGTTTGTCTTGTTCATTCACTGCCATACTGCACACTTGCTCAATTCAGTCCATGTTGAAAATGTTCCCTGCTTTGTCACCGAAAGAGTTGGCTTGATGGTATCTTCGTCCTTCCTATAGTACTGCTAGGTGCAGTTGGTAGCAACATCTCCGATCTTCGTAGGTAGAACATTGAGCAGCCATTCGAGATTCATGTGGATAGAGACCTTGACAAAGGACTATATTCGGACAGTCGTTGGATCGTGGGTGATGATTTGCTTCACTGTCCGACAAACTTATTGTCACATTTGAGAATTCCAACCACCACTTCCTTCACCGCGCGCATTTGTTTATACGCTAAGCTGTTATGACGATAAGTGCGATAAGACGCCCATCGAGTTCCACGCGCACCATGGCAAACACTCACAATACAGCCAACTCGCTTGAGGCCAACATGGTCCACCCTGCACTTCGCAAGGCCACTGACCTGGTCCCAGCTGAGCCTTGGATCTCTGACATGGCCTCAATCAACTCTCTCATAAAGGACGGCATGACCAAGGATCTGCTGCTTGTCTTCGAGGGTGAAGCAGATGGAGTCAGACGCTATAATGGTTTTGTAAGCACTCAACATCTGCGCTTTGCATTTGTCCCTACTAACTTCTTGAAGGATGACCTCTGGGATGACAAAGGCGATTGCAAAGTCAAACTGGGCAGTCAAGACCTCTGCTTTGACAGCAAAATCATCTTAGGAACCAATTCACAAGATCTTGTCTCACTGATCTCAGGTAAGCTCGGCGTCATGTACCTCATAGACAGTGCGCTGACTACGCTTTANGAATGTGTCTGCGANAAAGGTCGGCACTACCACTTCAATGTGCCTTCTCTCGGTCAAGATATGGAGAAAGTCGAAAGATACAACCTTGCTATTCGCAACTTTATTGCAACCATGATCCGCAAACCCATCATCGGGTGTACTCTGATGTCTGCTCTGGAAGACCTGCAGATCATCGTAAAGCACATCTTCAAGATGCAGTATCAACCAGACAGAGCTGCCGATTTTGTCCGAGATTATGTGCAGGAATCGAAGCTTGACAACTTCACCAACAGACCTGCTGATATAGGCAAATTCCTGGCATGGACAGAAGAGATCCGTTGGTCGAGAGCCTTCGTCGAGACTTTCGCTCACTGCGTGGGTATGCTCAACTGTGGAGTCCTTGACCATGAATCTCTGGATGCTCTTTCACCAACCACACGAGCTCTTCTGGAACACAGCTGCACACACATGCACTATCGCCTGTCATCCACCGAGATGCACATGACCATGTTCGGTATCAACGCCGATATTTTGACTAGGCTCGAGCATCATGCTGGTATCAAGGAGTCGCTCCTGGCCTTCCAAGACTTCCTTCGACAACACTATGCCCAAATCTACGGAACATGGCCGCCGCCTGTACATCAGAACAGCGGACACTGGTTGACTCGTTCAGTGGCTCAGCGCTTGCAACAAGACTTTGGCAACCTCTACGATCTACTTATCGACAAGAACGTCCACAGTGGAGTGACTACTCCCACTCGTGTTGATTCCTTCAGCTGTACGCTTGATCGTAGACATCTTTTGGCATCATGGGACCGCCAGAACGGTTTCAACTCCCTGCAGAATTCAACTCCCAAAGCCCCGGACCAGTCTCCTACTATAGTCGTAGAGCAAGAAGAGGAGAAGGGGGCCAGACGTTCGTCTCTCATACCCGCTGTTCAGAAGCACCGTAANAAGGCTCCAGACCTTTACAACATCTACGCACGTGCTACAAACACTGAGGCGCATCGTAAGTGATCCGATGGCAACACTGTCTGTATAGGCTAACCTGACCAAACAGTGTCGCCGTTCTGCAGAGCCTTCTTGAACCACGAAATCTCAACCAAGCACCAACAGATGAACACGCACGAAGGTCGTCTTGGACGTTGGATCATCGTTTACTGCATGATGCAACTCCTTTCGAGAGTCGCCGTCGACATTCAGGGCCTTCGCTACACCTTGGGCGTGGAATATCATCTCAATGCGGACCTCGACGGCACCCCACCATGGAACATCGACGACTTCCCTACAACCATGCGCCCAGCCGGTCCTCAGTACGCTTGGGCTGCATTGTCCGCGAGAGCAAGAGCCACCATGCCGCCTCGTACCCCTGGCAGTGCTCAGAAGAAAACAACCAAGGCCAGACTCAAGGTTGTCCACCTGGCTGATGGTCGAGTCATGCTTCAAGACTCTGATGGCCATGTTATCTTCAGGTAGATGACACGGCTGTGAGCGAGAAGGGTTTACCCTCCTCATTCTGATCTGACCGATGTGCGAGAAGAGACGAAGGAAGACATGGCGCATCAGGAGAACTGTTGCTGAGATGTGGGTCACAAGACTAAGCATAACCAAAACAAGAGTCCTTCAGGAGCGAGAAGCAAATTGAGACTTCTCGTCCAATATGGAAGGAACCATCCATGTTCTTACTGCTTGTAGTTAGACCGAAGTGGCTCTTGCCCTATCTACTGAAGTTCGAGTGATTTCCAAGATTCTCGTGTGTCATGAGTAATAGTCAGGTTGCTATCTAATCCTTCCCTTTCCGGCAATCTGCTATATCCGTAGAAGACTGTCGATATCGACACGACGGTAGTAAGAAATATGTCCAAACTCTATCCAGTGCTGTGCTAGGCAGTCAGGGGATATAAGAATGAGCTGAGAAGGCATATACTCGTCTGCGAATGGGAATCATCAGCACTATTTTTTATGGTTGTTGAGCGAGGAAGACGTTCTTACCTCNNCTGTGAAGCCTACTCCAGCAATGTGACCGGCACTCCTGACAACCCTGGCACCCCGGAAAGCCGCTTCATCTGCAATACGTACAAGACCGCCATCACTTATATCAGGAGCGATGAACGTGTACTCTCCACGCGGCACATTGGGATCGCCTGTCAGCTTGATAGCCTCGATGCGTCCACTGTATATGTCCTGTCCATCGGTAATACCTGGTGAAGTTGGCGTAAATGATCCGGTGACGGAAGACGTGCCAGGCTCAGACTCCTGGTCTTCTTGTGCACTTGCGTAGCTGCTGTCGCTGCTTTCAGAACCATTGCTATAGCGCCGATATCGACCAGTAGCGAGCCACTCAAGCATATGGTTCATTTTTTCCGGCAAGGGGATCTCTTCGCCTTTCTCTGGCTGCACAACAAGAAGGAACTCACAGCCGTGGCCACTGTAATCACCACACCAGATGCCTTGCCAGGGCTTTTCTTGGGTAGGAACATAGCAACTTGGCGGCAAAGTTCCAAACGTCGAAACCTCTTCGCCCATGCGCACCGTCATGGCTTGGCCACCAGCATTCATGAGCGTTGGAGCAAAGCCACCGAACCCAAGAGCAGTGTGGATGCGATCAGCAGCACCCAAGGCCATTATTGAGCTGCTGTGACGGCGGCCAGAGAATTCAACCCACTTCCGCAAACGAAAGGTGTTTTGACTGACCTCGTCCAGAGTTGAAGGTCGGTGCGAGAGTGCTTGAAATGATCGAGTCGAAGCATTGCGAGTTCGCGATAGAGCAGGGATCTTCAGCGGTGGCCAGACTCTGGTTCCAGGGCCTATGGCGACCTCTGGAAGGTCGCGTGCAAGCATGAATGATGTGTAGAGGCCGGGTGGAGCAGAGCAGTTCATCATGATCTCACGAGACAGCAAGGGAAGGGGTTGGCTCCCATGGTCGTCATATTGGTCAGAAAGATGTGCTTGAGTACGTGGGTTTCCAGGATCAAGCTTCAAGACAGGTGAGTTGAGGTCTAATTGGACTTTGGGGTTGAAGGTGTGGATGGAAACATCTTCATCGTGCTCCCAGTGCTCGAACTTGCGGACGCCAGGCTCGGCGACTATGGCATATGCTTCGATACATCCTCTGCGCGAATCATAACGAGCAAGCAACAGCTTGCCGTTTGGCTCACTGTCCGAAAACCAGATTTTATGTCGGCACAGAAACCAATAAGGATGATGAGTAATGTATAGATCCCGGAAAGATGGTAGAGGAGCTGCGCTGGTCAAGGGGTGCGGAATCTGGCCGTTGACGTGCTGTTGCCACAGAGAATCACTCAGAGCATGGTTACGAAGAAAGCGGCAGGTCAGCGCCAGATCAGCCAGACACGTCGGCTCAAGAAATCGAAGCACGTTTTGAATCAGCTCAGCTGGCAAACTGAATAATCGTGGTACCAAGTTGTCTTCAGCCATGGTTGTAATTGATCAAGTCAAGTCGTAGGCAGAGCGGCGACAACGGCACCACCGAGTCGTGTAGATAGAAGCGTCACCTCCGCCCTTGCACCACCTCGGCACCTTCCATTTACGGAATGCTACGTATTCAGACTGGGACGACTAATAGAAGGTTTCTACTCTTCACTTCTCTCTTTGCACTTGAAGATAGGAAAATGATTTGTACGTGATCATGCTGCTTCAAAATGTTAGGGAAACCAAGGATTAATCGAAGTCATGACATTACAACACGGGGTTCGAAACCCACGACGACATGCAGTCAAAGTGCTGACACCTATGCTGGTCTAGTCTAATGCTAAGCTCTCTGAGTTTGCCCTTTCTTTCCAACAGCGCTATGCCTTTACAATCACTCCCAATGCACGCACTCGCTATCAAAAACGCTCGCTTATCGTCCCTTACTCTTCTCATCATACTTGTAGTCTTCCTCTAACGAATCGTTGCGGCGTCAAATGCTGGAGTGGCTTCTAATTCAGCATTGCCATGCTCCTGATCGTCAGACACTGCTTGTGGTGTTGAAGCACCGGCTGCTTGTTCCGACTTCTCGCCCGAAGATGAAGACTTGGGCTTCTCAACCTTTGCTGTCTTAGGCTTGACGGGAGCCTTGGGTCTGACTACAGAAGGTGTTCGCTTAGGAGGGCTTTTGACTTCAGTCTTGTCGTGCACCTTGCTGGCCGAGCTCGCGGTTGGTCTCATCATACGTGCAAGGAAACCATCATCAGGGCCTTTGGAAGCAGGCTTGCTTTCGGTCTTCTTGGGGGCGCTGGATGTCGATGCTAGTGATGATCGAGCTGCGGGCTTTGCAGAGGCTGCAGGAGCACGCGCTTGAGGACGGTTGGCTACCGCGGGCTTGGAGACAGACACTGAAGCTTTGGAAGGCTGGGAGTCTTGTCTTGCTGCTGAAGCGGCAGTTGGTGCAGTGAGATGCGATGACACCTTGATTGGTCGGGTGGGCGATCGAGGCCGGGTGGGTTTAGACTGAGGAGATTTGCTGATAAACGCATTAGCAAACCTGGCATTNNGATGGATCCTGCATGTTTCGCCTCACGTCTTGATAGAAGCAGCGTCAGGCTTCGACTTAGCCTGGGCAAGCGAAGAATTGCTAGGCTTTCGGACTGGAGGCTTGGGCGAGAGGGTAGACGATGATTTGGTTGCTGGTGATTTCTTGACCGGCGTGGGTGCCGACGCTTTCTTGACAGAGGTTGGCGTTTTGGGAGAATCTGAAGCTTCAGCTGATGGCTCGGGCGCGGTTGCGACGATGTTGGCGGGTCTATGAGGCACAGAGGCAGGGCTTGCGTCGGCGGCTGTGACAGTGCCACGACGGGCGCGTGAGGGAAGCTCTGTAGGCGGCGCCGACTTGTCGTCTGAACTAGCGTCAGGAGTAGGTGAGACGAGGGAGCGATCAGTGAGATCAGAAGGCTGCATGGATCCCGGCTCTTCTTGCACGCCAGACANCCTGTACACTGACTTAGCATCTGGAAAGAAAGGGGGCCAGGTTTAGCTCCTAACCGGCTTGTCAGGATTGTCGGCAGGCATGTCATCAGCAGGTAGCGTCATGGGTTGAGCAGTGTTGCTGTCTGTAGTCTGGGTGGCGGCGGCAGGCTCAACCACATCCTCGGTCGAAACCTCGTCTCGGAGCTTGCTCTGGGGCATTTCACCATTACCATGAGCGATTTGTCCAGCGGCCATGTAGTCCTTGGCCTCGACTGCAGGGGTGGTGACGGCGGGGGTCTGTTCAATAGCAGCCTCTGGGATCGTCTCTGCCACCATGGGGTTTGAGCCCCTGCGTTCTTCCTCCTGGCTCATACTCTGCCTAAGGTTGGCGACGGCATTGCTGCCATCATCCAGACTGAAGCTGTGGCGGCGGAGGCTGGCAGAACTCTCTTGCCTGGACTGATACTCGTCCTTTGTCTTTTGCGGATCGATGTCCATGGCAGGGCTCGGGCTGTTTGGGCTGCCGTGCTCGACAGAGACGAAGCTCGAGCGGACCTTTGATAGGGGACGGTCGCCGTTGGAGGCTGGGGACAGATGGCCGTTGGAGCGGCCGCGGTCAGGCGAGGTAGAATCGGTGGATGTGGATGTGGTGTTGTTTGTGTTGTTGTTCTCGAACATGGCGAGCAGGTTGCGTACTTGGCTGTTGGAACGATTTACCGACATGGCTGTGGGCACCGAAAGGTAAGCATTTGTGTCTGGCCGCATTGGAGTCTTTTGAGTCTTTCAGCCAGGGTCTCGAGATCAAGGTTGCTGTTGATTGCACTCGTCGGTCGACAAATATGCTGCACGAGCCGCTTCATCTTATGAAACGAAACGCTAGTCTGTGTGCCAGGGCTGCTGCAATTGGACCTCACTTACACTATGAAAATCACCAGAACATTGACATGCCAACAGGGAAGCTCTGTCTGGTGGGTTTGAATGTGAATTGAAGAGGGAGACAAGACTTTCTTGGAGCTGTCGACTTGTAACTATTCGCGTGTCCTGAGCCATCGAAGTTCCACATGTTGCCAAGCCCTTGGACGTCATAGTATGCACAGACTGACTTCCACCTTGCTGTCTCGTGCAGGCCAGATGCTCCTTGTGAGACGAGTTTGGCTGCTGTTTTATATCCTTCTATGTGGCTCTATATCTGTCTTGCACAAGTAGGTCGTGTGTCAAGCCTACACCAGCCGGAAAAGCTGTGCAATCTGGGCCAATCAATTTGTCGTCTCCTTAGATAGATTGCTGCGTGAAACACGTCCAAGGCCAATTTCCTTCGAGAACATGTCACATTCAACCTGCCATCTGTCTGCCGTGTGCTGGTGACGAATTCGAATGCACATGAACTTGAGCTCATGCAGGTCAGCGCTCTCGTCAAATGTCTGGCACAAAGCACGTGTTTCTTTGCACACTGGCTTTGTTCTACCCACACAGGCGAGAACCTTCTGGAGTGAGCACTCTCGATTCAGGTACACCACCTCTTCCACTCTCCGCTGCTGTCTTGTTGTTCCTTGAAACACCCAACCACCTGAAAGTCCTAGGTAAGACGACAGACAGGTACAAGTAAGGTACAAGTACACACGCGAAGCCGTTGACATCGGAGCGCTGCCGAAAGTCAATAGCCGGATTGTCGGTCCCGGGTCCCGAGCCAGCCATTGTCCTTGACCACACGTTCGTCCACCACTCTTGGTCAACAGACTCGCTGGTGTGTCCGCTTGTCCATAGCTCTCTTGAACAGCTGTCTAGATACCATGGCGGCAGCAGTCTCTCCACAGCCCTCGACTGCTTTCGATCTACGCAACACGGCACCATACACGATCCGCTTGGGCCGCCAGCTGCCGTCGTGTTCTAGTATACAGTACAATCATAAACCAGATCTCTCAGATCCTGGCAATGCCGAATCTTCGATCTCCCATGCCGCCGAGGACGGCCGAGTCACGCTCTCCTTGAAAGACGGCGCCGATGAGTACAAGTATACCGGCACGCGCCATCACGATGACGATGACTACCTTCTATTGCTCGACGAGGATGGTAAAGATTTCGTGCTAGAAAAGATTGCTTCATCCTACGCTTTGAATTTGTCTCGTGCGCCCTGGGAAACGAGCTCTAAAGTCCTGGCCGATCGATACCCGCAGTTGCGATTGACCGACGACGATGAGCACCGAGAAGACTCTGATATCGCAGACGACAATGACGGCGGTGTCTCGCTGGATCCAGCTGATGCAGATGCCGCCAATCCTTTCGATTTTAGACATTACCTGGACGTCGAAGACTCGCCTAGTCCTCACCTTCCTCCCGTAAAGGCTGCACCAGCGGCCACCCCAGCAGCATCTCAAACCTCGACCAGAATGAATACGCCGATCGCTAAATCCATCCGCAAACAAACCTCTGCGTTCGCCCCACAAACCGCCAAATTACCACCGAAGCCACGAACAAAACCAGCCCCTTCGGAGGTTGAATCAGTCTCGAAAGATGTGGCGCGCTCGCCCTCTCCAGGAACACAATCGCACCACAAGACTCAAGTTCAAGTGCCAGCTGTTCGTATCGACCGACGTGCTTCGACACGGGTTGCGTTGCCTTCGAAACCTCCGCCAAAGAAGCGAGAACCAGAAGAACTCTCGCTTGATGATGATGAGGATGATGGAGATCTGATCCTTGAAGGTGATGAGCCGGAGCATATGTCATACCATTCCAACAACTCAAAATCCAGTCTAGGCCTTGCCTTGACAAACGGACTGGGCGAAGGACCCCGAAGCTTGCGAAGCGCGGCGAGTAGTCCTGCTGGTAGCCACATCAACTCGCCAGCTCCACAACGACCAAGTCCACTCACGGAACATCGAGAAAGAGGTTATGACGAGGACGAGCTTGTCATGGACCCTGATGAAGAAGCCAACGAATACGATGACGTGGAGAGTGATGCAGACGAAGACGGTGATGTGGACGCTTTGCAGCTACCCAGTCCTGCGCAGGCGCATCGACCAAGCATCAGCGGACCGACGATCAGTGGCGACGATGATTACGATCTCGAGAAGCAAATGCTGCTGGAGTTGGAAGGAGGCTTGGACGACTATGCAGCATCTGGACAGCCAGGTGGTGCAGACAGTGATGAAGAAAGTGAAGAAGAATAAGTTGAGAATGCAGATGTGCATACAACGTAACGAAAAGTATCTCGTTCAGCAGCAGCGGTCTGCAATGATGGAAGGAAATTGGATATACAGGAACAGAGTAATTTTACAGATACCCCCATTTGCCATAGGTTTTGAGTGCACGATTTTTAGTGTCTATCGCAGACTGATCTCACCCTTCCAAGTTCCCTCGGTCAGGCCGAGTGTCTCAATCAGGTGTTGCCATCTTGGCCCACCTCTTTCCTTTCGCCTGAGATACTGGAGAAGCTTTTGTCTCTTGTGGACCAGNNGGATGGTCAGGTTGCGCTTGTTGATCTTATCAGGTCTACCTCTGCTCTCCAGGAAATCGGCCAGCGTCTTGATCTTGGCCGTCAAGATGGCGATCTGAACCTCACTACTGCCTGTGTCGGGGCCGGCACGCTCGACTTTTTGTGTGTTTGCGCTAGGGTTCTTCAGAAGGATCGATTCAGCGACCGGGGGCTTAGGAGGCAGCTTCTTGTCAGTTTGATGGCGACCGAAAGTGTCGACACAGCGCTGAATGTTGACACGAAGACGATCTTTGGATGAGCCGTTGGACAACGACACAATACGATTTAGGGCCTCGGTGGCCGTGGCGTGCTTGTCCTTGCGTTCTTGCTCCTCCTGCTGACGTTCCTGTTCCCTGCGTTGTTTCTCTTCTGGATCGTTGGTCTCGAAGAAGTCTTGCTCGGCGACGGAAGCAGTCAATTGCTCACTGCGGATAGAGGCATCCTTGATTTCCCGCTGAGTAAGGAAGAAGTTCTTGTATTCCTCGTTCTGAGCGTTCGGACCAGAAGGAGATCGGTTTGGTGAGGCTGATTCATTACGAGTGGCGGCGTGGGTGTCGTTGGTAGAAGAAGGGGTAGGAGTTGAAGGAATAGCCGTCTCGAATGACTGGACGAAGGGAGTGGTGATGCCTCGCACGGGATCACCAAGGGCTGCTGAACGCTCCTGCTCAAGAACCGTCTGGCGCGAGATGTTGGCAGCTTTGCGAGCGCGAGCTTGTGCTAGCGCATACGGATCGCGGTGTCGTCTCTTCTGCTGGACCGTAGAGGCCTGGTCTATGGATGTCGAGGCAAAAGTTCGACAGATTTGCGCTGATGAGGATGCCGTACAGCCATGTCNCTGCAGTAGATGGTTGGTACTGGCAATGTGCAGTCCTCGAACATACAACATACCATTCAGAGCTCTAAGGCTCGAAAACAGAGGAACGCGTGGCGGCATGGTTGTATCTGGCCTGGGTATAGGTTCGACTGGTCTTTGATTTTGGCTTGAACGGAGATGGATCGGCGGACTTCCTTGCCAAGCAGACTCCCCGCGACAACCAAAGGCTCTATCAGACTACCACCAACTTACAAGCATGTTGGAAAAACATCACATTCTTATGAAGAAGACAGGTACATCAGAAAAAGTTGTCGGAAACGATATCGAGGGCTATGTAATGGAATGAAGCCAAAATGGTAGTCACCCTCAATCAATAGCTGTTCACAATGATTAGTACAGACAGATATTAGACATTGTATGTGAGCTAAAGCAATATTTCAAGAATCTCCGTCCACCATGAGTAATGAGTGCATATGTCGAAACTCAGGTGTAGGCCCTTGACCACCACGAGCATCTTCACTCTTGGACCAGTGATGGTCATTCTCAAGTTTCGAGATGTGACCCTGGCCATGGTCACGGCTAAAGCCCGGGCGGAGCGCGATCGCTCCCACAGCTTGGCGCGGCCAAAATTCAGCTTGCCAGACGCGGCTTCCATCTTTTACAGTGTTGCGCCTTCCCTCTTCCCTTGTCACCAGCCCGTCGACAACTCTATACCGGTCAAGATGTCTCCCTCCAACACCCCCGCCTCCATGGCTGCTACCAGCCAAGACATTGAGATGCTCCTGGCTGCTCAGGTTCGTGCGACTGCGCAGCATACCGACTTCCTCGACTAATGTGCACAACAGTGCCACATCGGTTCCAAGAACCTCCAGGTGCACATGGAGCCTTACCTTTGGAAGACTCGCCCCGACGGTGTCAACGTCATCAACATTGGCAAGACCTGGTACGTTTGGTGATGCTGTTGCAGAGAAGCGCGCAAAGCGCAACTTTTCGCAGCTTCGAAATTTCGCAAAAGAGCCATGTCTGACCTGGATGCGCCTTTAGGGGAGAAGATCGTCCTTGCTGCCCGCATCATCGTCGCCATTGACAACCCCGCCGACATTTGCGTTATCTCTGCCCGTCCCTACGGTCAGCGTGCCGTCCTGAAGTTCGCCGCCCACACTGGTGCCTCCGCCATTGCCGGTCGCTTCACCCCCGGTAACTTCACCAACTACATCACCCGCTCGTTCAAGGAGCCCCGCCTCATCATCACCACCGACCCCCGCACTGATGCCCAGGCCATCAAGGAGGCCTCGTACGTCAACATCCCCGTCATCTCGCTCTGCGACTCCGACTCGCCCACCGAGTACGTCGATGTTGCCATCCCCACCAACAACAAGGGTCGTCACGCCATCGGTCTCGTCTGGTGGATGCTCGCCCGTGAGGTCCTCCGTCTCCGTGGCACTCTCCCCAGCCGTGAGGCCGAGTGGGATGTCATGACTGACTTGTACTTCTACCGCGACCCCGAAGCCGAGGAGAACAAGGACTCTGCCAACCAGGATGAGGCCAAGGTCCCCGGTGCCGATGAGGTCGGTGCTGGCGCCGTCGAGAGCGGTTTCGCCAACGACTGGGAGGTTAGCGGCGCCAACGCTGGTGCCTTCGCTGCCGCCTCTGGCACCGCCGGTGCTGCTGCCAACTCCAGCTGGGATGCTGAGGGTGCCGACTGGGCTGCTTCCAGCGCTCCCGTCCAGACCGGTAACGAGGGCTGGGCCTCCGAGACCAACGCCGAGACCGCCCCCGAGACCACCTGGTAAATGTCACATTATCGAGGGGGGCGAGAGCGGGTTTGATGAAACAAAAAGTCGATACAACACAAAATGGGGGATTTCAATAAGTCCGACTACGAAAGTTCAAAAGTCCATTTGCTGCTGCTCGGCCTTCCACTTCACCGTCGCTATTCTTGCTCTACTCTAGATCAAAGAGAACGGCGCTTATGAGGGAAAGATATCCACTGGCCTTGCTGCCAGTGGGGGAAAAGCCCTGTGCTGTCTCGAAGGGATGTACTTGAACGTTGCCCTATCTAAGTAGACATTGCCACTATATGTTCGCCTGTTCCTCAAGTGCCTGTTGCGTATGACTGTGACTGTATGAAAGCTGAATGATTGATCTGGACGATAGAGATGTGGTGTAGAAAATAATCAGTTGACGTGTGCCGTGGTGCCGATGTCGGTAGTCTGGCGTCCAAAAATTTGGGACATTCTTGTGGGGGTGGAACTGGCGTGCTCAATGCTCATAGAGCCACGGCCAGTCCAGACGCTTTGAGTCACCGTGCAATTGACCTTCCTGCTCACCCCGACCTTTTTGAGAGCTCCATCGCTGCTGCTGCTGCTGTGAGCCCATTCGTCGACCATGTCGGGCAGCTCAAGTGCCAGCGAGCCCACACGGGTTTCGATTCTGGGCAAGGAATCCATCATTATCGACTACGGACTCTGGAAGAACTTCGTTGTGCCCGACCTGCTGGAGAACGTATCCTCGGGCACCTACATCCTCATCACTGATACCAACATTGGCGCTCTCTACACACCTGCTTTCGAAGCCGCCTTCAAGGAACATACATCCAAGCTTGACAATGCGCCGCGACTCCTCACCTACCAGGTTGCGCCTGGCGAGAGCTCCAAGAGCAGATCGACCAAGGCCGCCGTTGAGGACTGGATGCTTTCGCAAGGTGTCACTAGAGACAGCGTTGTCATTGCTCTGGGTGGAGGTGTCATTGGCGACATGATTGGCTTTGTCGCCGCTACATACATGCGTGGAGTGCGTTTCGTTCAGGTCCCCACCACTCTTTTGGCTATGGTCGACTCTTCGATTGGTGGCAAGACGGCCATCGACACTCCTCTGGGCAAGAACCTGGTTGGTGCTTTCTGGCAACCCCAGCGCATCTACATCGATCTCAAGTTCCTCGAAACTCTGCCCAAGAGAGAGGTCATTAACGGTATGGCAGAGGTCGTCAAGACAGCCGCTTTCTGGGACGAGGCCGAGTTTGCTACTCTGGAAGAGAATGCCGATTTGATCATGAAGGTTCTGGACGACAAGACCAAGAAGGGGGAGGGCAGATTCACAGAAATTGCTCACATCCTCAAGCGCATCGTTCTCGGTTCTGCTCGTATCAAGGCCGAGGTCGTTTCTGCTGACGAAAGAGAAGGTGGCCTACGCAACATCTTGAACTTTGGTCACTCGATCGGCCACGCCATTGAGGCCATCTTGACTCCTCAGATTTTGCACGGCGAGTGTGTCGCTATTGGAATGGTCAAGGAAGCCGAGCTGGCCCGTCACTTGGGCGTCCTTGCTCCTGGTGCTGTTGCTCGTCTTTCCAAGTGCATCTCAAGTTACGGCTTGCCTACCTCGCTCGAAGATAAGGTTATCCGCAGGAGGACAGCCAACAAGCACTGTCCCGTCGACCGCCTGATTTCTATTATGGCTGTTGATAANAAGAACGCAGGCGGTCAAAAGAAGATTGTCCTCCTTTCCGCCATCGGCAAGACCTACGAGCCCAAGGCCAGCACTGTGGCTGACAAGGATATCCGCATCATTCTCTCTCCTAGCGTGCTCGTCCACCCTGGTGTCGACAGTTCTTTGAACATCTCCTGCAAGCCTCCAGGCTCAAAGAGTATTTCCAACCGTGTGCTGCTCCTCGCTGCTCTCGGCTCTGGTCCTTGCCGTATCACCAACCTGCTGCACTCTGATGATACCCAGGTCATGCTTACAGCTATCAACAAGCTCGGAGGAGCAACCTACTCCTGGGAAGATGAAGGCCGTGTCCTTGTTCTGACCGGCAACGGTGGTGAGCTGAAGGCTAGCTCTGACGAACTTTACTTGGGCAACGCTGGTACTGCTTCTCGCTTCTTGACCACTGCTGTCTCCCTCGCTAAGCCATCTTCTGTCAACCACACCATTCTGACTGGCAACGCTCGCATGCAGGAAAGACCTCAAGGACCCCTCGTTGATGCTCTTCGCTCCAACGGTGTCGAGATCGAGTACATTGGCAAGCCTGGAAGCCGCAGTCTTCCCCTTCGCATCGCCGCTGCTGGCGGTTTCGAAGGTGGTGTCATTGAGCTCACTGCCAAGGTGTCTTCGCAATATGTTTCATCTATCTTGATGTGCGCTCCTTACGCCAAGAACCCTGTGACCCTTCGTCTTGTCGGCGACAAGGTCATCTCCNNCCAGCCATACATTGACATGACTATTGCTATGATGGCTCAGTTTGGTGTTGAAGTCGAGAGATCCAGCACAGAAGCCAATGTCTACCACGTCCCTCGCAAGGCCTACACCAATCCTGCCGAGTATGAGGTTGAGAGTGATGCCAGTTCTGCTACCTATCCTCTTGCAATGGCTGCCATTTCTGGCACTACCTGCACAGTCCCCAACATCGGATCAAGCTCTCTCCAGGGTGACGCACGCTTTGCCGTTGAGGTGCTACGACCAATGGGTTGCAAGGTCGAACAGACTGCAACTTCTACTACAGTCACAGGTCCTCCTGTCGGCGAACTCAAGCCGTTGCCCGAAGTCGACATGGAAACCATGACTGACGCTTTCCTTACCGCTTCCGTACTTGCTGCTGTGGCTAAACCCAACGCAAACGGCGCTACCACTCGTATCCTTGGTATTGCCAACCAGCGTGTCAAGGAGTGCAATCGCATCAAGGCAATGAAGGACGAGCTTGCCAAGTTCGGTGTTACATGCAGAGAGCTTGACGATGGTATTGAGATTGATGGCCGCGGATTCGACCTGCAAGAGGCACAAGGTGGCATTCATTGCTACGACGATCACAGAGTCGCCATGAGTTTCTCTGTCCTCTCCACTATGGCTCCCAACCCCACGCTCATCTTGGAGAGAGAATGTGTGGGCAAGACTTGGCCTGGCTGGTGGGACCAGCTGTCTCTACTCTTCAAGGTCAAATTGGAAGGTGTAGAATTAAAACCCTCTTCCTCTGTTGGCCATTCGATCTCCTCAAGCAACCAGAAGTCAATCTTTATCATTGGAATGAGGGGTGCTGGTAAGACCACTACAGGAGGTTGGGCTTCCCGTCTACTCGGCTGGCCTCTTATTGATCTCGACACCGAGCTGGAGAGAACTGCTGCTATGACTATTCCCGACATCATCAAAGAGAAGGGTTGGGATGGTTTCCGTGAACTTGAACTCTCTCTTCTCAAGACTGTGATGAAGGAGAAGCCCACTGGCTACATCTTTGCTACTGGTGGTGGTATCGTTGAGTCAGCCGAGGCACGTGGTATCCTCACATCTTACCACAAGAACGGTGGCAATGTGCTATTGGTGACCAGAGATATCAACCTCGTCATGAACTTCTTGCAGATTGACAAGACACGCCCGGCTTATGTCGAGGACATGATGGGTGTGTGGCTCCGCAGAAAACCATGGTACGAAGAGTGCAGCAACTTCCACTACCACAGTCAGACAGTCGAATCTATGGATGGCGCCAGAGCCAAGAACACCATCGAGGACTTTGGTAGCTTCTTGAGACTTCTCACCAACCGTGAGTGTGCTTTGGAGCGCATGAGAAGAAAGAGAGAGTCCTTTTTCGTCTCGCTGACACTCCCGACGGTCGCTCCGTTCTTGTCTCGTCTCAACGAAATCTCGTTAGGAGTCGATGTCATTGAGTTCCGTGCGGACCTTTTGCAAGACCCATCCACATCTGATGGACGCCCGAGTCCAGAATTTCTTGTCGAACAACTTGCGGCTCTGCGATCAGGCAGTTCGCTGCCCGTCATCTTTACTCTTCGCACCAAAGCCCAGAGTGGACGTTTCCCTGACGGTGCTGATGAAGAGGCCATCAAGCTCTACAGAGTCGCACTTCGCATGGGATGTGACTTCGTCGATGTAGAGCTGACATCCTCGCCGGAGCTCAAGGAGTTCGTCATCTCGAACAAGCGTAACAGCAAGATCATTGCATCTCATCATGACCCCGCCGGTAAGCTCTCATGGGCCACCGGTGGCAGTGCATGGATGCCGCACTACAACGCCGCGCTGGAGTACGGAGACATTATCAAGATTGTCGGTACCGCAAAGTCGTTGGAGGACAACTTTGCACTTGCAGAGTTCAAGGCATGGGCTGCAAAGACTCATCCCGAAATCCCGCTCATTGCTCTTAACATGGGTGAGCATGGCAAGCTCAGTCGCATCACGAACCGCTTCATGACTCCTGTCTCGTCCCCTGCTCTGCCCGTCGTTGCTGCTCCTGGCCAGTTGTCAGCTGCCGACATTCGTCGCGGTCTTAGCTTGATCGGCGAGATTGAACCTAAGAAGTTCTATCTATTCGGTTCGCCTATTTCTCAGAGCAGAAGCCCTGCCCTCCACAATGCCCTGTTTGCACAGTCGGGACTTCCGCACGAGTATGGCTTGTTCGAGACTACCGAGGCAAAGGACATTGAGAAGATTATTCGTGCCCCCAACTTTGGTGGTGGTAGTGTGACAATCCCTCTCAAGTTGGATGTCATGGAACTGCTCGACCATGTCGACCCAGCCGCCAGAACCATTGGTGCTGTCAACACCATTGTGCCTACTCAGACTGCTGACGGCAAGACTATCTTGACTGGCTACAACACAGACTGGCAGGGCATGACTATTGCGCTGCAGTTCGCTGGTGCTGAAGGTAACAACGGTGTATTGAAAGAGGCAGCCATGGTTATTGGAGGTGGCGGTACCGCGCGCGCCGCTATCTATGCCTTGCATAAGATGGGTTACAGCCCGATCTACCTGGTCGGCCGTAACACAAGCAAGCTCCAGACACTGGCTGATTCTTTCGACGCTTCGTGCAATATCGAGGTCTTGAGTGATACTGAGCAAGTGTCCAAGCTGTCAGCTGACAGACACCCTGTCGTGGCCATCGGTACCATCCCTGGTGACTCGCCCATCGACCCTGCAATGCGCGAGACGCTGTGCTCATTGTTCGAGGCTGGCAACAACCCTCGTGACATCCCTGGACCCAACGACAGGGCCAAGGTTCTTCTGGAGATGGCCTACAAGCCACGCGTGACATCGCTGATGCAGCTCGCTGAGAACAGTGGCTGGAAAACTGTCCCCGGTCTCGAGGCTCTTGTCGGACAGGGTGTCCACCAGGTAAGCAATTGTTCCCAATGATATACTAGACATACCAGCTAATTCTTCTATCANCAGTTCAAACACTGGACCGACATCACTCCTCTCCATGACTTCTCCAGAAAGGCCGTGCTAGGTGATGAGGCATAGAAAACGACAAATTGATGGAGGACGATCTAAAGTAGAATCATGATCGAATCGTTCTGACCAGTGTCGGAAAAAGCATTCCTTTACTTGACCTGCCTTCTTCGAGAACATGTGATCTAGCCAGTGTATGTTTTGCTCCTGCAAAGCTTGATCTAAGGCATTCTGTGTCATGTTGCCGATAGAGTCACCCTGTCTTTGCTTTTCATCATCTCATATCTCGTCTTGATCTACTCTCAGACGCTTCTTTCCCATGTGTATGACTTCGTTGGACGATCCCTGAGCTTTTATCGACTGTTTGTTTTAAAGGTGCCCCGATTTAATGTCGTTGTCATACGTTCAAGTTCACCGTGGAATTTCGATACACTTTGGTATTGATACTCACTATCTTGACGACGACATTGTGTCCACATTTCCAGGAACAACCCAAGGAGTCGCTTCGAAAGCGATGGAACAGCATTTGGATAATTACATTCCAATGGTGAGGTTTGAAATATGTGCCGCGAGAAGAAGTGATATGGAAATGTTACGTTGATGACAGGGTTGCCTGCTAAGAGTCGTGAGCACCGTCTATCAACTCACACCACACAAGACACAGGTATTCAGACCACATCCATATCGTTAGCATGGTATACACATCGACAAAGCGGCAAAATTTAGGATGCCGAACGGCGGTTTATCCGACTAGGACATTGGAAATGTATGGAGTGTTGTTGGTTCGTTACAAGTGTCAGATATTTTTACCCTATCTAAAGGTACCAATCATGCGCTTTCAATAGCGTTCATCCAATTACGTCGATTTCGTTGATGGTTTACCAGTTGGCTCTGTTCTTGAGCTTCTCGTTCTGGATAACCTCGATCCAGTAGTTGTCGGGGTCNNTTGATCAGTTAGTAATGGATCATCTGTATTGAAAATTGGCAAAGTGCTTACCGAGGATAAAGGCAACATTCTTCATTCTGCCGTCTGTCAGACGCTTCTTCCATGAAACGTTCATGTCTTCGAAGCGCTTGCAGGCAGCGTCCAAGTCGTCGACAGAGACGCAGGTGTGGCCGACTTGAGATAGGTCAGCATATATTCGAGTTGGAAGACAAGGACAAAAGCCTGTGACATACANTCCTTGTGGCTCATCGTTGCCGTTGTGGTACTTGACGCTGTCGTCGCTCTCGGAGCCATGGTTCCATGTGAGCTCAAGAATACCCTCACGGTCAGCAATAGGGTTGACGCCATTTGCAGACTGCTCAGGGGCTTTGGGACCGTAGCTGAGGAAGTAGAGAGTGAAGCCAGCCTCCTTTTGCTCCGAGGTACGCTGCAGGGTCATGCCCATGACTTCTTGGTAGAACTTGAGTGACTTTTCAGCGTCCTTGACTCTGATCATGGTGTGGTTCATGCGGTATGTGGAAACGTCTGACTTCTTGCCCTCAGTCTCACTGACGGGGTTCTGGGAGATGATCTCGACCCAGTAGTTGTCGGGGTCAAGAGCAAAAGCGATGGAACGCATGCGGCCGTCCTCGAGGCGCTTCTGGAACGAGTAGCCGGCATCAGAGATACGCTTGCAGGCATCCTGGATGTTGTCGACGCTGATGCAGACGTGACCGAAACCGCGGTTCTCNNCCTTGCCATTGCCGTTGTTGACTGTGTAGTTGTCGTCCTTTTCGGTACCTGACGTGATGTTAGTCAAGTTATGGTATGAAAAGCATGGATTGGAGGTACCATAGTTGTGGGTCAATTCAATAAGGCCCTCGCGGTCTGACCAGTGCTTGCCGTGGGAAACAGACTTGGGGTCGTCGTAGGCCATGAAGTAGAGATCGAACTTGGCATCGGGGTTCTCCATCTTGTTGACCATCTTCATGCCGAGGTGCTCGTAGAACTTGACGGATCGCTGAGNGCTGTATATCAAGTCTCGTCAGCTGGTACTCAGGGATAGCCAGTAAAGTCTTGTGCTCACGTCCTTGACCCGGAGCATGGTGTGGTTAAACTTATAAGTCGAAGTGTCTGACATGGCGGCGGCGAGTGTACGGAAGGTTGCAAAGGAGCGTCTTGTGAGAAATGGTTGGACAATTGGTTTGAACATGACTTTTCTGAAAAGAGAATGAANCTGTTGCATGGCTGATGACGCACTGATAATACTACCCCGCACTGCCTTAGTAATACTGTAGCCATCCATATCCCTACCAGCTAATTACCCAAGCGACCAGACGACGGCACAAGTCATGCAGACCATCGCTAGCTGCTATAGCTGCACATGTCTGCCGCAGTTCACCAGAAAATCAGTGCAGGGGATCGTAGACGTGTTTCAGGAATCGTGGTATTCTTAACATGCTGTCTTTCAAGCTACTCGTATGCATATATGCCCATTCCAATGCCATCTTCGCATCTCATCTAAATTTATGAGCTGTACTTCTGACCCTGACTGCCTTTGTTGGGGCTGCCACTGCCGCTGCTTCTGGATCTGTCGCTAGGGCTGTCACTCGATGAGGCGGCCGAGCCCTCGTGTCCTCCNNCCTCTGTTGACGATCTGGGCTTGCTGACTTCTTGGTTTGCAGGGCTGACGTTCAAAGGGTTTGATGCCTGTCCAAGNNCTTGCGAGTGGTTAGCTTCTGTTGCTTTGTGCCCTGGCGCCAATTGCCTCTCTTCTCAACATGCGAGTGAGAGTCAACGGTAGAGACGTGGAAGGCTTACCTCAGCAGACTCGCTGCCAGCCGAGTCGTGCTGCTCCTCGGGCGATGTCTTGTTGGGGTCAAAGGCCGTCTTCTCGACGCGAGCAGCCTCGTCGTCAGAACCGCTCTTGCTGTACTCATTGGGCTCGGGCTTGAGCGAGTCCTTGTCCTGAGCATCCTTGCGTGCCTGGAGCTGGCATGTGTATGACAAAGGTCTGCTGATGACTCTGGCGATAGGGCGCTGGCTGAGCACGCGAGGTTGCTGGGCCAGAAGGCGGCGGCTGAGAGGTCCAGTAATCATGGTTGCTTAGGAAGCGTGGTTGTGAACGTGAATTGAAAGTGTGTCTGTTGTTGAGAAGGTCGTTGTAAAGTGGTGCAAAGAGTAGGGGAGGTCGAGTCAAGTCGTGCTCAATTCACTTTGTTGCTTAGCTCGGCCTTGACGTGCTTGTCCTGTCTTCAAAACGTCACTGGGGAAAGCTACTCAAACGTCATCGCTTTGCCAAGCTGAAATTTTGTGCACACCTCTGTGGGGATTTTGTGCATCTCAGTATTATGCTATTGACCGCCATTGAACACAAGGACTTGCTTGCCGCCCACGCTGCTAAACACATGCTATCCAAATAGTACAACCAATGAATCCCCTTCTCCATCCTGTTGTCGTCAACCACGTCACTTCCCCCTTGCTCAACCTGGAGCAAGCATGAAGGAAACTTTATCCTTAGAAGAACTTGTTGGTCGGGTCCTCAGGCATCTGTATATAGTGTCAGCTGCACTGCCGAATCGCTATGTATCATGTCTCACATACCTCGAAACCAGACAGCTCTCGCTTGATCGTTTCGGCCATGATTTCCATCTTCCGCCGCTGGATGTGGAGGACACTAAGGCGTTGCGTGCTACTAGCTGTCGTGGATGCCTTTGATCCAACAGATGTTCCCAGCATCGTGTCAGCATGATCAGATGCACTCGAGTCCTCAGGTGGATACCGTGCATCGCCGGGTGCTTCTGCTGTTACTTTGAGCTCGCGTTTTCTTCCCGGTGGTACTCCACCTTCGAGTACTAATAGCAGTTTAGGCTGCAGGTACTTGACTATCAGATTTCGGTTGTCAAATTCGACAGTGAGCGTTTCTAATGCGTCTGGTCGGACCACACGTTTTGACGGTTCGTTGGGGCCGCCTTGACTATACTGCGGTTCGAACCTTTCGTTGTCTTTGCGTTCTAGGTGTTCTTTCCAGGATATTGATACTAGAGCAACTTGATCGCGAAGTTCTTTCATGTTGGCAGGCAGGGTGTATGCCATCAGTGATCCGTTTGGAGTCATGATNNACTGCACAAAGTAAGCACATGTCTCGATCCAATGCTGTGAGTGTGCGTAGTCTTACAACCACCGCACGAAGACTTTGTGGTCAACGTTTTCGGTCAAGAGCTTGTTAAGGGCTCGTACGTTCAACATGATGTCGATTCTCTCAATTCTGTGAACCTATTATCGAATGATCAGCACTTGAACAGTTATGTCAAAGAAGGACTTCGAGCGGTATGTCTTGTGTCATTGGAAAGCATGAAATATTGATACTGGCTTGCAAGGGGCATTGAAAGGGCTGTGTGTAGAAGAGTGAGTTTTTGGGAGATTCGGGCATCGGAGTAAACATTTTCTCAAGGTCCCAAATACAAAAGAAATCGTACCTCTTTGAGTTTATACGTTGTCGGTATTAGGACTGTGGAGGATTCGAATGATGGTAGACGATGTTGGGTCGAGTGGTGAGTGAGGATTGGCGATCAAGTGAGCAGAGGGCACAAAGAGCATGTCGATGCCGAGATGCGTCAAGGGTGAATGTGAGAAACAATTGGAAAGAGTTCGGTAGATAACAAGTGCGGCAGACAGCAGATAGATAGATGCGACGCAGGCAGGTTGGCAGCCGATATACGGAGTTAGCAACTTCGACCGTGCGCATCGACTTGGATCGTGTGTCTGTGGCAGCAGCGTCACAGCCGCCGCCGTCCTTTTCTCCTCACACACAGCACGACGTCCAGTCCGTCACGACAGTCGCAACATGGCAGACTTGACATGCACACTTGCTGGAAGCACAGGCTTGGTTGTGAGTGCTGTCCTGGATCGACCACTGCAAGCCGACTAGACAAGTACACCGTGCTGTAATGAAGAGCTGCTAAACTGTCATCCAAGNGGCGGCAACATCTACTCGGTCCTATCGTCGCATCTCTCAGTCTCGAGCCTCTATGCATACGCCCGCAAAGACCTTCCCACCACCTCTCCCAAAGTCCATCCACTCGTCTCCTCTGATTCGTCCAAATGGGCTTCGCTCTATCCCCAGGCTTCATCCATCTTCTTCTCCGCTCTGGGAACAACTCGTGGTGCAGCCGGAAGTGTGGCAAATCAACGCAAGATTGACTATGACCTAAATCTCGAGCTCGCACGGGAAGCAAAGGCCAAGGGCGCAACAACCTACGTTTTGATCTCGTCGCAAGGCGCCAATGCGACAAGCTTTCTCGCATATCCAAAGATGAAGGGCGAATTGGAAGAGGCCGTCCAGCAGCTTGGTTTTGAGCACACTATCATCCTACGTCCCGGCTTGATCGTCGGCCAGAGAGAAGACTCGAGACCTCCCGAATTCGCTATACGCAAGATCGCTGGCTTGGCTGGCAAGATCAGCGAACCCTGGCTCAAGGACTTCTGGGCTCAGGACGCCGACGTGATTGCAAAGGCTGCTGTATCCGCTGGTCTGCAATGTCACGAGGGCAAAGTCCAGCAGAAAGTCTGGATAGTCGGTCAGAGCGACATCATACGCCTGGGCAAAACAGAGTGGAACCGCACCTGAACACCTGATCATATATGCATCATGACAATGAGAGGTGGGGAGACTCTGAAGCAACATTAATTCGATAACGCAGCTATACCTAACACCTAATATGCTTTTCTCCCATGCTCCGCTCCATGACTTGCGCCAGTGCGGAATATATCTCCATTTTCCGATTATGCAGCACTCAAGACCGAACCACTTAATAGTCTAGTGTTGTCTTGATGGTGTCATAGATACCTGGTTCTTGTTAGCTGCATAAACACATCAATACACGTCACAGCGTTTACTTACGTGTCACATCTGGAATGTTGAATCGNNCTATAGCAGTCAGCGCTGTGTATCATGGACAAGAACATAGCCATCCACTTACCTCGTAGATGAGGCCCATATGTGTGCTCCATCCACAGACTCTGGCAACAGGGGCCTCTAGATTCAAGAAGCATTGCTCTTGAATGGTTGCTGCCACTTCAGCACCAACTCCAGAGTTGGTCATACTTTCATGAACCACAATCGCTTTCCCTGTTCGCTTGACACTCTCAATAATTGTAGGTCGGTCCCAAGGGTAGATGGTGCGAAGGTCGATGAGCTCAATCTGACAGCCAAAGTCTGCTTCTGCCTTCTCGATGGCATTCGAGCATGTGTACAATGGGGTTCCATAGCTGATGATTGTAATGTCCTTGCCTGGCTTGACAATCTCTGCTTTACTCAGAGGGATCTCGTACGCCTCGGCAGGTACATATTCCACTGCTGCGCGGTAGAGTATCTTTGGCTCCATGAACACCACAGGATCATTGCTTGCGATCGCTGCGAGCAGCAGACCTTTGGCCTGCGCGGGTCCGCGAGGCATCACTACACGCAGTCCAGGTATGTGCGTGAAAAGTGACTCTGGAGACTGAGAATGGTACCTGCGNNACTGTTAGTATACTTGCAGGTATATTTGACGTAAAGTTACTTGCAAAGCACCTATGATTTGGTCAGCCATCATCTTGATCATTTATAATGGTTGGTATAACATACCATGTCCCACACCTCCGCAAGGCATGCGTACCACCAGACCTCCACAACTCTGTCCTTTAGCATTCACACCCGCTCTAAATCTCGCCTTCGCAGCTTCGTTGACCAACTGGTCAAATGCAGGATACACGTAGTCGGCGAACTGGACTTCAGCAACAGGCCGCATTCCTTCAAAGGCCGCTCCGATCGCAAAACCGACAATGCCTTGTTCGGTCAAAGGCGTGTTGAAAACCCTATCATCTCCAAATTCAGAGGCCAGATTCATGCNTACGCTACAACTTAGCCAAATGCACAGAAAGGCATGCATTAATATGATCTTGTACCTGCAGCGGAACACTCCTCCGAAAGCCACATCCTCGCCAAAGAGCAAAACCCGAGGATCCGTTCGGAGTGCATGTGAAAGAGCCGAGTTGATGGCTTGGAAAAGATTCAACCGAGTTGCAGTGCCATTTTTTGCTTCGGAGGATAACTCGTTACTGGCTAACGCGGACCTCGAGTTGTGATTGAGCAGGGTTGTTGCCTCGAAATCCGTTGGAGTGTTTAGTCGTGCTTTCGGCGGTAAAGTAGAGTAGAGGCGCGGTCTGTGGAATTTGATGTTGGAGATCCGAGTGGATCGCATCACTGCTCTTGTTGACATCTTGCATTCTGAATGTTAGAGATGAAGAGTACCTGCCATCAAGGTAGACGAATGCCCTCCCTGTCGGTTATAAATGAATGCGGGGTCGGTCTCATACACCGCGCCCTACGAGATGTTCATTGGCTCTCTGAGCATGAGAGCGGCTGCATAGTCATTAAATTGGGTCAAGGTACAGCTCGGTTCACAGAATAAATCGTTGTTCGTGAAGAAGAGTATAGAGCTCGAAGTACGTCCATACCAGTCTCAGACACATTAGGCCTCCAAGTGACAGACTAGACCTCACTCAGATCATGTCACTGAGATAGTCGTGCTCGAATATCGACCGTATTTCTTATTAACCACGGATATGAACTTTGAAAACTACTAGGTACGTATACATCTGCGAAAGGAAGATCTTGGAACGCCGCTATGCTTGGGACCAGTGGTAAGGAAACAAGGAAATCGACATAATGAAAAGAACAACAGTCTCTTCAACTTTTAACGATCGCCTTGGTTCAACAGAGGAGTACTGTCGCCACTACGGCTCCTGACGGAGTCGCCCTTGTTGCGGAATTTCTTGCCTGCTCGCTTCTTCTTCTTCTTCTTTTTGGTGCCCTTTGAATCATCGTGACCAGCATCATCGTGACCGGCATCATCTTGACCACGTTTGTCGTTCGCGCCGTCGCTAGCATCGGCGCCCTTTTGTTCATCTCCATCGGAAGAGCTGTTGGCTTCCAGGACCACCTTCTTCATGCCATTCACGTCAATGATGTTCTCTGTGATACTTCCGGATCGAACCGCACGGCGAGACTTGTATCCCGGACGATCTTCCATTTCTCCTAACGTAGAGTGGGATGATCCCGAGCCTCTTCTGTCCCGAGAAATAGGGCGGGAAGTGCTTCCTTGCACGACCAATTTTTGAGGCAGGTCAGGTTGTTCTTGTTCAGAAGACTCGTGGGTACCGTTTTGCTGCTCCTGCTCACGACCATGGTTCTCATTGGTCTCAAGCTTTGCTGCAGTGTGACCATCAGCAAAAGCAGATGCTTCGCTAGCGGTCATGGGCTTGGGTGAAGTCGAGTTGTTCTCGGCCTGCACTTCAGACTCTTCGTGAATAGAGGGGTTCTTGGAGCCAGGAGAAATTGTACCGTATCCATGAGCGACAGCGTGTGCTCCGTCTTGAGCGTCAAGAGCAGCCGAGCCGATGAGGCCAGCACCTATGCCGCCTTCAGGCCTGGATGAACTACCGTTGATGACGGTTTGAGGAGTGCCCACCTGACTGGACTCAGGTTCTTGTGTCGAGACAGGGGCAGGTACATGGTTCTCAGGAATGGTTCCTACACCGGGCTTGATCTTCACAGAAGTGTATTTGGTGGCCTTTGGACGGCTTGCAACGTTGCTTGGACCGAGATGTTTCAAGTGCTGACGCAGATCGGCAGTGTTTGAGCGGATGGGCAATGGTCGGTTCTTGTCACTGCTTGTGCTGCTACGTCTGCGCAGCAGAACAGTGGCCTCGCGAGATCCAGTCAACGAAGACTTACGGCTCTGACTGCTTGAATCCTTGGGACCAAGCAGATGAGTACGTTCGTCGACGTCGGTATCATCATCAGTGGCAGGGGCATCCACGACAAGGTTGCCCCTGGTGTATCTAGTGCGCGGTGCCGGTGCGATGCGTCTTATCGCCTTGTGCACATCGACAAATACATCCGACTCATCGATAATTTCNNCCTAGATTTTGTCAGTGGACGATAGAATGAAAGAAGCAGACAATACTCACTCTCCAATAAGTTCCTCGATAACATCTTCAAGAGTGACGACACCGAGAGCACCTTTGTCTTGGCCAGGAAAGTCTGATACGAGAACCATGTGGGACTTGCCCTCCTGGAAGAAGTTGACAATGTCCAAACAGCTTGTTTCGGGCTTGGTCTCAGGGAGTGTGGCAAGGGCGAAATCGCGAACGCGCAGGCAGTCTTCAGGGTCATATGTGATGAGAATCTTGACCAGCAGCATGCCGATGAAGTTACGAGTGTTTTCAGGAGCGTAAATGGGAATTCTGGAGTAGCCCTGAGACAGGATGGTATCCATCATCTTCTCGTCGAGGACTGTGTCAGCCGACATGGTGAAGACGTCACCCATAGGAGTCATGATGTCGCCAACAGGCTTGTCCTTGAGGTCAAGAACAGCGCTAATAATGGTAACTTCGTCTTCGTTCAGGCGGTCGGAGGGAGTAGTGCCCAGAGTCTTGTGAAGAGTGACAAGCGTCTTGAGGCCTGCCTTCTTGTAAACGGTGCCGTGGTCCTCACCAAGCAACCAGTCCAGGAGTTTTGCAGTGGGCCAGGCCACCGGGGCCATGATCCACATGAGGCCCAGGACGAGAGGAGACATGGCAGCGCCAATGGGAAGACCGAAACGGACACAGATGGATTGAGGGACGACCTCGCCGAAGATGACNNTGCAGCTTGTCAGTATCTGTGTGTAGGAAGCTGTACACAGGGTAGGGCACATACCAATGAGGACGGTACTGCTCAGCACAGCGGGCCAGCCACCACCCAGCGAGCGGTCCAGGACGATGGGCAGAGTTTCGTTGGTGATGACGTTACTGAGCAGCAGCGTGACCAGGACCCAATGCTTGCCCTTCTTGAGCAGGCGCAAGACCTTGGCCGCACTCTTCTTCTCACTTCCCTCGCCCGATGTAGCAATTACCTGCAGGTAGATTTCATCCTGGCCCATGAGTGCGATGGTCAGGCCAGCAAAGACTCCTCCCAGGAGTACGAGGGCAATGGCAACACCTAGATAGACCCATAGCTGCGGATCATCTGGCGACTTGGGCTCGGGCTCTTCGCGCCTGTAGATGGGCGAGTCGGACTTGGAGAACAGCGGAGCAGCATACGACAGAGGCAGGTTGATGAGCGAGAATCCGAGAAGCTTGACAATTGACAGAGCTGCCGGGGTCATGAGGCCTGCACGCCTGGGCGCAGCAGCTGTCGGAATGCCATGCGCCAGAGACATGGAGAGCTGCTAGCAAGCAAGACGGTGGTTGGCACGAGAGCAAGTGCTTTTGCTGTGCCGCGACTTGGACTCAGTCTCAGTCCCAGTCCCACAAAGCGCATGAGGGATTTCCGTTAGTGCCAAGCCTCAGTATGACGAAAATGCTTGTTGCTACGAGTCAGTCAGCCAGACACTTACTGCAAGTCTGCAACCAGGTCTGTCAAAGACACTGCCATCGTCATCAACATCACCCATACCATCTCGCGTCTCTCCAGATACCGCGCCTGTGCTGTTTCTCGCCATGGCAATGCACGACCATGACGACGTGCCCAAGGCTTTTCATCCAAAAGCACTGAGACTTTCCCCTCAAACTAACTACTGTGCTTCAAAACGAGCCATGTCCATGCTTTGATCACTAGGTGTTACCTTCAGTCATCTTTCATCATGGAAGTAGACGCTCAAAAGTCGCAGCGTCCAGCCGAATGTGTTTTCTGCTTGGTGGAGCCTGTAATTGTAGGTCAGGGTGCTGCACCATTCCTTGATAAATGAATACAATATGCTTGACATTGTGCATGCAAATCCCCCAAATCTTCGGCAGCAAAGATGCTTCTCATGTCCCGGCGACCAGATGAGCACCAGTTCTGTGTGCTATTGGACGACATGACAGGCGCCACCATCAAGCAAAGGCCCTCTGCTGCTGAAGAGCCCGCGACCGCCGCCAGGTCTGAGGCGCCAACTCAATCATGTCAAGTGACGAAGACAAGACACGAACTGATCAACTGCCTATGCTATCCATTGGACGTTTGATATGAGTATGCTGTATCTCTCGCTCGAAGTAGGCCCCCACGCTTCCGTCTCAGGCACAGTTCATCCGCTTGTCATATAAAGTACCGCCTACAGGCGCCATTGTTCCCAGCCGAGATCAGTCTAGGATCCCTCCCCCCGGGAACCCTTGTTTAGTTATCATGTATCAGCGTGGAACGGTTTGCCGTACGCGCGTGACCGGTAGGCGGTGGACTAGTGGCGCTGTTCTCGCAGCCCCCGACTCGGCTATAGGCGGCAGATATATGTGACTCTCAGCCTAAAGCCATCTCACAACCGCATGCTATCCCTCCGGAGGGACTTGAGATCACCATGACAGCTGAGTATGCATCGCTTCGATAACACCAAACAATCCACGAAAATTGGGAACCAAACACTGCATGAAAATGCGTAGGGAAAGGTAGTTGTTTGACTTGGCGCGATGAGACTCCGGCCCCGAAAGCAGCGGCCCGAGTCTGATCCTATCGGAGCAGTGGCCGATCTTGCCCTATCCCAAAGCACGTTTGTGGTTGTCAACCAAGCCTCTTGCTGACAGTCTTTGTCAAATGCGCACGGGTCTTGGAGGTATATGAAGTAAGCGTAAAGAGACAGGAGAACCTAGACTCCACGCCCTACTCATAACGTTTTGGAAGGCTCTTGCAAAGTGAATTAGCTCAGAAATTTGAGCTGCTGACCGAGATCGTACGGAAGCGGAGGCTACCCCTCATACCATTTGCAGCCAAAGGGTCCGAAGACTGTATAAACGTTAAATTCGTGACTTCGAGTAAGTCACCCATGTGCACGCCCGGTCAAGAGGAATGCGGCGTTCTTGCCGCCAGCAATCACAACTCAAGACTGAAGATCTCATCTCGGTGTCACAGACGAACCCCGGGTTTGAAGGGTCTGACAAGCGTTTTCTCCAAAGCTACCCGCACATCGGGAAGAGTCATGAGGATGTCCTATCGCGGAGCAGACCGGGTTGCACATCTTACTGAAATGTGGACGACCGCAGCTTTCAAAGTAGACCAAGGCATTTTGTAACTTGTCCAGACATATGATCGTATGTATGCCTACAGATACGAACCGCATCCAGATCCTCCGTCTCTGATGAGAAACTGGAGTCAGGCTCTGTGAGGTGGTCTAGCCTACGAAGTTGCCAAGTCAAGACGAGATCAAACAGGCCGCGTCGGATGCTCTTCTTGGCCCTTTTCATCTCAGAGAAAGGCCGCAATACAGGCCGCCGCAAAGGCACCGGTAAAGAACAGACTTTTTGGCGTTCAAAACCTTGCTGCAATTTTCGTGGGCCCGCTCTCACCAAAGCCCAAACCCAAGCCTGCTGCCATGAGGTCGTGAAGAAGGAGTCACAGCCACGGGTGCAACACGTGGACCTTTGTGGCTCCAACGGTGCCTTTGAATCTGCGACGTACCAACAACAGTCTTATCGACTGCCGATACTGACAATAGACAAGTAAAGTCGCACCCAACAGTTGCATTTGTTGTAGTTTAAAGCAAGTAATTCCAGAGCAGCGCGCGCCGTGAGCAGACCTGACTGTACAGGCCATCAACAATGGACGTCGAGTCATGTACAGAACAGGTAAGGGTCTTAGGTCAGTGTGTGTTCCCAAAACTGCAGCACATGTCCCACCAACCAAGCTGCATGCAAGAACCCCCTAAAATGGCGATCTTGGATTCTGGAAGATGCCCAGCGCAGCCAGCACTTCTAGCGCCAGATAAGGATACGCATTTGGTGAGAGGAGCGAACCGTGTAACAAAGGAAAGGCAGCGTGACCAGCCAGCGCACGAGTGCGAATGAAACAAAAGCCAAAAGCAGGCATTCATCGGCCAGCAAATCGGTCATCAGTCAGGACCCCAGAGCGTAGCATTCTTGTCTGGAGGACGTGGTCCCGAACAGGCATGCCGGTACAAAGATTCCGAACGAACCGAGGCGTAGTTGTTTTTTTGCGAGAGCCCGAAGTGCCACCTTGCGGGTTAGCTCAGCGCCAGCTGATCTAGCGGGAGCCACGAAAGAAGAGTGTTCCTTGACGACGAAAGCACGGGAGATTGGTTAAGTAAGTCGGCCTCCCACCTTCTGTCCCTTTCGTTGCCCCCAGAACGCGCCCACGTAACTAGACACACACCCCGCACAACTGGTTGAGATTCAATCATCTCAGATTGCCGTCGCTCTCTACTCCTGCCACGACTTTGCTCTAGATGCTGTCGCAATCGACTGCGTTACCCATCAACCCGGCTCCTTCCACTTCCGGACCCTTCCTGTTCTGGCGATCCGCCTGACGCAACACATCCGCAAACAGAGCGTACCCAAGAGTCTCCACGCTCTAGCATATACCTCGCCTCTTCGCTTCCTTTTTGTTTCGCCCAGCAGCGCTCGCTGCCCTGTATTTTTCCGCCATGCCTTTCCGACCCCAACACTCGTTAGTCATGATTGACGTCGACAAAATGCATACCATCGACACTCGTTCCGTCGAGGACCTCTTTGGAATGTGGTCAGGTACTATTGCGACCAACTCTTTGTTTCCCTGTCGATTATTGCTAACATGAGTCTTCATCGCTACAGTTTTTAACAAAATCTCAGACGCAATGGAGGATGGCAAGCGACTAGAAAATCTCAGTTGGCGTCTATGGAATCGCGAGACATTCGTGTGTTCTCGCATGCCGCGTGCGCGAAAGAACATTCCTCTGCCCGCCCTTTCGAGCAGCGTATCGTCGTCGGAAGAGTCGGACGAAGAAGATGTGTCGTCATTGCTGCCTTCCCCCGTTGTGAGACCCGAATTGAGAAGGAGCGAGTCCTCGGAGCACCGCAGCCGTGGCCGCCAACAGAACCACATCACGCCCATCGACCTCGAGAAGATGGTCATCTCCATCAAGGAAAAGAAGAGTCTTGAACCGCTATCTGCACTATCCATGCCTTCGCCTACTATGCCCAGCCCGCCGTCTTCCGATGACCACCAAACACCTACCGCCACGAAATCAACCACATCTGCACCGGCACTTTCACCTGCGCCCGCAGCTGCATCTGCATTAGTCTCCGAAAAGCCTGTTGCCACTCCCATCCCTACCATCGCCGCACCTAGTCATCTGGAATCGTCCACCTCCACCGTTAGTAGCACCGACTCCCAGGCCATTGCATCGTCTTCCGAAAGTTCGTCCACCGAAATGAGCACCCACAATATTGTACGAGGCTTCAGACCTGAGGTGCCTTCATCCTACCGCTCGCAAACAAACCTTGCCGCAACCCAACCGACACCCATTCTCAAGACCTCGCCTCAATATCGTCCGGACCGCCTCAACCGCCCAAAGAAGGGTGCAACCTTCACCCTCGGTGCTTCGTCTGGCGAAGAGGAGAGCTCTCTTGACAGCCATATGGGACGCAACAGTGTCGGCTCGTTATCGACCGGTATGCCGCAGCCGCCAAAAAAGCATGCATCATTCAGGGACATCATCCAAGACAGGGCCATCACTGATAGTCCCGTGTTTGAAGAGTCTGATGACGAGGATGACGATGATGCTTTCGAGAGTGTTATCGAGGAGGACGAAGACTCGTCCGACTGGGAAGATGATGATGTTGGCGAGAGTGGTAACTCTTCAGCAGACGAAAACAAGAGCATGTTCCGTCGGGTGGACTCGCAGCCCAACCTTACCTCACGTCGCTCTATGCTAACAACCATGATGCACGAACCGGATCGCGCCCGCGCTATGGCAAGCGCTGCATCGCGCTCTACNCCTGCTCTTCGACGTTCGCGTGGTGCTTCACCTAACGGACCCTCGGCCACTCCATCACCACACCGTCGGGAGGTTGAGCGTGCTGGCCCGGACTTCACCTCGCATCCTTCGCAACTCTCTCAGCAAGCTCAAGATACTTCAGAATCCTCGCAACCACGACCAATCATCATGACTACCTCGAACACACATCAACCTGCTCTTTCACCACGAACCACCAGACGCAACATGCTTTCCACTGAGTTGACAGAGTCGCTGCGCAAAAACCTTCTCTGGGAACGCCAGCACAAGAGCTCCAACAACCTAGCCGCCATGAAGCGTAGACACACCTCTCACGACATCAAAAATCTCAAACAGCATCCTGAGCCACAGATGGTCATGTCGGTCAAGGAGAACGATAAGAAGAAGTTCTCCAACGAATACTTCAACCAAGGACTTCAGGAATACCACGCCAAAGGCTGGTAAACTGTCTTTTCCTGTCTAGGCCTCACTTGTTTCTTTGCTACTGCATTTTAGCGACATGCATTGTTTTTTGTTTTCTCTCTATCTTTTTCTCTCTCTTCTTTTGCATCAGCGAGCAGGCATCGCGTGGGTTTTTGGGTCTTTATTTTTATGCGGTACGGCACTATTCTCTGGCAATCGCCAACAGAAAAGAATTGTTCTTTTTGATACCAATGCGAGGTTTTTTCTCTCTACTTTTTTTTTTACCTGCTTTTCGATGCTTGTTGTCCAGTCTCTTGCCCAACAGACTGTTTGCCTTGCTCTCGGCCCGACTGCTGTCAGGGGGCACGCGTTTGCAGGTGGCGGCTCGGATGACACCAGACATCGTTGTACGATATATACATAGGTTCTACCTTCGTGTGGAAGGGCCGATGGGCCGACGAAATTCAAAAACACGATAAAACCAAAAGAGCTTCCGGTACTTGTGATCACGATGTTGCAGTTGTGCCGTTGTTGGCGGCACTTCTGAGTGCTGTGTCAGACGCAAGAGCAGTGTGCGACTCCAATCAATGTATCTTTTCACCGCTTCTTCATTTCACTATGAATAGAGTGGCTGCAAGCCTTCGACGCAGGCATCTCTGACCTCCGATACGAGTTGATTCTGCAACAATACAAATCACTCAAAGCAAGCTATTCGTTCTCGTTGACCATGTGGATGCGAGTTTGGAACTAAGCTGTGGAGACTCTGGAGGAGCGCGCCGAAACTGCTACAATGACGTGTGTTATGATTGTTGAAAGATCTCGACGAGCCTGAGTCCAACGGCTTGTTCTGTTTTTGCCAATGGTTCATGATGCGCATTAGATCCATGTGTCTGTAAGGTAGGACGGAACTGTCGGGATGGCCCTCAACCATGATTCCACGTTGTGATATTCGGTCTTTCTCATCCTCGATGTTTGTCGAAGGATCGCCAAATGCGACAGAGGTGATTGTTGAGTTCAGCCACGTCCCACATCAGATCGATATGTGCAGCTGCCTGTACTAGTAATCTTCTCGTGCAGGATTGCCCTCTAAAGGCCCTATATCTGTAAAAAGTAGGAGAGGAAACAGGCAATCTGATTCGTCGGAACCCCATCTCGCTCATGACTCATGACGAATTCGAGGATGACAGCATCTCAGGCTCGTCATCACATGTTAAAATCGAAGCTGCGCGTGCCTTTCCATACACCAACAAATTCAATCGACCTGATACAGAGAGGTTGGAGGCACATCCGGCTTTCAGAACGTGATCAGATCTCTCAAGCGTCATTTCCTCAATTCGATCACTGGTACAGTTCCTGTGTAAAAGCAGCAACAGAGAATGACAACGGAGCCACCTTCGGGTGCAGTGCAAGGGGGGCAGGAGACGGGTGAGTTTGATTCGGACCTTTATGTGCTGGCAGTTTCGATGAAACCATGCCACCACTGAGATGGTCATCTGCTCACGGTTTTCGCAGGTGTGGTGTTGGCGACTGAACCTCAGTCTGGGGTAAGTGCATCGAGACAACCACATGCAAAACAGAAAAAGAAACAGGTCTGTCGATACTTCCAACTCAAAGAAAGGTTAGTCATGTATCATTTCTTCCATGTCTTCTCATTGAGCGAAGCGCTCGCCCATGCTTGACAAGAGTATACCTGGCTTTTTCGAGGATCACAAAAGTACACGCTTGATATCTGTCTATCACTTACTTACCAAGTACAACGAGTAGGATGCAAGGAGGGTACGCAATGCTCATTTGCGCATGTACAACTATCGGAGCCAACAACTTCTGAACCCAAACCACGAGTCCGAAAGCAGAAAGCTAGCGGTGGAGATAGCAGCGATGCTGCCACTGTCGGACGTCAATATGAACCTCAAGTTGACCGTTCCAAGGTGGTCAGTAGACCAACTCCAAAGACAGAGAAGGAGGATCCACGAGTATTTCAGATGGGTCAAATTCGTCGTCGCTTTGCTCCCATGGAAGAATCGCTTCCAGATGCCACGCTTCTCAAGTTCAAACTCGCTCCTAGCGATCCCGACTTTCCATTTGATCTTCCCTTCCTGGAATGCTCTCTTACTATACCCTTGTCCTATCCGCAAGCTAAGCCAAGTTTGCGTATAACTAATCCCGAGATGCCACGCGGCTTTCAACTCAACGTTGAACGTGGATTTGATCAAGTTGTTGTTGATTCGCCGAACGCGACGCTTCTCGGCGTGTTCAATCGTCTTGACAAGCAGCTCGAGACGTTGCTTTCTGGCGAGAAGGCTGACACAGTGAAGATCATACGAAATACACCAAGACCTGAACCTCAAACGCAGCCTCTACCTGCCGCTCGTGCGCCTAAGCTACAGCAGGAAGTGGCTACTCGCAGTACAGAAAGAACTCCATCATTCACCACCGAACAGAAGCTACAAGCTGAAAAGAAGCGTCAGGCCGATATCAGACAACTTGTTGCTAGGTTGGGTCGACTACCAGGCTTTATACAATCTTCTGATGATATCTCTTTCACCATTCCTTTTCAGCCTACAAAGAAGATGATGTTACCGGAAGCTCTGCAGAACCAAAAGTCGATTCGTCTAGTCGTACCTAAGCTTTACAACCTACATCTACCTCGAATTGAGGTTAATGGCAACAACGATGCTGCAGCAAGAGTCCTCGAGCAGTCATTCCAAGAAAGAGTCAAAAGCGAGAGTGGACTAAACTTGCTTGCCCACATCAACTACCTTACCCAACATGCGCATACGATGTCTATCGCCAGGGCGCCTACCAATGTATCTGATGCACAAGAGAAGTCTGAGGAATTGCCCAGAGCAGACATTGTAGTCCCAAGATCTGCCCAGCCACCCACTGCTGTTGTGGACCAAGCTTCTGACAAAGCTCATATCCACGTCATCCCAAGACCTCCAGAATGGAATACCAACGGTCCGGATGGTTGGAGCAGTGACGACTCCTACTCGTACGACAGTGGAGATGAGACAGAAGAGGAGGATGCTGATCAACCAGAGGAACCAACTGCTAATGCGTCTGGGCTCGCTGAGCGTGGCATTATGCTATCGTTCCCTAATCTGGAGTTATACGGCTGTGAGCTCTTAGAACTCGTTTCACTCAGTATCACGGTCAAGTGCGAACGCTGCAAAGATTTACTAGACGTTCAGCGCCTGAGAAACAACACTAAAGGAGATAGTACTGGTATGCGGGACGAAATCTGCAAGAAGTGCGCGAACACCCTTGCAATTGGTACGAAGATCTAATGGAGACTCCATCCCTCTGAAAACGACTGACATCANATAGGATTTCGAGCGGACTTGATTCATCAGAATTCCGTGAGAGCTGGATATCTCGATCTCGATGGTTGTACGGTGATTGATATGCTCCCAAGGCAAGTTCACAATGCAACAATATGTTGCACATCATGACTGACCGTTGTANNTAGCAATTTCATCCCGACGTGCTCAGAGTGCTCCACATCTTATCCGGCTCCAGGCGTTGTTGGAGTTCGTGGGGACTCGATTCTGGCGATCTGTAGGGAGTGCCATCGTAAGATGAGTTTCCGCATCCCAGAGACCAAGTTCTTGCACGTCAGCACAGCTTCAGGTAAGTCATATGCCCGAAAAGCATGAGAAGTCGTACTGTAGCTGATCGATTGCNNAGTACGAGCAAGTCGTGCACCTGCGCGCAGAAAAGTCAAGGAGAATCTGGGCATAGTTGCTGGGCAAGAATTGCCCAGGCGTGGTCGTTGTACGCATTATGCAAAATCGTATCGATGGTTTAGATTTTCATGCTGTAGCAAGGTCTATCCTTGCGACGTAGGTTGAGCAGTCCCTGGTACTTGGAAACATAACTGACATTGCATANNGAGATGCCATGACGAGATGGAGAGCCATCCAAACGAACACGCTAATCGCATGATCTGTGGCTATTGTTCCAGAGAACAGAATTATAGGCCGGTTTGTGACTAGGGTGTTTTCCATACAAGAAACATGCTAACTGTTACCTTCCTCTCTAGNGATGACTGTCACTTCTGTCGCTCTAGCCTTATTGCAAGAGTAGGTCATGGATTCTGGGAAGGAGGCAAAGGTAAGACGAATTCCTACATCATTTCCCCCCATCACGTCCTCAATCCTTGCCTGAATTTTCACTTCACCTTACCAATCGTCGATGCGGTGAAGTTGGCGGCTGTTTGTTTCCATCGGCCATGACGTCCTGGCAGATGACCACAACCCCATGGTTCCATGCAACCTCCATATTTCCCCGCGCACCGGTGTGAAAGCCTAAACCCCGTACCCTTGTACACAATGCTTCTAGCGCCGTATGGCATTCTTCCACCTGGGACCTGCAGAAGTTTACTGTCGCATCCATGCGGACGCAAAACGCTTTGATCAGGAGGGCTGACGTACGACCAGGTACTCGGGACAAGACTAGGATGAGCAGAAAAGGCAAGTACAACCAATCTCGTGTCCTCGTGCTCGACTATCAAGAGCTCCTGGACCGCGTGACTTAACAGAAATGCTAACAAAGTTTGACCTCAGACCCTCGTAAATACAAGCGAAGGCCTGGTACCAAAGTTGGTGGTAGCTAGGTGAGAAAGCCGAGATCAGCCTTCAGAGAAAGCGTGTGACGATTCGCTACGTTCTGACAGACGGGGTCACAAAAGATCGACGGATTTGGTAATTCTTGATAGAAGCAATCACCAGCATCATTACCGGCGATATGATGCAGTGGGATGCAGTCTTAATGGATGGCAACGATGTTGGCATCGTCACAGAGCAGCTCGCACATGGCCATAGTAAGGAAGCTCCCATGCAGGATACCACTATGTGATGTTATCTCAATTCCGTATCCCTTAAACTCAAGTGGCCTTGGTCTCTTTGCGGATGATACAGGTTGCTTTACAAGCGTTCCGATGTGGCACTATCAAACCTCAGCACAACAAAAACATCATGAACTTGCCAATGAAACGCGTTTTGGTGTAGAGATACATCAGGAAGAAGATATTGTCAGGTTGATTATCGAAATCTCAGCCTTGAAGGAACCATTCATCCACAACATCGTCTTGCTCGCTCTAAGATTCGGGTTTGCTTATGTGTCTACATCGTGTCTGTGGTACTTCTAACGATGTTTTGTTCGTCTGTGTAAACAGTCACACGAGTCGCTGAAATACCAATTTTTGGTCTGCTTAATGTGGGTTGGTTTGTTCTTCCTCCTCCTTCTCCCCTTCAAGCCAAATCTCATGCCCGTCTCCGTCCTTGACGAAAAGACCCGCCACGGCCCCGACTGCCGCGAAACATGCCATACACCACCACGACAGCCCGACTACACCACGTCGGAGCCCAACACCATAAAGATAGCTCAACAAGAGCGGACCGATAGTGCGGGCGGCAGAACTTGCACTCTGGCCTAGACCATGTACTGTGCCCAGTACGGATGGGTGCGGCGAGGCATTGTTGATCAGAATTGCCGTGGCAGGCAGTGCGAATGTCCTCGCAGTGACTTGGATGCACAGCACAATGACAATAGAGATCCACAACAGTGGTCCGGAGGCTGCAGCGGGTGGTGTAGAACTTGTCGGCACGAGCGAGAGGAAGGGGACCAGGAAATATGCCAGGGGAAACAGACAGAGCGATAGTCGGAAAGAGGTTACTGTGCCTAAGCGGAAGGACAATCTTGGGTAAAGTAGCAACTGTAGCGATATACCAACAAAGCCTAAGATGGCCAACGCAGAGCCGATGCGCGCAGGCGGGAGAGCCAGACCGCCAGTCCAGCTGAGAGGTGGGTGTGGCTTGTAGTCCAAAGGTACGCCTAGACTTGAGTTTGGATTCGTCCCGTTATTTGTCTGACCATGTGGAACATATCTTGGAGTCGACAAGAAGACAAACCAGAGGCTGTTGAAGGTGCCTACATGGCCTGCCAGCAGAAAATGGGCTGTAAATGTGAAGAGCACATTGGCTGTCCAGATGCGTGAAAAGGGTAATTTTCTCCTTATCTTAGGTAATCTGGGCGTAGGTGGCTCATCGGTCGGTGACTGCAGTTCTAATGTCGAAGGATCCAAATCATCACTCGATATTGCCTGATAGCTTTGATCGACTCTAAGTCGGAATACAACCCTTGCGATCAATCGTCCGATCCATAGTCCCAGGTCTGGCTTGTCTCTCAACATCTCGTGTGACTGTGCTTAAGTCAGTAAAAGATCGAAGTGAGATATCAATGGAACGTCGGTTACCTCTTCGAGTCCTAGCAGCACGACCATTGCCGATGAGAAGAGAAATACAGAACTGACAAGGTTCGGAAGTGCATATGGCCACTGTTTCAACCATGCGATTGAGCCAAAAGAGGCAGGATAGTTGCCTGCTGGATCGGCTAAAAGTCCACCAAGTATCGGACCTGCGAAAGGAACAAAAGGTTAGGTATAGTTACAAGGCGGATGAACATTGTGAAAGCCATACCTATTATAACACCAATGTTGAAGGTCATAGGTAGCAGAAGGAAGGCTCTCGATTGGTATTTCTTGTCGCGGATTATCTCGGAGATCATCTTGGAAAACCATCAGCATTGTAAGATGAGTGGTAGACTTGCACTTACTGTTCTCATCACGCCGATATTGCCATTGAGTGCTGATATTGGTTAGTCATTGAAGCATCCGAATCGTCGAACAACAGAGGCCAGGAGCAAGCCATTGGGCTGTGTGTTGTCAAACACTGCAGGTCATTTTTATCAACCGCAATGTTCGAGAACGAGCCGCGACCAGTCATATGTCTCGTAAGACACAGAATATGCTCGCCTAGCTTGAACTAAAGCCATTGCACAACGTTGACTGTCACGAAGTGTCGGAGAGCAGGGCGGCCCCTTCGAACTCATCGACCTCACGAGCATAGAATGCCAACAAGCTCTTAGCAGAGGGAATGAAACTTTGCATATGGCTCGATGCTCTCTGGTTCGGCGGTACAGGGAATCAACTTACCTCCACCAAGGGCTCTCCAAAAGAGTGCCACAGCAAAACTGCTGCTGAAACCGAAGCCCAAAGCTCCAATTCCAGTACCCAAGAGTCCGACCAGAATGACTTTCTTACGACCCATCTGCTCCCAATCAGCCATTCTGCCCCAGAAGACGGCTGTGCAAAATTGAGCCCCCGTGAAAGCCGCTTGAAGCATACCGGCCTGGTAAGATATGGTACTGTCTGGAGCAGATGGGGAGAAGGAACGAAGTTGATAGAACATATACGATTGTAGCGAAGTTTGCGTCAGTGGTTCCGATAATCGAGCCATAGTGAGAATGAATAGTTGATCTTTCCGAGGTAGGCTCTTCCAAGAAACAGGTTTAGGCTTTTCAGACAACTGGTGCGATGGTTGACTAGCGAACATTCGTTCTTCTTCCTCTATGGGTAACGCCTGTGAACCATCTGGCGCAAAACCATCAGGCTTGGTGACATCTTCATCTAGGTCATGTTCTTTCGGTACAGCCGTTAAGCGTTTTGGATCAATTGAGGAAGCACGACCGACCATCAGGTGTAAACCGAATAGATCTAGGATGTTATTAGTAGGGTTGGTAGTTATCCGAATAGAATGTCAACTTTAGAAATGGAGGCGCACGAGAATGAAGTAGATAAGAGTCAAGACGGGTAGAAAAGCAAACCTAAACTAGCCCATCCGGTTGATTCGGCTACACCTCAATCACGTGCGATGCCGTGTTTGGCGGGGCATCTTAAGAAAACGACTCGAGTCTTGACGAGAACAAGGTAAGGAACTTTTGATAATTGGTGAATTGGTGAGAAGGAGCATCGAATTGTTCTACTTACACGATGTCATGCTTCAAGTGCCACGCGCCGTGGATGGCAGAGAAAGAGTCGTCAAAAGTAATGGCTGGAGAAAACTAGAATGATACGGAACACAGCACTACTCTTCTGCTTCCGTGTTTGTCTTGAAGACCCTAGGCCTTGTTAGTGGAACGTCTTCGGCGGGTGGATTTGGAGGAATTGCCGTACAATTTCGACTCATAGTAGTCGAGAAGCTGTTGACAATATGTTAGCAGATGTGGCTTGTGCTTTGGAGTAAATGTAGCTACCTTCTGAGGGCATTTCTGTCTGCACTGCTGTGCAGTGTGCTGTGTTCTAGAGCCGTTCTCCCAGAGCAGATAGATCATGAGGACGCCCTTGTTTTCGCCCTCGTCGGGCTTCTCGACGGCGTCAATTAACTGGACGTGCTCCTCCCAAGAACCCTCGGGCAAAGAGGATGTATTGTTGTCTTCGGCGGCATCAGCATCGGCTGCCTTGGTTGACTTTCTTCCACGCTTCTTTGTAGATGTGGCAGCGACTTCGGGAGTATCTTGAGCCATCGACTTTCTCTTGGTACCCTTCTTTGCTGGAGTCTTTGGTTTTGCCTGAGGCTTGCCACCAATCTTATCCCAGTAAGCCTTTAGTACATCCATGGCACCGGAACTAGAAGGAGGATATTAGCGGCAGGCAATAGTGACTGCTTGTGAGGGCGACTCACAGGTTGTCCTCGGGCTCCCAAGTGCGGTCCTCTTTGGCCTCGTAGCCGAGCCACTTCACTTCGTAGAGACAGTCTTTGCCGTTATCAAAGGCGTGGTTCAAGATCTTTTCAACGACATATTCATCGGCGTTGTCTTCATCGTCTTCATCGTCTTCATCGTCTTCATCGTCGTCGGCGGCTTCGGCGTCGCCATTCTTGACATCGTCTTCCTCGACCTCTTGTTTGGCGGACTTGGCATTTGATTTGGCGGCCTTCTTGGTTGCGGGTTTCTTAGAGGGAAGGACTTCCTCATCGGCAGAGAGAGGATCGGACATCTCTTCGTCTGAAATGGCAGCTGCAATTGGTCAGTTAAAGTTATATGAGCAAGCATTGAATAGTTCTTACGAGGCATGTTGTGAGCGACGGGAGTGGTGATGTGTATGCGACCGGCGCAGAAGGAAGATTACGAATGCGACCAAAAGTTGTTGACATCGTGGAAAGAGAGCAAGAGAGAGACGCGACGCAACAAGCACGCGTTTCGAAGGTGCGGAGGAAGGAGCGAAGCTGCGGCGCACAGACCTCCCGAACAGTGAAAGGGAAAGTCTGGTGGAAAGTGGAAAGTGGAAAGTGAAGTCTGAGAGCCAAGCAGCAGCAGCAAGCAGCAACAGGTCGACAACACTCAGCCATCGACTGAACAAGGCAACAAGACCAACCCTCGCTCCTTCCTCTGCTCGCCTGCAACCTCTCCGGGCTTCTCCTTCCTTCGCAACGCTCCCCAGGAGCAGCAACAACTGCCCGCCATGGCCATGCGTACGCTGAGTGTCCAAATAATTTAATTGTCCTCCTTGCTGACATGTTGGACAGAACTTGATATGTCCAACGGTACTTTTCAATCCACCTCTCCAATCTCTCCTGCCAAACAAGACTGACCCAGCTGCTCTCCTCAGCCCAGGTCGCCAAAGACGAGAACGGCCGCCCCTTCATCATTGTAAGAGACCAGGGCAAGAAGAAGAGACAACACGGAAACGAGGCCGTCAAATCCCACATCCTCGCTGCAAAGACGGTCGCTGGTATTGTGCGCACCTCTCTCGGTCCCCGTGGTCTCGACAAGATTCTCATCTCTCCCGATGGCGACATCACCGTCACCAACGACGGCGCTACCATCCTTTCTCAGGTGCCTCTTCACCACCTCTGTCCATCTTCGAAGCCACTTCTGACTTGTCATNNCCAGATGGAAATCTCCAACCACGTCGCCAAGCTACTAGTCTCCCTTTCTCAATCTCAAGACTCGGAAATTGGTGATGGTACCACCGGTGTCGTTGTCCTAGCTGGCGCTCTCCTCGAACAAGCCGCCGACCTTATCGACAAGGGCATTCACCCCATTCGCATTGCTGATGGCTACGATGCCGCTTGCGAGGTCGCCGTCAGCCGCNNCCTCGACCAAATCTCAGACACTATGCCATTTGACAAGGACAACACCGAGAACCTCTTCAAGGTCGCAAAGACCAGTCTGGGAAGCAAGATTGTCAGCAAATCACACGACCAATTCGCTCAGATCGCTGTCGACGCTGTCATGAGTGTCGCTGATCTTGAGCGTCGCGACGTCGATTTCGAGCTGATCAAGGTCGATGGAAAGGTTGGAGGTAGCCTCGAGGACACATTGCTCGTCAAGGGTGTTATTGTCGACAAGGACTTCTCACACCCGCAAATGCCTTCCGAGGTCAAGGACGCCAAACTCGCCATTCTCACCTGCGCCTTCGAGCCCCCAAAGCCCAAGACCAAGCACAAGCTCGACATCACCTCGGTCGAGGAGTTCAAGCGCCTACAAAACTACGAAAGCGAGAAGTTCGCCGAGATGATTCAACAAATCAAGGACACTGGCGCAAACGTCGTCATCTGTCAATGGGGTTTCGACGACGAGGCCAACCACCTTCTTCTCACAAACAAGCTGCCTGCTGTACGATGGGTTGGTGGTCCCGAGATTGAGTTGATCGCCATTGCCACAAACGGAAGAATAGTACCGAGATTCGAGGACCTGAGCGCCGACAAGCTTGGAACTGCTGGTGTTGTCAGAGAAATGACCTTCGGTACCACTAGAGAAAAGATGCTCGTCATCGAGGAGTGCGCCAACAGCAGAGCTGTTACCGTGTTTGTGCGTGGTAGCAACAAGATGATCATTGATGAGGCCAAGCGTTCGCTGCACGATGCGCTCTGCGTCGTCCGCAACCTGGTTCGCGACAACAGAATTGTGTACGGTGGTGGTGCCGCAGAAATCGCCTGCTCACTAGCCGTTGAAGACGCTGCTGTCAAGTCTCCTGGCCTTGAGCAATATGCCATGCGCGCCTTTGCAGACGCTCTTGACAGTGTGCCTATGGCACTCGCCGAGAACTCCGGTCTCAGCCCCATCGAGACATTGGCCCAGATCAAGAGCCGACAGGCAAAGGAGGGCAACTCAAGATTGGGTGTCGACTGTATGCAGACCGGCAGCAATGGTAAGCAGTTTTCAATTCAACGTGTCAGGCTTACAGTTACTGACAATATTACAGACATGAGAGAAAACTTCGTCATCGACCCCCTGATCTCCAAGAGACAGCAACTTCTCCTGGCTACACAACTTTGTCGCATGGTGCTCAAGGTTAACAATGTCATCATTGCCGGAAGCGATGAGAACGATTTCTAGATCTTCTGATTCTTGTTGCATGAAATATCACTGATGTAGAAATACCATTGTTTAAAAGTTGCCTTCATTATAGGCTTGCCAAAACCTCAATTACTTTCTGCTTAAGTGAGTTCTACCGAGCGATACGTGCTGTGTCCATAGGGGAAAAATCTAGAGCACCTGTTGACAAAGCATTTGCACACGGTCGGGAACAAAAAAAGTGATGCAGTCTAAACGGGCATTCTTGTATGTCTAGCTAATAAAACGATGTTAAAGAGTCGTTTCCTATGCACGGAGTAAAAGGGTATCAAAAGGTTTGTAACACATCAAGTAAAAGAAAGAAGTTGGTCATGATGATTGGGGTATGAACAAAAGGACAGGACATCAAAGAGCGTTTCTACGGGTCATGCTCATCACCATTCCTGTGTGCGGTATCGTTGGCCAGGAGCAGTCGTAGCACTTCTGCTGGGCACTTCGTATGGCTGATGGGGAGCAGTGGTTGCGCTCCTGGCAGGAACTACAGGTCGTTTGCTGGGAATTGCTGTTGTGCTTCTGACTGGTACTTCATATAGCGGTTGAAGAGGAGCAGTGGAAGCACTTCTGCCTGGCACCTGGTACGCTTGGTAGGGAGCAGTCGAGGCGCTCCTCATCGGAGCTACGGGTCGTTGACTGGGAGTCGCTGCTGCGCTTCTGTTTGGCATCTCACGACGACCATCNNTTTGCGGTCGAACACGATACTCCTCGATCAGTCCGTCGTAGGCTTCGGGAGGAGCTGTAGCACTACGCTGAGGTCCGGCCGCGATTGTGGGTCTTGCGATCTCTGGAGGGCTTGTGGTGCTGCGGTCTGGTGGTGCGAACGNAGGTGCGGCAGCCACCAATGTGAATGATGGATTGAAGGCAACATAGCCTCCGGATGCCGCAGAAGCCGAGCGCTGTGGATGCGGCCGCTGCTGCTCTAAGGGTTCCGGTGTTGCTGCTTTTCGTGGTTGCATCTCGAAGCTCTGGGATTCGGGCTCGGGTGTATGACGCGAGGCAAAGCTCAAGCCATTGTTCGTGCCTGTCAATGGAGTGTACGACCTCTGGAAATTCTGTTGCGGTCTTTGCGGTGGCAGTACGGCGCTTTCCACGTCATCATAGTCCATATCCTCTTGGTGCGCAGGCATGTGTTGGGGGTAAGGAGACATGAATCTGATAGGTGGGTAGTCCAAAGGCTCTGGAGTCGTATCCCGTTCATATCCCAGATGCTCGTCCATATTGTTCTGTTCCCATGTGCGAGATTGTTGTGGGCCAACGGTTGCGCTTCTACCTGGATATGGTTGGTTTTGATATCCGAATTGATCGTTGAACGATGGCGGCGCCGGCCTGGAAGCGTAAGATGTTGACCTGTCAAAGGTAGGTCTCGGTTGTGTAGGATGGTAGTCTACGCTAACACTGTAGCCCATGTCGTTGGCATTCCCAAGTAAGGAAGCATCTGAAGCATAAGTGGCGTTGGACGCGAGAGATGCTTCGGTGTCTGAACGGTAAGGCATGTGTGGGCGCCTGTCAGCATTGGGTCCGGAAGAGGTCGGCTGGCGGTACATTGCCATCGGTGGTGCTGTGTGAGTACGAGTGGGAGGTTGTGTTGCGTTGAGGCTAAGCGGAGTCTGTTCGCGACGCAATGCTGATTCAGGGGCGGTGAAAGTACGCAAAGGAGGCATGGCGGGACGGTCTTGGGTATCCTGTCTTGAAAGGCCAAAGTCGCTCTTAGAATCAAGGTCGGGTGTCTGTGCAGCAATTTGAGGCAAGGTCGGTTTTCGGTTGGTCTGCGGTCTAGTCGGAAGTTGATTGGCTTTTCTTGCAGCTTTGGCTTCGCTCTGTGCCTGCTTCTTTTCTTGCTCTTCGAGTGCTTGCTTGACCTTCTGACCCACAACCTTCTCCAGTCTATGGTCAATCTTCCTGCGACAGTAGTTGCTGAGACGACCATCGCTCTGAGGTATGTAGTGCCACAAGAAGACCAGGTAGAGTATGACAGCAATGATCAGACAGAGGGCTGAGATGACCCAGATAACAAGGGTGAAGAGCATGGTAAAGAGCACAACAGCTTGTTCGCGATTTGCCTCGGCCAGGGTTTCCACGTTGATCCAGAATTGTTCGAATGAAGAGTGATCTGCTGTCGCAGCGTGATCGCCCATAGGGATGAGGTCTGACTGCATAAACGAGTAGAGAGTGATGGCGTTGACGACCTGGCGGGGGCCTTCGGCGAATACGATGCGTACGGCTCCCTTGAAAGCGAAGTAGACGAACAGCGCGACATAGTCGACTCCCTTCTTACTTTTGGTCAACTCTGCAAACACAAGGAAGCGTTTCCAGCCCTTGGGTCGCATCGACTGCAGTGTGACGGCGACCGAATCCATGTAGCTCTCAGCGACACTGCCTCTGCGGATCACGCGAATGGCGCGCGCCCACTCGAATATGCAGAGAGTCCAAGAGAACATGATACAGGCCGCAAAAATCCATTTCGAGTACTTCAAAGGGATGCTGGGCTCGATTTGAGAAGACCATTTGTCGTATGCAAGGAGATTGACGGCAGTGAAAGTGTCGGCGCCATACACTGCAACTGCTACCAGAGCCATTATCCAGAGCCAGCCGTAAGATACATAAGTCAAAGCACCAGAAGCGTGAAAATCGGGAAGGGTNNCTACACGTTGTCATGTTAGCAAGCACGCCGTACGCAGTAGTCAGAACAACCAGGACAATGAACTTACCACATAGTCCCATTTCTGCGACTCATCCAGGTGGCCCTTTTCTCTGTCACCCGAACATCCCATCTTCGGATTTTTCGGATTAGAGATCGATATGCAGAAATAGGGGGTTATCGTCAGTCCAGCTGCGATCGATTAAGGGCGTTCAAAGCCGTTGAGTGCTTGTGATAGCTACGCTTCGTTGTCTGCGTTATAGAAGGGCGCGAGATCTGCCAGCAGATGTCGTGCGCGTGTGTGGTATTGAGCAGAAGAAAAAGAGTGAATAGAAAGGAGTGTGATCAGTTTAGAATAGGGAGTGCAAGACCATGAATGGCTGGGACAGGTATTGTAAGGAATGCACAAGGTTCTGCAACGGCCAGACCGTTTGTCTCCAGGGCTGGTAGTCTTTGTCGACAGAACAACGAAGAGCTCGTCGCGACAAAGACGTCTTGAACAAGGTGGCCGTCAGAGGCGGCTCTCTCCTTTGACTGTTGCACAAAGCGATAGGATATTAGGCGCTTGCGCAAGTGAACGACCGATGCGCTGCGCACTTGGACGGTGAGCCAAGAGGCAGAGTTCGAACAAGCGCCGCGAAACCAAGGCCAGGGGCTCTACCAGCCCGCGGTAAACGTCGTCCAGCAATCATTTCCTCTTGCTCAGAGGGCTTCCGCGTTGGCCTCCCTCAGACTGAAACACGTGCCCCTGCGCCTTCACACCATCAAGATATCCAACCGAAACCCTGCTCCAGACTCCCGATGTAGCAATCTCTTCTCCACCTTTTGTTCTTCTTTGGATTTTGTGACTCTGTCGTGTTCCCGATGTGTTTCGAAGACGAGATACCTTGCGACACGTTTCGTGAAATGTGCCCTGTATAGATATGAACAGGAATCTGGTTTTGGCCCTGACATCACAGTACATATTGCACGCTTAGCAATTCTAGCCAAATCGTATCAAGTTGGCTCGTGAAATGGACCTTTGGAGTGAATTGAAAATGAAAGCTGAATTGGACATTTGGGTTTCTATTGAATGCCTGCTCTTACGAATCCCGTGATACAAAACTAATTTTATGCTTTTACAGCTCGTCGTGGCTGGGTTCGTCATCGTAGTCGGGCATGCCTCCAGCACCGCCAGCGCCGCCGTAAAGCTTGCTGGTGATGGGGTAGGCAACATTGCTGAGCTTCTCCTTCTGCTCATCGAAGTCCTCGGCAGTAGCATCGGCGGCGTTGTCGTCGAGCCAGTCCTGGACCTGCTTGACGGCGTCAAGAANTCTGTTCTTCATGTTAGTATAGCGCTTCATCAGGAAAGATTGTCCTTGTCAACTTACAGTGTCCTTGTCATCCTCATCAATCTTACCACCGAGACCATCCTCATCGTTGACCTGGTTCTTCAGGGAGAAAGCGTAGTTTTCCAGACCGTTACGAGATTCGATGCGCTGGCGGGTTGCCTTGTCCTCCTCAGCGTACTTCTCGGCCTCTTCGACCATACGCTCGATTTCCTCGGCGCTGAGACGGCCCTTGTCGTTGGTAATTGTAATGCTCTCGCTCTTACCGGTGCCCTTGTCGCCAGCGCTGACCTTAAGGATACCGTTGGCGTCGAGCTCGAACGAAACCTCAATCTGAGGAACACCACGGGGAGCGGCGGGGATACCAGTAAGCTCGAACTTGCCGAGCTGGTTGTTGTCCTTAGTCATGGAACGTTCACCCTCGAAGACTTGGATCAAGACAACGGGCTGGTTGTCAGCGGCGGTCGAGAAGATCTGGGACTTCTTGGTAGGAATGGTAGTGCCACGCTTGATCAAGTGAGTCATGACACCACCAGTGGTCTCAATACCGAGGGTAAGCGGATTGACATCCATAAGGACAATCTGACTAGCCTCAGCCTCACCAGACAAGACACCACCCTGAACAGCGGCACCGTAGGCGACGGCCTCATCAGGGTTAATACCCTTGCTGGCCTTCTTTCCGAAGTACTCCTCGAGCATGGTCTGAACCTTGGGGATACGAGTAGAACCACCGACAAGGACAATGTCGTCAATGTCGCTCTTCTTGAGCTTGGCGTCCTTGAGAACCTGTTCGACAGGCTTGAGGGTCTTCTTGAAGAGATCGTTGTTCAGCTCCTCGAACTTGGCACGGGTCAAAGTCTCGGAGAAGTCCTTGCCGTCGAAGAAGGCCTCGATTTCGATGCGGGTGCTCATCTGGGAAGACAGAGTGCGCTTGGCCTTTTCGACTTCACGCTTCAGCTTACCCATTGTCTTGAGGTTCTTGGTGATGTCGACGTCGTTCTTCTTGTTGTAGGTCTTGGTGAAGTAGTCGATAACTCTCTGATCAAAGTCCTCACCACCGAGATGGGTATCACCAGCAGTAGCCTGGACCTCGAAGACGCCATCGTCGACGGTCAGAATGGAGACATCGAAAGTACCACCACCGAGATCGTAGACAATGATCTGGCGTTCCTCGCCGGTCTTGTCGAGTCCGTAGGCCAGAGCGGCAGCGGTAGGTTCGTTGACGACACGGAGAACGTTGAGGCCGGCGATGGTGCCAGCATCCTTGGTGGCGGCACGCTGGGCGTCATTGAAGTAGGCGGGGACAGTAACAACGGCGTTGGTGACCTTCTCGCCAAGGTACGACTCGGCGACTTCCTTCATCTTGCCCAAGATCATGGAGCTGACCTCCTCGGNGGTGAAAGTCTTCTCACCNNACTGCGCATCACATGTCAATTTCTGTTCGCACCTGAGCTCCAAGGGCCCAACTTACTCCTGAACCTCGACCTGAACTTTGGGCTGACCATTCTTGTTGACGACCTTGAAGGGGAAGTGCTTCATGTCACGCTGAACGTCTCTGTCGTTGAACTTGCGACCGATCAAACGCTTGATGTCGAAGACGGTTCTCTCGGGATTGGATGCGTACTGGTTCTTGGCTGNCGTGAATTGTCAGCGCTTGTCTGGAAAGCATTGGTCGCGTGTGTGGTTACCTGCGTCTCCGACAAGTCTCTCCTCGTCGTTCCAGGCGACGTAGGAGGNGGTGATACGGTTACCCTGATCGTTGACCAGAATTTCGACCTTTCCGCCCTTCATGATACCAACACAAGAGTAGGTAGTTCCAAGATCGATACCGATGACGGGGCCAGAAACGGCCTTTTCGCCGCTTTCTTGAGCTCTAGCATTGGAGCCAAAGAGCACCATAGGCGCAAGAAGCACCAGAAGGAGGTAGAAGATGGTTGACCACGCAAAGCGTGACTCGGTTCCTGTGCGTCTCGCCATCTTTGAGTTGTGATGACAAGAGAGAAGCGTGGTCTTCTTTGTATGCAAGATCAAGAAGGAGTGACGGAAGGACGAAGCTCCTCCTTTAATAGAAAGCAAAAGAAGATGATTGTTGGCATCTCCGAATTAATGACACCTATGCTCCCTTTCGCGGCCAATCAGCGCCCGCGGCGACTTCCGTAGAAGCTTCACGATTCTCCGCAACGAACACTTTTGTTTCATGCTGAGGCTGCTCAAGCTAAACTAAACGTGTCTTCACTCGTCGCCCCGAGTCTTTGCCAAATGTTGCAACTGTCCTTTGTTCGATTTCACTTCTGTTTAGGCAGAATCTGATTTGCCGCCTGCTCGCTGCCTTGTGATTCAATCGCTCGGCCACAAGTCTGCAGAGACACTCGATGCCGCACTGTTATCGATAACAGAAGCTGAAACGTGCACGCTATCCGTTCCAGCAACGTAGACCAAACCGCCGGCTCAACCTCGCCAGAGCCGGCCCTCTCCATATCGCGCAACCTCTTTTCTGAGCAACGTGTCGTCTCACCTCCTCGTGTGCTGACAACTGTCACAGCGTGGCTGCAGAACTGCACAATACTTTCGCAATGATGTGTTCTCGAAAGAAGTTTACATCGAAGGCTAATCATGGCCAAGGTCACATGAATTGCAATTGTGCATTTCAATAGCGTACAACAACCCTTGCATTCGCATTGGAGAAGTGTCAATCGTAAGGTCGTGACAGTCTTCAGCACATAAGCAGGCAAGAAGGCAAGAAGGCATCAACATACGCTATTGCCAACTGTCCTGGTGTCACAGAATCTGTGCAAGTTGTGGCCTCCAAGAATACTCGGCAAACCTAACCAAAATTCTCAGCCCTAGGCGTGCCAGAAGCTCGGAGGTCTCGAAGTGTCCGCTGCGACCGTAGATTGGTGAAGCATCAACGACTTGGAGCAGGTAATTCTCTAGAACCCATATCTTCCCAGAAACGTCTAAGGCTCGAGACACGATCGGTATTCGAGCGTGCATCAGAGGAAGGTTTTCTGAGTGAGTAATCGGACTCTTTGCCTCTTTTGGTAAACCTCCATACCAGAATACCAACGTCTCCCACATGTGACTTGTGCTTCTTGATCGCCCGAGCCTTCTTCTCAAGCCATGCTCGCATACCCTCCTTGAACTTCTCTAGTTCAAGCTTGCGCTTACGTTCAAACAGTCCAGAATGCGCGACGATGATATCCCCACTCAAACGATCGCGGCGACAGCAATCCTTGGGGAGAATTCGTGCGTTGACAAGCGACGATACAGACGGTCGCCGAGACAATGAGCGATTGAGAGTTGCTGACAGTAAGCGGAAATGAAGATGGCGTGCAGCAACATGCGTACGAGTTAAATAAATCGCCGAGGCAGGAGGCTGAAGAGACCGTAGTAGAGGACGTGCTGGCAAGAAAAACGACAAATGTACAGACGACTTGTGCAGACGCTGTAAATGCAAAACACGATCAAGAGCAATGGAACGAAGTCGGTGTGACACNNCTGTTGTAAAGTGCTTTAGCAAGAGCCGTAGTGGAGACCGATGAGATCTCACTCTAGAGAGAGCCAGTAGGAAAGGATAATCTAGATGTCCAAGAATCTGGAGCAGAAGTTCATCTGGAAAAGCATCGAGACCCGGATCAGCCCTCGTAAGAGACATGGCTTTTACTGTGACAGTTGACGCCATTCTAGTATTATATATAGCTTGAACGGATGGGAGTAGCAACAAGAAGCGTACGATGCGGTGAAGCAGAGGTGGGGCTGGTCCAAGCGCGGGCCTTGCCGCCCGTGACATCTTCTGTTGTTGTTCCATCGTTCTATGCATACCTACGCGCTCGCACAGGAACCTATTCTGACCTCTGCTCATGTTCTATCGACCAAGATTAGAATAAGCAATTGAATGTATGACAAGCTGTTCGCGAATGTGAGCAAGCCTCTCCTCGTCTCTCTAGCATCCCGAACGTCCCTCATTCTTTCCTCTCCAAACACTACTTCCAAGATTTTGCCCCCACTCCAGTTTTCATAACTTCTCTACAAATTGCCCCTCCTTCAGATGCCGCCCTATCAGCATTGACCTCCTTCGTTGTCGTTACCTTTCTGTGAACATGAGGAGGCTGGGGCGGGTAGTAGCGTTTTTCTTGCATACGTGCTGCCCACGAACCCACAGGGTTGAACCTTGAGACATCAGTCTTCCATGCAGGTTTTTCAGGTATCCATGCATAGAACACGACTTTACAACGTGTTTCCTTTGCCGCCTCAGGTTAGGGTACCCACGTACTGCGCCAAGATCGGCCTCTACGCGATTTACAATTGGTCCTACGAGCTGGCATTCACTGCACCAATAGGACTACGCCCGGGAAAACTTGTGCATGTCCCGACCGGCAGCAGCATAACTTTGCCTCGCTGTGAGCGGTTCGCCTGTCTTCGTGTCCCAGCCACCCAGTCCGCTATCTCCCGCTCTTTCAAGGATGCAGATTGAGAAAGGCGGGTCTATGAGATGAAGACACTAAGCAGCATCTCACGCTCACATGACCTGATTCGTTCGTTCGGCACTAAAGCCCTCGCAGAAAGCCTGAGAAAGGTAAATTTCGACGTCGACTGTAGCGTGGAGCTTTGTCTTTTGCTCGCCAGACTGTGCTTACTCGCACCTGCTTTGTTTTTCCTTGTTGCGACGAGCTGCTTACGCAACAGAGACCCTTAATACGTGATTCGCTCTTCGATAGTATCTCGACTATTCGAACGTTCTGAAACTTGAAATTGGCGCTCAGTCGCGTAGAGGGCGACAAATGTTTCGGATACCTTTGCCAATACGTGCATATCTGTCTTGGGGCCGAAAGACAGCTGGCAGTTGGACATTGCCTGCTATACCTTCGCTAAGCATAACTGTGGTATGTGTCAAGTTGTCAAGTCCGTCCAGGAGTCAAGATCAAAATACCAGGGCTTTCGCTGGGCGTGCATAACTTACCCGCCATCCATCATCCGTAATCCACAGAAGCCATGCATTGTCGTCGCTTATGAAAGGAATCTGAAGCAGACTTTTTCTCATGCTGATCGAAGGGGCTGTCGTCAATTGCCTCGCCAGGCGCCTTGAGGTGGTGAATGGCAACACACTAGTTCTATCAGAAGCTTTTCTGATCATCATTTTAGCCTGCTAATCGACTCAGAAAAAAATGACAGTGACGGTGATTTTTCATTAGCCCGCCATACTACTTCTGCCACGTCACAAGGGCGGAGACAAGGAGCATCCTCTCAGTTCTAGCGTCGGCCAGCTCCAGCCGTGATTGCCTGAGGTGACGGGTGACGAAGGTACTCCTCAGGCCTAGGCGGGCACCATCAGCCCATCGCTGCCGTCTGCGTCGAATTGACCTGTTATGTGGCTTCCGGCGCTATGCACAGGGAGGATGAAATGTGTTTCGACGATCATCCGAGTAGCGAGGAGACGCATGAGGCGTGGACCAGAGACGGACGAACCTTGTTCGTGGACAATGCTCCACCCATGCGGTAACGTTCAGACATGATCGCAGTCCTCGACGATAAGCTGACTGGACACCAATGCTTGCCGCCCGCGTATGCTCTCGCCAAGTCAATGAATGCTGCATGCAAGCCCACAACTCCCTCGGCCATTCCTCAGCGACAGGGCCTATGGCAGACCTTCGTATCGAACCATCCGACGTTCCGACCGCTACCGTTCCTGCTAGTCAGCTCAATGAACTGCACTCCTGGTACCGAACCAGCATGTGCGTCTTGCGCCCCCTCTCCCTCGAGATNNTGAAGCAGACCAGAGAGCAAGAAAAGCCGACACATGCGGGACAAACCGCCAGAGCAAAGAGACCCTCTGGTCGAGGGTTTGCAGTAAATTCCAGATCGGAAGANNAGAATAGTTGTCCAATGGAAAGAGGCCCTTGCCAAGGCAAACAAACAAACAAACTNNGCGAGGTGAGTTCGAGAGACGAGGCAGCGCACGTGATATCAAAAGAAAAAAGTCCGGTATGACCTCCTGAAGCTTCAAGACATAGGCCCACCGTCTGATCCCTACCACGACAACACATTGAGAGCGCCCCGAAGCATGACGGCAAGTTCGAGTCTGAGCAATCGAGCATCGGCCAGAAGGAATACGCGAGCAAAGCAAAAGCCACACCGCTAGTGATCGTACTGAGGCGTGATGGCTCTGCTCATGTTCTCACAAGCGATGGAGGGTCGGGGTGACATTTTGACCCATACTCGACGATCGACTAGCTCCAATGGCATCCCGTTGCATGGCTGCAGAACTAATTGACTGGTCCAAGGCGGGATACCGGAGGTGGTCTTGCAGAATGGTGGGAGCTGTTGCAGATGTACTTGACAGCAAAGCAATGCCGGATGGATTTAGTCGAAGTCAGCTGTTGCTGAGAAAGGCATAAATAGCTGGTTCAAGGTCCTCCAGAAGACAGAATCATCAAGCATTGACTCGTCTTCAAGACCTTTGAACCACCTGAGCACTCAATTCTTGCCCTCCTGCCCTTTCACTTCCTACCCCCATTGAGTTCAACCACCATCGACCCAAGCCTTCTCTTGCTGCTCATCTTAACTCTTCATCAACTCAACTCTCATCGACATCCACGTGCTGTCCTACGACACGACAAAGAAGCAGTCTGTATTCAATACTGTCCAGATCATCAGCTGTTGCATACTGACGAGTACCAAAGTCCTTGCTCCCCAGAGATGTGCTTCTTCGACCAAGTCATGTGGACCTGCGGCGACTGGAAGTGGGACCGCTTCCGCCAGCACTGCAACCGCGAGTACCGCACTGGAGAGACTTGCGGCATGAAGCTTGTCTATGCGGTAGCCAGGAGCAACGACAAGTGCAAGATCTGCCAGAAGATTGACACCAAGCTCCGCCGTCGTGCTGCAGAAGTGGCCAAGATCCAGCGATGGCAATCCGAGGGCAGCAAGCTGAAAGCATCCATCGAAAGGTCTTACGAGATCATCAAAGATCTCGACCAGGAGATCTACCAGTTGCAGATCGAGAAGCAGCGCAAGACACAGGCGATTGGAAAGTCGCGCTGACGGATTGGGTCCACAGTCTGATGTCTCCTTTTCTCTGTTCGGCCAGATTGTATCCCTTCCAGATTGGACAAATGTTATCTGAAGCTTTGGTTTTGGTCCAGCAAATCCTTTGGTTCAGAGTTGTAGTTGCAAGTCTCGGTGTTTTATTTTCTTTGGGTTTATGTCCTCAATCTTTCTTCTCTAGGTATTCGAGCACACGAAAGTCATGATAGTTTCAAAATTATGCATCGATGGTTATACTTGTGCATGTTGTGTAAATTGTGCAGGGCTTAGGGTGCGGATATGCAGGTACGTACCTAATGTCTTGACCAATGATGTACCTCAGGGTATTGATTGCATTGGCCTTCCGACTACTACCCTTTCTGCACCTGGGATGCAGCATGTTACACGAGAGCAGTCGAGGACTGGAAGAAATGAGACAAAAGGAAAGAGTGAACGCGTTTGGAGTTTTAGCCATCCTAGCGTGTCGAGTCATGTGATGTGATAGAGACTTAGTAAGATGTTGGAGGTCTTGTGACGGCAAGGTGGTTGTTAAAACTGCTATATAACATGTCACTAGATCGTCTAAGGCTACTGATACCCATTGCTAACAAATGACAAACATTAAAACCAAACGTCCATGTCCTGCACTTCGAGCAGGTCCTTGTCTTCTTCTTGAATGCTCGTAAGTCCATAAAAACTTGTCGTAGGAAACTCAAAACATCGCATCCATCAATCGTGACAATTCATTCGTGCCTATCATGCGGCGAAGGCAGTGGCAGGAGTTGTGGCTTCAGGGAAACCACCCAAGGGTCCGTAATACCCTTGGCCTGCTGGAGGGCAGTTGGAATAGCAGCCGAGCAAGGTAGTAGTTGCATACACGGTAGTGGCTGCTTCTGTGATCGTAGAGAACATCGTCACAGTCACAGGAGGCATATTCGTGCAAGTATTGTTCTTGGACGGAGGGAATGTGGCACTGGGCCCAGACGGACTGAGAGTGCCGCTACGGAAGTCACTCGCGCTAGAACGGGTTCCGGTACCGATTGGGATCGAAGAGTTGGCGGTGGGGAAGGGGAATCCAGAGGAGGGGCCCGTACCAGTAGGGCCAATAACAACTGACGAGTTGGCAGTTGGGAATGGGAAGCTAGCAGACGGGGCAGTTCCGGTGGGCAGAGGGAGGGATGAGTTTGCTGTAGGGAAGGGGAAGCTAGCAGATGGTGCCATTGAGGTTGTATTCAGACTTGGAACTCCAGTGCTCAGAGGTATACTCACACTAGAGTTGTTGATAGGGGTCACTGTAGGAGGCGCCAATGTTCCAGTGCGATCCCCGCTGGGTATAGAACCAGAGTATGTGCTTGGTGCAGTACCAGTAGGCCCGACGGGGACCGAAGCATTGGGGAAGCCATATGGAGTGGTCAGAGGGCTTGCCGAGCCAGTACGATTTCCTTCTGTAGAGGAAGCTGAGAAGGGGCTGGAAGTCGTGGCATTGGCAGATGGTGAAGGCGAGCCACTGGGGGATCCCGTAACAGAAGGCAGGACATATACTCCACTAGAGCTATTGTACATGGGAATGCTAGTCGTGAGTGTGCCGTTAATGGGGAACGATGGAGTATGACTAGGGAAGGGGGTAGATGTTGGAGGCGAATCGGAGCCTGAGCGACCAGCATCTGAAGTGGAGCCTGAGATCGGAGTTGAAGCAGTCAGATAGACGGTGGAGACCTCAGTCGAGAAGATCGTGGAGATGATGATGTCGGTGCTGACATTTCCAGCTGCACCACCTCCAGATCCGCCGTTACTGCCCCCATTGGCACCGCCAGCTGTTCCGTTCACGGAAACAGTGTTGTTGGTGACGGTCGTAGAATTGGTAACAATGATCGTGCCGTTTGTGACAACACCTCCATTGCCCCCACCATTTGCTCCCCCGTTGGAACCTCCAGTCGAGCCTCCAGTCGAGCCGCTAGAGTTGCCAGCCGATCCACTTGCGGAACCGCCGGATGAGCCAGACGCACCACCCGTCTCGCCAGAGGAGCTGCCAGAAGTTCCTCCAGACGACGAACCGATGGTCGTTTGAGTAATCGTGGTAGTAGACGATGATGTAGTAGTGCCGTTCGACCAGTTGTATGTAGTCACGATGGTTTCGTTGCGAATCTGCTGGTTTCCATTGGTCTCGGTGTTGTTGTAGATAGTCGTAGTGATGGTGTAGCCACTGGAGCTGCCTGAACCCGAACCCGAGCCAGCAGCAGCACCGCCACTGCCACCGCTACCTCCAGTCGAGTTGCCAGAAGAAGATCCGGCAGATCCACTAGCAGAATCTCCTCCGTTGGCACTGCCAGAAGACCCGCCGTTGCTGTCGCTGTTCGACGAGGAAGAAGTCGCGTAAGATACCTCTTGAGTGGAAGATGCTGCCCAAGCAACAGTGTAAGTGGTGTAGTAGGATTCGTACCACGAACCGTTACCGGAGACGTAGGTAGAATAAATTTGGGCGGACGAATAAGTGCTTCCTCCAGAAACATAGGTTGAGTAACTCGTGGCAAGTCTTTTGCAGGAGCAGGCGTGATGATGGGCATAGATGTGGTGCTGTTCTGGAAGATGGAGGAGAGCATGGAGGAGGTGTCGATGCTGGAAGCTGTTGAAGAGGGAAGATATACTGCGCTGGGAGTAGAAGACTCGTTCACCGCGACTTCAATTCTCAGGAGAATGACGGCATTGATACCTCCAGCGACCACGGTCGAGTTGGCAGATTTCTTCAAGAAACAGTTCGAGCCTGATTCTGCACCGGGATAGAAGACGGCACCCTGACAAACGGCTGAGCTGAAGCCATAGTTAGCACTGCCACAAGCGGCGGCACACTCGGTGAAAGTCTGGTAGCGATATTGGGCCAAATTGTCATCAGTAATATCGGTATCACACTGCACAAGGTACTGGAAGAGCTGGCCGTCGATAAGTTGGCTATCGATCGAATTGTCGTCGTCAGGGCAGACAATGGCGGGAGAGGTTGGGGTTGCAGCGCTAGACATGCTGGTCGATGATGCTACATCTGCTGACGAGGTTGGACCAGCGAGAAGAGTGGTGACGGTTCCGCTTGTGATGGTCGTATCCACAGTCTGTACCGTGTTGGCATAAGCACGCTGAGTGTAAGTCTGGACATGTTAGTTGAAGAGTCATCGAATTCGGACTTTTGTGAACTCACCGAGACACCTTCAGTATACGTCACAGTAGTAGTGGCTGCAGTCAGAGGCTGACAACTGCAAGCACTAGACAGAGCAGAGACAAAAGAGGAGTCGGCAGTGGCAGTGCCGTTGTCCTCGGCTACTCTGATAAAGCGAGCGACTGCGCCAGAGTCGAATCTGTTCTTCGTAAGACCACGCTTGGCTTTTGCCTTTGCCGTGACAACAGCTGAAACAGTGGCTGCGACTTGGACTGTGTTGGTCGTGGTCGTGGTGATGGTCGTGTAAGTATCGGTGACAGTTCTAGGAAGGTCAGACAACCCAATCAACACAGCGGAGGGTGAAGCTTACGTGACGGGGGTAGTATAAACGGCAACAGTATCAGGAGGATTGCCCAAAAATCTGTTGCAAAATTCGTTGGCGTTGGGGTACTCGTGAAGTTCCGTGTAGACATCGCCCTCAACGCAGACTTGTTCTTGACGGGCAGCCAGACCAAAGAGATCCCGGATGAAGTGGACTACTCCATTGGGGCTAGTATCCTGTTCAGCACGCTTTTGCGGATTGGTGACTCGAGCGGTGACAAGTTGGAATAGAGCAAAGCTCAAAACGAAGGTTGAGAAGAAAACGAATGAACGCATCTTGAGTACACCAAACGAAGGATGGTATCTGTACTCTGGGTGAAGAAGCAGTCAACCGCGATATGATTCTAGTCATGATGGGAGAAGATGTGGGCTATATACGTGTGCAGACAGGGCATTTTGCAGGCGAAGACTGAAGATAGCCACCAATGTAGGTGGCGAGTGTGCCTTGCAGTTGGAGAACTCATGCGGTAGAGGTATGGTGTGAGCGCGTCTCGTCGCGCACGCAACGTCAGGTCTACATTCCCCAAAGTCGAGGATTGAAGGCAACAGACTGCAGGGGCAACCACAAGAAGGATTAAGCTTGAATTATGAAACACTTTCTTTTAATGCTTGAGTTATAGATCACAGATGATGACAGAAGAGAAAAGAAATACTTGATCAAAATGAACAATATGGAAAAGAGAGCAGTGCTTGAGATGTAAATGAGGTCGAGCAATAACCACTTAGCCTTTGAGAGATGATGATGACACTACCAGAGAAGAGGTAAAATTTCAGGCATAGTAAGCACTCAGATGCACAGTGTTTCACGACGTTCGTATCTAACGTGTGGGACCGATATAGAGGGCGAGGTATGTGATGAGTATGGAATGGTGTGGATGGCGAGGCATGTGTACGAGTAAGAGCAGTGGTTGAGAGCGTGGAGTTGGTTGAGGCTTGGCGAGTGGTGCATAAAATTGTGGATGCATGGTGCACGACGTGACAGCATCAGCATCAGCATCCGCAGCAACATCAGTTCGGCCGTTCATTCCTCGATGACAGCGGGCTTCAACGACCATGGGCATCTGCGCGAGCTGTCTCGGACTTGATCGGCAAGCTGCACGAGAGGCGAGTATTCTGGTTATGGCAGTTGCTACCCCTTGCTGACTTGGTAAAAGNGCGTCGGAGAGCGAAGGCCTCCTGTACGAAGATGCGGCCCAGCCTCAGTATGGCACCGTGACGCCCGGCGCGACACTGCCAGAGCCCGATCCGGAAGAGCTGAGAAGAGAGCGCGAAGTGCTGGAGCGTATCTGTGCCCAGACGTCCAAGTGCGTATCTCGTGCTGCCCTCTGTTCAAGCACGCGCTGACATGTCTGTAGCGAGCTCATCGACGTCCTCCATCACGACTCGAAACTCGCCAGCGACTACCCATACCTCCTCAACAAACACTTCCCTCCCTCTTCAAGTGGCGCCTCGTCGCCCACAAGCACAATTGTCGACGAGGATGCCTGGCTTGCTGCCACCCAGCCTACAGATCGAGAACTCTGGGCCTCGGTCAAGGGCCTCAACCCTGGTGAACTCATTGTCGACCTCAATCCCCCGAACCCTGCACCAAGGTGATCGCCCAGAAACCCCACCAACTCTCTCCTTTGTCCAAAAGCACGATACCCTCTCTGCGATACCCGGATAATCTCCTTGCTTCTGCTTCTTCCTAATTATCCTCTGTATTTTGTCTTCAGTCTGTTCGGGATACGAACATGCTTTACATCACATCTTCATCAATCTAGACCTGAATGTTCACTTTTGCTTTCACTCTGATGTTGCACTGCGTCTTTCTTCTCTATACAAAACACGAGAAACGGCGTCAAGCCACATTAACAACACATGGTTTTGCTTTCCAACAAGACATGCTTTGAGCCTGTATTTTCTAAAGTCTCTACTCTATGTGTCAACATTTTATATCCAGCCCCTCTCAAAGGTTTGCATCCAAGAGAGTCTTCATTTGAGAAGCACCTCTCTTTGACCATCCCCATCNTGCTTCCAAAGTCAGCGTGCTGTCATGCATGAAATTATTGTGATTCGTCAAAACTTACCTGATCTGGTTTGGCATGTTGACTTCAACGCCAAGTTCTTCGGCAAAGGAGAACACAACACCAGGGTTCTTCTGGAAGAGACGGCCGACCATAATAACGTCGAGACCTTCCTCGAGAAGCTCATTTGCCAACTTGCCAGTGTGAATGCTACCGACAGCGCTCAGAGCCATCTTGTCACCAACGGCCTNTTTGACTGCCTTACTGAGAGGTGCTTGGTATCCAGGAGCTGCGTGAGGGTGCTGCTTGGGGTGATTACCACCGGAGCTGACGTCCATCAAGTCGACGCCACGCTCAGCAAGGATTTTTCCGAGCTCAACGGTCTGCTCCGAGGTCCAGCTCTCCTTGATCTCTTCAACCTCCTCTAGCCACTCGGTTCCGCTGACTCTGACGAAGAGAGGCATAGTCTCAGGGATGATCTCTCTGACGAGGTCAACAGTCTCGAGAAGAAGTCTAGTTCTGTTCTCGAAGCTTCCACCGTACTTGTCGGTACGCTGGTTGGATGTGGGCGATAAGAACGAGCACAGCAGGTATCCATGCGCAGCGTGGATCTCGATCGCATCAAATCCGGCCTTCATGGCACGGCGGACTGCATCGGCGTAAGACTTCTTGAAGCTCTCGATGTCCTCAAGAGTCATAGCACGAGGCTTTGCGTGGTGCTCGTTCCAGGGAATAGCAGAAGGTGCAAGGACATTGTCTGGCCACCCATTCTGCTCCTTTGGTGCAACAGCACCTGCGCTCAACCAGGGAGCCACAGTGCTTGCCTTACGACCTGCGTGCGCGAGTTGAATAGCAATTAGTTGGTNTCTAAACACGAATATCAGCATCTCTAACCCAATACATACACAGAAATGACTCACTTGACTGTGGGCAAAGTCGACGACTTCCTTTAGAGGTGCAATCTGGCTGTCNNCCTTCCAGAGACCGACATCCTCTGGGGTAATTCTACCTTNCCTTTCAAATCGTCAGCTCAATTGCCTTTACATGTTCATCTCAACACGGTCATCAAAACTTACAGGAACAACAGCCGTGGCCTCGATAATGGTCATGCCTGGGCCGCGTGTGACGATTCCGCCGATGTGAGCCATGTNGCTACATCAAGGTTAGCGCGATCGTGAAAATATGGCTATGATACAAACCCATTTTGTGTAATGGCCGTCCTCTGCTGAGTACTGGCATAGAGGAGACAGGAAGATGCGGTTAGGGAGAGTCAGGCCACGGAGCTTCAGGGGCTGGAACAGCTTAGGCACTGGTTTGCCATCTTCGCGGACGAATGCTGCACCAGCGGGAGGAGATTGAAGAGGAGTGAAATATGGAANCCTGCTCACATATTCAGTATGGTGTGTTTCTATTTTCTAATTCCAATCACGACATACACCAGGAGCGGCACGGTTGACGTGATGAGCTTCTCCAACGACGTTCTCGACAATGTTGTGGTGAGAGATTGCTTCAGGCATGATGTAGAATTGCTGTATAAGTTGCAAAGTCAATTTTCTACTCAGGTGGGAGCCTTTGTTACGTTATATACTACCAGCTATAATTGGCCGTAGAATTAGGGAAACCGCTTAGAAATCAATCATTTGCCATGTTGAGCACAAGTCTAGACATAACTGTATTACTGACCCCAACCTCGTCATCAAACACGAACGTGCGACTCCAATTTTCGAAGCGGCCGAGTCTCGGTCTCGAGATTGAGAAAGGCTGCCATCGGGTTGGTGACTGATGTCAACAAAATTGATTGCATACGTCGCTGCCGATCGCGCCTTCCACCAAAATCCTGGGGTAGTGCGTGGCAACTCTATGGCCATACGGCCTTTCGCGTTTGGTCATCACACACGCTGTATCACAATTCAGCAACTGTTCAGAGTGAACTTCCAAGCACTTGGCGTGTCCACCTGAGCGAACATGCCGCCGAAGCTTCCGATTCTCGTCAGTTCGGCAGCGGCGTCAATACTGCTGGCGCACTACACGCCTGCCTACGCTCCTGGCTCGCGTCTTCAAACCTTCTTCCTCATTGCCTTCACAGAGTTCATTGCGTGGGCAACATGGCGAGTGGTTATATACCCGAATTTCTTCAGTCCTCTGAGAGATCTTCCTGAGCCGCCGGGAGCCAGTTGGTGGAATGGCCATGCATCCATGATAATGGCACAGCCAGCAGCTCATCCGATGCGTGAATGGATGAACACAGTTCCAAACGATGGTCTCATGCGCTACTCCAATTGGTTCAATTCTGAGAGAGTGCTCTTAACTAACCCAAAGACTCTTGCTGAGGTTCTTTCAAGCAAAAACTACGAGTTCATCAAGCCAGCACATTTCCTTGATATCATTGGCCGAATTCTAGGCATCGGATTGTTGTTCGCAGAAGGCGATGAACATAGGGCACAACGCAGAAATCTCATGCCTGCCTTCTCGTACAGACACGTCAAAGACCTTTATCCCGTATTCTGGGCCAAGTCAAAGGAAATGGTCGAAAGAATGTCCATTGCTATGCAAGACCCATCCACGCAGGATGGCGCCTCTGCCAATGTCGTCGAAGTTAGTGATTGGAGCAGCCGAGCTACGTTGGACATCATCGGAGTCGCTGGCATGGGCCGTGATTTTGAGTCTCTCAAGAACCCGGACAATGAACTGAACAAGACTTACAAAAACATCTTCCACCCACCCAAGTCCGCCCGCTACCTGCAAGTCGCCGGCATGTTCTTACCACGCTGGTTCCTTAGGAACCTGCCGCTCAAGCGTAATGATGAGATATCAGAAGGATCCGCTCTTATCAAACAGACATGTCGCGACTTGATCGCCGCAAAGAAGATTCGTATGGAGAAGGGTGCTGCAGATGAGACTGATATTCTCAGTGTGGCTCTGAGGAGTGGAAGCTTCGACGACGAGAACCTTGTCAGCCAGATGATGACTTTTCTGTGAGCCTTCAAGTGCTAATCTATTACTATTCGCCATGCTAACTTCATTGACAGCGCTGCGGGACATGAGACTACAAGCTCATCCATGCAATGGGCTATATACATGTTGTGTCGCCATCCTGACGTACAGACACGTTTACGCGAAGAGATACATTCCAAGCTACCCTCGGTACGCGATCCTCAGGCTCAAATCACCGCCACTGATATCGACAACTGCCACTATCTTCAAGCAGTCTGCAAAGAGACCCTTCGTCTCTGGGCGCCAGTGGCTCTGACCATGAGAGTTGCTGCACGAGACGAAACTATCAGCGGTCATCCTATTCCCAAGGACACGCTCGTAGTCTTGGCTCCACTAGCAATCAACTGCAGTAAACATCTCTGGGGCGAAGATGCTATGGAGTTCAAGCCAGAGCGCTGGTTGACAGATGGTGTCAGCAACAAGAACGGTGGTGCCGAGTCCAACTACAGCTTCATGACCTTCCTCCATGGACCACGATCGTGCATCGGTCAAGGATTTGCCAATGCTGAGTTTGCATGTCTTCTTGCAGCCTGGTGTGGCAAGTTTGAGACTGAATTCGAAGATAAGGATTATGTTTTGGAAATCAAGGGTGGCATCACTTCTCGACCCAAGAATGGCTTGCGGGTCAGGTTGACAGAGGTTGAAGGATGGTGATATGCTTGCAATCTCTTTCAATGTAAATAGTTTTACTTTCGCATTGTCGTTAATATATGGACTACTAATGTCTTTGTCATAAACATCAGCTCTCCTCATGGACATATTCTGCAGTGTATAATGGGTTCTTTCGTGAAAGTTGCGTGGACTTGGCGAACTTTCGCAACATACTAACCAGCTTTGCAGAGAAGTTCATGCAACAACATGTAACTGGTACCATCGGTCCAGCTATCTGCCAACGAACATAACTGGATCAGAAACAGTTTACTAGCGATAATATACTTAGTCAATGAAGAGGTGAACACCAAAAGTCGACTGGAGATGACCTACTGAATCGATAGTCAGGGTGACCATGTCAACAATACGCATAAGGCAGGAAAGTGACACCCAGTAACAAGATGAAAGTCTGCAACTACATATACTGAGGATACGAAATGAATAGAGAAGCGAAGGATCTTTGTAGTATGTGGCCAGTAATGTCGACCGTTGATCAGTCTTGTTGGCGACGCTCAATCCGAGGCAACCCTTCAGGACGCACCCTAGGATCAAATATGTCCTCGACCCATTGATCCAGCTCATCGCCCTCGTCCTCAGCTAATTTCACAACGCTTCCCTTCAATGACACTGCCTTTTCGACTATCTCAGCTACGTTGAATCGCTGGAGGGGTCCACCATGCCGACAATATTTGCGGAAAATCTCTCGATACACGTTTGGCCNCTGAACAGTCAGCAGGGTAGCAAAGGCGAAGGTAAAGGCAAAGCAGAGCATACCTTTGAACTTTTCAAGTCCCTCTACCAGATAGAAGGCATCAGTGTCATCCCAATAACGAGTAGCGTCATGCAGATTATCAAGAGGGATCTGTCGCAGGTGATGGACTTGTTCGTCACTCAGGAAGGTACGACCCTCCATTGCCGCACCAAGTCTTTGATCATGGAGCACGATCCAACGCTGTCTCCATTCCTTCAGTTTAAGCTCATAATCGTTTTCTCGATCAGCGGCCTCTTGACGTAGTCTCTGCGTTTGCTGTCTTTCAGCGTAATCTGCTCCCGACTTTACCAGCTCATGCGCTTTGAGACGCCGATCAAGAATGCTGAGTACCTCCCTGATCCTGGCGACCGTTGATATAACATCTTGTGAGCGGATGTATCGTGTTTCTGCATCCTTGGCTTGATCGAAAATATGGAGAATAGCCCTGACGACGCTTCTCGATTCGTTCAGTGGTTCATAGGGAAGCTTTTNCATCGTCCCAACTTCCGAGAGGTAGTATACCAAGGTGATATACAACGTGCGCACAAGTGTCGGCAAAACACGTTTGTATACGTAATCGAGTCCTATTTTCTGGTCCCATACAGGTTTCTGGAAGATAGATTTGGCTTCTTCCGTAATCGCTTGGGAAAGCTGAATGAGATGGCCTGTTTCACTGTAATTCTGTGCGGCTCTCCACTGCATGACCCTTTTCTTCAGGTTGTCGTAGCTTTTCAAAATGCGAATGCCATCGAACCTCTGCCGAACCGACTGAAATTCCTTGTGGATCCAGTGTGCCAGCTTGAGAGCCTCATTCAGCTCTTTTGGCATAAAGATATCTTGACAGCGATTTTTCTCACCCTTGCAATTCTCGAGTCCTGCAAAGTCATCCACAGAGTCATCTTCTGGGTACAACTCAATAAGCTCATGTATCCTTGCAGTGTCCGCTTGAACCATTTCGGGTAGTGACCGCGCATCCTTGGTGGGTTGCGTATACGGTTCGAAGAGAGCGTCGTCTCCCTGGGTAGATCTTTGTGCCTCTTCAACTACAGATGGCTGCACGTCTTTGAGATGGACCGTCGAAGAAGCTACCGGATCTGCTGGATGATCTGAACTGATATGATCTCGATGATGATCTTGCACAACATTTGCTGGTGGAACCGATAGATGTCCCGCAATGGTCGGATCTGGAACAACGGCTATAGGAGATGTCGGCGGTTTAGTTGTGTTTTTACTTTCGCTTGAAAGTTGATTCGAGGCGGGGGTATCAACTACGACCTGTACAACCTGTCTTGATCCAGAATGTCCTCGATGGGGAATCTGCTGCTTGTCAAGCGCAGGAGATGGGTCATTCCTGGGGACAGAGGGCTGATGCTGAGTTATCGAAGTTGAACGATCATCCTGTCGACGCCGTCCGTGAAGAGGTTGCGATAGATCGAGTCCTGGTCCTACTGGTAGCTTCTGAGAGCGCGTTGCTACCCGTGGGGTGGTTTCGGGTATCGAGCCAGAACGCAGACCTCGAGCTTCTGAAACCACGTCATCATCAAGCTTTTGGCGCTTTGTGTGAGGCTCTTGGGATCCGCGTGTTTGGTGTACACGCCCTATGGTAGAATGTGATCCAGCCACCTGGTCGGAAAGAGGATCTGTGTCCAACATGCGCCTTCTCGAGGCAGTTTTGAATTGTCTCTGCGGGCGACTGGGCAGCAATGGCTCTTGTTGCTTCTTGGAGGATTTCTTCTGACGTGGACCAGAGCTTGGATGGACTTCGGGTTCGGGTGAGTTAGCAATTTCGAATATATCCCCTCGCAGAACGGGTGTTGGTTCTCTGTGAGCATGGCTGAGCGAGGGCCTTTNTAGCTTCCCACTGCTCCGAGTAACAGAAGATGGCGTCGTTCCTGGCACATGAGGCCGGCTACAATCAGACATAATCATCGAATTGATAAGATCGACCTGATTATGCAAGGTTTCTTCTGGACCTTCACTTTNCTAATGCCTCTGATTAGTTTGTCAAAGGTCAGATCAATTAAAAGGTGTAATACCAGGAACATCGGACTGAGTTGGGATTGGTATGTTGCTTCCGAGTTTTGTTAATCGTAATTCTTGTTCGGAACGAGGGTGAAGGTTGTTCCCATCTGACTCATTATCCGAGCCATCACTTTCTGGGAATTTATAGGAAGCCATGATATGTCATGGTTAATTGATGTGTTGTAGAAGACAAGAGTCGGCTCTGTAAGTTCGGCGTTGGCGTTTGGTATGTTGAGCTTGGACCACCGAGACTCACGATTGTGAGAGGAAAGCGCCATCCAGAGTGACCAAGTCCAACAACACCACAAACCTGTCTGAGCATCATGACGGACGATTTGCGCAACGGCCATGGCATTCCATTGCTGCAAGTCATTGCGTCCTCAGATCAACAGCCCTTCGAGACGCCGTCCAAGCGTATCAACGATGGCGACGACCTTTCTTTCTTCTTGCGCTCCTCGGCCTACGCCGACATCATGACCTGGATTCTTCAGTTGAATCGTTCCATGATTCCCGTCAAGCGTCCAGACGACTCAAGTCTTGTCGACACATGGCCTTTGCAGTCCAAGAACATGGTCCTTTCTCCCGAAGTGGTCAAATTGAACCATCTCATCCGCTCACTCGATGCTCTCATGGAAAAGGCGCCTCCAGAGTCTGGACCCCGAAGGTTCGGCAATCCTGCCTTTCGTACATGGTACAAGGCTGTTCAGGAAGCCACACCATCTCTNTTGCCAGACGCCCTTTCCGACAAGCTGTGGGGCCGTGCTCGGGACGACGCCGAGCTGAACGCTTTGAATCTCGAATTGGCTGCATACCTTCTTGGGAGTTTTGGAAGTCCCGAAAGACTTGACTATGGTACCGGCCATGAGCTGGGCTTCTTGGCCTTTCTGGCCTGTGTCTGGAAGTTGGGTGGCTTCGCTCACGCCGATACTGGTGTCCAAGAAAGAGCCATTGTTACAGCCGTCATACAACCGTGAGTTCTGTCTTGATACTGCTTTACAGGCAAGAGAGTTCAGAGCTCACAACAATGCAGCTACCTAGATCTTGTTCGAAAGCTTATTCTGACCTATTCTCTGGAACCTGCAGGTTCTCATGGCGTGTGGGGACTTGACGACCATTCTTTCATCCCATACATACTAGGTTCTGCTCAATACTGTGCGCCCATCGATGCCGACTCGATCAAGATCCCTAACGAGGGCTCGCTCTCAGGTTCGCCATCGCCTATTCGAACGGCCAAGCGTGACTCGGCCGAAATGTACAGAGACACCAACCTGTATTTCTCTGCCATCGCCTTTATCTTCAATGTCAAGAAAGGGCCCTTTTGGGAGCACAGTCCTACTTTGTATGATATATCAGGGATCAAGGATGGATGGGCCAAGATTAACAAGGTCAAGAACCATGTGCATGATGTCAATGTGAATTTGCTAACAGATCAGCAGGGGATGATTAAGATGTACAACGCCGAAGTGCTCTCCAAGTTCCCAGTTGTCCAGCACTTCCCTTTTGGTTCCCTCTTCCGGTGGGAGCAAGACCCCAGCGCTCCAATGCCTGCCACATCTGCTCATATGGGTTCTCAGCCAAGACCTTCGACGTCGTCCAGCACCAAGAACATGAGCTTTGCACAACCGTCGACGCGTGCACCATGGTCAGGTACAGCAGCAAGAACGTCCTCGACACCTGTCACGGGCGCGCCATGGGCAGTGACCGGATCATCATCATCTCCAGCAAATGTCACCAGAGCACCGTGGTCAAGAGCCCCGCCAGGATCTAATCGACCAGCTTGACAAGACGTCGCAGACAACCAGACGACGCGCATGTACAGTATCGTATTCTAGACACTTGGACGGCAACAAAGATAGACGGACCCGATAGGGACAGAGCAAAGGGCATAGCTTCAACGTCTTTGGGGACGTTCGCAGCACCAGCGCTCGGGTACGATAAAGGCCGTTTCTGTTTCACGCACACATGGCCAACGGTGAGGTGGGGGAGGTCTGTAGATGCAGGTCGAGGAACGCTGTACGACCACGTGTGTGCCGCTTTTCAAATAGAGACGAAAGAGGAAAGAAGGACATTAGACAGCACAGGGCAAAGGCAAAATAGCGATAGTCCGGAGGCTAGAGGCTGCGAGTCAGCGCGTGGAAAGCTGATGATCAGCGTAGCCGGGCGATTTTGGCGGTAGCTTCAATGGGGGAGCCAATAAGAGGCTGACTCGAGATTGCCCCGACCCTCGTCAATCGGCGCTAGAATTGTCCGCGAAAGCTTCTGACTGCCGGCTGGGAGCTGGAGCACAAAGTCAAACATGTCTCGTCCGCATTCATTGGATCGAGACACGAATTGAAAAGACCGTCTTTAGCTGCACCTGTCGCTCTCTTGCCCTCGGCGCAAGCATGCAGCGCTCCCTTCTCTTCCTTTGCTCTTTCCCTTCGAGTTGCACTTGACCATCCACCGTCCTTCTTCGACCTTCATTCTCTATTTCTGTTTCACAAAGTCTCTGTGTGCCCTGTTTTGCACACGCCCTGGGCAAGAGCCCCACCAGAGTGACATAATGCCCGGAACATGTTAGTATTAATCGTCGTCTCCAGGTCGAGTTAATCCACAGTCCGTCTGACAATATGTCCCCAGCATCTTCATCCGATACATATGAACAATTCAAACGCGCTTTCCGAAATCTTTTCCGGCGTCGCAAGTTCAACATCAACGTTCCTGCAGTGGTAAAGCCGCAAGCGCCGACGCGTCCACCACGCCCACGCTCCGCTTCGGCCGTCGCAGCTCCCGAAGTCTTCAACAGCCCAGACGTTCCTTCATGGCCTATGTTTAATCAGCTACCGCAGAGCGGTGGTCTTTATTGTGCGCCCGTTGAGCTGCCAGGTTCGCTCGCACCCCTTCTCCAGCATCGCTCCAAGTCCGACGCAGGACAGCCTGTATATCATTCGGACCTTTTCAGCGAGCTGGACGCCACTTCGATCCGACGATTGAGTGTCATTGGAAGCGATGTGGCCGATGATGAAGACCTGACCGAAGCATATATGGAGCTTCAAGCCGAGCTGGATGCCCAAAAAGCATTGCGAGTGGACGAAGAACAAGCCACATCAGACCAACCTACACAATCAGCACTTGAGCAGCAGTCTCAAACAACAGACGAACAATCGACAGCACAACCAGAACTAGAACAGACACAGGACGATGCAATCTTCGAGGATGCAGAGGAGCATCTTTCCCAGGAAACCGAAACCAAAGACCTTGTAGACCCAGCAAATATTGCCCTTCCAGAAGATTCAGACTCGGGTATGTTTGATCTCCCGCTCCCATCTCCATACACATGGCTAACCGATTCAGACTTGGAGGAAGACGACGTCTCGGTCGTATGCAACGCCGAAGAGCTGGCTAGAAATGACTCGGCAAACGGCGGCAAGGTCTTCCACGACGATTCTAGCTCTCTCTACAGCACTGATGAGTCAGAAATCGACGCCGATTCCACCACAGATGCAGCTACTGTTTCCACGCCCCGCACTGCTTCTTTGCTCAGAGCAGACATGATGGAGTATTTCGACGAAAAGATACCAGTACTTTCCGAATCCCCTCAGGTCTTGCCTCTTGTTCCTGCTCCTGGAATGGCTGCAACCTCTGGACCCCTCGAGGAATTCTCATGGTGATGTCGCTCGCCAAAACTTCTTATTTCCTTTGTTTCTTCATCCTATGCGCCAGAGGGTGCTGGACTATGGCCAGAAAGGGGGCGTTTTGTTGATTTTCACATGATACCATTTGATGAACATTTCACTTCTACGGATTCCTTGTATGGGTTAGGGGGTTTCTTTGACATTTCTTGCAATCTCGGACATTCTGCGATTATTTGTATATAGAAGCAGCAAAATGAACCATTCGTACACTCACAGCAGTGAGCATCTTTGAATTATTGCCCGTCGATAAATGATGTATGTCTGTCGCCCCATTCCATCGACCTGCGTTTCTAATGCTGCACGAGTCAATTGACCGAGCGGTGCGTTGTCCTTGGGTTGTTAGATTTAAAATGGTCGCTGCTGATCTCTTGGTAGGCATGGACCAACGCGTGAAAGCGGGTGAGAGGAGAAGATCACTACACCAGACTCGTGTCACGCACGTATGACTCTATTCTGTTACGCACGAGAAGACAAATACCTATAGAGGCAAATCTCCCAAAAACAATCTCATGGCATCCACGACAACCAGATTTCTGCCGACCGGCGAAGGACCACGAGTCATCGTCTACCATCAAACAATACACCGAGATGGGCAATACGTGTCTCTGTTGCCGCTGATTACCAAGCAGACGGGCGTGACGCATGTAATAGTGGCGGCTATACATCTGAACGAAGGTCCGGGCAACATTACCTTGAACGACGATCCTCCGCACGCTTCCAAATATGAAACGTTATGGGGAGAGGTGGCATGGTTGCAAGCTTCTGGCGTCAAGGTGCTGGGGATGCTGGGTGGTGCTGCAAAGGGCAGTTTCGAAAGACTTGATGGACCCGATGATCAAAAGGTGAGACTCGAATGTTGATCTATATCATACACTCACAAAACTAATTACGTGTTTCGAATGCTANNGTTTGAGGATTACTACAAACCATTGCACGCTTTGATATCCAAACACAATCTTTCGGGCTTGGATCTGGATATCGAAGAACACATGACTCTGCCGGGAGTCATTCGTCTGATCGACCGTCTACGTGCTGACTTTGGACCTGCTTTTCTCATCACATTGGCACCCGTAGCCACAGCATTGCTTCCTAACCAACCGCATCTCTCAGGCTTTGACTACAGACTATTGGAGCAGATGCGCGGCAACCAGATCGCATGGTACAACACGCAGTTCTACTGTGGATGGGGTGACGCGACAACGACTTTCTGGTACGATGCCATTATGAGCGTAGGATGGCGTGCAGACAAAGTCGTCGTCGGTCTAGTCACAAACCCAGGAAACGGTGCAGGTTATGTGGAACAAAGCACCTCTCACGATGTGATGAGAATGCTACGTGCAAAGTATTCGACGTTCGGCGGTGTGATGGGTTGGGAGTACTTCAACTCGATGCCCGGGGAGCACGCGGAACCATGGCAATGGGCTGCAGGTATGGCGAGAGCAATCAGGCAAGCACTGCCGCCGTCGGGTCAATTGCAAGGCGGAAGGGGCGTAGAGAGACCCGGTGCAGGTAGCTTGCCGCCAACGATGCCGCAACCAGCGCACTCTTTCCCTGCGCAAGACATCGAGACCCTGCAGAACTTGGGATTCTCGAGTCAGCAAGCGATTGCAGCGCTCAACGCGACTAGCGGCAACGTGGAATATGCTGCAGGGCTGCTCTTCGAGTACTGAAACGCATCACTGTACATGATTTGTTGATACACGTAGACACATAGAAGGCCGCACACATGTCATGACTAGAAGGAGATTCATTGTGAATAGAGAAGCCTATCAAGAAGACGCCCTCCCAAAAAAAGCCTTTCCTGAACATAAACGGGGCATGAGCCGGCATGGCTCGACAAGATGTCGGGACCGAAAAGTAAAACAGAAAGGAAGAGAAATGTAACAGAGAGAGTGGAAACCAGGTGCCCTTATGGTTCGCCTTGAAACGCCAGTATTGAAGACGAGCCATGCCGATGCAGAAAAGTGGGTAGTTTTGAAAGGAAAGAAAGAGTTGTTGGGGACATGAAGAGATGCGAAGAGGAATACGAAAAGACATCAAGACGTGACGGCGACGGGGACGGCAGGGTGGATCAGTGGTAGCCGTTTCGCGCACCGTAGTACTTTGAGTCGTTGAAGTAGGGGTGTAGGCAGGCCTGCTTTGCTGAGATTCTGCCGGCGGGGTCGTAGATGAGTAGCGACTCGAGAAGGTCGATACCGTCCTCGCCCAAAACTCTTGCGCCATCGTGGTTGATGATGTCGTCGTCAGGGTTGCGAGACCACTTGGGGAAGCTGGGCTTGAAGTCGGGGAAGCTGGTAACACCGGGCCAGTCTGTCTCGGTAGGAGTACCCAGGATGCGGAAGATCTTGAAGATCTCGTCGATCTCCGAGTCACCAGGGAAGAGAGGCTTGCGGGTGGCCATCTCAGCAAAGATACAACCGACGGACCACATGTCTACGCCTGTGCTGTATTGACGTCCACCGAGGAGGATCTCAGGTGCGCGGTACCAAAGAGTGACGACNNCTGGGTCAATGTTAGTCTTGGTCGGCAGATTGATTGAAAAGAAGCAAGTTACCTCGTGGGTATAGGTGCGGAGAGGCACACCGAAGGCTCTTGCCAGACCGAAATCAGCGAGCTTGAGGTTACCCTCCTTGTCGATGAGCAAGTTCTGCGGCTTCAAGTCGCGATGAAGGATGCGGTGGGCGTGGCAGTAGCGGATGCCGGCGCACAGTTGGTGCATGAACTTCTTGACCATTGCCTCGCCGAGTCCCATGTGGCCAGCGCGGCCGTCCATGCAGCCCTCGGGCAGGGGCTTTCCGCGGCCTCCTTGCGAGACGGGCAGAGCTTCCATGTACTTCTTCAGATCCAGGTCAAGGTATTCAAAGACGAGGTACAGCTTGTGGCCGTCGGCGTGGACAATGTTGAACAGGCGCACGATGTTGGGGTCGCTCATCTCCTTGAGGAGCGAGATTTCGCGGATGGCCGTCGACGGTACGCCCTCATCCTCGGCTTCCAGACGGATCTTCTTGAGTGCGACGATGCGGTTGTCGGGCGTGGTGAGGTCGCGGGCTTTGTAAACAACACCGTATGTGCCNNTGCAAGACAATTGTCAGTTTCGTTCGAGGCAGGGCCGACGTCTTGAGTGAAACTGACCCTCGCCAATCTTTTCCATCTTCTGATAGTTCTCCATGACGACGACTTGTGAAAGTGAGTTGCAGTGAGTGTCGAGTTGGCGGCTGGCGGGCTGTGATGTATGGGTAGTCGTATGCGCTGGGTCTGGGGCTCAAAGCAACAGCCGTTTGTGCCTGGATTGGCGACGAGAAAGGGGCAGCCGCAAGGTGGTGGCAACCGCTGGACGAGTTTGCTGCGGGTTAGTGAAGGACTGGATTAAAGAGCTAAAGGTGGTCGAGCTGTCAATCAAGTCTAGATACAAACTTCTTTTATTTTCGTCAACAAGTTGCCGCTCCACCAAAAGTAAACACAAAGTGGGCAACAGAGCCAAGATGCAAACACAACAACCACAAACCGCAAACTGACAAAACATCAACATCAACATAACCCTCCCCATTCGCCAACAATCATCTACATCATTGTCATCAATCTACACAAACAATTTGTCGCCTCTAATAATGGCTTCTCATCTCGATGCCCATGCTCGTCCGCCTGAAGACCTCCGTCGACAGTACAAGCACTATCAAAAGGCCTCCNNCCCTCAACTGTTAGACGCAGACCCTGATCTGTTTGATACTCAGCGCCGCAATCTGTCCGCCTATCAAGACCGTAATCTCTTTCAACAAGCTCCTCCTGATGATATCACAACTGTCTATTCTCGCTTCCTTGGCAAGCCTGTCACCACATTGCCGCCCTCAATTGAATCTGCCATAATCTACGAACACCCAGACGCTCCAGGTACGCCATTCCTCTTACATGGCCTTCGAACCCTTTTCTGAGCCAACGGTAGGTCTTTTNNGATTGTCCCCTCTCTACTTGACAAAGACATTCAGCTTGCTTTGCTGGACAAACTACTGCATCGCGACCTCTCCAATCCTTCCCACAACACTAATCTACACATGCACTATGACATGACATATCCTCATGATTCTGATGGTACTACCACTTCTTTCTTCGGTAGCGAGGCAGGAAACATCTCGCACCAGCCAAAGGACCCTTCTATCCACAAGCCTCTACCAATGACTTCTTGCCTAAACAGGAAATTGCGCTGGGTCACTATTGGCGGCCAATACGACTGGACCCAAAAAGTCTACCCTGCATCAGCGCCGCCGCCCTTCCCAGAAGATGTGGCAGCACTAGTCGAAGGACTCTTCCCATCCATGAAAGCACAAGCGGCCATAGTTAATCTCTACACGCCAAGTGACACACTAAGTTTGCATCGGGACGTGAGCGAGGAATGCGACAGACCACTGGTCAGTATTTCTTTAGGATGCGACGCCATCTTCATGGCAGGCCTAGAAGGCAGCAAAGGTGTTGCAATGCGTTTACGATCTGGAGATGCTCTAGTCATGTCTGGTCCGGCCCGGTATGCGTGGCATGGCGTGCCTCAAATATTGTCAGGTACCTGTCCGGAATGGATGGCAGATTGGCCTTGTAGACAGGATGAAGTAGAAGCAGAGACATATGGACACTGGAAAGGGTGGATGGCACGCAAGAGAATCAATCTCAATGTGCGACAGATGTGGGAGTAGCAAGACTCGATATTTAGTATCAGAATGCATCCTTGCTGTATGTACGATTAGTTATATATGTGGATATGTCAAGCACATCATGATTGCTCTCGGATCGTCTTTCTGGACAGAATGATTTGTTTGTGAATGCAATACGGAGGTGGAAACACAAATGTCGAGCTGACAGGCCATGACGAAAGAGCTTACGGACCAACTTCTTGAAGCTTCACATTTAATTCAGACCAAGCATCTTCCATCAACACTACCTAGTTACATAAAAACACCTCGACCATGACTTCGACGGTTGATTCCTCGCTCCCACCTCTAAAACCTGTCTACGAGNNGGCAAAAGACAGTTCAGCCCCGCGCAACGAATCACCACACTTGGCCAAACTCATCTCCACCCTCCAACTCCAGCAACACATCGAAGGAGGCTACTTTGTCGAAACAGATCGCGATGCCAACCGCGTACCGAATCCCTTCCTCAACACCTCTCCTTCAGCATCAGACAAGGAGCAAACAACNTTTTACACCTCTACCGGCGCCGTGAGCGCAAACCTCAGCAACAAGCTTACCGACGCCGACAAGACTGCAACCAACACCCAAGAGTCTGAGGACGGACAAGACAAGACGAGAAATGCAAGCACTAGTATCCACTATCTCTTGACTCCCGAGTCGCCCATGGGCGCTTTCCACCGCAACAGAGGAAGAACGGTTCATACACTACACAGAGGACGAGGTCGCTACGTCATCATCCACGCCGACGAGGTCATGCCCGAATACGACTCGCACTCGGGCATAAGATCAAAAGCAAGAGTGGAGACATTCATCGTTGGTCAGAACGTGGAAAAGGGAGAGAGGCTGCAGTGGATTGTTGATGGTGGAAAGTACAAGAGTAGCTTNTTGCTGCCACTCGAGGGAGAAGATCCCGCCAACAATGAGGGTCTCCTCATTAGCGAGACGGTCGTCCCGGGTTTCGAGTACAGTGATCATGACTTTATGAGAATCGAACGCCTAGAAGCGCTGGTCACCAAGGAGCAGGCCAATGAGATGAGGTGGATGCTTAGAAAGGACGACAAGCCAGTCTGAGCACCATGACAAAGAGAAAAGGAAGATACACAAAAACAGCGACCGAGATTGAGTGACAGCATATGTGCTCTCTCCGCTCCCATAATAAGCTGAAAGTTATCTGCAAAAACGCCGGAATGCATTCAAATCAGAGATAGCACCAGAGAAAGCGTTTACTTGGTCAAATTTGGGAGTCTAAGTTTGATGGGCAAGACAGCTGACGGGAAAAGACAATCATATTATTACTGCTCTACTACTGAATATCAAGAGGTATAACGCATAAACCAGCTAACCGCTCATAATCATCGTTCCTGTATTCCGGCGATCCATTACTTCGTTGATTTGATTATTTTGATTACACCTTGCTGTGAGTAGCGACGCCGTCGTTGGGTCCAGCGGCGGCATATGCTGCCTCCTTGCGCTCAGCCTCGAGGGCAGCAGCGTCGGTGGTCTGGGNGCGAGTGTCCTCCTCAGAGAAGACCTTGGTGGGCTCAGAGGAGTGCTCGCTCGAGGGGATGGTAGCGCTGGGCTGTCTGCTGACTGCAGGACTGGTAGGAGGAAGCTCGTTGGTGGTGGTGCCAGTTGAGCTTCTGAGAGCCTCATACCACTTCGTGGCGTCCTGAGGAGTGTGTGCCTTGAAGGCATACTCGTGCGCCATAGAAAGTTTGTTGCCGAAGCTGCTGCCCGAAACGTCCTTGCCCTTGACCTGGAACTTAAGACCATCGAGGGCACCGACCATACAGTCGGGCAGGTACAGAGAAGTCTCAGGGACAGGGTCCTTTGCGAAGTCATCGTCGGTGCGGAACTCGTGCATGTATCTGGAAGGAGTGATGCACCAGAACGAGGACTCGTACTTCTTAAGCAACTTGCCCTTGCGCTCCAGAGAACCAGCAATCAAGGGCTCGGTAGCTCTGTGGTTCTGGTTGGGGAAGCTGATGTTGGACATGGTGCGTGGAGGAGCGTTGGGGTCAATCAAGACCTGGTTGTTGCGCTGGACGAAGCCGTTCCACTCAAAGTCGGGGGCAACCTGCTGAGCAGTGCTGGTCATGTTGCCGTACATGGTGCGAGTCTGCTCGGCCTGGTTACCAACAACCTGGTTGAACTGGGTCAAGCCATTCTGGATGGTGGTGAGGATGTGGGCCTCGAACTGGGCGAAGCTGTTCTGGACAGCGATGATATCGTTGCGGTTGTTGTTCTCCTCGATGATCTGCTTGTTCAGGCGGTGGTAGACACCACGCTGAAGGACGTAGGGGTCTTCATGTGCGCTGATCTTGCCACCGGTGCTTTCAAAGGAAGCCGTGTGCTGGCCGAGCAGCTCAATGTGCTTCTGCGATGTTGCGCGAGCCTTGTCGACGAGCTTGCCTCCCTTGCCGGCACCCTTGGTGAGCTCCTTGGTCTTGTTTTTGATCTCGGTGTGGAGACGCTCGAAGATTGGGAGAACGGTACCCTTGAGGGTCTTTGCTGTCTCGGCGTGCGAGTTGGAGATGCNCCTAACGCTGCTGCTCAGTTTCGTACTTAGCTATGGAAATGCTTTTCGTCATACCTGGGTGTTTGAGCGGATAGTGTCGAACATGCCAGCGACACCGCCCAGGTTCTGATCAAAGTGGTGACCCTCCTTGAGGGGATGCGACACAGTCTTGAGCACCTTCTCGTACTCCTTGGCGTGAGAGTGTTGCATCTTCTCAGTGGCCTGGACATAGTCCTCAAGGTACCCGCATGCGTGCTTCCATGCTTGCAGGCGCTCGTGGAAGAGCTTGGTTACCTCACTGGTGTCCTCGTCAGGGATGGCATCTTCGTCGGTCATGTTGGTGGCCGTTCTAGTAGGCAGGGCGCGTTCTGTGGAAGCCATGTTTGCAGTTGTGTGTGTGGTATAGAAGTTTGATTCTAGAAAGAGGGAATCAGCCGGATGTCGAAGGAGGAACTCTCTCAAAAACACAGAGAATCGGTGAACACTGCCACCCACGCTGGACGATGGGAACGTGGGGCAAATGAGATGAAAGCTTACCCAGCTGGTCGTTAGGTGCAATATTGCTGTGCTGTGAGGATGTCGTCGCAGTTGCAAGAAGGCTAGGAAATGGTCTTTCTTAGAGTGCGTATGACTGCCCCTTATATTTCTACAAGGTTCATTCAAGGCGCAGCTCTGCAAACCGCTGATCGCGAAACGTCAACTCTCCCGTTCGGATCTTGGTGGACAATTCGTGCGTGCAATGACGATTAGCCTTTGAGCACAGCAAGCCACTGTCGTAAATCGAGGGCTCGTGCTGTTGTTCGAGACCATCCCGCATTTGCTGGCGTTTCCCAGCCAACAAGAGAGCAGGACCCTTTCAAATCTCGACACCACCCGTCGAAAGCCACAAAGCCCACCAAGACGGCATGCTACCACATGTGCAAGCCGTTTGAAGATGTGGCTTTGGGCGGCCAACAAGCGGTGAATGAGTTGTGACATACCTTCGAGTATTGAGCCATGACACCACATTCGTTACTTCTACCTGTCGAGTGATGATAACTCTTGTCTATCCTCCCTGTGTGCGAAAATGTGTAACGCGTGTGGCTACAAAAATGTACAACCCTCTCTAGAAACAAGGATATAACCAAAGTAAGCTAATAAGAGATTGAACACTATCCTAATTTCTAAAAGTATTGTGCATCTCTATAGCGTATAGTTAGTTTATCTACTCTCTGCTATGGTCGGAGTACAGTAGAAGTTACATTCTTTAGCACTCGGGGAGGATATAGCGCATCGTATTAGGCATCATGATCAACAAGCATTATCAAAAATCGCATGATAACTTGCGAAATATTTATCTGCAGCCAAAAACTCGCTACACTGTCATCGCTAGATGCCACTAACGGATTATTAGCTAACAGTCTCGACGACAGATAGGCTGATGACATACTTCTGTAGCCGCAAGGCATTCAGCTTATATGACAGCACGTATAGAAGATCAATTGTAGGAGCATCAAGCAAGGGGGTCTAAGGAAACATGAGCCACTCACTACCTCCCCGTATGCGGAAATTCGTGACCGTGTGGCTATAAAAATGCACAATACTATTAGAGAATAGGATAGTGTCCACCGAGAAGCAATCTCTCATTAGCTTTCTTTGGTCATATCAGGCCTGTTCTTTAATAGTATTATGCATTTTCATAGCGTATACTTTACTCTCTGCTACAGTCGGAGTCCAGTGAAAGTTATAACCTTTGGAACCTAGGGAGGCTAGCTCATGTTTTCTTGGAGCCACTTGAAGGATCAAAATCACTGATATATCGGTGACAGGGTCACACAATCGGCTAGCCTTCCATGGTTCTAGCCGCATAGGGCTAGCGCGAGCTCCGGGCTTCTCGTGAGAGGCATCCAGGACTGGAATCATGAATTGAGAAGGAAAGAAGATTTGCTTCAAGGAGAATTGAATTACCAGTAAAGTCGTGGCTCTCGTTTGTATTTCAGTGATCGCTGGACATGGTACAACAAGAGGAAGAAAGAAGAATGCCAGGGGAGGACTCATACGCCAAAGTCGTGCTTCCAAGAGAAAGACGAGAACCAAGAGAAAAGAGAAAAGAATAAACAACGCCGCTCGTGTGTTTTGTTTGCAAAAACTCCGGTCTCCCAATGCAAATGCTCTTGAAGTATCACCACAATTCACTCTTCTCTTCGTCTTGCCAGAGACTGCTCTGATCACCGAATGGCTGTGAGTCAGTCGAGTATCCCAGGTAGTCTTTCTGACTCGTGTTATTGGTAGGAGTCTCATGAATGTTCTGAGCAGGCACTTCGGCGCCGGCAGAAGCGTGAGAATCAGACTGGTGCTGCTACAAGAACAGAGTCAGTCATCTGGACAGATAGATTGTTCGCGTCGACGTACCGTTCCATCCGCCTCAACACCGTCGTGTTGCTGCTCGGGCGTTTGCTGTTGGTGTTGTTGCTGCAATTGCTGCTGTCTAGCCTGGGCTGTCTTCTGTGCTACTGGGACTTGACTCTGCGGATGATACATCTGCACCTTGGCCAGATAGCTGTACATGAAGTTCGAGAGCAGGACTTGGCTGTGTAGTGGCCTCCTAGGGTTGGCGAGCTTCATGTGTGCCATTCGGTAGATGGCTCGCTCTTCCAATATGCTAAACCGCGTCCAATTATAATCAATATCCGGTCGAAGTATTCTCGGAGCTGGCTCTGGAGATGGTGCACGCAGAGACTCCTTTGGCGCTTGGTGTTGTTGCTTGTGCTCTTTTGATCGCTTACCACCTCCAAAGATGGCGGACAGAATGCCCGAATCCTTGTCTTTCCTACCATCCGCAGACTTCCTAGTGCTTTCTTTCTTTCGCTCTTCCTCGAGTCTAAAGCTTTCACGATCGAGTACCAGTGATTCCCGACCTTTGGGAACAGCAGCGTTGCCGTCGATGGAGGATTGCAGGACGTCCAAGCGGGTCTTCTCTGCGGTCTTGGGATGTTGCTTAGCAGCAGCCTTCAACTTCTTGGACGCCTCCTTTTCGCGCTCCTTGTCTTCCGTCCTACGCTCTTNTTCCTTGTCTTTCTCTTCGCTACCGAGAAGCCAGTTCCAACTAGTTTTGCGACTGTCTTTCTTCTCGACTTTCTTCTCTTCGTATGTCGGTACCATAGTGAGAGCATCAGTTCGCGTGTTTCCGCTGCCAGGGAGAGGTGATGGATGAGAGGATATGTCTTCCAGCGTAGATTTGGTGGATCGGGACGAGTTGGAATGCATAAGTGAAGGACGGGAGTGAGCACCTCTAGCACTGGGTCGAGCACGAGGTGGGGCATGATGCTGCGTTGGTCCATGTGAAGGAGTCGGGTGTTGCTGCTGCTGCTGAGATGATAGTGAGGTAGAAGGTGGAACATGTGATGATTTCCGCTCTGGAACGGTAAAGCTGTTGGCAGCTGGAGGCGTCTCGACTATCTGCGGGATCGGACTACTAGCACCGGGAATGGCAGCAGTCGTCCGGCCATTGGTAGCAATCTTGGAGTGGAAGGTGGTGACGGGCACAGAACTTTGAGAAGAGCTACTATCCTTGACTTGGCTAGCCGTCGTCTTATGTTGGACCAGATCTTCTGAAGACGCAGAGGTCAGACGTCCAGCACCAGCAGCAGCATCACGAGCTTGCGCAGGCTCGGTCTGTACACGATTGATGCCTGGGGAGGGCGGCTCTCGCATCGACAGCGCGGGCGAGGGCGCTCGGCTTCCTTCACCATCAGATTCAGATTGCCTGCTGTTTTCAGATTGGCGGCTAAGACCTCGTCTGGAAAAGGGTGTGCGATCCTTGCGCATATAGGTTCTTGTCGAGCGCTTCAGCGCAGGTCCAGGTGCAGGCAGAATGGGTGCATCGGCCATCTGAACACCGGAATCAAGACTATTCCTAGCAGAATCAAGATTGACGTTGTTGACCAGACCTTCCAGCTCTTGCAAGTTTTCGGCTGTTGGCGAAGTCTGCGATTGCTCCCTCTCTGATCGTTTCCGTTGTAAGCGTTCCGCGCCATCTTCATATCCCTTGGACGAATCAATCTGGCGTGAAAGCATGCTCTTCTTCCTTGTGAGACTACTACCAGAATTTGATCTTTCTACCCCAGGCATCAGAGAATCCCCAGACCCAGACCGCTTCCTTATCCGGTCAACGCGGTCCTCGACAAATGTCTTGAATTCCTTGGGGGCAAGTTCGGGGTGTAAGCGCGCTGGTACCCAAAATAAGCGCGAGGCTTCATCATCATCGTCAGTAGCCTCTGGTGAAGTGGGAGAGGATGCGCCAAAGCTAGGGAGGTCCGGGTCTGCATTGTCGACACTCATAGACATGCGGCGAATGGCTTGCAGATTGTTGAGCTCTTGAGCTACAGCGGCAGGACTCGACTCATAGTCAATGTCGTTCAGGGGNNGGAACTGCTGTACTGCCGTCTCGGCCGACGACGACGATTTCCTAGACAATGTTGGGGGAGAGGATGAGTCCAGAGGTAAGTTCTCGGAGCCGAGGCTGCCCTTGCGCGTAGCAGTATCGGATGAGGGCAGTTTCTCATTGCTGCCCGTCTGCTGGAGTGGAGAGCGAGGAGGCGAAGAGCGCTTGGTATCGAGATACGAGGGCGCGAGTTGGTAGGTCTCCAGGGCGGAACCCACGAAACTGAGGGGTCGCGAGTTGCGGTTCGAGGGCGTCAGGTAGTCGTCGTCGTCGCTGCCGTACATGCCTCCGATGGCCTCTGTGACGTGGTGGTTGTCGTCTGATATGGAGATTTGAGGCGTATGCCTGCGCACATAACTCGGCGCATCGTGTGAGGCCTGCAGAAGGTCAGCCTGTGGCATTTTCGGTCGACGGGCGGTCGTCTGACGATACGCACCTGCATGGCGAGGGGAAAAAGAGGCAGTCGAGGGAGAAGCCAGTCACTTCAGGAGACCGTCATACACGCGACATGGGCCACCACATCAGACTTGTGGCAGAAACACACTATGAACCACACCAAAGATGTTGGATAGGAATAAACAAGCAACAATAATACAAGACATGTTTATTCTTCGCTTCCCTGAACTGCTCGGGGCCTGACAAGCAGCCTTGGCAAACGCTGTTCACTCGGATCGGATCTGGGAAGCCGAGAGCGCCATCACAGAGCCAAAACACTGCAACAAGTTGCTCACTGCTCGCCTTATCCATCTTGCTCATCTCTTTAGTAATTGCCTTGAATTCTTGCTGTTGTTGCAAATCGTAATTTCTCCAGAGCTGGGTATCTTGATGCTAAATTCACCGCCATAACTCCACCCATGCATTCATTCCTCTTGCGCCAGCAGCTGTCTCCTAGTTGCTGGCTGCTACGCTTTTNNCCCTCCACATGATGGCCACAGCCGCTCCCGCGCATACAGCCGCTCCTAACCCAATGTACAAGTTTGTTCGATCCACATCTGATTCCTCGTTTTTGGGGAATGCTGTCGAAGGAAACGTTGCGCTCTCGGCAAGGTGCACAAAGAACTCCGAAACACTTGCCCAGGTCACGCTCACGTGGAGCGGTTTTGGTACACGCAGCTCTTCCGTGTAGTGGTCGGGCTGCATCTCACTCCTCTGCACGGCTCTGTCTTGATCCGCCTTCAAGGCTGTGTATACGGCCGGCAAGTGTTCGAGATGGGCATACTTCTTGCGCATCTCGACGATATAACCAAAACTGTCAGGATCGCTAGAATCGTACGTGTAGCAAAGAAGGTCACAGGCTTCAAGCTTGGCCTGGTTCTCCAGCACGGCAGGTTCCAGTTCGCCGAGCTCCTTCAAGATGAGATAGCATTGTCGTCCACCAGGCAGCTCGACACTGTTGACGGCGATCTCTGGTTTGATGGTTGGATGATAGGTTGTGCTGAAAGGCCTATTGAGAAAGGCTGACAACAAACTCGACTTACCACTGCCGCCAGCACCAATGACATAGCACAAGAAGACGTTGCGTTCCACACGACCAGGCCTGTTACGTCGCTTGCGAGCTTTGGTGACCTTGAGTGCAGCAGTGGTGCCTCCGCGTTGGGGGCTCTCAAAGCCAAGATATGCCAGATATTCAAGTGTGACTTTGGGTTCTTCATACGTTGTCATGCTCCACTGCGCCAGCCAACCTTGCAAAGTGATGTGACCAGCCTCGTTACGAACGGTACAAGAAGGAAAATCAGACTCGATCCAGGAAGAAGGNNGGAGACCGGGGGTAGGTGCAAACAAGGCGGCGAGCTCAGAGTCGTTGAGGCCTCCATCGTTGTCCTTGTCGTGCAGAAGGAAGAGATCGACGAAGAAGCGGTAGCCCGAAGGACTGAGCTCGGCAGAAGAAGAGGAAGCAACATCAAACTTGGGGTGCAAGAAGGTGTCCTTGAGACTCAGACTATCGGTGTATTGGAACTTGCGTAGGATGATCCATATTGTTTCATGGCGGCCCTTTTCGGCAAACATTTTGTTGAGGAGGATGAAGCCATCGATATCTATGCCACCCGAGTGAGCGTGGACGGAGCGCTTGATGCTAACAAGGTCTTGATCGGACAGGGGCTTTTCGAAACATTTGAGCTGGAAATCAAGAATCTCTGCATCGTTAAGCAGGCCGTCCTGATCCTTGTCGCACAAGTAGAAGATTCTCCGGAGAGCAGAGACAGCAGCAGGCTTCAGCGAAGACTCTTTGGCGTCGTATATGGGAGCAATAGGGTGGGTGACGGCCTTTTGACATAGGAAAAAGACTTCGTTGATGTTGTGGTGCTCGCGGGCGCTGGTGCGGATGCATGAGTCGATCTCCTTGAACTCTTGCATGACGGGTAGCATCTCTTCATCGACGACTTGCTGAGTCGAAACATTCTTGGACAGGTCGGCCTTGTTGGCAGTAAGGACAACGGGGACATTGACGCCCAAGGAGCGGAAGTAGGGCAGCCAGAAGAGGGCGACGCGCTCGTAGCTGTAGTGGTCCGAGTAGACGAGCAGGATGACATTGGACTTGCGCAGCTCGTTGCGCAGGTTGTCGCGTTCTTGCGGTAGGGCTGAGGTGTCGACGATGGTGGTGGTGACGCTTTGCGGCGTGCCCAGAGTGGGTGGGATGGAGATGGGCGGTAGGACAGGCTGGATTTTGTTGGTGACGAAGAGATCCTTGACCAGCGACGTGATCAGGCTCGACTTGCCCGTGCCTTCGTCGCCGCAGACGCAGACGCGCACCGTCGCCATGTTGGTCTAGACAAAAGACGAAGCAAGTTGAAGCAGCTCCAGCAAGCACTGAGCAGGCAGGCCCAAGGCGGAACATTTCCCCGCGTGTCGGTCTTTCCCCACACCTCGGCCCTGTCGCGTGGGTCTGGATCTGCCACTCGCGACTCTCTTGAAGTTGCGAAGCCTTGAACATCTCCTGCTCTACTTGTCGCTTGTCGTGGTTGAAATGCTGTCTGACTAGTGTCCTGTGTCATCTTTTGCATCGATATACAGAGCGAAGGTTTGCTGCTTCGGACGTTGCGATAGTCCCTTGATCCAGCCTACCCCAGCGCATCGACTCGACACGCCCACCTTGAAGCCTCAACACCCAAGGCCAACTTCTTGTCGCAATGTTGTATGTATGTCCGTCCGTTACCACCACCATGGCTGACACCTTGCCAGCGTCTTGCCGCCACCGCCGCGCTACCCTAGCGGGAACCTCTATACCGGCTACCCACCCGGCGCCATCATCGAGACCAACAACACTCTCTCCAAGCACACCGGCTCTGAATACCAGCTGCTCGTGGGTGAGGGTACCTATGTCCAACGCGATGAGCTTCTTCTGGCCACACCTCCACCTCATCCCTCGGACAATCCTGTGCCCAACACCAATCCGCTCGCTACCACAATCGCTCCTCCCACCCAGGGTACTAGACTCTCGCTATGCATAGTCGCTCCCAAAAGGCTTCCCGACAACTCTCTCGCCCGCACTATCACCAACGGTAGCCAGCCCTCTGCTATTCCAAGCGGTCAAGACGACCCTTTGACTCCCACGACCGACTCGGCCTCGTTCTTCAAGTCATCTGCCGCTCCTGTCTTTGGAGACAACAACCCTGCTCTCGCTCCCATTCCCAACAAGGACAACAAAGACCCCTCCAAGAGGCGCAAGCCCAAGAACAACATCGTCAAGAGCAACTCCTCGTTTGTGTCCAGAGTCATTCCCCACGAGGCCCTTCAGAAACGCCTCCAAGAACGTAACCCACAGGGCACTTTTGCTTTCTCAAACATCAACAGAGCCCTTCAATGGCTGGACCTTTCCTCCGACACAAAAACAGAGAACCTTACCAAGATTTTGTTCACTAAAGCCCACGCCCTGTGTCACCATGTTAACCCTCTCACAAAAAGCACTACCCACCTCGACGTCATCTTGGGCTTCTCCTCGTCCGACATTATCTGGTACGAGCCTGTGTCTCAGAAGTATGCTCGCATCAACAAAAATGGTGCTATTAATTCTTCTGCCGTCTCTTCCATCTGGTGGCTGCCAAACAGTGAGAATCTGTTCTTGGCCGCCCACATGGACGGTACCTTGATCGTCTATGACAAGGAGAAGGAAGATGCTCCNTTTGTGCCCGAACAGGAGATCTCCGAATCTGCTGACGGTCAATCTGGTCCGGCGTCCTTTGTCATCAANAAGTCTGTTCAGTCGCGTAATCAAAAGACTAACCCTGTAGCTGTATGGAAAATCAACAACCAGCAAATCAACTGTATATCCTTTTCCCCAGATGGCAGACATCTTGCTGTTGTGTCAGAAGATGGCTCCTTGCGTATCATCGACTACCTCAAAGAACAGCTTCTGGATGCTTTTACCTCATACTATGGCGGCTTGATTACTGTGACGTGGTCGCCTGATGGCCGGTATATCCTAACCGGTGGTCAAGATGATATTGTTAGTATCTGGTCCTTTGCAGACGCTACCTTGGTAGCCCGCTGTCAGGGACACAGTAGTTGGGTTACCGATGTCAAGTTTGATCCTTGGAGGTGTGACGAGCGCAACTATCGCTTTGGCAGTGTTGGTGAAGATTGTAAGCTCCTACTTTGGGACTTTTCCGTTGGTATGCTCGGCCGACCGAGAGCAGTGAGTCGTATCCTTAGCTCTTGTTCGCGATGCAGTGTACTGATCCTGGCTGCGCAGATGTCGATCAAGCACAGAGGCAGTGTGACTTCTAATGCCATCACGCGGAAAGAAACGAATTCTACAGTCGGCCGTATCAGATCACATTCGACGATCTCAGAGGACGGAGAGGGTGCGACGAATGGCACAGACGTGGTTCACGGCTTCAGAACAAAAGCGAGCACAGCCATGTTACCGCCCGTCATGGTGAGTCACGGAAACAAATGTCGCTTCAGCAATTTTGGTGTGAGTGCTAATGTTGAGATTGCAGTCGAAAAGATAGACAACCATCCGTTGAGCTGGCTTGAGTTTCAGGAAGACTGTATCATGACAGCGTGCAAAGATGGTAAGTGTTCTGCAGCTCTGTGTTGGGACGTCCGGGCTCCACAAGAAACATGATGTTTGCGCGTCTTTGATGCGTCGCGCGAAGCTGATCGGGCCTTCTAATGACAATCTGCAAAATTTCACGTTGGGCTGACACGCTTCACAGGCCACATCCATACATGGGATAGACCAAAGGAAGGAGCCGGAGAGAACGGACACAACTCCAGCGATGCCGACAACAGCGCTATCTGATGCAGGCATGTAGTCCGATGTAGACACTATATGTGAAGCCTGTGGATCGGTCAGGCCCATACATAATGTACAGCTTTGATAGTGGGTGATGAGGCTCACGACCATGGCAATGTGAATAGCAACAGCCATCCTATCTCTGTATAAGGAATAGCTAACCTATCTGTAGCTTGTATAGACATGTAGATGTTATTACGTCCTTGTAGCTATCTGATTCACTAATCAGAAGAACAACTTTAATGGCTTGCCATGACTCTGTGATGTGCTTCATGCAGAGCTCAGGAGTGGTTATTGACCGCTGCTCATCACGCCATAAGCAAGAAGCTGAGTCAAGGCTCAGACCGTTGCACAGCAGGAAGATTTCGAGAGTCCAAAAATCCCAACCACGGGATAGACAAATTTGTTGGCGATAAAGGCGGTGCAAAAAGCGAGGTTTCTTTGTCCAACAAGAAAAATCCAGGGTTCTCTGGAGGTAAGACCGAAGCGTGGCCGGACCCTTGATCACCAGAGAGCCGCAGAGTGGCAGATGTGAATCATGATGAGCTTTGCATGTGCATGACTTTGCGATCATGATTTGTTTTTTGAGCGACAAAGCAGCCCGATGAGTACAGTGCACTCGCAGCCGGCCCGGGCGGTTGTCTATCTCAACAGGCTACGAGTGCTAGCCGGCGTGGTAAAGGCTCAGGGGGGCCGAAGGGGCCGCAGCGATTGGATTTACGGCTTTGCGGTTGGTTTCTGTCAAACAAAGGACAAAGAACGGCCTCCCGTCTCGCGCCGACACCAACGAATCTTTATCGCAATCGGGCACGAGCTTCTGGGTTGTTTGAGAAACGTCATCCGAGGTCAAGCTTTCGTTTTGGCATTTTCCACGCAAGCGCCTCAGACTCTCCTTTGCATCCTCTATCACACTGATTGCTGTGTCGCGAAGACCCGACTCTTATTATTGTTCGATTTGGTTGTCGCGCTCGCGACGAATATCCCACGACCCCGCCGTCGCCATGGTCCATACCCCTCGAGCCAAGCCTGTGCTTGAGATCATGTACTTGTGACCGCCTCGCTGTGAAGCGTGCAGAGGGCTGACTTGTACCCAATAGCCCGAACAACCGCTTCATCGTCTTCCATGGCGACCAACACGAAGCCGAGACCATCAAGCTCAATGGTGTCGTCCGATTGACTACGCCGGATGCCATGAGTATCAAGAACGTCAAGATCTGGCTTGAGGGCAAACGACGAATCTCGTGAGTCACTCGTCTTGCAGCGTCCAGCGGAATCGCCATGTTGACTCTTGTCTGTACAGTTGGTTCTACATGGGCGGCATGGCAGCAGGTGAAGTGTCGGACAAGAAGACCTTCTGGCGCGAGGAACGTGCTCTAGGCACGTCTGGCACGCATAAAATCAACTCGGGAACGATAGAGTGGCCCTTCGAATACATACTCGACCCCAGCATGCCCGAAAGCATCGAAGGCATGAACAGCACATACATCGTCTACTATCTGCATGCAAGCGTCTCGAGACCTGGCTGGAACGCAAAGGACATCACTACCACACAGCACATCCGAATTGTGAGAACTCTGGGCGCCGAGCAGATGGAAACAACTCGCTCAAGGGTATGTATTTCGACGACGAGTATTCCAACAAGTATGCTGACTCGCTCTCCGACANNGACAAACGCCGACATTTGGGCAAACAAGCTCAGCTACAGCATCTCGATTCCCACCGACGCCGTCGTTTTTGGAACTTCGATTGTTGCAGACGTCGAACTGTCACCTATTCGAAAGGGTATCAAGCTCGGCAAGATCGAGATGAGGCTCATAGAAGCAGTGACCAAACGGATACAATCAGCCGAGGTACCCGACCAGCGTGGTGACCGATGCAAGGTCGATGAATCAGATGTTGCAAAAGCAGAAATGGAATTCCCCGAAGACTCGCGTGTCACTTTTGCCGACGAGAGCGCCGACAACCCCATCATGGAAGACGAGAAATACGTCTTCAAGGCTACTCTGGAACTGCCCAAGTCTCTCAAGCAATGCAGACAAGATGTGGATTCTCACAACATCAACATCACGCATCGTTTCAAGCTCATGGTCAATATTCACAATCCGGAAGGCCACATCTCTCAGCTCGTCTGCCGTCTTCCTGTCAAACTCTTCATCTCACCAAACCTGCCCGTCGATGACTCGAACGAGGTTCAAGTCGCTGCAAGAACCATGACCGACGCCGAACTCAACCAACAAGAAGTCACTTTGAACGCCCCTCCAGAATACGGTCGTCACCAGCTCGATGCTCTATACAACGATATCAACACGGGTGGATACATGAGTCGTGCTCCCAGTGGATCGGCCACCCCTTTCTATGCCCAAAGTCGCAACGCATCTTCAGAAAATCTGCAATCTTTGAACGGTGTCGCAGACATGCATCACTCGCAATCAATGACTGCACTTGGTGGCGGCGAAAGTCACTTTGTACCTGCTCAGCTTCGTTCACGTCTCGCCAACTTGCAAGACCAAGGGTCAAGCAGACAGATCCGTGCTGCGCCTGTAGCCCACCATTCTCCATCGGGCGGTAACACTCCTGCCTACACTGGTGGCTATTTTGCGGCTCATTTTGCCCAATCGCACTCGGGTCATGCTTCTCCACCACACCAATCGCCCGCACACAGCGTACCGGAGTCACGCCGAGCTTCTGGAGAGGGCGAAGATCTGATCGACGACAACGTACCCCATATGGACGACTTCGACATGGGCACGCTATCAAGAGTTCCCAGTTATGGAGCTGCTGTTCGTACTCCCGGACCGTTCACGCCTTTCCACGATGGGCCTCCTAGTTACATGGAAGCTACGAGCAGACCGCCAAGCCCTACCTTGCAACTTCCACAAAGGCCTAACGCTGCACATGTCAGGAGCGGCATCAGCACCCCCGGGTCTCACTCGAGCACTCAGACATTGACCGGCGCTGTTACCCCTGGCAGCTATGCTCCGAACGGCCTTACTCCCTTGACACAACTTCATCCTCATGAGGACAATCGGTTGCGCTTGTTGAGGGCAAGAGGAGATTAGAGTTGACTGAATCAAAGATGACGATTAATATTTTTAGCATTGGGATGGTATTTTTGCTATGCATAAGGCAAGGGGTTTGGTGTTTAGGAACATCGCGCGCTCCAGAGCAGGTCGGACCAGGTTTCATTTAAAGCGTCTTTTTCTCTTTCTCTTTTCCTGTTGATTCTCAGTTTCAGGGAGTATAGAATTGATAGACTAAAACTTATCTCCACTTATACAAGTTCATGGAAGCCTTGTAGCACTATTCTTGTCTTCTACCACATTTTCGAAACACTAATGTTTGTGCGCAAGCTTGGGTAATGTGACTGACAATGCATGATCAAGTGTTATGGAAGACTTATTACACTTCTTCTGCGTAATTTCTAGACTCACAACTTGCTCAACCTTCCATTCACAGCAGTCGTTAAGGCATAAATGGTACTCAATACCGGTACATCCATGCCAAACTCGCTCGCTTTCTTGATCGGATACCCCAAGATGACATCAACCTCCAAAGGCCTTCCTTCCTTCATATCCGTATGCATGCTTGAATAGATACCAGGCATAGCTAGTATCTTGTTCACCAGTTGGTCTGCTAATTTGTGCTCAAGAGGTACGTTGCATCGATTTGCTATATCGATGATTTCGTGCATCAGTCGCTTGGTAATGGCCATTGCTTGAGGTGATGATTTTAGCCAATCCTGAGTGTTGACATCCGTGAGTGTGGTTATCGAGTTCCAAGCGGCATTCCAGGTGACTTTTTCCCATCGCTTGATCTGGATATCCTTCTCGACTTGGAAGATTGTTCCTCCGGTTTTGAGCAGTGCTGCAAATGTGTCTAGCCTGTTTTGCTCGAGATGCTGGGCAACATTGTGATTGGGGAATAGACCCATTTGCATATCTTCTGACTTTGTGTGTTTGATAACTCCGGGCGAAGTTTGGATGGCTCCTACCCAGGTCACACAGCTGATTATTTTGTTATTCGGGAAAGTGGTTCGAAAGGGCTCCTCATTACCAACACCATTCTGGATAATGACGAAAGTGGTTTGGTCGCCTACAGCAGATCTGAGAAGCGGTGGTATCCTATCTGGATTTACTGCTTTGTGGGTGCAGACTATGTAGTCGAATGGCGATGTGACTTCGTCTGGCGATTTGTAGACTTGGTCGATGTTGACTTTATGGTTGCCATGGTTCTCGCTTTCGATAGCTAGACCGTGGTCTTTGACTTGTTGGTAGTTGGATCTTGCTACCACGCTTAAGGATACGTTCTTGTTGCGTCCGAGGACAAATGCGTAGAACCCTCCAANTGCTGTATGGATTAGCCGATGGATCAATTGCTTTAGAACGAAACAGAATTCTTACGCTCCGAGCCCAAAGAGTAGAACTCTGATATCTTCCCCTGATTTCGTCATCTCTACTCAGCGATTTTTGTACGAAATGGAATGAGATATTTTGAATTGTGCTCTCGATGGGCCAAGAGCTATGATGAGATAGAACCCTGATGGATATCAAAGGCCGACAAAGGTGGGGCGAAGCGGGGGAACGATGTGACCCCCACTCTTCTCCGCGAACCATACTCAGTACCTAAACTAACTATCCTGAGTATTGTAATCATGGCTGAGTGCAATTCCGAATGTCTGGACGATTTTTTATTGCTCGACGACCATGGCGATAGTAGAGGGTACAGAGCTCGCGAAGCACAACAGTAGACAATCTTGCTGGCTTGCCATCCACGGCGAGGTCTGGGATGCAACCGACTTTCTCGAACAACATCCAGGGGGCGCAAACTTGATTCTCAAGTTAGCCGGCAAAGACGCTTCTGACGAATATGAACTCTTTCACAATCCTGAGCTCGTCCGGGACACTCTTGGATCTAGTGCAAAGAAGGGCACGATAGATATCTCGACCATACCAAAGATGGACAAAAAACCGGAGCCAGAATCAGAAGCCAANAAGAGTCCGCCCTTGAGCTCTATGATCAGCGTCAATGATTTCGAAAATGTAGCAGAAAAGGTTCGTTGGTGATTGTGGAAGATGTATTGAAGCTGAGCTGACCTTATANNGACAATGACACCGACTGCATGGGCCTACGTTTCTTCGGGGGCCGATGACGAGATCAGTATGAGAGAGAATGCAAGAGCTTATCGAAAGATATATCTGCGTGGGCGAATACTGCGGAAGGTCGGAAGAGTCGATTGCAGCACCACTATTCTCGGTCATCACTCTGCTCTGCCTATCTATACTTCACCTGTCGGCCTGGCCAAATTGGTGCACCCATCAGGTGAGTGCGCTATTGCCGCAGCTGTTGGAAAAGAAGGCTGTATACAGGTTGTCAACACTGTGTCTAGTATGCCGATCGAGGATATCATGGATGCACGGATCTCTAAGAATCAGATCGTTTTCTGGCAGCTATATGCGGACAAGGACCTGGAAAAGTCGAAAGCATTCATCAAAAGGGTTGAGAGAGCTGGGGTGGCAGCAATTTGGCTTACTGTTGACTCTCCTGTTATTGGTAATCGCGAACGAGACGAACGATCAAAATCAGTGGTCGACGTGAGTTCGATTTCTTTCCAGTCCGCTCAACTTCTGCTGACGAACTCGGCANNGATAGAGGAAAAACTGGAGGAAGTAGTCGAGACTACACAGAGCGTCGGCATTGCGAAAGCAAACACCGGCTTCATTAATGCTGACCTTGACTGGGACATGGTCGACTGGCTACGAAATTCTACCAAACTGCCGATTGTAATCAAAGGAATTCAATGTGTCGAAGACGCCGTTTCCGCTTTTGAGCATAAGGTCGATGGTATCGTGCTGAGCAACCACGGAGGTAGATCTCAAGATACTGCACAACCTCCTATTCTTACTCTCCTGGAGATCGACCGGTACGCTCCTCATATTCTGGGCAAGCACATGCAGGTCTTCGTCGATGGCGGAATACGACGAGGCACCGACATCATCAAGGCATTAGCCTTAGGTGCAAGCGCAGTGGGCATCGGAAGACCAGTATTGCACAGCATGTCTGGTGGATATGGCGAACATGGTATTAGACGCATGATTCAGATACTTCGAAACGAGCTGCAAACAAATATGGCATTCATCGGTGCAAGCCATGTCGGAGAGATCGAGCGTAACATGGTCAACACAAGGAAGTTGGAAAGGATGATGGTCGGCTCTGTAAAGCTTTAAATGTGTATAATTTTGCAACGAGGTTTGGAGATCCGGTCGTCCAATTGTGAATGCATGTTCACATAAGAGAGCATAGTCACCCTTTAATATCTTGCGGCCTCCCCGTGCGCTAAAGGATGTAACCTCCACTGTACTCCTACTATAGCTGAGAGCAAAATAGTAGACTATAAAAAGGCACAATTGTTTTCGAAAGCAGAGGCGTGTCCGCAGAGAGTCGACAGATGGTTGCTTCTCAGTGCAGCTGTCTTGTTTCCTATTACTATTGTGCATTTTCATAGCTACATGCGTTACATACTTCTGCACATAGGGAGGGGATAGGCAGGAGATAAAGTCGAGCAGACGAGATGGGAATGTTTAGCATAGACACTCTTCGAGATTGCGTGTAATCGATTCCGATGACCATCATATACTGTATTACGAAGAATATCACTCAATGCTCAAAGACAATTCGCCTTCAAAAGTCAGTAGGCCACATCACTGCGGCCCCCAACTGAACCCCCGGCACCCCCACGCTGATCTGCGGGGTCCCTCGCGATACACTACCCGGCATCGACACAATATGTACCGAGTCTTGAAATCGGCAATTGACTAGTTTCGACATCGATTCTTATAACTTGGAGTCGAAGAAGCTTCACTCAAATCTCGTGGTCCGGAGGTTACGCTCGCTTGCACCACAACGGGACACATCAACAAGAGCGATTGACATGGCGCCAATCAAGCTCATAGAGTACTTCAGAGTAAAGCCGCGATGGCTTTTCGTCAAGATCACTGACGAGGATGGGAGAGTAGGTTGGGGTGAGGGAACACTCGAGGGTCATACTTTGGCAGTAGAAGGAGCATTGGACGAAATCATTATTCGCTTGATCGGGCAGGACGCCAAGTAAGTACCAGCGAAACTGTTACATAGAGTCTGCTGACATAAGGGNAGCCGCATTGAGCACATCTGGCAATTGGTAAGTGCAGGCTTCAGAATCCAGTGGCTACAATTTCTAATCAGTTTTTGTTCTGACGATAGATCTGGAGGCTCGGTAAGTCGAAGAATCAAGACCGAAGGACATGAATATACTCTGACCAAATATACAGGCTTCTATCGAGGAGGACCTGTTTTCATGTCTGCTTTGTCCGGCATTGACATTGCATTGTGGGACCTTAAAGGTGGGTAATCAAGGAATCTTGATGCAATGGGGTCTGGTTCAAACTGACTTTGATTCTANGCACGCAGGTTGAACGTCCCACTCTACGAACTGCTGGGAGGCAAGGTTCGAGAGAAGTGCCAGGTCTACTGCTGGATTGGCGGCGACAGACCCGCAGACATAGAAAATGCTGCGTAAGTGATGCTGCTGACGTGAGAGATGAAATAGGTCTAACGAAGAAACAGCAAAGCAAGGAAAGAGCAAGGTCTGACTTGCGTCAAAATGAACGCTACGGAAGACATCGGGTGGCTTGATGATGCGGCGGTGTTAGACGCAACAGTCGAACGCCTGAAGATAGTCAAGGGTCTTGGTCTGAACGCCGGTCTTGATTTTCATGGTCGTCTACATCGGCCAATGGCTAAACAGCTAGCGAAAGCCTTGGAGCCATATCGACCCCTCTTTATCGAAGTAAGTCAGTTATCGATACATGTCGTGGGCAAAGATACTGATACGGTTGTCATCTCAGGAGCCAATTTTGTGAGATTCTCTATGACAGTTTGCATGGATGATACTGACCAGATATTCGATAGGGTGGAACATCCTGAAGCTCTCAAGCAGCTAGCAGCACAAACAAGCATACCGATTGCTCTTGGAGAGCGCTTGTACCATCGTTGGGACGCAAAGCCGTTTTTTGAAGCTGGCTTGATTGATATCCTCCAACCTGATATCGCTCATGCTGGCGGTATATCAGAGACGAAGCGCCTGGCCAATATGGCAGAAACGTACGACGTTGCCATGTAAGACATACGCCATCGCTGTAGAAATGAACATCTATGCTAACGTTCCTCAGTNGCGCCACATTGCCCTCTGGGCCCGATTGCCTTTGTAAGTCTCGTTCACCAGCTCGACGAGAACCAAACTAATAGTTCCGAACTANNGGCTGCGTCATTGCATGTAGGACTTTCGACGCCAAACTTTGTCATCCTAGAGATGTCTTTGGGTATGCACTATAACACAGAAGCTGGTGATATAGACCTCAATACGTACTTGAAGGACCAGTCAGTCTTCGCTATCAACGGCGGACATGTTGCGGCTCCCACAGGACCAGGATTAGGCATCGAAGTCGACGAGGAAATGATTCGCAAGATATCAGCCGAGACTCAGCCATGGCCGCCAAAAGAGTTCTTTGGTCCTGATGGCTCCATCAGAGAGTGGTAGGATCCGTAGCATATGTACAGTCATTCCATAAGAGTGGTGTTTCCTCTCTCCCACACACAAATAACAGGGTTCACCCTTTGGAACCATATAGATTTATTGGTTGGGCACGTTGCTGTGGTATTAAACATGCCGTCGTACTGGTTTGTTTCAGACTCTGCCCAATATCATGTCTGCACACGAGTCAAGTATTTTTGAAGCTTCGACCAACAATTCCCATTCAGCGTGCGCGAAGTCTTGAGCCAGAAGTTTGCACACTGCGCTGCATCCCTGAGCTGATATCTGGCTTGAAAGACTGTCGACTCCTGATTCGGCACACTTTCGAATATAGCTGCAAGCAACATGTTGCGACAAGGCTCGGTCACCCTCGAACGATCTTTGAAGTGGTGACCTCATATTCAGGGCGTACTGGTAAGACCATATGGTCAGCGCTGCGAGGTACAAGACCCAAGGTCGATATGAGGATGGATCAGCACGGCATGTATAATTTGTTGTCGTTGCTCGGTCAGATGCTTGTCTCGCAGTTTCAGAACGCACACCTGAAAGAGTTTCATCAAGCGACTCAAAAGCGTGGGCGACAGCCAATCTAGCCGAAGAGGTTGTAGCCCAGCTGCGCATCCGTGTTGAACATCCAAGGTGATCTTTCTCGGTGATTTTGCGGCCGAGCAATCGCTTCGAACCTGCATATACCTGGGCATCTAGAATATCGATGTGTGAGGTGATATACGCCAGGCGATACAGAATTGTTGGGTTGAATACCACATCTCTGACGTTCTCTTGTTTCCGACTATGCACTTTCGACTTCTCAAGTGCCTTCTGGAAACTTCGGCACCAATGGCTATACGCATTGAGAAGCAAGACTCTCCAGCGTTCTTGTTCCTGAGCTGATGGGATCGACTCCAAGAATTGTTGATTCCTCTCACGGCGCCTGATGTGCCAGCCGACACTCAGTAGACCAGAACCTAGAATGATTCGTGCACCATGATTTGAGTGTACATCGTGCCCATGAAGACATCTTCTCAGGCTGTCGAGGAATGGCTGCTGGCTAATACCGTGCATTGAGAACGTTTCTTCTAGCCTCCAGACGTCTTCGGGACTCTGAGCAGACCATAAAGAATCATCACACGGCAACGGAAGTCGAACTTCGTATGGCAGAAGTGAACTCTCATGTCCGAAGGCTACGGCGTGCAGAGTATCCATATGAAGAGCCGCGAAAACAACACGGTGCCAGGACTCATTTCTAGCCCAGCGGCGCCACCAGTCTAGCTGTTTGGAGATCCCAACCGTTTGTTGTGAAGTCGATCCTGGCGATGGACACCGTGTTGGTGGCTCTTCATCTTCAGCATGGCCGACCATAGGACTGCCACGCCGTAGCAAAGCTAGAGTAGAGGCGTGGTGAATATATGCACGCTCATGGAGGCGACGAGTTGAGAACATCTTCTCATAAAACTCGAGCAACAAGAGCACCTGAGCTATCCATAATGCTATAGGAGGTTCGGCTTCCGGAAAGATCTCCCACCGAAGATTGATTGCTATGAGGTCGGCAAGAGCACGATAGTCGTTTCGCGTTCCGACAGGATGTAAGCGAACTAATTGACCTGCACCCAGCATTAGTATCGCAAGTAGAAGAAGCAGTTGGCAATCATCGTTCGAGAAAGTCTGCTGATGAATGACGGGCAGCTGAACCGCTACATATGACCAGAAGCTAGACAAGCAGTCCTCAAGAACGTTAATTGTCAAGTTGGGAAAATCTTTGCCATCGGTACTGAACAACAAGCTCGTTTCTTCAGTAGCATCTTGCAACCCCGGCGGACGTTTCTTCGCAAGAAACGAATTGATGCTTTGCACAATTTTTGATCTGCATCTGGTAGAGACACGGAGATGGCTGTTCAAGCCGTAAGCACCGGGACTCTCACGTAACTCATCAACTATTGGTGGCATGTCCAACGAGTTCCTGATGGAAACGTTGGCAGTATTTTGATTGGAGTCAAATTGCCAGAAGTCGTTCATTGGAGAGCAATAGTCAAGACTGAAGTCCACATATGGCAGGTAGCTCGAGAGGTCGAAATTCTGCTGCTGAGAGCCAGGGCTATCAAACAACCAAGCCACGAAGTTCTCATTTCCTGGCTGAGGAGAGATTGTTGCGAGTCCTGAAGGATTCTCTGGCATTCCATTTTGTGCCCAATCTTGCATCTCTGACCCCACATCCAGGGTTGTGTTATGATATGAGCCTGCGACGCCAGTGTCATGTGTTTGAGGTTGCTGGATCATGATGTTCGTAGCAGTGTCTTGGTGGAAACACGAATTCACCTCTTCAGCAAGGTCTACCATACCATTGTTTGAGGTTTCGTAGACTGTCGAGCCAACGTCTTGCTCTCTCGCTTTTGAGGCTTCGCCATGTCTGGCTTGGTGCCTCATACAAAGGTCAAGACGCACAAAGTTTGATCGCAGCCNTTCAGCCTGGCAGTGAAATAACTGTTTTGGCTTGTCTGCAGCATGTTAAAAGGGCTTCCTCGGGTCTGTCAAACGTGACGCACGATTTAACTGATGACGTTGCAGATGCTCTGCTCGAGAATAGATCTGGTAGGTCAATGAATGATGGGAGTATTTTAGCGGTTGGTTAAGCACGCGGATACCTTNTGTGCAACCCTCATATTCACATCTGAACCGTTTCGGGGTGTTCTTTCGACTGGCCCTCTTACGCTTCTGCTGTGGCTCCGGGGGCTGTGGACTATCCATCGCGCACACTAGGACGTTGTGCTAGACGCAAGAGACTACAAGAGCCGGTCGATCTGCCCCCAAAGTCGAGCAAGCAGATGTTTGCTATTCCCGAGGTACATTGACCCCGCAGGCAGGCCGCGGGGGTGTTGGGGGCGTCTTGGGGGACAACTCGGCATCAGGATCGCGAGCGGACGCGTTGACGATCCAGCATTGCGGACGAGCATCGAATCACGAGTGCTCGTACATGCACATGCTCAAGGAGACGAAGTTAGGTATGTCTGAAGTAGATGTATACGCATGAGAAAAACAGTGAGGAAGGAGCTTTGCCAAGGATTGTTTGCCGCTCCAACCACACGATGTTTCCTCAAAAATCATCACAACTGGAAGTCAGTATCGAAATCAAAACAATCTGTGTATTCAGTAAATAAGTTACCCCATCTACAGCTTCTTCTGGAGACTACGCTCGAGCTCGAGCAGTCGAGCAAATCCGGCCGTCATCTCTGACTGCACATTCGCCTCAGGCATTGCACATGGCGACCTCGGAGCTCCTCCGTAGCTAAAGGCATCATTGAGCCCGACCTTGACAGCTACGAATCCGCCTTTGATCGCGACCCAGTCCGCTTCCGCCAGGACTTCCTGTATTTCGCGTGCTCGTTGAAGCTCGCCAGCCTCATATGCTTGCATTGCTCGCACATTCGTTGTTGGCGCGAGGTTGGCCAGCCCTGCTATAACTCCAGCGCCTCCTACCGCTAGAGTCTGCAACAGAAAGTCGGAAGATCCTCCAAAGGTCANAAAGTTGGAATTCTTGGTAGCAGCCACAACCCGAGCCAGCTTTCCTGTGTTGCCGCACGTGAGTTTGACGCCTACAATCTTAGGGTGCTGCGCCAAGTCGATGATTTGATCAGACGTTATATCGAGACCGCTTTGCACTGCTGGGAAGTTGTAGATCAAGATGGGGATCGGTGAGGCCTCAGCAACTTTTCGGTAGTGGTCCAGGAGAAGCTTTGATGATAGCAACGAAGCGAAATAACTTGGTGGTAAGACCAAAGCCGCGTCACCGCCAGCAGACGCGGCATCTTTGCAAAGCTTTATCGCTTCTCTCGTGGATTGAGCTCCACATCCTACGATGAGTCTCACATCGTGGCCGGAGTCGTCAAGAGCTTTCCTGGTCGTCTGGGTGATGAGCACACGTTCCTCGTGGCTCAAATGTGCGGCTTCTCCGTTCGAACCATGTGTGACTGACCCAAATTAACACACGATCAGTCCTGGGAACCCCAGCTGCTCACCTATGCCTTTTATGCCGCTGCTGGCCAATTTTAGAGCATGCTTGCGCGTCGTCTCAATATCTACTTCCTCATCGTCTTTGAAGAAAGCCACGGTCGGAACGTAGATGCCTGCTTCCAATTTTGTCCCGGCTCCAAAGGCTGATCTGGACACAGAAGTATCGAAATCGTACGTCGATGTTGGGGCCATAATGGCTGGTATGCTAACAATGATGCTCTGCAATTACGAGCGGGCGTGGGAAAGGCGTAGTTTATAAATCGATGGTTTGAGGTGTGACCCCCACTCCCGGATCTGCACAAGCAATGCACAGCCATAAAAATGCACAGTAGTATTCTGAAAGGGCTGTTTCCAGTGAGAAATTCCCTGTCTGAAGGCTCTCCCTGGATCTATCTCAAATCTGGATACTTTTCTGCATTTTTGTAGTGCAAAGGCCACTCTATCTCTATGTGGGAGGGTGTTGTACAGCCCAGAGTGAGCTCGCTTGCTTCACCTCCGCCAATCACTATGAGAAACCGAGTACATGAGAATGGGTTTTCTGCACATACACATGAGGCATGCACACGACGTACAATCTTTGACAGAAGAGCTCATTGGCAAGATCTCGGTATACGCAAATGGAAACAGTGTTGGCCGAAGCAAGAGAACAGGGAACACACGATACAGCTGGAGTCTATCAATGCCTTATCACCCACATACTTGCGATCATCGACCCATCCAACCTCCATCTACTGTCAGGACTTCCCCAGACACGTACAAACTTGCTCGGCTGGCAAGATACACTATTGAGCCAGCAAAGTCTTCAGGCAAGCCCCATTTTCCAGCCGGAATGCGTTCCAAGATACTTGCTGCACGCTTTTCGTCCTTGATCAGAGCATCGTTCATTTCAGTATGGATATATCCTGGAGCAANTCTGTTACGAATCAGTATATCACTGTGTTGCACTTCCAGTGCACTTACAGCATTGACGTTAATGCCGTGAGCAGCCCAAGAGTTTGACAGGGCTTTCGTCAACTGCGCTACACCCCNCTTGGCAGCAGCGTATGCTGGCACATTCAGACCTCCTTGAAAGGACACCAAAGATGCAATNNCTTGTGTCAAGTCAGCACGCACTCCACGAAGCGCCTCGATTTGGATACTCACATTTATAATAGAGCCACGATGGGGCCCATCTCTCGTCATCATATGGGCTCCTACATCGCGGCACAGTGTGAACACGGTATTCAAATTAACTTGAAGCACCTGTACACAAGCTGTCAGTCATCGGCTCAACGCATGTGTGTTCATAAATACCTCGTTCCAATCGCCATCCGGAAACTGATGAGGAGGGTGGCGCCTCTGTATACCACCACAATTGACTAGTATGCTCAAGTCATGACCGTCTGAGACGATGCGCTTGATCAACCCACTAATCTGACTATGGTCTGCGAGATCTGCTTCATATATGGTCGCCTTCCTTCCAAGCTTCTCAATCTGTTCTTTGGTAGCAACATTACTGGAGTCTCGCTGTATTAAAACGATGTCCGCTCCTGCCTCTGCCAAAGCGATGGCAAGCGACTGACCAATCCCTCTGGTCCCGCCAGTGATGACAGCCGTTCGGTTCTGTAGCGAGAAGAGGCTCAAGACTCTAGACATGATGGTAGCCTTTACAGAAATTGTATGTGTGAGTAGATTCAGGCGATGGTATTCCGATGGACTGTACTTCCGTCTGAGACAGTACTTTCTGCTACCAGTCAGGTAAGTATCAGCTGTTAGTCAAGTGGGGGTCAATTAACCCCGCACTACCTACTCCTTCGCCTTGGTTTGGGGGTCAACATGCAGGCATGTAGGATCGACATTGTACCCCATGGGGTTTCAATCATGCACAGTGCCCTCAGATGTAGTCCTCATGGTCAGCGTAGCATAAGTATGTGGTTTGACACTTTATTCCTCCATCGGTTTTCTTTCATTGTACTACAATCGAAGTCTCATCATGTCCGCTGCCGAGAACAAGATTGCTACACAACACGTCGAAGACTTCGACAAAGTGCATGACATTCAACATGACTTCGAAGACCTCCCTGAATCCTTTCGCGAACTCAGTCCCCAAGAGCTGTCGAAACTCGGAAGATGGACGACTTTGAAACTGGACTGTATAATCATGCCAGCACTTACCATTCTTTATATTCTGTAAGACCCACCTACAATTTATCTATACTGCCATGCTGATGGGCTACCTAGAAATTATCTCGATCGTCAGAACATTGCTGCGAGTAAGCTAGCAAATATTATGATAGACCTGGATATGTCTGTGCAGCAGTACAATACTTGTGTGAGCATCTTGTTTGTGGGATACATTCTTATGCAGATCCCCTCCAACCTCGTCCTCAGCAAGATCAAATGGCCGGCTGTGTGGATCTGCAGCGCAGTGGTCGGCTGGGGTGCAGTCTCTGCAGCCACCGCCGCAGTGTCTTCCTTCGGAGGCCTTGTCGCGGCAAGATTTTGCCTAGGTTTTGTCGAAGCAGTATTNTTTCCAGGAGCGTTCTTCTATCTGTCCATGTTCTATAACAGGAAGCAGAGTAAGTTCTATCAAAAGTCTGGTTCTTTCGGATCACGCTGAGCAATACANGTTGCCCTCCGTACTGCCATCCTCTACTCCGGATCACAGCTTGGCAATGCTTTTGGTACACTACTGGCGATCGGTATATTGAAGCTCGACGGCCATCACGGTCTGGAAGGTTGGCGCTGGCTCTTCTTGATAGAAGGTGTGCTCACCATAGGCATTGCACTCGTGTAAGCAAGCAAGACGGTATTGGACAGTCCTTGGCAGACATCTGACATGCTTACAGTNTTCGTGACATACCTTCCCAACTCCAACAAGAAAATCTTGACATTTACACAACAGCAGCTTGATTGGTTGAAGTGGAACTACGAGAGAGATCAGAAACAACAGGACGAATCCGACGAGGTCACTGCAATGCAAGGCTTCTTGCTTGCAGTCAGAGACCCAAAGACCTGGCTTATGTGCAGCACTCTCTATGCCACTTATACTGCGGCTGCAGTGAACAACTTCTTCCCCACTGTTGTCGGAGGTCTGGGTTTTGGCAGAAACCTCACCTACGTGTTGACTGCGCCGCCTTTCATTCTCTGTGTAATCGCAATGCTATGCAATGGTTTCCACAGCGACAAGGTTAGTTCATCTTTTATGCTTTCCTTGACCAAACCAGTAGAACTAACCATAAATCCANNGATGGGAGAACGCTACTTGCACATCGCTCTGCCTTTAATCATTACAGTTGTTGCAAACATAATCGCAGTCAGCACACTTAACATCGGTGCTCGCTACTTCGCCATGTGCTTGCTGCCGTTGAGCTTCTACAGCTCTGCCATCTGCCAGCTCTCTTGGATCTCGGGCTCGCTATCACAACCAGCAGTCAAACGAGCAGCTTCGATTGCCATCATTAATGCTATCTGCAACACTCCGAATATCTGGACGAGTTATCTATACTACGACTCTCCTCGATATGTGGCTGCATTTTCGGTAAATTTGGGTGCTGCTGTGGTGGCGTTTGCGAGCGCTACCGCTACTTACTTTTATTTGAGGAGGCAGAATCAGATGATGGATCAGGGCAAGCCATTGGGCAGATCTGGGCCTACGCCAGTGCAACAGGCAAATGGGTTCAGATATATGTTGTAATCTATTGAGAGGAATATTCTGCTTCGCTACGCTGAAATCACTTGCCTGTGCCATCGATCTCATATCTACCATTGTTCCAGTCTGCCTCGTATGCGTGTTCCGTCGGAGCTTCACTCATTGGTGCTTCGTATGGGTGTTGGGTCATGGGACCGGTGGAGCTGGAGTTGGAGTATGGCTCGTGTGATCGCATTGCTTGCATCTCCTTTTTCAAGGTCTTGACTTTTCTCATCATCCAGAGCAATCCTGCTAGTGCGATTATGCAGGCGACACCAAGTACAGCGCCAACAGCTACACCTACAACGGTTGTAGTGTTGCTCGAATCCGATGAGTTAGATGAGGTTGCTGTGGTGGTTGATGTGACTGTTGCTGTGGTTGTTGCATCGGTGGCATTTGAGTCGTTCGAAGTGGTTGTGGTGCCAGGAATTACATTGTCGATGAAGCGTCCGAGGTAAGAGGTCTGATCAGAATTGAGCAGCATGGTATCGTTGCCGCAGCAGTTCGATCGATCGGATGCCTCGCGGCAACACCATGTATCCAGTGCGCAGGGAAGCACGTTGTACGCTTTCCATCCATTTGTCCCTTTTATCAGTCGTTAGAGGAAGTAAAAGGTTTTCGTAAGATTTATGATTGCTTACTNGGCCATGGGACACGCATAAGGACAGGAACTATCCATGCCGGTCGAATCGGTGCAGCCATTCCCGTATATGTAGCCGCTATAAGAGCTTTGTGTTGCATAGCAGAGTCCTCCTTGAAGACATATNNCTGTACCCGTTTAGCACGCTTCATGTGAGGATATCAGGAATGCTTATTTTACATCGGGTTGTCCTTTGTTCGTTGNCCTACAGAAAGTGTGAGTATGGTCGCCATGGTCGTTAAAGCAAGGGAGACTTACGCAGCACGCGCTCACCGCTACGGTAGTATTGCAAGGCACAAAAGAGGCATCTGCAATAGCTGTACCTTGAGTGTCGAAACACCTGTTTTCTGCGCGTGCTACATATAGCAGCGAAGAAGCTAAGAGAACGAAGCGCATGCTGAAGCGGAGAGAGGAAGCGAGTAGAAAAGTGCGAGGTGTAGAGAAAGGTGGAAAACGAGAGAAAGACCTAAGGCGACGAGCGCTTGATGATATGTATTACCAGGGTGCTGACCGGAAGGGCTGAGCATGTTGTTATTAGAGTGCTCAGCCCCGTAGCTGCTGTACAACCATCTCGGTTGGTCTAAAAGTGGTATGGGCTGGCCATGTTATCTCTGAGAAGGATGCAGGACCTCGCAGAGCGGCCAATGAAATGCTCTTTGTATGCAGTAGTGATGCTTGGCAAGTCTTTTGGAATCCTACGGTCAAGAGCAATATCAATGGGTTGGAGCGATGGATGCCCGATATTAATGAGATGAACTCGCAGTTCCGAAGAGGGAACAGGGTTTCGCACGTGGTAGCGTTCTCAACAGCGGCGTTGAGAATGCCTCCAATCACAGGTGCAAGGTTAGGCTAAACCTTCTGAAGTTGGATTGACGATGAGCGTCGCATGATCTCAAGAGTCTGGACTTTATTCGCAGGCGTGGAGCTCAAAGACCAAGTCTCTTCTCTCAGACAACATTATGGACGAGAAGCTACAGGCAGAGATACGGGAGGTCGACCCCGAGGTGGCCTTCCCGGCTAACCAGCAGCACGTACACTCGACATGGGCCCGCACATTCCACTCGCGACCCGAGCTGTACATCCAACCAGAAAGCACCCAAGAAATTCAAAAGATTATCAAGCTCGCCCGACGAAGCAGGAGACGCGTTGTCGTCGTCGGCTGCGGCCACTCGCCTAGTGATCTGACCTGCACTTCATCATGGATGGTCAACCTTGACAAGTACAACCGTGTGCTCAATGTCGACCGCGACCGCAAGCGCCTCACTGTTCAGGGTGGCATCCGTCTGCGCGACCTGAACTTGGCCGCCAGCAGCCATGGCCTCACCATGCCCAACCTCGGCAGTATCCACGATCAATCCATTGTCGGCGCCATCTCGACCGCCACCCACGGCAGCACCCTTAAACACGGTCTCATGTCCGACTCGGTCAAGTCCATTCGCATCGCCCTTTCCGACGGTTCGATTGCTTCCTGTTCGCCAGACGAGAACCAGGATCTCTTCCGCGCTGCCCTCACATCGCTCGGTGCCCTCGGAATTATTACTGAAGTTGAGTTTGAGATGACCGATGCCACCAACATTGAATGGGAGCAAACACTGAAACCCCTTGACTGGGTGCTTTCGCGCTGGGATAAGGATCTGTGGACAAACAAGGAATTCACCCGTGTCTGGTGGTTGCCTTATATGAAGAGAGCCATCGTCTGGTCTGCCTCCAAGACTGACAAGCCAGAGAGACCTCCAGTATCCAGCTGGTATGGAGGTTCTGTCGGCTTCCATACCTACCATATTCTTCTCTGGATCTCAAACTACATTCCTCGTATTCTTCCTGCCATTGAGTGGTTCGTCTTCGGTATGCAGTACGGCTTCTCCGATCATGCTGTTACTAGTGGCATCGAGCCTCAGCGAACTGGTCTGCTTATGAACTGCCTATACTCACAATTTGTCAACGAGTGGGCTTTGCCTCTTGAGAAGGGCCCCGAAGCTATTACTCGTATGTCTGCATGGATTAACGGCGAGGAAGGCTCCGGCATCCCCTTCAGCAACAAGGGACTATATGTCCACGCCCCTGTCGAAGTCCGTGTTTCTGATACTTCTCGAGTTCAACCCAGACCTTGGATGGACAACACCAACCCGAACGGTCCCACTCTCTATCTTAACGCCACTCTCTACCGTCCCTTCTTGAAGGATCCTCCTTGCCACGAGCGCTACTACGAAGCCTTCGAATACCTCATGAAGGAACTCGGAGGCAAGCCTCATTGGGCAAAGAACTTCTCGACTGTCACTCACGATGATCTCCAAAACATGTTCGGTGACAACCTAACATCCTTCCTACGCGTGCGCAACGAGGTTGACCCCGATGGTGTTTTCCTCGGCGCATGGCACCGCTGCTACCTGTTGCCTGCCGACACCCCTCGTTTCGCTTGCGAAGAGAAGGAGCTGGCAAGGACGAAGGCTGCTGATGGTGGCAGGAATTGGTTCGGCGACTTGACGAGCCATCCGAGAACTGCAGATGAGAAGACAGCTCTGCTCTCGACGGATCAAGGTCCTGACCATGATGATCTGGAGGATGCACGTCGCTTCAGAGAAACCGCTGCCGAGAGCTTGTTCGGTACGAAAGTGTTTGATAAGATGTGATTAAGATGTAAATGATCATGTATGCTGTCATGTCATATGAGCAATGTTTCGCCTGTATTCTTTGTTGTGCGAGTTAGGCTCTCGTACTCTAGCTTTCTGGTGCACCTTCCATGTTGGCTGTGGTTCAAACACGCGACGTTCGGCTGTTTTTGTCGTAGTTGCGCCTTCCTTGTCTATCTTGTACAGACTTCTGACTCTTCGTATCCGCAATCATTCTCAACATGGATCGATTCCTCGAGCATCCACCTACCTAGATACTCTGATTCTTCCATTTCGTTCATTGTCGGGTGCGATACCCCTATTCAGCAAAGAGCTACAGCTATTCATCCTCACCTGCGCAAGATCATACCCAGTGCTTCTGAACAAAATCCAGCTGCCTACAGTTGCATTGATTCGACCATCGAGCCACCTCCTCTTCTTATCACATACAAGGCTGTCCAGCTTTGAGACGCCGCTTTCACCAATATCTTCTCGCAACATCTACCTCTAAACATCTCCCTGGAGTCAACGCTTCTGACATGGGGTCGGCGTCAACAGGCAAGGCACAAGCGTTTCCTGCAACAGCGCTCGCAGACGCCGGACTTCCTTCGGATGAGCGGCGTGCTCAAGAGCTCGATAAATACTACACACCAACTAATGTATCGGTGCTACGCTTGACAGAAAGAGACTCTGCGCTGCCTGCCCATATGCAACTCTTGTGCTGGCGCCTAGGTATGCGAAGAGCCTTGGTCAGCCTCATTGATCGAGACACCCAATACTATGTTGCTGAGTCGACAAAAACCATGGATCTTCACGATTCGAACAGCTTTTTGATGAGGACGACGGACCCTTGGCTCTCGTGCGTACACTGTCGATAGAATGTCTGCATTACGCTAACATGCTTTCGGCAAGAACGCAGGTCATCCCAAGACAGGCATTCTGTGTGCTGAAACTATTCGAGCTGTGGTTAGCTCTGACAAAGAACCTGCTTATTTCGAAGTCTGCGATCTGGCTGCCGATCCCAGATTTTCTCAGCTCAACATTGTCGAAGATCTGAAAGTTGCCTACTATTGTGGAGTTCCTATTCGCACGAACAACAGAATCGTAATTGGCACTGTCTTTGTTCTGGATGACAAACCTCGAGAACCTCTTTCCTTACAGCATATACACTGTGAGTAATATCCACCCATGTTCCCTCGTGTTCACCGCATACAGGCTATGCTTAACCCGTTGCATATGAACTTCCCATCATATCCTACCTATCTAGCCTTACACTCATGATTACTTTACTAACTCGTCAAGTCCTCACGTCAATAAGCGACAACGTTATGATTTACCTTGAGAATCGCAAACAACGAATGGATGTTGACAGAATCATGAAGATGAACAAGTCTCTTGCATCTTTCATGGACTCACACCAAAACGAGAGAATGCAAACTCCGCCGGATCAAGACTCTTCAGCAGTCAACCAGCCAAAAACCCGATGCAACAGCATGGACAATTCCTCAGAGGACGAGCTTCCTCAGGGCAATAGAGGGAGAGAGCATAGCGAAATCTTCAACCGTGCTTCGACTTTATTGAGCCAATCTCTAGCTCTACAGGAAAATGGTGGTGGCGTCATTTTCCTTGATACTGCACCCAAATTCTCAGGAAGAAGCAGCTCAACTCATCGTCTTCAGAGACGTGAGAGTGGTCCCAAACGAGATCCTTCCAGACTCGTCGCTGACACTGCCCGACTGTCGCGCACTCCATCGGACGAGGAGAGGAACAAAGACGATGGCCATAGGACCTTTGCAGCTATACTCGCTCATAACGTCTGTGTTGCATCTTTTGACCAACCTGATCAGTCATGTCAGTTGAATGGGAACACGCCTGATAACATACCTGTCAAAAGTCTTCTAAAGTTCATCAAGAAGGTTCCGGCAGGACAAGTCTATCACTTCCCAGAACTGCGCGATCCACGAACTGGGGAGATGTTAAGGATAAAGTGTCGAAATCCACAGCATCAAAGCAATGTAGAGGAGGCCGACGTGAGGTCCCTTTTCTCACACTTTCGTGGAGCCGTTGAGATCATCCTAGTACCACTGTGGAACACCCACCTTGGTCGGTGGTATATCTGCCTCGTCTACACGCTCTCGAGCGAGCGGAACTTCACCTTTGAAATTGACTACTTCTTCTGTCGAGCATTCTGTAACTGTGTGAAAGCCGAAATAGACCGGTGTGCTGTCGAACTTTCAAACCAACAGAAAGGTGTTTTCATTGGATCAGTCAGTCATGAATTGCGATCTCCTCTGCACGGTATCTTAGCCTCCTGCGAGCTCATTCAGGAGACTGAGATGTCACCTTTCCAGGCATCTCTCGTTGATACTACAGAAAGTTGCGCACATACACTTCTCGACACCATCCAAATGGTTCTCGATTTCAGCAAGGTGAACGCCTTCACAAAGGACCAGCCTAGGGAGAAGTTGAACGTAAGGCCACATGTTGTCAAAGGAGGAGTCGAACCACTCCTCAGCACCTACTCCCATGTCAATATAGCTGCTATCGCAGAAGAAGTCATCGAAGGCGTAACAACAGGTTTCCTTGCAAAAAGTGATCCGAGTATGGAATTGGGATTCGCTGGAGAAAGATCAAAGTGCAATGCCAGAACATTTGAGGACCTGCTGGCCATGCCACAAGCACCTGTGGAAGTAATCCTTGACGTCAGTCCGCCGCAAGATTGGACATTCATTACACAACCTGGATCTTATCGGCGCATTATCATGAACATTTTTGGCAACAGCTTGAAGTATACTGAACACGGATACATCAAAATTGCGCTTAAATGCGAGGAAATTGACACGAAAGAACCGGATTCATTCATGGCTACGGTCGAGCTGAAAGTCACAGATACTGGTAAAGGAATCTCTCAGGCTTACATGGACACCAAGATGTTTACGTCTTTTGCTCAAGAGAATCCGTTGGCTCCTGGGACAGGCCTTGGACTCTCTCTAGTCAGGTCTCTCGTGCAGATGATGAACGGAGAGATAGAGGTTCGGTCTGAAGTCAACCACGGTACAGAAGTCACGGTGAGGATTCCGATGAAACGTGCAAGCTCACATATTCCACGTGATGGATTCCACAGACCCAACGAAGACGACATTCAGACTCTACGCACAATTTCACCACGACCTCAGATTGTAAACTTCCCACAGGACATTCTGCCTAACGATACCCCTCAGAAGCAGAAAGGTTATGAGATGCAAAAGCATGCATTGGCTGCTTGCATCAATGGTTGGTACAAGATTGACGCCCTTGATGATTGGGATTTGCAAATCAAGCCTGATATCATTCTTGTGGATGATATTCACCTTTTGGCAATCACAAAACATCTGAAACTTCTGGAAGAGTTTAATGCCGTTGTTGTGATCCTCTGTTCGGATCGATCCAGGACAACAGCAATCTCGAAAAATGTCAGTTATCCCAAACTGCACATAATGCCAAAACCATTCGGACCTTTCAAGCTTGCAAAGGCACTCAAGCACGCTCTGGACAAGCGAGGTTCTATATCTAGATCCAGCTCCGATCCTCCTATCTTGGAAGAGTTTGGACCCATTCCTGAGCTCAAGCAACTAAGCCCAACTCTGAGACGGGTCCCTTCATACTCACAGAATCTGTCCAAGAGAAGGAGGAAACCATCATTCGACAAGAGCTTCCCTTTTCCCTCGATGCTTGTCACACCAACACCTCAATCACCTACACCATCTATACCAGGAATTACACCTCAGATCGAAGTGACTGGCACATACCATAGACGGCTGAAAACACTCGATGTGCCTCTGTCAGACCAAGTACCGCTTGAGAAACACAATGACCTTGTCCGCAGCCACAGCGAAGGCCACATAGAGCGTGTTCACCACAAGCCTATCAAGCCGAGAATATTGCTTGTCGATGACAACGAAGTCAACCTCAAGCTCTTGCAGACTTTCTTCGTCCGCCGCGGCTTTACGGATATGAGGTTGGCTCGAGACGGCGTTGAAGCGGTCAAAGTGTACGAAGACGCACTGCACCAGCACGACCCTTTCCATTTGGTGTTCATGGACATCAGCATGCCAGTATGTTTGTAACAATTCACTTCTTTTGACAGGCTTGATTGCTAATCCCGAGACAAGGTCATGGACGGTTTCGAGGCGACGAAACTCATACGGCAGAAGGAAATCTCGGCGGCACCACACTCTGTCGAACCATATCACAGCTTGGTCATTGCTTTGACAGGCAACGCCAGTGCTGAAGATCAGACTGATGCTTTCACAAATGGTATGGACATGTACATGACGAAGCCTGTCTCACTGAAAGACGTTGGGGAGCTCTTGAAGGCGTGGGAAGAGAAGACGGCAGTGTATGGAGCGGGAGGTGCAAGATCTGCACTCCTTGAAGACAACGCAACTTCTGACGAAGCCTGTTGAAGGATGTTGCAGTAGGTCTACAGTCTTCGCAGACCCTTTCAGATCCACACAGATATCCTCAGACTACACATGCAAGGGTGCGAATTGTTGGTCCTCGACTTATCTAAATTCTGCCCACCTGTCTCTTCCTCTCAGCAGATCCATTATCGTTAGGCCAGAACAGTTGCAGCAGTCTCTGAAGAGGATGTCGTAAAGAAAAACGAAACGAAAAAGAGTCTAGAGTTCTCGATTGCTCTTGCAGCTATATTTGTATGTTCTCGCATCGCAGCAAAGAAAAAGACAGAGGCATGGCCGCTACAAAAAGGATCCTGATTCATACATGGTCGACAATCATTGTCCATCACCATCCCAAACCCACCGTCACCATACTCTCCTTCTAGCTTGCATACATGGCTTCCACATCCTGGCTCATCACATAGTGGGTGAATGACTAACACTCCTTCCCTTCCCGAACCAACCCCAGGGACTAGGCTTACCGCCAGCGCCAGTAGCTACAGGCGCGAGCATCTCAGGCGTATGCATAGGACTAGGTCCCTGCATGGAACTAGGAGTATCCGGTCTCGACACCAACATCTTCATTCTCTCCATTTCAGCTTCGTGAGCTTCCATCTGAGCAATCATCATAGCCTCCATGGCGTCAATCTTGGCTTGCATCTCCTCCTTCTGCTGCTCCATCTGTCGGCGCGTCTTATCGAGGGAGTTCTGCAAGAGTTCGTTCTCGTGGATGGCGGTTGCCTCGCGAGTCTTCGCTGCTACGAGTTCGACGAGCAGGGTTTCGTCTGAAGGAGGTGCGTGAGATGGTGTCGAAAGAATGGTTTGCGATGTCAGTGAAGAGTTGCGTTTCGGAATCACGGCTGCACTGGATGTGGGAGTGACGGAGCCAGAGTCTTCTCTTGCAATATCTGCATCGGTACCTCTTCTAGCAGAGCCGAATTTCTGCGGCTTTGCAAGAATTTCAGTCCCATCTTGCGATCTGATCATACGAAGAGGAGGGCCAGGGCGATGTTGTTGAGTTGTGGACTGAGGTGGAAGAGTTTGGTGGGGTCGTACACGAGGCACAGAGATTGTGATGTCAGGGAACGAGCCTGAGAGGTCACGAGAAGCCTTTTTCTCATGACGACGGTAAAGGGAGCGTCGGACTCTGATGGACTCGGAGGAAGGTGCTTCCCCTGCTTTCAGAGACAATCGGGCGTCCTTGAGATCTGATGTTCTTTTCATGTGGCGATAGGTGCGGTCCTTGGCCACTCGCTGACGCAGCTTGACAAGCTCATTCTCAAGCTTGACTGTGTATTCGCTGGGAAGTGGCGCTTGTGAAGGTTGCGTTTCGCCGTTCTCAGACCCACTGTCGGAATCAAGCGAAGTTTCCGCATCGAAAAGAGCACAGAGCTTCAAAAGAGAAGAATGAAGACCGGCATCTCGATCTTGTCCAGCAGCGTTGCCGGCGATGATACTCTGCGTCACTGATCTGACAAAGTTGGATTGCCTTTTCAGTGCCGTCACCTCCTCTCGAGTCTTCTCATGGTCGATTCTTGAGGGTAGAGTAGTGCGGCGCTGTCTGCGATACGCATCTACAGTCTTCTTCTCGCGGAACAGTTCGAGCAAATCGGCGACAATCTCCTGAGCTCTGACTCTCCTGGCTTCCCNTCTCTGCAGGTTCGCTGCTGTCTGAGCTGCCTCGCGTTGCACTTCACTAAGGGCAATCAACAGACCCTCTACTTGTTCATGCAAGTTCCTGTCTTGCGAAATAAAGGATTTGCGGGGCTTCGTTGGAGTGGCACTGTCTCTCTCAAGGTCATCAACTTCGGTAGGCGCAGTGCTGGCAAAGCTATCGGTGCTTGCCATGCTGGCTCCGCTCCCCGAGATGGAGTTGAGAGTAGAAAGCGATTGTCCGGATGCTTTGCGACGAAGAGGCGCAGCTGGCGAAAGAGAATCGCTCTTGGACGTAGACCAGAAGTCGAAAAGTCTGAAGGCATTGCCGTAGGTGCTGGTGAAGCCTAGAGCGCGAACGGTCTTGTCTGCCGAGCCTCTTTCTGCCTTTTTAAGGAATTGCTTGCCGAGCTTGTCCAGAGCGTCGCGAGTGACAACCTGCTTGAACAGGGTAGTCACTTCTTCGATGAGTTGATCCGGGTTGTTCTCGTATGGCTCCCAGATCTCGCGAGAAAGAAGCAGTTGCAACACGTCCTCCAATTCGGCCATGGCCAATAGCTTTTGCTCGTTCTTGAGTATCAAAGCCAGTGCGACACGCATGACAGTTTCGTCGGCACCCTCGGCAAGGACGATATCATAGATTCGGAACAGAGTGTCCAGAGGGCATGTTGTAGCGAAGATGGTCATGAACCATTGTGAAAGGTAAGCAAACTCGACGCCCAAGCTCTTAAAGTGTGCGACGAGTTTAGGGGCTAATGGGGTAAGTAGCTGCTGGAACTGAAAGATACGTGAGTGAAGACCAGTCAACGAGTGTGAGTAGGAGTCGCGGAGTCCGTGGTTCTCCATGAGTCTGACGAAGACACAGAATGCATCTCTGGCATCCATCTTCATGAGCAGAATGCCAACAATAAAGCCCATACCCTGGCAGTAGCCAACTTCCGAGTCGTATAGATTGTAGCACTTCAGGACGTGGCCGAGCATCGTCTGACCCTCGCCGCCAGCCTGGGCGAAGAGAGGGTGGTTTGGGAAGCAGCGGCCAACGTCCTTGTCAATGATAGTGTCCGAAGTAGGTGGTTCGCTCTCGATTTGTGCCAGCAGACGATCGAATTCTGAATAGAGTCTTTCTTGGCGTGCTCCAGCAATGCCTACCCAGACAACGGGCCTTAGGAAGTCGGGAACTCCTCGGTGTATCATGATTGGTGTCATTGTAGGCATAGACGATAAAGCCTCTTCGTAATCGCGAGTGACAAAGGCCCAGAAGTCGCCTAGACTCATGCCGAGGGCCTCCTTGGGTATGTGTAGACTGAGTAGCGAGGCGCCGCCAATCGAAGCATTGCGATCATGAGAGGAGCCAGTTACGGTGGTGATGCCAGCCTTAGGGTCGGTAGCAAGGGCATTGTTCTCCATTTCGAGACGGGCGAGTAGAGCGGCCATGTGCTGTGGTTGGGTGAGTATTTGGTTGGTTGCAAAGAGGGTCATTGTTTGGCGTACCTCGTCATCGTCGTGTGCACCATGTCTAGGGGTAGACTCGTCGAGTGGAGAGCTAATGACCGAGTCTGTGAGTGGCACGCTGACCAGTGAATCTGTTTGGGCGTGGTGAGGGTGTGGGAAGGTGGGCGAGAAGGGCGTCTCGACGGATGTTTCGAGGGCCATTTTCGGCGGAGCGTGTATTGTTGATATTCTAGGGCTATGATGTCGTCGTGGGTGTGTGTCGTGTGTAAAATGCAATCGAGGGTGACCAGCAATCCCTTTGTTCGTCTATAACATGTCGCTCTGACCTGAGAGAGTAGACAACAAGCAGCGTGCGGTATTGCTGCGCTTCTGGAAAAGCAGTAAATAAGGAAGGGACGCGTCGAGAACAGCCAAAGGAATGAGACTGATGATATCGTCGCTTTCAACCAGACGTTGTCGTTTTCTGCACACGACGCAACTTCAGGAGCTCACCACTACGTGCACTTCGAGTAACCAAGTAGCAACCTCGAAAACCCATCAACGGCCGAGTGAGGCAGCCAGAGCACTCGCTGTATGAAACGGCCATCAGGACCCCCTGATTGCATTTCCGCGCTACCCGAACCTTTTTCCACACAACGCACGCGCCCTGAGTCAAGCTAATTTCACCGCAACCACCTTGGGGATCTGATCGCTTTGTTCCATGCATCTTCCATCGCTTCTGTGGCCATCCAATCAACAATATAACATGCCCATCTCGTCTCGTATCGCGCCTTTGACATTCTTCCACACGCTTCAGGAGGTCAAGATACCGATCCGCCTGTCAGGCACAACCAGTACACCTTTGCCCCACGTTGTCATGGCAAGTATCTCTATCCATTTTCTAAACGTTATAATCTCTGCATAACCGTCGTCTACCGTCTTGTCTGTCTATCCTCATCAATCACAGCCATCAGCCGTATATACGGAAGAATGACATAGGTATCGTGTCCCGCCTGCAGACGATTATTGAATCATAAAGCGGCACAAGTCCAATCACCCCTTCATATACTCGAAAACGCCATTCATACCATCTTCTGGCATTCACGTCATATCAAATTTGGCATGAGATTTGATTAACTACTTTGCCACAATTTCTAGCAAAGTCACGAGCTAGACGTTGAGTCAGAACTTTTACATGAGCTGCGCCCATGGAATTTGTGAACAGCCAGCTAGACTGTGGATTCATTGCATACTCGACCACCTACGTAAACTCTACGCGCCATCGACACGCCCCTCACTCTGTCCAGCTTCTTCTTTGCAGCAACGGTTTGCAGATACAAGCCTCCCGACGGCACAGAAAAGCAGCGGGTAGTGAAAGGGGCAATAGCTCGAGAGTATGCTGTAATTGACCTAAGACATGAACGCATGCAGTGCTGCTCAACAGGAGTATTTGCACCAGCTCTCTTCCTGTCTCGAGGTTTGCAAGAGAGGAAGAGTCTTGTTTGTAGCCGCGCGGTTGTGTAGTCTTCTGCATCCAGGCGGCTAATTATTTTTGCTTGCCTGAGAACGAACCTGATGAGTCCTTGGTCTGTGCACGCTGTTATGTCGAGCTCCGACACCCCTGAGGCCTCGACGAGTTGCATCTTCTACAAATTGACCCCAAGACTCATGCTTAGGACATTTTTCGATGCTCGGTTTTGCAGGGATCGAAATCTACCTTTGTTCAATTCAGCATACGGGGTACCTCTGCAAAGTATCTTCGAGATGAAGCAACCATTCATCAGCGTCTTCATGTTCCTTGCCCATGACGAAGCCTAGCGCCCTCGTTCTCGGTCAAGTCACGTACTCCATCGCTGCCGACCTCGCCATTGCATCCATCAAGCTCGCAGCCTGACTCTTACTCTCCCTCTAGAGTTGACTCTGGTCTTGATCCTGTGAGAGTTGGAGATGTCTTGGGCTTCATCGCATACAGAAGCATGTCGACGAACGCCGAGTTCGTGCCTCGAGTCTGTCGCATTGGATACCTACAGTACTGTTTCTCGGCTCTTACCTCGTCTTTGACTGATTGCCGACTGATTGACGGGATGATCGAAGACTTCCTTCATTCACAAGAGCTTATAGACCAGGTTCAAGTGTATGTGCTTACAAATGCTGGAAGCCAGTGGACCAATGCCCAGCAACAAAAAAACTGTAGGACATTCAACGTCGGACACAGAGCGAACATAGACAAGCAATACAGCATCCGAGATTCTAAGATGGAAGCAAAGATTTTGTAGGGTAACAAGGTCCAAGAGGTATACTTTGTTGGCTGAGAAACATGGACTTGAGGCCAGGTATTGTGGTACTGACAGAGGGTTACATGCTCAAGTCTGGAGTTCGAGCTCTCGAGGGTCAGCAAGAAAGCTGGCAGAGCGCAGCCACATTATCGAGTAGTAAGGTTGTCGCTTTGGTCTGCGCCTTGGGCCAGGCTCGTGGCTGAGGCATTTGGCATGGTGAGCAGAGCATGGTTGACATGATGGTGAAGATGGCGTGGTAGAGCCACCCTACGATGGCTTGGACAGTCGGTGTCGTGGGTCGGACGCCTATGATTGAGTCTAGACGAGCTGACGGTTGTGGCTTGAATGAGTGCAGATCCTTGTATCCCTGGAGACCGTCATCAGACCCGACGTTCGCACCCGTGGAATGTGCAAATCAAATCTCAATCCCAACTGCTCATCTTTCATGTGCCTCTACACAAACAAGACCAACAGCTTTGCATTCAGCAGCGCCAGCACTTTGCTCTATACTTTGTCCACTGCAGAACGTTCAGGCACGAATCGTCTTCAGACCCTTTGTGGATCCCGACAGCATCGACCTTGAACCTCTTCCCGCGCCTTGGCACCGTCTAGCGCAAGAGCGAGCTCAGCGACGTCATATGAGAGCACGCATTGGCAGCCGAACCTTGTTCCAGCACTCAGACAAGCCAAAGCAAAAAGGTCTTTGGTCCTCTTCACGTCACCAACGCCGACGACTCGTGCGACTCTTTAAACCACCCTGTGACCTGCCCTGAACTATCATCTTCCTCCTAGACCAGCCATTCCCCCCACGACCCACCGACCACTGCCCTACCACCTAGGCCACACATTAATTAATAGCTTCTCGACCTCCGATAAACACACTCACACAATGGCTGTAGCGCGTATGTTTCTCCATTCAACCCCAAAACCACTTCCGACGCTAACACCCTTCATAGGACCTCTCTTGGGATTGATTTCCCTCGCTCTTGTGGCCGCCGGACTTCTCTTTCAATTCTTCGTCATTCTGTCCGGCGTGTCAAACACCACTNNCCCCCTCAACAAGACATACTTCATTGAGGTCGACACAGCAGGAACTTCGGCTCCTCGCAATCCCTCTCGCTGGACTTTCTTCTACATCTGCGGTGCTCAGAATGGCCTTAACGCAAACTGCGGTGCTCCCGTCCCTGCTCTGCCTTTCGACCCCCCAAGAAACTTTGGCAGCGCCCAGGGCGTCCCTGGAGCATTCATCGGAACTCACCACTACTACTACCTATCGCGTTTCATGTTCGCTTTCTACCTGATCGCCCTTTTCTTCGCCGCCATTGCTTTGTTCACCGGTCTCCTTGCTCTCTGCACTCGCCTTGGCTCTTACCTCTCTGGCCTCACTATCGCCGTTGCTGCCTTCTTCCAGGCCCTTGCTGCTGCTCTTATGACGTAAGTTGTTGATCAAAACATGCTCGGGCTTCATAAGTACTGACAGTCCTCTCAGNNTGCATGCTTCGTCCAAGGCCGCAACGCCTTCCGTCGCAATGGTCAGGATGCCCGTCTCGGTCGCTACGGCTTCGGATGGACCTGGGCAGCCTTTGCCGCCTACTTCATCGCCATGGTTCTCTTCTGCGTTGGCGGTGCTGTTTCNAAGTCTAGCGACCGCACTCCTCGCAAGGGCGGCATGTTCGGTCGCAAGGCTAGCACCCGCTCCCGCGGCAGCTTCATCGACTCTGAGAGCCAGAGACGTGTCAAGGAAGAGTACGAGTAAAAAGATCGACATACTCTAGAAACAGTTATTTGTCTACGAGTTTCCTTGTTGTCTTTTTTATCTCACGCTCATGATATCCCCTATATCCAGAAGCCTGCCACTTTTCCAGCAGTGCAGGGCTTTCTTGGATGGTGTTGCGCACACCGCCTTTTCGTAATGTCATCTGATTTGGCTGTACCATTACTACCCATTCCCTTTTTGTTTTCTGATGCCTTATGCGAGCAACGAGCAACACAATACCTAATGTCTTTTTCTTTTCACCTTGTGTAATATATCATTGCTCTCATCGTCGTTTTTCTTCTCCATTTCTTGACTATATACATATTCGAATTTGGAAGCAGTTTACCACGATCAATCACACTATCAAACGTTGGTGCCTCTCGTAATCGCTTCGCTTTGCATGCACGTTTGTCTGTATGCATGTCGTGGAATGGCAATACAGAGCACTTGTGCTATTTCGCAATAGAGGTGGCTGGTGATGTTGAAGCTTGCCAAAGGACAGGGTCATACCCAAAACACGGTCCAGAATATGTATATTCTTGATTTTGCTCCGCACAGTACTGTCATTGCGAATATCTCTGGCTCTTGTTGTTTTGAATATGCCTTTCAGCTCTGTCGTTATGCATGAAGGCAGCCTGGTGCAGGGTTGTTGAGATATCGTCAAATTAAAGGAACAGTTGATACTCGAGTAGAACGTGCACAACAAACAATACTTCTATACATGGATACTTCTGTTCACCCGACTACTATTACGTCTCTTGTCCTCCACCATGCCGGCAGCATTTGTGATTGCTCAACATCATATTAGTTTCTGACAATCTTCGAGAAGACTCAAGGATTACATCGCATGTTGATGCAACCTCGTGTCTTGTGCTACTTTCGATGTAATATAGGACAATACGATAAAGCATATCCTATAATCACATCCGGTGTGGTCTAACGGCTAGGATTTCTCGCTTTCACCGAGGAGGTCGGGGTTCGATTCCCCGCACCGGAACTTTTTCTTTGTCTTCTTCTCCACCACCACAGTCTTCTATCATTTTTTTTGTCTTGTTGACAAGAAGTATCATCTAACTGTTTTTTTTTTGCAGCAACACGTTCGACTGTATTTGTACTGCAGCACAGCGTAATGTGATAGTGTTCATTAGACATTGTATCCACCAACTTGACTTGACCCGCATCTATTCTAGAGCGACAGAGTAGATTGAGTTCACGATGACAGGATGGTCTAGACAAAGTCACAACAAACATAGAGAAGGATTGATCACAGGGTAATGAACAACTTGTCATGTTCTTGAGGATACGTAGGAATCGATCTGTCAGCTCGACAGTCACAGGAGTAATCATGTCTCCTGGTATAAAACGCCTGCCCAAGAAGCAATAAACCCTCCAACGCCTTGCTACCCACTCCAATGCGGTGATGCTTTTGAAATATCAAACTTCCCTTGCTCTTTCATCATAGTCCCGATACCTTGTAGTTCCCTCCAATCTCTCCTCTTTCTGCATCGGCCGAAGCCTGGTAACGATCGCCGTGATGGTTGTTGCCGAAACTAGAGCTGCGACGCGTTCTTTCACGATGTTGGGATCCACTGATGCTCGAACTGCGTCTCTTCTCGTCATAAACGTGGTCGGGAGCACGGTGGGCATCTCGAGGCACATTTAGACTATCACGAGTACGGTCAGAATCGGCACCATCATGTGTAGTTCCAGATAGGGTACCGTCATAGCCACGTGAACCAGTAGCGTTGCCTTCACCAGATGAAACCTGCTTGATCGGAGGGAGAGCGGGAGCCGGACCAGAAGGATGGGTGTTGCCGTAACCAGTGTTGCCGTAGTTTGCAGGAGCACGAGGAGCAGCTGCAGCTTGACGGACATCTTGTGAGTGATAGATGCCGCGCCCATCAGCAATGTACTCACTACGTCCGATTGCCACGTTGGGTCTGGCCACATCTGCTGCAGTAGCTGCCGTGTCCTCATCCACCTGGAAGACCTCGGCCTCCTTGTCGTTGAAGTCCTGTCCAGGGTTTGCTGTCTCGTATTCCAGAACTTTAATAAACTTGTAGAAGCCGACAGCGAGAATGGAGCCTAGGAATGGACCCTAGAGGTAAAGTAAAGTTAGCAGGACTTCACAAAGTTGGATGTGCAAGAACACCACGACTTTGCTAGACGAGTGCACTCAATTGTGGCCACTTACAACCCAATACAGCCAGTGGTAGCCTGGGAAGGTGGCTAGCACAACGCAGGGACCGAAGGAGCGAGCGGGGTTGAGACTGCCACCGGTAAAGTAGACTCCAGTGAGTTCAGCGATGAAGAGTGACAATCCAATGCCGATGGGTGCAAGGAAAGTTCCCTTGTGCTTCTCAGCGGCCAACATGAGGATGGTGAAGACGAGCATGGCAGTCAGGAACATTTCGATGAACAAGCCTCTGACAATCGAAGTGCCACCTCCAAGGGTTGTTGAGACGTTCATGGCGGAAGGGAAGAGGCATGAGACAATTCCAGCAGCTGCGATGGCACCGAGAATCTGGCCAATAAAGACGAGCAGACCACGAATCCATTTGCAGGCACCGATAAGGCAAAGGGCGAGAGTGACCTATTGAGAGATTAGCTTCGCCAATTGGTCATGGGCGTGTGCTCAACTCACTGCTGGGTTGAAGAGACCACCAGTGATGCGGAAGAAGACCCAAGCGTTGACAGCAAGCGAAAAGCCAAAGGCCAATGAAATGTACAACAGTGCAGATGTGTTTGGGGCTTGAGTGATGGAACCATCATCGTTGTTCTGGGTAGATGCATTACCAGTAGCGGCGTTGGCGACTTGGGTAGCGCTGAAGGCGAAGAACAGGAAGAGGAAGGTTCCGACGAACTCGCCAACAATGGCAATGAAGTGGTTGCGGACCTTGTTAGGGAGCCAACCGAATCCAGCGAGGCGGCGTTCATGCTGAGTGTTCTCACGGTACTTCATGAAGGGNNGGAGGGTGATGCCCCTGCCTGGACGGTCGAGATTCATGATGGGTTATGAGATGTAGGGACGAGGTGATGTAGGAGAGATGCGGTAGCGGTAGTGCTCTGAGGATGTTTGCTGTAGAAGTCTGTTGTGCGACGCAGGCACTAAATAAGTTTGAGGTAGGACAAGCACAGGATAATGTAAGCTTGATGCCAAAGGTAACGAGGATGGAAGGCGATGTGAGATGTTGAGCGATGCGAAAGCGAGAGGCGAAGATGAAGACTCGAGGGCTTCAAGGCGAGCGACAGACGCGCATACAGACGGCAGGGATACACTCGAGGGAAGGAACTACTGACTGCGATGTATTTGTCTCTTAAAGCAATGACGGAAGTGCTGCTGCCCGCACCGCACGGCAAGCGCCATTGCGAGCATATCTCTCCCCTTTGAACCTACCACGTTGGAAAACGGCACAGACTTCATGCCCTCACCGTCGTGTCGATCTCTGGTAGAGCCGCGTATATCTGTACGATGCACATGGGTAGCTGGACGGTTAGGACGAGCAAGACGAGAAATGCTGAGACAAAATATGCCACTGACGCAGCCCAACACCGAAAAGAGATTCATGATCGGTTTGGAGAGCTCCACCCCCACCCTCACCCCACACGGTTGTTTGTCATTTTCGACTTGCTCCATCGAGTCTTTGTGCCCATCATGGTTTTGCCATGTGAAAAAATCCCATCCCGTGCTGCATCATGCAAGGTTGTTTTGCCATATTTCACCTCCACAGTACTTCTGTTCCGGATAGCCGTTTCCATATCAGTATTGGTCAGGACTTATTCGGAGCTCTTCACCGGTGTTAAATGCTTACAACGAAATGATCGGATTGCTTTTGCATCGGCTACACACGGACCTCTATCAGCACGGGTGATGGGCGTTAACCGGCAAATCGTTGATGTCACATATGAATGTAATTTTCACGAATGGACAGAACTGTTGAGCAGAGCCCCCGAGATAGGAGTGGTTAGAGGAATGAGGTTTGCGGATCAATGAAGTCCTGGCTTTGGCCATATACGAGAGAACATGACTCGAGGTCGATCTACATATGAAGCCTCGAGTCATTTTCATGTCTGGAGTTTGCTTCAAGAGAATTGAACAGTGGTGGCAGTTCCAACCTCCAGACTCAAACGTTCGTCGTAGTGCTTCTTCTACAATTCTGCTTTGATGCTCAGGCTGCACATATCATGATGTCGACATATTCCTTCTCGAACTGACCAACTTACGCGACGTGGAAAGGATGAGCATTCAGACAAACAGTAGGTATCGCGGCGTCACGTGTGATGTCGGCATTCGGCAGAAATGCAAAGATTGAGTGATCAGTTCGAAGTCAGTCATGCGGCGCGCAAAAGGCAAAGCACCCAAAGTAACTCGACACTCGGCCACACCCCTCAGTCTGGCCTGGTTTGGTGTGTTGAAAGAGAAAACGGCTGCGAGTGTTTATACTCTCAAATACTTTCTGTTGTTTGCAGACGCGTCCACCTGTTGATACTCTTTGCATTCTGTTAGATACAGCGAAACACTTCTCTCGCTTCCAGCTTGCCGCCATCATCCTTACACGCTGCCATCGCCACTTCTGCCCGGCACTCGGGTCCAGCGGGCGCAAACCAACCGATAGCACCACCCTAATGATATGAACCACGCTCGAAACAAGCATCAACGCGCATTCTAACTGCTGCGGTAAGACGCTCTGTATATTTAACCCCGTATTGCAGCCAACATGCGGCCTCTACGACTGCTTCTCTCGCTGTCGTCGTGCTTGACCTTCATCATCGTCCTGTCGTTTGTCGCCGCATCCAAGACGAGGACTGTGTCTGCAGCACGCGACCACAACAACCGTCTTGGAGCTTACTTTAGCTGGAATTCTCCTTCGTCACTATTTCCACCATCAGCCATCATCAGCTTAACCGACGACAACTCGACATTCTTCCTTGCCCGACCCGCTGCCTTCGGCCCACCATTACCTGGACGGGGCCTTAGCGGTCAGATTTGGATCGGCGCCGGCTTCGGCGACGACAATCCTGGCCACGGAGGTATTGCTGGATCAGAAGGAGAGCTTGGCTGTAGCGATGTTCCAGGGTGGAGCGATGGCGAACACTCTCCTAAAAGCTTCGAAGCAATTCCTCAAGATGTCAAGAGCAATAACATGGGAAAACAAGGGGTCAAGGGAAGCAAGAATAAAAGGAGCATGGAATCGGAAGAACAAACAGAGGATGGCGCTGCAGACGTCCAGGCCGATGGAACCGATGACCACCTACAAACCTCGTCTGATACCGGCTCAACACAGCTGAAGCAATCATCGAAGAAGGCAAAGAAGCCGAGTCACGCTGACATCCAATCACTACAAGAGACAGCAGAAATTGCAGGCAAAGTCGTGCTGCTGAGTCGAGGTGGATGTGGCTTCCTGGAGAAGGCCAAGTGGGTACAGAGAAGAGGGGGTGTCGCCCTGATCGTTGGTGATGATATGCGTGGAGGTCCGTTGGTAACCATGTACGCCCGGGGCGATACGTCCAACGTTACCATACCTTCCATCTTCACTTCCCACACCACCGCGCACCTTCTGTCAAAGCTGGTACCTTCAGGAGGTTTCCGTGAAGGCATGTCTGCTCAGGACTCCGCGCGCCTGGGTCTAGGCCTGCCAGTCAGTGGTAACCCGACTGAAAAGAACAAGAAACAACCAGATTCGACCAATACTAGACCTACCCACTCTCCAATCGTCAATCATCAGAAGGAAGACGACGCTGAGGTATCAGGCAGCTGGCTAAGTTCACTATTTTCATCTTCGAACGAAAATCGCCACGATAGCCGAAGACCACCTAGCAGTGGTAAGATTGATTGGGTCTTGCAAAAGGATTTCGAAGATGAAGCTCCNGAAAAGTACAACACCAAGACTACTAGTACCACCAGATCGACNCAAACAGACAAAGCCCCAAGCAATGACGAGTTCGTCATCGGTGTCCATGATTGGCGAGACCCTGACTTGGTTGATTCACAGATCAATGCCGCTCAAGCAGTTTCGAGCAAGCTGCCAAAGTCAGTTGAACATAATTCTGCTGCACCTCATGCAGGACCTAAAGGCGGCAGCATCACCCCGGGAAGCGGAGAATATCACCAGGCCGGCGAGAAGCTAATCAACCTCAAGGCTCCTAAGAAACCCGAGAAGAGTAAGACGGATTCCAAGAAGGATCCAGCTCCTGATAAATCGAAATCTTGGATGGGCCGTCTCGTTGGTTCTGACGATGAGGAGGGCTTCGAATCCGAAAATGCAAAGTCGTCACACGCTGCATCACAAGTCAACAGCAAGCCTGTTATCAAGGCTCCTGGTGAGTATGGCAACACAGGCGAGTCGCATGATGGCTTGTGGGTAACTTTGACCCCTGCATCCATGTCCTCTTCGCCGTTCTTCGACACTCTGCTGGTCTTGGTTGTGTCGCCTCTTGTTACATTGACCATTGTGTACGCTCTACTATTACTTCGCTCTCGCATTCGTCGCAGAAGATGGAGAGCCCCCAAGTCAATTGTTGATCGGTTCCCTGTACGGATCTACCATACTGTACCCAGCAGCAACAGTTCCAATGCTCCGGAAAGTACTGCAACATCTCCATGTGCGCCGACTCAGACCACACCTCTTCTTCAGGCTGGGGCACGACCAATCTCCCAAACAAGATCGAGGCCAAGATCTCGTACTGTTAGTGAAGTGCCTGTGTCTAGCTCTAGCCCTGCGAACACTCCGAGCCTGGAGCAAGTGCAAGAGAAGCGTGAGGCTGGACTAGCCGAATGGCGTAGAAGATATGGTGGTAGACAGCGTGATTGTGCGATCTGTATTGATGAGTTTGAGGATGGTGTCAGCCGTGTTATGAGCTTACCTTGCGGCCACGAGTTTCATGTCGATTGCATGTAAGTTTTTCGTACGTTCTTGAGAGATTTGCTGGTCTGACCCTGTCTAGCNACACCATGGCTTACAACCCGCCGCCGTACTTGTCCCAACTGTAAAGCTGACGTTGTGCGTTCATTCGGTCGTGGTGGCGGTTCTTCATACTCGTCATCTTCTGCTCAACCGCTTCTCGCGCACTCTCACGATGACTCGTTGAACATTGACAGCGTACAAGAGCAAGCAGTCAACACTCGCAACTACGACCCTGCTGCCAATGAACCGATTGCTGATCTGGAGCAAGGTAGTGTCGATCCTGACCGCACAAGATAAACAATCAGGAGCGATATTCATGACTGGGATGACTGGCGTTCTCCCTCTTGGGACATAATGAGCAGGCTCTTTCTGCTTTCTTGCATTGCTCATAGCATTAGCGGTGGAGTGATTTGAGGATCCTTGTGAGATAGATCTTTGCTTCATGTTCTTCGCTCTGGCAAAAGAGGCTTCAATCCTTCTGAGCTAGGCTTTCTAACACCATTCTCCACAGCTCAATCAAGAACTCTCTTCTCTTCATCTAACTGTAATATCATGTTGTGTGACTAGTGCTTCCAATCCCGGATCCTGGATCGCTTCGGTTCGAGCGCCAGCTCTCGTGGCACGACCAGCCGAAAGTCGACTGTGCCGAAGGAGTCCGTGATTAATATAGGCCACATGGTAAGCACTTCCAAACCAGCATGTCCTGCATTTAACCACGAAGCACTCATCCGAAACCAGCAGTCCTAGTCTATTCCAAACTTGGCTGGCTGCCGGCAGTGCTTTTAGTCCATGCTGTTTGATAAACTCGATAAGTTGGTGCTCCATTACCAGTGTAGACAGAGTTGATGAATTTCAAGAGCTCGGGACGGCCATGGTAACAGCAAATTGTACCTTTGAAATGGTCGAATCACTTTATCCAGAAGCGCAAAAGAAAGGAGTGACTACTGACAAGCGCGACGGTCCGCTGCCGACCGGACCGTGAAAGGATCGGACTAGCAGTGTCTTGGCTGCGAGACCCTCCGCACCTGCAGCCGCTGTTGCCCTTTCCACTTTTTGAGTTTCACCCAAAGTCATCCCCTGCATGGTGCAGCTTGCACTACGATGGCCCTTCAAGAGCCACACCACCACAAGCTCGAAAAAATGGACTTTCTCGCCTCTTGGTTATTCGCCCACTCGCTTGTGCGGGCGAAAAGTCATTCGCAGAACTTGAAGCCTTTCGCGTAGATAAGCAGACGGGAAGAGGTGTCAAGTCAAGCATGGTTGACCTGGAGTACCTATGCCGTGGAGTCTTGCAAAGTCACCGTCTTCGAGCTTTCGCTTCAGGCTTCCTGCATATGATCGTCGAGGTTGGTGGTGACTACCAAAGTGCTTTCTGCATGATATATATTCGCGACAGGTTCTCTTGTCTAGCAGCTTCTCACTCCTACAACCAAACTGTACAACATCAAGAAACCACAAGAAGAAGCCTATGGTTTGAATTCGATTGACTCCCGGCTCAAAGACGCCATCTTGTACGCGAGCCTACGCCAAAGACGCAAGTCATGCTGCAAGTTGACGGTTGACGTGCAGAGGCGGTTTGTGGAGACACATGGCTGGAGTTAGGGCCAGAACGCCCCTGACAACTTTTTGACAGGAACTCTAGCATTGCGCCATCCACTCACACGTCGAGGGAACTTGATTCATTGACAAGCCCCGACCCAAGATCCCGTGTACATGTGTCTGAATCCAAGTCGCCATGCGCTATCTACCCGCACCTGCAGAAAGATGGATGAGCGGGCCATGAGGTCTCTAGCGTAGGCATGCTATCAAGTACACCATTGAATGTACCCCGTGTCTGGTTTTGCTCTTTGACCCCTTCATATATTCGACTAGCCGCCATTTGATCTGGCTTATATGAATCCACCTTCGCTCAATCTTTGATCTGAACCAATCTACCGGTACATCGATTTGCACTCGGCACTCTTGGACTCGAGCAAGTCACTCCATCCTCAGAGCTCCATCGACCAACATCAATCTCTGACGACCTAACAACGTCGCCGTTGCCATCTCTGCATAACCATTCTTGGCTGCGTTGCGGTGTAGAAAGCTTAGAGTTTCAGGAATCTCTTGAGCACTGCACAAATAAACGGACGCACCACAACTCGTAATCTTGAGGACAATCGTACTCATCACTGATCGGACACAAATCAATCAATGGCGACAGTCGTCGGAGCTGCAGGGTCGTCTGCAACAATGGCAAGCTCATCAATACCACCTCAATATTTTCCTTTCCCAGAGAGTATGTCGCCATTACCGTCCTCTCTCAAGAAAGGAATGCTAGTACCAGGAACGATCGGACTCTTATCAGCTGCCTCGTCTATTGGCATGCTGCTCTTCATCATCTACAGATTCCTAACGTGGCGCGCTCATTATAAAACATTCGTCGGGTACAATCAATATGTGGCCTTGATCGTCAACCTGTTGTGCGCGGACTTGTTACAGGGAGTTGCATTTATGTTTTCCTACCATTGGGTTTTCACCGATGGTATCGTCGCACCTACAGTCAAGTGCACCAGCCAGGGGTTTCTTCTGAATGCAGGTTAGTTGTTCATCGACTCCGCTCTACGACAAAACACTGACCGTCTCTTTCCAGGCAATCTATCCTCCGGTTACTTTGTCATGGCTATTGCTCTCCACACCTTCTATGGTGCTGTTAAGGGCCGTCATCTCAGACACTCCATTTTCTATCCCGCGCTCGCCGGTGGCTGGTTCTTTGCACTCTTCCTGTCTGCTATGGGTCCTATATTGCATGGAAACCATTACTACGTCCGAGCGGGTGCATGGTGCTGGGCTGCTCCGGAGTTCCAAACAGAACGTTTGGCTTTCCACTACATCTGGATCTTTGTGATCCAGTTCGGAACCGTGATCATCTATTTCCTGATCTTTCTTCATCTCAAGAACACTTTGACGACTATCTTGCCGTCTTCACACTCGACCACCCACGCCAAGGTTGATAGAGCAGCACGCTTGATGCTGATGTTCCCTGTCGCCTACATCGTTCTCACACTTCCTCTTTCAGCTGGACGCATGTGGTCTATGGCACATCACACATACAACGTCCACGAAGGTTACCAACTAGCCTCCGGAGCTCTGATCGCCTGCTCCGGAATGGTAGACTGCCTCCTCTACACACTTACTCGTCGAAGCCTAGTCCAGTCCGCTACATCCTCCGAAACCAAGAGCACAACCAGCGGTCTCGACAGCTACGATCTCAGTCGCCTCAACGGCATCACACAGACTCGCACTGTTACAGTCACTGCTGGCGATAGAATATCCACCATCTCCAGCACCACGCACATCAGCGATGACGACGATGCATATTCCATGCGTACCATCTCCACAAGCCCTAAGAAGAAGCACCACCATCACCTTAGGGAGCCACCACTCTCACACTCGCCAACTAGCTCAATAGACAGGATCATGGGAGTCGAGGGTCTGGACCCAAGAAAACCGGCACACAAAGTACAGATCTCCACCTGCGACGCAAGAACCTCCGAAGATGTGGATAGTCTAAGAGACAGTGAAAGATCAGAGTCGCCTGTCAATGTCATGAGAGGGCTTGCCAAGATGGTCAAGCTACCGAATCTGACAGACAGGAAGTAATGGGATTGGTCTGTGTTTTTTCTCATGATGGATGATTATCTTTTGTCTTGTATATACCCTCTCTTTTGTCTCACCCATTAACTACTTTCTATGATGATCATGTATCCCATACGTTTTACCGAGAACTCCACACTCACCTTCGGGTTCCTACTTGGACAACGACAGTCAATGTAATCATGCACAATAATGCCCATCCGTCCCGTCAAAATTCCATGTGGTTCTCATATCGTGTCTGAATCCTTAGCCATCCCCAAGAAGCTCGAAGCGAAAATTCTTGCACCCCACACAATTTCGTCCAGACCACGATACAGATATTCTGATATCTTGCTATGCTCATGAATGCTTACCTCGATTCCAATCGTAGACACACTATATAATTGGTAACGGCGAAGGATAACTTGTCGTCCAATCACAAGTTTGATACCAGGTCTCGTGGTCTAGCGGTATGATACTCGCTTAGGGAGTTGCTTCACAGCGACTTGAAAACTCTAAGCCAATTGCGAGTGGTCCCGGGTTCGATTCCCGGCGAGACCCTTTTGCACTTCTTTTGGTTGTCAAGATCTTGTTTTTGGCTCAGGAGGCATGAAGAGAGTGGTGGGAATGTTGTGGTGAATTTTGGTGGATTTGGGTGGTTGGTGAAGCCTTGTTTTGGGGTTGGGATGGAACGAAGCTTCACAGCGAAATAGTTTGGTATGCACCAAAGGACAATGGCAACGGAGGTATTACTTTTTATTAAGAAGGAAGACGGATGTTAGGGGGACCGCATAGATATGATCTCTTTCTCATAAGCATTATACAGCAAACTTGGGCATAAATGTGTATATATATAGTAATGTAGTAAAAAACAGACGACGCGACCACTATTATTTTCATGAAATGGATGAAAGAGTCTCTTAGCCGTCGAGAGCCACATACATACTGAAGATAAGCAAATAGAAAAATCAGCTAGACATATCAGGCATGTCACAATCAAGAGATGTATTGTACCGCTGTTACCTTCTTAGGTGCTTTCTCAACCAATCAAGACCTGTTCTTCCTGAACAATATTGACTACTCTACAGGTTACAACAGGCATGGTCGTCCTCGGTACCGGGAGGAACGAGCTGAGCACCTCAAGAACCATAAAGCTGACTTACTGGCTGGAACAAGCTTTGTCTGCCTGAACTATCGCTGAAAGTCCACTTGTCCAAGCGAATGATGTCTCGGTAGAAGTTATCCCTTCCAGCACAACATTCATCAGGAGCCAGTCAACTAGTAGATATCGAATCTGATAGCTGTTTTTGGTAAAAGCATCTCAAACTGACGCATTAGAAGGGTTGGTTAGATCCAATAACATGTACATCGGAAATGACTCACGACGCTTGGAGCATTTCCTGCGTATTCTCTCGTTCGTACGAGCGAGTCCAGGCAACACGAAATCTATTTCGACAGCTTCTGCGTAATACAAACCACATCCCACTGGTTATCATGGAGAGTCCCACATCCGTAGCGAGATCCAGGGCTATAAGGATACTGCACAACCACAGATACGGTGGCTATACAGCTCAACAAGCAGAGCAAGAATGTCAAGTTGAAAGACAAGCTCTGCTGACAGAGTACTATCAAAGAACGAGAGAGACCTCGAGAGACTGTACCGTCGACGATCGTTTCATCGGTAGACAATCAACAGCCTTAGACAACACACCCCTCAACCGAAAACAGTTGGATCGGAGCAAGAACACTCATGGCGATAATCTCGCAACACACGTATCCACAAACCGCGCACTATTCTGCCGCCCATCGGCACACAACGCAACAGAGAGCTATGACCCGATAACGTACGAGATACATCCCACATTCCCAGATTCCGAGATACAGATACCCATGGAGTCGATATACATTAGCCACGAGGCAACCGAACCGCCGCTTGACCACTATTCAAGACAAGACGTCGACCTTGCTTTAGCAAGACTAGAGCAGCACATGACCCACTACATCGATACTACACACGAAGATCTAGCCATTCGTCTCGACAGCATCACTTCTAGCTGCGCCAACATTGAGAAGAAAGTAGACAAGATAGATCCCACTACTTCGAAGCTCAACAATGGGAACAAGAGAACAGCAGATGATGCATTCGGAAACTTCAATGGTGCATGCAAAGATCTAGGTGGTGCTGTGGGACGTCTCGACGAGGCGGTGGCCCGGCTGTCTGCAAGCACGGATGCCCTTGCTGCGAGATTCGGGGTCCCGAGGAAGAAGGACGAGGAAGCCGATGTCTACGAGTGGGAGAAAGATGATTGTGTGGAAGAATTCGCCTGAGAATATCAGGCCCCACTGGCAGGTGTGGCATTGAATGGAGATGATGGATGTTTGCGTTTCGTGTCCGAGCAAAAGAGTTAATGCAGAGGTTGGGACCAAATTTGCACCTACGGTTACGGTTTGGAGGAACGCAGAGTCCTAGCAAACTACTCAGCCTATCTCTACCAAAACTCTTTGTGTGGTAGCAGCCTGAGCGTTAGATCATCTGTGGTTTGTTCAAATCGTAAAGGAAGGTTGAGTGCCAGGTAGAAGAGGTTGTGCCAGCAGCGCTGATGCTTCACCGCCTTTCGAAACTGCCGGTCTTGGACTTCACTTACACCTCAGGCGTCGACCAACTTGCCTTTCTTCCAACGATACTCAGTCCACTTTGTGTGATGAAGTACGGATTGTGGTTAAGGAACTCGTGGCCGAAAGATGTTGTGATTGTATGCTCTGCATTCGAGACGATGAACTATCTCTATTGGTTTGTCACCAATCTGCAATAACTTCAACACTGACGCGCATGGTCCCATTGATAAAGCTAACTTGAGTCACGCCTCAGTCCTTCGCATCAACAGGGAGAAACCGGCTTAGAGAAAGTTCTCATCTGTATTTTCAACGCTATAAGATATGTCAACTACGAAATTATTGCTAAAAGACCTCTCGAGAGCACATTCGTGTTTACTCTGCAAGAATATGAATCAACAGACACCTGCTTGCCCAAGCGTGGTTCTCGCCCATCACAGTGCCATCACCTCTGGAGCATTGGTCCATAATGAGACCTGCACCACGCGCAGCTTCCTGGCTGTGAAGAAGTCAGTAACCAAGACCACACAACAAATCCGGATAGAAAACACACCAAGTTGCTGTTGCTGTCGCTCCCTCAGAAGGAGCACAAACATTCTGTCCGTGGATGATAGTGTTTCCACACTTCTTGAAGAGTGTACCTGAGACACCTGCCGTGCAGGCCTGGCCACCGAGGGCTGCAAGCTCAGTTATACATCTTGCTGCGTCTGCGGNACTGCGATCGTCTGTGTCAGCAAGCCATTTGAACCGCGTGGTTGGCGACGAATCGCATACTGATCCTCTCTTCCAGCCACTGGGACCATCGTCTCTGCAGCTCACAGCACGTTTCTCGAGAATGTTGGCAGGGACATCTGATTGGGGCTCAATTGGAGCAGGAGCAGCTGCGACGAAGGAGGCGACTGCCAGAAGAGTCATGAGAGAAGCTGTGATGTTGACCATGATGCCGGCTTGTGGTGATGGATATTCTCTGGTTCAAGAAGTGGTATGTTGTGAATGTGATGAAGTATTGTTGAAGTGAACCACTGGGAAATTGCCCTGGTTATATACCCTTCGTGAGATATGTCGCTTAGACAATTGTCCGCAGTCAATTCATGCATTTGGCCTCCAAGTGGATTGCCAAGCTGGATCCGATGTTGTATGCATATTTAGGTACGAGCACTGCAACCCTGGCGGCTCTTGCACGGGTTCCTAGGGATGTATTCCTTCAACCCACGAAGGATTAGCTATAAGAAAAGCAGTCTATTTTAATAAGAAATGTGGAGAAATACTATAGTAAAGCCATATTGGGCCAGCTCGCCAAGCATTTTAATCTATTCATCTTGGTAACCTACACTGTCCTTCCTCTTCTCTTGCCCAGTTATACTTCGTCGTGTTGCCGCAAGAATATGAGAGACCCATGAAGTTTACTGAGATAGCCTGTGAACAGATCATCTTGCTATGTGTTCGCAGTAGTTTCAAGACCTTGAAACGCAATGAGAAGGTGCATTCATGACTCGGAAGGCGCAGTCTGCTTGCTGACCTGCGTGCGTCGAACACCTGGACCACCAACATGAAGCTCAGACTTTGTCGGCCTTGCGCATCGACATAGCCCGCTCCTTCTCGTGTTCAATCCCAAGATGCAGATCAGTCAGGGCGAGTTGTCAAAACTATTGTAAGCGAATCATAACCGTACGCGAAGTGCATGCCAGGACTCACCGGATTGTCTGGACGTCAGAAGATCTGCAGAATCCTCCTCAGCGTCAAGATGACAAGCAAGGCAGCATCTTGACAACCCTTGAAGGATCCGACTGAGAGCTGGAAGGCATAGTACATTCATCCTTGCTCGGGTTACGTCGTGTGCAGCTCTAGTGTTGGTTCTTGACCTTTCGCCATATTAATGAGCATACCGTACCAGTGATGATCTTTTGTCCCATCCAAAGCCGATGCATTCGCCGATCCTTGGTCAGATTCAGGAAGAAGATGCGCTATCTTATTTAGGATACAACCATCATATCGTGATGCAAACGATTGTACCGTATAATACTACTAACTATTTGGTATGGTAGCGCCAGTACGTCTTCTTAAACGTCACACATTAGACACTTCGAGGTGACCAGGTCGGTATCTTCTCAATCTCTTTGCCTCATCTCAAGCAGCACAAATTCACATGGGGCCATTGAGCAAGATCAACAGTTGATCAGGAGATGAGATGCGCTGGTGGAATACGGATCTGATTGCTTTGTCGAGTGTGAGTGAAGTTTCAAACCTTTACACATGGACTATAATCAGGGCTATTTTACGGTCGTCCTCGCATCATCGCTGGACTTTCAATGGGCTCAAAAGACGACGACGATAACACTTTTGGTCACGATGTGCATGCTTGAAGATTTGGAACCAGAGTAACGACCTTGATTTTTCTATTTCCATATCCCAATTTTCAAAACTCGATTCCCGCACTTTCCCCGTACCAAGTCAAAAGCTTGAGTACTCTGTGAAAACCATACCCAGTTCCTGGCAATAACATCTCAGATGCTCTCAGGGGGAGCATTAATAGGGTTATAACACCAAGCACATCTCTGGTTGTATCTGCCGGTATCCCAGAGAGGGATGTCACACTCTTCCTTCCTGCGACAGAACCAGGTGGTGCAGCAAGGGTCACTGTTCCACCAGTGGGGTCTGTGGCGTTTGACAAGAGTGACATCGTCGATCTCGGCGAACATCTTCACGGCGGTAGAGTTGAGGACTTCTCCAGTGTCAGGGTCGATGGGAGCGTTCAATGCATGTGGGCCGGGCTTTCCACCACAGATAGGCTCCCACCACACGTCGCACCACCATTCCCAGTTGGTGCCGTCGCGCTTAACAGGTTCGATGTCGACGGCGGTGGTGTTGGTGAGGTTGGCGGAGTGAGTGTCACCAACGGTGATGTTTGTAACGGTAGAGTTGATGGGAGCGGCAGTAGCCATGTGCATACCCATACCCAGGCAGAAGGTCAAGAGAGTAGCGGAGATCTTCATTGTGGATGTTCAAAGTTGATTCTTGTTCGTTGTAGAAAACTCGAGTCCGATATGAAGATACCGTGAGTAGGTAAGTTGGTGAAGAAGAAATGCAAGAAGGGAGTCCAGAGCAGATTTATATATCCTTGAGCGAGGCCTTTTGAGTCATACCAACGATTATCCAGACGAAAAATATCGAACATGCTCATACAAGTCATGGAAATGACCAAGTTCAGAGACATTGCTTTCAAGAATTGCTGTTTGTGACGTTTGTGACACAAAATTGAGCAAGATAGCGACATTTGTACAAATTTCGTCCGCCAAGATTGCCATGCATCCCATATCGAGTCGTAACATCGTAAGCAGCGGATTACATCATCTGCAAGACCATACCGTTCTTTAATGCCTTGATCTCTTCATATCCTAGGGGGTCTTTCTTGTCGAAGGCGTGCGATGCCCTTTCCTGGCGAGTCCATTTTGTGATCTGGAAATGCGTTCCGCCGATTTTGCCACCGCGCCCATATTGTTTGGTATACTTTTGGTACTTTGNAGCATGTCAGTATAGAGATAATTTGATGTACAGAGACTCATTACTGACCTTTGTCTTCCAACCAAAGCGGTCCGCTTTTTTGGGTGGCAACTTGACTTTGCCCTCGATTTGTGAAGACCACTCATCGACGTCGTCGTCGACATCTGTGACACCTTTTTGGGNGATACCAGCCTCTTTCGCAAGAGCGAGGAGGTAGCGGAACCATTGTAGGTTGAAGCCGGCATAATCACCGAGGTCCGAGTCACAACCCTTGCCATCGTCGAGAGGATCTTCTACATCTGTACCCATGTCGTTGGCTGCTTTCACCCAAAGAGACATGACCAATGAGAGGTCTTTGTACTTGGAATCAGGCTTCAAGTCACCGTCTTGATCAATGCGATTTAATCCGGCCAAGAACATGAAGCCGAGCAGACTGTATGTCAACCATGAGCGTTCACCATCGTCGATTCCATGCCATGAATAACTCGGGTCTTCGACGATCCAGTAGACCATTGACTCGAGGATAGTCCAAAGCTCCTCGGTTTTGCCATCCTTGCTGTTCAAGATCTTGTTGAACTCGGCCACGTTGTTTTCGACCACTTCCTGGTAACCGTAACCAGCGAAGTCATTATAGACGTACATGTTGAAGTAGTCGGGGTTGCGGTGCGGAATCTCAATAGTCTCTGCATCCATCTTTCTTGCAAAGGCCTTTCGCATCATGGACCAGCCATCAGTGCGGCTCTTGTCAAAGCAAGCACACTTTCTTTCATTGTGTTCTTTGGCGAATAGTTTGTCTGCTTGGTCTAAGTCGAGGTCATCGTCGTCTAGGTGATGTAGGCGGTAGCGTTCCTTGAACTCGAAACGAGGGGCACAGTTCATGATGTAGGTGTAAGGGTCCTGCTTGATCTTTTCTTCGCTCATCTCATGATCATGACTGCCAGAGTCGGAAGAGTCATTGTTGGGNNTGGTTGCGAAGTCGATTCGGTCTCTTGAACATCTGGTTCTTGTTGAGCTGTTTCGTTCGAGGCNTGCACCAGCAGTAGTTGAGGCATCGGTTTTTGTGCTCTTGGCTTAGGATGTCGAGGCCTCAGCATCGGCGGCTCTCTTCTTAGATCCTTTTGGTGGCATATCTGACGGTAAGATGATGGTCTATGTCAAGAAGAACGAAGCCAATTGAGATACTCCTATGAAGAAAAGACGATTGCGAAGCTGGAGAGCTTGGTAGGTAGGTGTGCCACGTTCTTGTACGCGCACACGCGTAGATTAAGTCACTGACGTAGCTATCCATCTCCTGGACGAGCAGCATCCCGGTACCCTGTTCGTTATGCGCGAACCTTGTCATATGCAATGATTCAAACCCGACAAGATCAACATGCCTCATGTGATGCTGTCTATTGGTCAAATCTGACAAGATAGATGTCTTTGACAAGGTGGAAGATAAAATGATGGTTGCTATGCGAGGCACTGCAGCTCCAAACTGTTGATTGATGGCCGTAGCTTCCCCCAGATCTTTTTTCGCGGCGCGTCTCACCAGACATCATTTTAGCCGCCATGATTTTCCATCCTCGTCGTCGTGCTTGCATGTGAGAGTCAAGTCTGAATAGTGATTGGAAGATTGGACTGCATGCACAACCTATATATCACCTCGTACTCGTTTCAGCCTTGAAAAGACGCAGACATGAATCCGTTTCGGGTTGCTCCTTTGATGTCATGGTCACCGCGGAGTGCGACACTGATTTGTCTGGGGTAAGTGCCAGCCACCAGCACCCGTTGCTGCTGTTCGTAAGCATTTCCCTTCTCTTTTCTCTTCTTCTCCTGTAAACAAACCACTTTCCATACCACTCCCTCTTTGCACTCAAACATCACAATGCCTCCGAAAGGGGCAAAGCTGCGCCTAGGGGCAAGGCCAAGAAAGAACCTCAAGCTGAACCTGCTACCAATGGTGCCACCGAAACCGATGAGACAACAGCTCCTGTCGAGGAGGCGCCTGCTGCTGAGGAGCCCAAGATAGAGGAGCCTGTCGCCGAAGAGACAAAGACGGAGCAACCTGCCAACGAAGTTGCAACCACGACTGAGGAACCTAAGGCTGATGAGTCCGCTGCTGATGCGCCGTCCGAAGCCCAACCTGAAGTCGACGCTGAGCCCACTACTGCACCCAAGGACAACAAGTCAAAGAAGCGCAAGGGAGCTGCTGAAGTAACTGCTGAAACAGCTGCTACTGAGACCAAGTCGGAGGAGAAGAAGCCGTCTAAGAAGCGCAAGGCTGACATCCCACCACCCCGAGAAGGCGAGCGCAAATCTGGTCGTGGCGCTCAGAAGGCTGCACCAACCACTGAGCAACTCCTGAACTATTTGCTTTCTCCCGCCTCCACCGAGCTCTGCCGCCCCGACGACGAGTCTTCGGTGGTTGAGTCGCAGGGTGCAGATTTCAAGACCTACTCCTCCTCTGCCCTGTCTGCTTTCGAAGAACTGATCTGCGCCGTCGTATTGAGCCGTCCTATCAGCCACAAGCTTGGCCTTCGCGCCATCCGCACCATTCTCAACTCACCTTACTCCTTCACCACTCCCTTCGCTATTATCTCTGCTGGCAAGGAAAGAAGGCATCAAGCCTTGAACGACGCAAAGACTCAGCACAAAGACAAGACTGCTGAGCAGATCGGCCTCGTTGCCGATGTAGTCGCCCACAAGTTTAGCAAGAACGACACCGATACCAGCCTCGACAAACTGCGCGAACAGGCTTCTAAGGGCTGGGACATGGAGCGTGATCTGCTGCAAGAGAACATCAAGGGTCTGGGAAAGACTGGTTTGGACATCTTCTTCCGTCGTGTACAGTGGCTGTGGCCTGAAGCCTATCCTTTTGTGGACGAGAAGTCATCGCGTGGTATTGAGAAATTGGGTCTCCCGAAACATCCGGACGAGTTGGCCAAGGTACTCGATAGGTACTGGGCTAAGCTTGACACGAGCAATCTGGAGAAGGGCGACAAGGAGATGCAGAAGAGAAGGGCCTTTGTTGTGATCTGCGAGAGAGCTACTAGTGCTGACTTGGAAGGCAAGTCTGATGCCATCCTCGAAGCCGCCGCCTCCTAGACCAGCTGGTGAGCTCCTGCATAGGGATGAGCTTGAGAAGATGAAATCTCATGGTGCCGAGATGCTGAGATGACGCGATGCTGGAACGTACATATCCCTATATAGTAATCAGCCGTTGCGTATGGATGAAATCATCCGCTGTAGCGCAGATATAAAGATTCATGACATTTTTTCATCTTCGTCATCTCCGTTTCTTGTCAAGGTTTCACAGATGTCTTCGAAGGAGTCTGTTAGGGCACACACCATTCAACCCAGAACTACAGTACAATGTGAAGCTAGCGATAATATCAAAGCAAACACACGGAGAAAATAGTGACCTTGAAACTCATGAATCAGCCACGTGGTGTAAGTCGAGCAAGCAGAACCAGAGATACATAGAAAGCATAGTACTGTTTAACTTGCCTTGTCCAGATCATATCCGCTCAAGAACATAGCAACACCGAGATCTAGTCATCACTTCTCTATGTGTAACATGACCGTGTTTCGACGTATTCCTCTGACTTGTTCCAGGGTGAATATTTTTCCAGTATTAAAGTGTGGAAGGGAACTGACAAGACAAGACGAGGAAGCGGGATGTGAAGATCGATAGACAGGATAAGTGAGTGAGGACGAAACTACAAGATATACCAATACCACCTTAAATCACATGTGATTTGGAGGTAAGTTCGACTTGACAATTGGATCACGCCGTCAGACAGACAACAAAGCAGCCAGAGAAGTAGGAACATAAGTTTGATCTCGTTGATTTCTGTCGTTGGCACCCTGTGGCTGGTGACGAGCTGGGCAAGGGTTGGGCAATAATTTGAACATCTCTGTCGTTGAGTTACGACAATGATAGATCGATAAGTAGTAATGACGCGCAAACAGTTGATAGTTAGGCATTGAGGTATAGTGCCATGAGCTTCGAGAGAGATCGAGGTCTATCTTCATGTACGTCTCATCTGACCCTGAGAGACAAGATATCTGACGTGTTCCAGAGATTTTGCAGATTATTTTTGCTCAGATCTTGAGACCACGCTCAGTGTATCCCAACGTGTTTCAGTCAATGATATAGAGGACTTGCTCGGTATTGTTGGATGTCGCGGCCTTGCCAACTGCTCAAACGTCATGAGGCGCAACCCCACACCTGGCAGATCCCCCACGGGGTGAGGGGACGATCTGGGGTACCTCTTCTTTTGTTTTGTTCAAGCGGTCCAAAGGAAGCAATAATGTGTCTTGGGAAGCTGAACGAAATGGGAAGTACGTTCCAGCTGCGTTGATCAGGGCAGATATGAGGGTACAAGTTAATACTGTGGAAGCGTTTTCGGGTGCGGGAAAAATGCAGACAGGAAACGGTGATAGGAGGTACATTGTCAGCGATCGTCCATACTTTTGTCCAAGACTGTCCAAGGGTTGATGTCTTGTGAGGGCGGCTCGGCGGGAGTAGCGGTTCTATACGTGCTGAGTAGGTGAATTATAGGTGGGGTAATCACTCAATACTAAGAAACGGATACCTGTGATTCGGTAGCGATGATACGGACATACAATCGAGCCAATACAAGCTCTCGAATCCAAAGAAGGATCTCATGGAGTTTCGGACTGACAGCCTTGGTGACATAGAGGGCGCACGTAAGCTTCCATATGTTAACCCTCCAGCTCGTTGCTGTTCAGATCGTCAAGCCCATTTCTTGCTTCAAACCTGTTTTTGCCTACTCTTATACACAACTTACAGCTCTTTTTGGAAGCTTGCTATACATAGCAGGTCAGCCTATACTACAACAACATGAGCAACCGCCACCCAGACGAGCAGAGCTCAGGACAATGGGCGAATGCTCAGACGTCGAGGCCGTACGAAGAATGGTCCCAAACTTCCACGAGACATGACAGACAACTCTCAGGAACCACTCAGCATCCTGATGCTGTGCAGAGCCAATCTCATGACCCGGATGATGACCCCATGAAGTTGAAGAAATGGTCGACAAGACCAGGTGACCATGTTGAGCATACCGGTGTACATGGCGACGCAGGTGGTGCACCCTTGGACATCCACACAACCACATCATCGTCTCAAGGCTTGCAATTTACCAGATCAAGACTGTTAGGTCTTCATCCACACGCACCAATTGCAGAGGAACATGACGCGACAGAATACTCCAGCTTGTGGTGGAGTAAAGTGCGATTAGCATTGCGAGAGCCTTTCGCAGAGTTCTTTGGTGTTATGATCCTCGTTCTGTTTGGCGATGGCTCAGTAGCTCAAGTGCTTTTGGGTGCTGGCGACAAAACAGCCCCTGGCGGAGACGGTTACGGAAATTACCAATCCATTTCATGGGGATGGGCGTGAGTACTCCTCAGAGTCCCTTCTCTGTATAAGTCGCTGACGATGATCACAGTNATCGGAGTGATGCTAGGCGTCTATGTCGCGGGAGACTCAGGGGCGTATTTGAACCCGGCAATTACCTTTACCAACTGCCTTCTCCGCAAGCTTCCATGGCGAAGATTCCCTGTGTACTTTCTGGCGCAGTTTCTCGGAGGTCTAGTCGCTGCTGGCATCATATACGCCAACTATGTCAACGACATAAATGCTTTCGAGGGTCATGGCATCAGAACGGTTCCTCCAAGCCCGACGGCAACAGCAGGAATCTTNTGCACATACCCCAAGGCGTATATGACGAAGGCTAGCATGTTCTTTTCCGAGTTCATCGCCAGCACCATCCTAATGTTTGTCATCTTTGCTCTCAAAGACGATACGAACAACGGAGTATCACAAGGCGGTGGCAACTGGTTTCCTCTGGGTCTGTTCTTCTTGATCTTTGGAATTGGTGCATGCTTCGGTGTCGAGACAGGATATGCCAGTGAGTACAGAGGAGCATCACTCATGAATCGTGCTAAACATTTNGCAGTCAACCTGGCTCGTGACTTTGGACCACGTTTGATGAGCTACGCGCTCGGTTACGGGCATGAGGTGTGGAGTGCCGGAGGATATTACTTCTGGATACCAATGGTGGCTCCTTTCTGTGGCTGCGTATTTGGGGGACTCTTGTATGATGCCTTCATCTATACTGGACCTAGCCCGCTGAATACGGAGTGGCTAGGCTTAAAGGACGTAATGCACCCTCGCCAGGCAATTCAGGAGAGGATCCGGGTGCAGAAGAAGGAGGGAATCGTTTAGATGTTGACGACTGAAGTCGAAAATGAGTTGGAAGGACATGATTACGGTAGCATAATGGCAAGAACCGCGTTTTTGAATCATCGCTTCCTCCCTGTGTGCTAAAGCGTGTTACGTGTAGCTGTAACAATGCACAATACTGCTAGGAAACAGGACAGTGCTCGTTGAGGAGCGACAACTTACCAGCTCTGAATGGACACGCCTCTGATATTGTAAAGAATCGTGCCTCTTTATAGTGTACTTTTGATCTCTACATAGACGGAGTGCATGTTGAGAAAAGAAAAAGGCGGTCGGTCAAGTTGACGCGCGCCAAGGGTTGTGCAGTGGTCATCAAAAACGCGCCAAAGTTTGGGCAGGCGCGACGCGTGCACTCGAAGCCAGTCCGCGTGCCTCGAAACTCCCTGCACCCGCGTCGAACAAGGATACTCCCAAGACGAGTAGAACGCCATTCTTTGACTTTGTATAGCACTGTACAGCTGTGCTCGAGTATCCCATCTGATCCCGAGCTCTCTGAACGACAGAGTATGAGACATTACGACATCCCTACAAAACGCGTCACAACCACGACTTAGATTGAACTACGACTCGCACAAGGAACCGCCATTGACCTTCACGCATGACTTGAAAAGACAAGTCCTTCGCCATGTATCTTCCGAGGACGCTTCTCTCACATCTCTACACGCACCTGGTCCGCAACACCCACCCACTTTCACCACCAGTCTTGATCCTCGTATCCCTCGACCCCGATGCCCTCTGCGCGTGTCGAATCCTCACAGCACTACTCAAACGCGACTATATCCCTCACAAAGTCCAACCAGTAGCTGGCTACAGTGAATTGGCTGCTGCCGGCAAAGATCTTGTGCTACCTCTGACGCGTCAACATGGCGGCCAGGGTGGTATTGTCGTCTGTCTAGGTGTGGGTGGTTTGGTTGACCTGGAAGAGATGCTCGGCCTGGATGGAGGCGAAGACCCCGAAACACAGATGAACATGTATGACCATGGTGTTGAGGTCTGGGTCGTCGATGCAAGAAGGCCCTGGAACTTGCAAAATGTCTTTGGAACTGGAGCCATGGCTCCACCAGAGGATCAAGATACTGGCATCACCCCAGCGATTGCCAAGAGGAGGAGAGGTGTTGATTCGGGCAAACTTCTGCCGTCCTACACACCGGGAAGAGGAGGAATCATCGTCTATGACGACGGTGATATCGAACAAGAGTTGAACGCTGAGAAAGAGGCCTTCTGTGCTCTGCAAGACATGCCCGACATCGACGAAGAAGCAGACGATGATGATCTTGATGCAGAAAGTGATGAAGAAGATGCTGTCGAAGATTCACAGACACGAAAGCGAAAGACATGGAGTGATGATGATGCAGAGGAAGAGGCCATTAGCGATGACGATGATGGTGATAGACCATATCAAAGGCGGCGAAGTAACTCGGTGAGTCTCCTCCAAGACAAGAGGAACAAGTCGCCATACTGACCACGACACTAGAATACGTCAATACCTGCCACCCCTAGATCACCAGCATCACGACATGAACGATTGGAAATGTCCAACCACCCTTCATCATCACAGCTTGGACCGGTCCCTTCATCACCACCGCTACAACCCAGAGAGCCGTCAGCACGTTCACTGCGTCGTAAGCTTCTCAAGATGAAGCGAAAGCACGAAGCCGTACTGGAAGCATACTACTCGTTAGGAACATCGTCATCTGAGCCAATATCTTCAATGCTATACTCGCTCGCTTCTGAGCTTGGTCGTGAAGACAACGATCTTCTGTGGCTAGCCTTGGTGGGTATGTCTTCCACTGAGCTCTACGGCAGATCNAAAACAACAAACTCCTCTACGCGTCAGAACCCATGGAATATGAGCCGAGGAGACCAGATTCGTGATGTGCTTCGGGATGAAGTACGACGTCTCAACCCTGTACCGGCTTCAGACATTGCTAGAGAAAGAGATGAAGCTGCAGGCATTATACCCATACATGCACGCTCACCAACAGACACTTCGATCCGTCTGTCACCAGAGCCACGCTTCCTTCTAATCAGACACTGGTCGCTGTACGAGAGCATGCTTCACTCACCATACCTGTCATCACGGCTGCATATCTGGTCCGATGCTGGACGAAGGAGACTGCACAAGCTTTTGGCAAAGATNGGNGTGTCTCTCGCGGAGGCTGAAAAGGGTTACCAGCACATGGACATGGACCTCAAGCGTGGTCTCCGAGAACGCATCCTGAAGTTTGCTCCTATGTATGGACTTGACGGGCTGGTACCACCAGAGAACAGCCACCTTCACAGGCATGAAGGCTGGGGCTTCGTTCGCTCGTGGGGTTGGCAAGCCTGTCTCTCAGCTGTCGATGTCGCCGTTATTACAAGTGCCATTCTCGAAGTCGGCACGGAACAGTCNTTTGAACTCATCTCAGCAACCACACCACACTCCGATTTCCGCATGAAGGTCGTTTCTTCGAACTACAATTCACGTATGCAAGCACTGCCCACACCACCCACATCACACAATGGCGACTCATCACCCTCAGCATCTCAACTCGAGCACGAAGCCTCAATCCTGGATCCTGACTGGACAACTCATCGTTTCTTTGCTGCTTACGACGCGTTATCTCCTTCATCAACTGCTCTTCAACTCTTGCTGTCCCACGTACCCACTGCACAGCACCTTCACAGAGCTATACTTCGCACCGGCAGTACCTTGATCTCAAAACACCAGATCCGTCACTTACGCGCTTTCCGTATGGGCGTCGTGCGTGAAGGACCAGACGTGGCTCTCTTCACTCACCCCGGTGCTCTAGTAAAGCTCGCCACCTGGCTCTCCGAAGCCATCTCAGTGTTGGAAGCAGANAAGGGAGGCAAACGCACAGCAGACAACGCACTTGTTCTTGCAGCTCTTGATGAGCGCAGAGGCGTCTATGTCGTTGTCGGTCTGGGCGGTGGAGACGCAGCATCAGGACGTGTTCGCAGCCGCGCAGAACAAAAAGCCCGCGCCGACAAGAAAGCAGCCCGTGAAGCTAAGAAGGCAGAAAAGAAAGCTCAAAAATCTGTTCTGCGCGCTCAACGCAAACAAGAACGTCGTGAGCGCGACGAGGCAAATGGCATNTTTGCCGAATCTGATGATGAAGATGCTTCTGATGCTGAATCACTTGACTCTTCTGATTCCTCGGACTCGGAAGATGATAGCGAAGATGAAGAAGAGGCAGAGAAGAGAAAGCAGAGGGGATACGGAAGTAACAAGTTTGGCTCAGCATTCCAGGAAGTGGTCGAGGAGACTGGAGCTAGAGTAAGGATCGATTCATTCGAACACGAGGTTGTCGAAGTCAAGAAGGAGGATCTGAGTGGGTTTCTGGAGGCATTGAGTTTCAAGGGCGTTGTAGGATGAGCTTGTGGATGCATTAGATGCATGGTTCTGGTTTCTGATGTTGCTGTTGTTGCTTTCGATATGGCGTTGTTTCGCGCCTTTGTATTGCTGTTGATGAAAGATGATATCGTTGCTGTTTGCATTGCAATGGCATGAAAGGCATAGGCGTTGATACTGTTTGGTTTGTTTCGCTAGCATGGATAGCAGAGTCTCCTAGATAGTTCGTTCTTACTTCAATTGCCCTGTTAAACAGTCTTCGTCTCCCTCTCTATTGTCGTCTTGAAACTTGATTCAATTTACTTGTGATGCAAGAAACTCCTAATGAACGGTGCTTTTGATAATATGTACCTGCGATGAATGACTACGACTCTTCTATACTTTCTTCTGTACTCATTTGCTGTTCAATACAAGCGCTCCTTCGTCGTCCACCTTCGCTAGGTCTACGATATCTCAAGCGATAGGGAGGCGAATCCCTGCAGATTGAAGGGTACTCCAAGCCCATGCCGAAATTGCCCGGCGAACGAGGAACATACATCGAGAGTCCCGTTTGCGGATCGATTTGCGATTCCCACCATCCCTTGTTGGGTGCACTGACACTTCTACCTCTTTTCATGCCGCACAATTGAGTGGCAGCCTAAGCGACTACATCGTTAGCCTGTTCCTCTGCCTTGTCCTCTGTTTTTGCTCGCTCTTGTCGAGCTTCTGGCCACTTTGGTCGTTTCTCACTGTTTCCAGTACAGAAGCGAGCTCCCGCAAGAATCTGGTGACTTCGTCTTCGGTGCCGACGGTGATGCGCAGACAACCCAAACAACCCAACTCCTTGCCACGGAAACGGACGACTACACCGCGAGACTCGGCGAGTTGTTCGTAGACGGCGAGAGCAATCTCATTGCTGGGTTCGTTGGAGGCATTCAGCATTTCGACAAGGAGGAAGTTGCTTGCTGCGCCGCCACGGAAACGGCCAATACCGGGGATGGAAGGCATTTCCTTGAGCATACGGTCACGCTGAGCAATAATCTTGTCACGGTTCTGACGCATGACAGCTAGGTTCTTGGGTTGCAAGGCAGCAATAGCGAGTTGAGAGGTGGGGTTTGAGATGTTGTAGGGTGCCTTGAGNNGGGAGTTGAGGAGGCGGGCGATGGGTGGAGAGGTGAAGGCAGCTCCTAGACGAATTCCAGCGAGACCAAAGGCCTTGGAGAGAGTTTGCATGACAACGAGATTGGGCCAGTCATTTACCCATTCGGCTAGAGAAGTGCCGTTGGGGGCGAAATCGATGTAGGCTTCATCCAGCACGACAATGCCGTTCCATGAGGGGTGTTTGAGGACAGCTTCGACGTCTTCCTTGCGGACGAGATTGGCGGTTGGGTTACCTGGCGAGCAGATGTATACCATCTTGATGTGGGCGTCTCGTTCGAGGATCTCGTTGATCAGGTAGGGTTGGAGGGCAAAGTTGTTGTTGACATCTAGCGGGGCTTTGATGACGGCGACATCGTTGACTTGGGCAGACACAGAGTACATGCCGTATGTGGGAGGACATGTGAGGATCTTGTCTTTGCCGGGCGTGCAGAAGGCGCGGATAAGGGCATCAATGGCTTCATCGCTGCCGACACCGACGAAGAGGTTTTCGGGAGTCAAGTTCTTTTCTGTGTGGGTGTGGGTATTGCGGAGGTTGCAGAGCAGTTGCTTGAGCTCAGGTTGGTGNNGCTGTTGAGTCTCGTCAGGTATAGGACTTGTGGAAGGTGTTGAGGCACGGCTTTACGGGTCTGGGTAGCGATTGAGGCCGAGAAGGTCGACCTCGACGCTGGCATCTCCATTCAAGGCATTCTTCAGCTTGCCAGAAGCACTGTCAATTGCCAACCCGGGACCATAGGCGTTCTCATTGGCGTCCAGAAGAATATTTGTGCCATCATCTTTGTAGTNCGCTACAGTGAGTCACCCGTCAGTGAACTGGCCGACGTGGGAAACAGTAGGTTTGACGCACTCTCTGGCACATCTGTAGGGCTCGAGGGCCAGGATGTTGGGACGAGCACACGTCTCGAGGTTGAAGGCGTTTACTTGTGCAGGCATTGTGAATTGATATGTGAGTGAGGGGAGAAACAAAAGATGGCTATCTCAACTTAGAGCTTCGAGATCGGCATGTGAAAGTTGGAGTCATGGCGGCGCTCGGGTTCGGGTCAAGAACGTCAGCGGGCCGAAGCAACAGCAGCCTCATCCTTCTCTAGAAGGAGCGGCCGCCGGATATTCCGTTTCCTGCCTGACCTGCCTGCCTGCCCTATCACATGCTTGAATACTGACAGCTAATATCCTTTTCTTCTGCTAGACTCTGAATTTCATTCAAAATTTCTTCCCTTCATCATTTCTAGTCCCTGCATTTTGTGTTGTTGAAGTCTGTTTTCTAAACCTCACTGTCAACAGTTACATCATCCTGCGCCGGCACTTGAAGACCGTTTGAGCTGCACCTTACGCGACACGTCCGCCGTCATCCTGGATCCTCGCGCATACGACCTTCTTGTTCATTAGTCTGAGACCAAGCTCAGGACATCATGGCGTCCACACAACCCATACCCGTGACGCGGGTCATATCTCCATCACCAACACCCACAGAATCATCATCCGCACGCGACAGCTACTTTTCCTCCACAACCAAGAACCGCAATGGCCGCATCTCCAGTCCGGCTCCCATCGCAGAGTCGCCAGAGTCCTCAGATCCAGAAAGCAGCCGCGCCAGACCGCGAAGCCGAAGTCCCCAGATCCGACGCAAAGAGTCGTCAAAGAAGACCGTCAAATCACCGCCTGAACCTATAAAAACAGATGGTCATTTGGACCCGAGTAGTGCGGGCATGGGCTCGAGTTACTGGCGCAACCTGAGTCGTAGTCCGAGTCCCCTGGGCTTGATTCCTCTGCATCGCGAATGGCGTACCTTCATACACAAACACGAGATACCCAGGAAGGCTTTGCATGTCTCTATCGGTTTCTTCACGCTGGGCTTGTTCGTCTCTGGTGCCCAGACCAGTGCTATTCATCCTCCCCTTCTGACCGCTCTCATACCCATCTTCGCCGTTGACTTTGCTCGTATGCATTATCCGTAAGTCTCTCGAACTCCTCTTCCATCTCGTCTGGCAAGAAAGCTGATGTAGTCCAGCCCACTCAATCGCCTCTACATCCGCGTCCTCGGAGCCTTCATGCGCGAATCAGAAGCTCACGACAAATACAATGGCGTCATCTCCTACCTTGCGGGCGCCTGGGCTGTCCTTCGCTTCTGTCCCAAGGATATTGCCGTCATGTCAATCTTGCTCCTTTCCTGGTGCGACACAGCTGCCTCTACTTTCGGACGTCTTTGGGGCCGCTATACACCCCGCGTACGCAAGGGAAAGAGTCTGGCTGGCACCATTGCCGCCTTTGTTACTGGTGTCGCTGCTGCAGTGGTTTTTTGGGTTGTCATTGCACCCAAGGTGCCTGCAGAGTGGAGTACAGGAATAAATGCTTTCGCCTATGATGGTACTTTGAGTCTGCCACCTATGGCTAGAAATTTGCTTGGTTGGAAAGAAGCAGAAGTTACCGTGTCAGGTAGTGTGGCTACTGCTATTGTCGCTGTCGTGTCGGGCCTTGTGGCTGCGGTCAGTGAGGCTATTGATGTCTTTGGCCTCGACGACAACTTGACTATTCCTGTACTTTCGGGTATTGGACTGAATGCTTTCTTCTGGGTGTTTGGCAACGGCTTGCCATGAGACAAAAGATGGAGATTTCGTGGATTAATAGGCAGGCACGATGGCCGGCAAGGATGATATACCACGATATGGGATTGGAAAGGGGTTAAGGACAGGATGAGCAAAGACGAGACCTCAAGCAGGCAACGATACAAAGAATCTTATTATTAATGTAGAATATTCACAATTCCTCCTCTTGAGGGTATACATCCTTACACAACAGTTTTAGAATGTCCTCGGTATTATCAAGCTCGAGTCTACTAGTCTCTAGGTTATGTACTTTAGTAGTGATTACCTCCTCTTCTTCCCGTCGCCGCTAAAGTCTTAAAGTGCTTTGGTTACAAGGTCTATATCCTTATAGGTCTCTTTCTCTACTTTATCGGTGCCATAGTATTATAGTTGATTGCCTACTTTAGTTCTGCTTCCTATGCTTCTGTTTCTTTCGGCGGTTACTGTAAGATATTGTAACCTGATAGAGTTGGCAAACATCTACTGTTATATGCTTCTAAGTTCCCGATTCGGTGGATGGTGTGTTTGTTGGGCTTCGTATAGTACAGTATGGTACGAGACAAGATAGAAAAAAAGAAACTATTGGAGATTTGCAAAATTGGTACACTTGGGTGTTCGGCGGGTGGTTGCCTCTGCAATTTTTCCCGTGGATCTATCAATGTGGTGCAGTTGGTGCGAATTTATGAGGTGATTGATTGTAATGTGATTGTTCTGAGTTTGAAGGATCTCGAGTGTGCGATAGCCATAGTCATCAGTATTGGGAGTGTGACAAAAGCAAAAAGTAGGACTTCCCAATTCATCCTCACCTTCCGTCTGCCACTTCGCTCTAGCGACGGCGTATCAGTCAGTAAGTGCGAAATGATCAGCCCGTAGCGGTCTTGTCTGGGATCGAACCAGTGTTGTGGCACAAAGGCAAAGCCAATGCGCCAAAGGACCGCTACAGTGAAGAAATGCGATGTCGTTGTTTATCATCACATCTCTGATGCTGAAGTTGTCTCAGTGACGCTTGAGCTTCTTCTGCAGAGTGTTGTGTATTGATTGGTTTTCATATCTTGATAGTTGATTGGATATTCTAAGGTCAAAAGGGACGGAAAACATTTGGTTTTCAGGCTAGTTGCCATTGTTCTCTGGCGTTGTTTCCATAAGCCGCCATTGGGTCGGCATCATCATCATCATCATCATCGCTGTCGATCTCTTTGTCGTTCTCCTCCAGTGGTACTGTCGTCCAGGCTGGCTTTTCCTCGGCTCCAAACGTGAGGGTGAACCAATTAGGTCTTGCGATGGACAGAAGCATTAAAATTGTGAGTGGCAGCATGGTGAGCAAGAGGTAGCGTGAGCTGTGAGCATCACGGCATGACTGCATCAAGATTTCTTGTGTTTTCGTGAATGTGGTAATATCAGCGGAGCTCGATAGTAACGGAGCGATCTGACAGGTCCAGCTTTCGAGCGTATAGCTTCCATCAGTGCTAGAGTTTCCAAAGATTGTGTTGTTTGCGGCACCACTGGTTGAGAAATCCTGTAGGTGATCTGTAACATTATCGCTGGCGAGATTCTGGATTCCAGTAACGACTGTAGCGTACGAGACTCCAAAGANCGCCAAAAAGGAGAATCCCCATGCCATAAATGTATCTCTTCCACCCGTAGCATTGATCCATCCGGTCAGATTGAGGTTCCTAACGCCTTGAATGTGAAACTTCAAGACTTGGCCTTNTGGAACCTTTTTCGCACCTTCGTCCAGCGCAAGAAGCTGAAAGACAATGTGATGCTTGGCTTTGTCGATAACGTAAGCTCCAGCACATGCAAGAGCTAGTAAGCTGCACCAGAAGACCGAGTTACGGCCATGGTCGTAGAGAGAAGCGGATATGTATGCAGTCGCGATACTGGTATTGCTCTGACCAGGAATCTCAAGAGTGAGAGTCTGGTTGGAAAGGAGTATTGAGAGATCTCGTGTCAATGGCAGCGGTCTATTGACAATATCGCATGTCCTGAATCCGAGGAGAAAGATAGGAATACACAGAAGTATCCGGAACAAAGATGCCGTAATTTGAAACGCCATAGCACTGGCTACTATACTTGCAAAGAGATTGTGTATGCAGAGGTATTGTGCCCAGATGAAGGAGTGGTTTTCAGGTTGAGGTTCTTGAAGCCTGCTTGTATTGGGAAATCTCGTATTCGTGAAGGATCGCACTTGCCGAGTTTGCCGGTCTCCATGTTTCTTCTGCCTTCGCTACTTCTCTCATACCGCCATGAGAGCACGTATACAGTCACAACATGAACGTCAAGCGGTATATTCATGCCCTTGTTTCCGAAGAAGTGGTGGCTTCCTCAAGTGGAGGTTCTTGGAGTATGATCGAATGGGGTAATCTCGGGTTCAGGATGCTCGCAACTTTCCCCACTTGCCGAACTTGAAGTTGCTTTCTTCCCGTCGAATCTGGTATGAGAGGAATTACAGGCTTATCTATATTGCTGTGATAATACGTGTCAAGAAGATCCAGTGCATTCGCGACAGCCATCAAGTCCGAAGATTTGCTTGCCAGACTTATCAAGTTACGTTTCAACTCCTATCTAGATTCAGCCGTGTCTGAAGCCACCCATCATGGAAGAAGTCTTGCAAAGCCCCGAACTTCTTACACGGATTCTTGAGATGATCCGAGACGACGAGTGGGTGTTCTACCGAAGTTCACTGGCACCCTTCGCTCGCGTCAACTCTATGTGGCAAGAGATTGTACAGCGCATTATTTGGCAAGCACCNCCTATGGAAGCTCTTGCTAGCATCAGGAAACGACGTCGACAGAACTTCGCATCTTACGTCAANAAGCTGGATTTTGGTGGCAACAAGGATTCCACATTACATACTCTCTTCGCTGGTCTGCAGTTCCCGAGACTGAAAAAAACTTACACTGGGCAACTTTCCAATGGACTTTAGGAACCATCAATATGTAGGCACNNACAAGATGGTTGGAATTCAACAGTCTCCCAGTACTTTGGCCCTGCACTCGTAGATCTGACAGTACTTCTGTGGGACTCAATATGCACTGAAAGCTTCTTTGCGCATATCACAGAGAAGTGCCCAAGGTTGAAAATTATACGTCTCGCGAGAATTGGTGGTAAACTTCAACCTGACGAGCTTCTGAGCTTCTTCCAAGCCTGTAGTCATGTTGAGCAGATCGACATAAATCTTGGATCAGAAGCCAGGAGTGCCCTGATCACCGGTGACCTGTTGCTCCAATTCTCAAAAATGACGAAGCTCAGGGTCCTCGAGATCGATAACTGTCTGGACCGGTCAGGTTTCTTTCATACGATCCTGACCGAAAACGATATCCCTTTCCAGAACTTGACATCGGCTGCGCTCAACGTAAGTCTCCCTACCATCCATCCATTNCATTCAACTCGGCTAATTGTTTACCAGGCAACATCGGCAGTGATATCTGCTGCAGCACATGTACTGCCAAATGTTGAGAAGCTTAGCTTATGCCTCGAAGATGGAGACGGATCGTGCTTCAAAGGTTTGTCAGCCATGCCAAGCTTACGTAGATTGACAATCTTGGGAACCAAAGCGACATCGCTGAGCCGACAAGAACTACTTGCGTTACGAGATCTGAACCGACTCGAAAGGCTTTCTGTGAAAATGTCAGATACAGCTGGTGTTGATGAAATGGTAGCGCCACATTTCACAAACTCCGACTTCGATCTTATGGTTTCTGGACTGCCTGAACTAAAAGGATTTACGTTCGAGGTCTCTTGGGAGCCGCGTTCATTTTCAATCTTGACGAGTCTCTCTAGGCACTGCCCCAAGTTGAAGAAACTTAAATTGGACGGATCATATGACCTGCAGGCTCTAAACGACATACCCGAAGTCATGTTTCCAAATCTGAAGTATCTCAGGATAGACAATTGTGAAGTTCCTGGAATTCCTGTTCGACTTACCCCTTTACAGATGGGTCGTCTTATAGACAATCACGCGCCAGTGCTCGAGGATCTGGATATGACAGTCGATGACGACGACAATCGAGTCACACTCGCCTGGCACAACATTCGTGCTTGATTCTCCGAAGATTCAACGTTGGATATTCCCCAGGCTTGGAGAGCAGCGGTAGGGGTATTCTAGTTCAGTGCACCTCTAAGGCAACACAGGCAACCAGAATCGTCTTATCGAATCTGGAGCAGGAGTTCATCGATGGTAGCTTAGTGGCTATGCCCAGTGCATACTGATAACAGCCATGCATATCGCTTGAGCGTTCGAAGCAGTCAATTCCCTTTCTTCGTCCCAGTCGACCTCTGTTTGAATCGAGGCAAGAAACTGGGTTGTTGATTTCGGTTTACTGAGTGGTTTAATATGGAAGAATCTCGGCTCGGAAGTTTATGTTCCCGAGCGTTCAATCTGAATGCTCAATTCTCCTTTCTCTTCGTGTCTTCCAGAACGACTAGATTCTTTGGCCTTACGATAACCATGGACCAAGTGCTGAGCAGCCCGGAACTTCTACACCAAATATTTACGTTTTTGCGAGGATGAAAAGCCTGCGAGACCTTTTCTATCTGCTGCATCGCGTGTCAATCGCACATGGCATGAGATTGTTACACAGGTGCTGTGGTGGCGTCCACCTGTAGAAGCGCTGGCTAGCATCAAAAGATCCCGCCGACAATTCTATGCCTCACACATAAACATTCTCGACTTTGAAGACAATAAAGACCCTACGCTACATTGCTTGTTCCAAGGCCTGGACTTTCCGATGCTGGAAACCCTCATATTCGGCAACTGCGACGGGATACAGGATGGATGGGAGAGTCCGATATCTCACTACCTAACACCCAGAATTCGGTGTTTCAGCCTGTACTCCTGGGACGGCGCTTGCTCTAATGACTTTTGACAGAAGTTGCACAGAAGTGTCCTAGGCTGCAAGAAGTCGAGTTGTTCAAGGTGGGCACCCAGATCAACGCCGAACAACTCTTTGCATTTCTCAGTCCTATGACTCAACTGAGTACCGTTCATCTAGGTTTCCTGCATCTCGAGGGCCATTGTCAAGTGACTGGCGACCTTTTGATGCACCTCTCTCAATTACAAACGCTCGAGGACTTCTATCTCGGTAATTATCTGCATCAACCAGAGTTATTCGAAGCTGTTAGACAACAGAACAAGACACCTTTTCAGTGTCTCAAACGCATCGGTCTGAATGTAGGTGCATCGAGCGAGTTCATTGTATCTGTAACTTCCTTTGCTAAATCTAGTCAGGCAACATCGTCTGTAATATCCGCGGCAGTTCTTGTATTTCCTGTTGTTGAGGATGCTTATTTCAACATTTTGGATTCCAATGGGCTTTGTCTTCAAGATCTCGTCTTGAAAAGGATCTGCAAAGTCTCCGCATTGCCACACCCCGAGATATGATTTTTGCTCGAAAAGATCTACTCGCATTGACCGCTCTTAAGAAGCTCCGGTCCATCACGATACGACCGTTCGATGACAAGAGTAAGAGTCCCTTCGTGGAGGACTTCAGCGATTCAGATTTCGATTCTCTGGTGTCGGCCTGGCCAGATCTCGAGTCAATGGAGTGGTACATGCGCTGGGACAAACGCACCATGGCTGCACTGTCTAGTTTGTCAAAGCATTGCCCCAAGTTAGCATGCCTAACGCTAAAAAGTGCATTTGAGCTTCAGATGCTCAACAATTTGCCGGCTCCCCTATTTCCTCGACTGCGAGAACTGGCGTTAGGAGATTGGAGTGTGCGAAGTAACCAGACTCGTCTCACGCCACTACAGATTGCTAGGCTGGTTGACAATCATGCGCCCAATCTGAAATCACTGAGGTTCACCCGTGTCAACGCTAGCCCGGAACTGGTATCAGCTTGGGAGAAATTGTGACTTAAATTGGCGACAGTTACTGTAGTCAGACCTTGGAGTCCAATGTACAAAAGACTTTACTATAATATCACACTGTGACCAAGCAATCCTTCAAGTAGGTCTCAGCGATCTCAGGAGCGGACAGGTGACAAAGTACTCCCACATATCCATCAGGTCGTACAATGGCGATCGCTCCTTCCTCCTTCAAGATGCCATAGACATCATAAGCATCTTCTTTCTTCGCTAGTCCATAGGTTCTCATTTCCGCGAGTTTCTTGACGTCCGACGGAATTTGGGTCCACTCAAATCTCTCCTTGATTGGATGCAAGACCACAAGATCTAGTGTACCAGCGGGATGGCTTCTCATCATGTTAGTACATGCCTGTAGTGCTGCCTGAGATTTACCAGCTGGATCAAGAAGATCTGTGCTGGTGAGTACCAAGATGCGGTAGCGTCCGTGGGATGGAAGTTNCTGTGGTTCTTAGCATTGATTTTCATAATCAAACACAAAACGTAGAAGGTCGTGCTTACCATCATGCAACTGACGGGTAGTGTTGTCAGCATAGCGCTTTAGCTCAACGTTCAATAACCTTCTGCCGGTTGTGAGAGCACCATAGAGAGGGTCTCCTCCAGCGGTAACCATGTTCACAGACTCTTGAGCAGTCCGAACAAGCTTACTAGGTTTGTACTCAAGGCCGCAGCCGCTGGTAAACCCACTCCCGTCGCGGAACACTTTTAAGAACTCATCGTGTGTGAGTCCTCCTGTGTCAGAGTCGCCTGAACTCATTTTGCCAGAAAACATGTGTGAAAACTTGGCATCGAATTCGATAAGCTGACGAGCAGTGTCGACGCGCTCTTGCTCAAAGGTCTCCAGAACCGAGTCTGCACTGCTATCGAGAGACTGAGGTGTCAAACCAAGGATAGAGTGTGCTAGCTTCCAGGACAAGTTGTAGCTGTCCATCATGCTGACGTTCATGCCTTGACCTGCTTTCGGACTATGCGTGTGACATGCNNTACACTTTGATCAGTTTCTTCTCTACGCTCCTTGACGTACTCATCACGTACCGTCTCCCACAATGAAAATTCTATCGACCCCATCCGGCGTTCTTGAAGAGAACTTTGGTGTCATTCTCTGACCAATCTGGTAAGCAGCGTACCAGTCTGGAGCAGTCCNCTCCCTGATCTTGATCTTGTATGGTGCGAATACCGCGTTTGCCTGCTGGAAAATGTAATCAAGAGTAACCTCAGCACGCTTCTTCTTGCTGGAGTTCTTCTTTTCGTCGTCAGGTGTTGTCGTACGGTCTGCTTTTGCATCGACGTCACCTGGAACCTGAACATAGAGGCGAGTAAGATACTCTCCAGTAGCGATCTGCTCTCTCGGAATAACCATGATGGAACCTGCTTCAGAGTGCACCGCTGAACGGTTGCGAATGTCTGGAAAATCTGTATCGGCGACAAAATCACAAACACCCCAGATATGGTCGGATGTTTCTCCTTCCAGCGAAAGTCCCATGGCTTTTCTGACTTTTGAATGTGCACCGTCGCCTCCTACCAGATACTTTGTGCGGACCGAGCCTGGGACACGAGTACCGTCTTCAAGCTCGTGCTCGTAATTCACAAGGACGGGGTATTCTGGATGGTTGACTGCGTCAACTGTGTAATCCACAAAATGATGAGATCTTCGGATGGTATCCTGAGGTGCGTAAAGATTGAGGTTTTCTTGAAGAATTCTCTCGATACGTCCTTGATGGATAGTAACTTCAAAAGGAAAGCGTGCCGGAACATTGACATCAGGCACAAAAGAGGTCCGTTCGATACCACTCTTGCCGTCAGCTGCAGGGTTCCAGAAAGCTACTTCTTCCATGTGGCATCCTTCGGCGATGATCTCTGAGCCTATTCCAAGACTTTGGAAGACTTCAAGTGTACGGGGTTGGAGACCATCAGCTTGTCCTGCTTTCAAAGTGCCTGGTTTTGAGTCTAAGCAAAGTAGTGAAGATCCTGTGATTCCATATCTGGCAAGCAAGAGAGTGAGGAAAAGGCCACTTGGCCCTGCCTGTATTGAATTGTTAGTGTTAGCTGATTGAAAACAGGTTTGAACACTTACACCGATAACAACGACTTCACGCTCATTTTCAGTCGTTGGCGTCTTATGTGATAGGCGTGGTAAAGGTAAGGCTCGTGATGGTAGAATCCTCAGGTCCCGACGCGCATCAGCGGTCTCTTCAAAGACAGGCATGATGTTATGCTATGGATCTGCGGTGTTCCAAGAAACTAGATCGGGGGCAGCTGAAGTGTAATGTAAAGATCAATTTCCAAAGCAAAAATCTCCTTATTTGATCACGTCTGTAGCCGCAAGTGCGACGAGCTTCCTCGACGACGACAACATCCGAGCCGGAAGTTGTGAGGTGGAGGAGATGCGGAGTTGAGCCGAACTTCCGAAACCATGCTATCTGGCCTTGTGGCCTTGTGTACTGAAATAAGTGGACATTCTGAGATCTTGGAACAAGAGTCATGACAAAACATCCGACCGTTCATAAGGAAGCGATACTCTCGCAAGAACAACAAAAGAAGAGGCTGCAATCAGGTCAGAAAAGGAGTGATACTCGTGCTGCTCGACTTGGTCTGTGCATCTTCCGGACACGCGTCTTCATCGTCACGTACGCGACACCAAGGCCTGCTTGGGTTGGCATAGACCTCGAGATCACCAGATCAAGACATGGTCGATATCCGAGATCAGGATATGGAAGACGGTTCTCCTGCACGACCACTGGGGCCTCGTAATTTACCTCGTGCATCTCACGCTTGTCAACGATGTCGTGAAAAGAAGGGAAGATGCAATCAGCTGCAGCCTTGTGCATCATGCATCCGCGTTGATGCAATATGTGTTTATGGAGAGAGGAGGAAGAAAAGAAGAAGAGTGGGCGACCAGACGGAAGAAAGTTTCGAGCAAGATGATACTCGATTAGAAGCCACTCCCCCTCGACCCTGGCCATCAACTGATGCAAGGTCAAATTCTGTTCAAGCTGCTATTGAGGATGCACCTAGCAGTAACTCTAGGATGGAGACCAGTCCTGAGATGAACATCAACTCTGTGCGCTCAGGTATGTCATTCGTCAAGCTAACATACGATTCCCTAATCTAATGTTCATANGAGGCTACCTTGACCTCGAATGATCGTGACGTGTTAGGCGACGTGAACCAGCGAACTCAAGGAACCGAGTTCTACGGGACATCATCCAATTACGTGCTGCTTAACCAATTATTTTCTCATGTTCGTCAACACAGCCTGGCCACACATACTCCGAGTTCTAGTCGACCAGTAACGAGTCCTAATCAAAGTGGACGTTCCCCTGCCGGAAGAATGTCTCTTATCAATTTGCTTGCACATGAAGATGATCTGGTACCGCCATCAAGAGAAAAGTCACCGCTTCAGACGATTCTCTCCGCGAGCCGGTCATCTGCTCCCCATACATTACCGAGCGATCGTCAGACAAGCAACCGTCCTTCAAGCGGTGTCTCTCCTGCTTCAACCCTGCATATCGCTGAAAGGCGTCTCGAGAAAGCGCTCATTCGCAGCTATATGCACAATTTGCACTATCTGCACCCCATGATTGAATCTGGCACATTCATCAGCCGATACGAGGAACATTTCGCACAATCCAACAACACGCAAGAAAGATCACCTCAATTTCGACACTTTTTTGCTTTGTACAATATTGTTGTTGCTGTTGGAGCACTTGTGGCTGGTTCAGAGCTGAATGACGAGCTTGAACACGAGATCAAGACAGTGCTACATAGCAAGAAAGGTTCTCAAGAGCCCGTGAAGGCTCCACTACAAGGATTGTCCAGGCACTATTTCCGAAAATCGCGAAGTTTACTTGGTGACGTTTTTGAAGCTTGCTCTTTAGAGAGCGCGCAGACACTCTTCTTAATGGTTAGTCCTTTGAATCCTGTATGTGTGCTCATGACTAATGCCGGATAGTCTCTGTACTGCCAGAATTCACTTAAGCCCCACGCGTGTTATATGTATTGCGGCATGGCTGTCCGAACCGCGCTTGCTATCGGCTTACCATCTGAATCAATGTCGAACTCGTCAGAAGCTTGCAAAGCCGCACGAAGAACCTGGTGGTGAGTATTAATCTCCATTTGTGATATATCCCTTGCTGAACAGCTACAGNNGTGTATCTATTCTCACGAGATGTAAGTGGCAAGGCTAATCCGAGAATCATTGTGACTAACGTGTCAATCTTAGNNAGACATGTGCTGCTCCGCCGGGCGCTTTGACAGCCTTGGGAAACCACGCAAGTATCCTATTCCATTACCGCAAATCAAGGTTCGTTAGATGAGGCGACTTCCCTGAAGCTTTTACTAATGCAGAATAAGCCCTCANAGCCCTGGTTCGGACTCCGATGTTGCCTACTTTGAGGGAGCTAATGTCTCCATGATCAACGTCATGGTCGATTTCGCTGTAGTATTGCGACGAATTTCTAAAGACATATATCATTGTCAAAAGGAGGTGACCACCTCTCAGAAGTCAGCTTCGGCTTTCTTCATAGACTCGCTTCTCGACCAGTGGAAGCTCAATCTCGCATCATGGCACAATTTCGACGTTGTCGATTTTCGAGAACCGGAATGGGCCGCAAAACAGAAGCTGGTCCTCCACTTGCGTTATCTAAACGCTCGTGTTATTCTGCATCGTCCGTTCTTATCGGATCACACGACCTGTGACTTGCTGGAGAGGCAGAAGCATATTGATCTATGTCTAGCCGCCGCGAGGAAGACTATCCAAGTCCTATATGATGCCTATGCGAACAAACACTACTTCCGTACCTGGTGGTACAATTCGACTTACACTCTTTACGCCGGAATGATCGTGCTGTATGTCATCATGCTTGGACACAGCACAGTGACCGATGATCTCCTTCTCGAGGATGTCAANAAGAGTCGAGATATTCTAAGATCCATGGAAGAAGCAAGCGTGGCTCGTCGCAGCGCAGACTTGTTGACCGAAGTGTTGGAAGTCGCTACTGCTTATACACAACAGAAGAAGGACACGCGTACCAACATCTCTGCGATGAATCCTGCGAGCGATGCCTGTGTTGACCATACACGTCAGGGACCTTCTGGTTTTCCGAACGAGATCAGTAACACCAGCTTTGGTCAGGATCCGGAAGCATTTATGGCATCTTTGATCGACCCCAATATCCTTCAAGATTTCACCACAGACTCAAACGACTGGGCATGCTTTGGCTTCTCATCCACACTAGAGGGCTTGCAGGGGGTAACCAATGATCAGAACAACGTCTTCTCCGTGGACAGCACTGAGTGGGACAACATTACGACATGATTAGTGTAGCAGCTGTGAAAATGAGGTCTTCGTTATAATCTCAATGTCGCCATTCAGAATAATGGCTAAAAATACACCTCGAATTCACTGCACGGAAAGTGTTCACCATACAACATCCGTAGCCCTCGGAGAACCTTCCGCGTTCCGGCTCTGACATCCGACCCCACATACCGCATATACCGTGCGTGCTCACCCACCCCACCTCGTGCTGGCTCGCTGAAGTTGGTATTCGAGTAAAATTTCTTAGTTTGCTCACGTTCTGCACATCCAAAATTCAGGAGTCACAAGAATCTTGCCAAAAGTCAGCCATGGACACTTCCGGATCCAATGTCGACCATAACAAAGTCTTGTTTGGATCAAGAAGCGTCACTAAGCTTCCTGATACAATCAAAAGACTAGGCGGCTCATCGCCAGTCATACTCACTTCTAAGGGAAAAAATGGGACAGCTAACGGCAACATGCTGGCCAAGATCTTGACTGATGCCTCGATGACTCCCGCCGCTATCCTCAATGTGGCAGTGATGCATACTCCGAAACCTGTCACTGAAGAAGCACTCGAAAAACTCAAAGCTCATGCTGCGGACTGCATTGTATCCATTGGCGGAGGCTCTGTTGTCGGTTTGGGCAAGGCTTTGTCTGTTCGCACTGGACTTAAGCATATCTGTATACCCACGACCTACTCCGGCAGCGAGATGACGCCCATCCTTGGCGAGACAGAAAATGGTCGGAAAGTCACTCGTTCTGATCCAAAGATCCTTCCAGATTTTGTGATCTACGACGTTGATCTCACAATGTCATTGCCAGCAGCGACTTGCGCATACTCGGGCGTCAATGCAATGGCTCATGCGGTAGAGTCTCTGTACGCCGTCAATACCAGTCCGGCCATTTCCAAACTTGCTCTAGAAGGCATCCAAGGACTAGCAGAAGCGCTTCCGGCAATCGTCAAAGATAGCAATGATCGATCTGCTCGTGAAAAGGCTCAACATGCCGCATGGCTCTGCGGTGTGTGTCTCGGAACCTCTGCCACGGCATTGCATCACAAGCTTTGCCATACACTTGGTGGATCATTCAATCTTCCTCACGCCGAAACACATACTATCATTCTACCTCACGCCGTGGCTTACAACGCTCCTGCAATTCCTGATACTATGCAGAAGCTCGCATCAGTATTACCGGGTAGTGAGGGAGATGCAATCAGAGGATTGAATATTCTGCTCGAGAAGCTTGAGGTGTCTCGTTCCTTGAAAGCGTTTGGTATGCGAGAAGAGGATATAGACAAGGCTACGGAAATCGCTATGAGCATGCAGTATGCTAATCCACGCGCGATGGAGAAGGATGCAATTTGTGAATTGATCCGCAGGGCATGGGCTGGCGAGCCGGCGAGAGCTTGATCAATTCTGAGACGTTGTTGAATGGTCTCTGGAGGGTTGGAGCAACGTTGGGCATAGCCTCGTCTTGCACTGCGCTGCGCTGCGCTGTCGAAGTGCTGCGGCTCGCTCTTGTAAGGCAAGATCGTCGAGTTCCAGAGTCGCAAATCTATCTTATGCTTGTCCAATGTACCCCTCAGAACTCGGGTTGTAATCAGTTTCAAAACGTCCTCCTCTTCGTCCGTAGGGGCGAATCCGATATTGAATACGAAGTCCTTGTTTTCTGGGTCCCTCATCATCGTTTGGACGTCGGCCCATCCAGTTCGCATCAAGTTCGCGAACATACTGCCATCGGTTGTTTTGTACTCGAGACTCAGGCGATGAATCTGCATGTGCATATCGGCGCACGAGTACTGGCGGCGCAGCTGGTCTCTGAAAGCTGGCAAAGAGGGAAACAGTCGTGGGTCCGTGTTGACATGTTGCTTAGAGTTGGGTCTTTTTTCGCCAGTGGCATCGCGCTCTTCAAGCTCGTCTTCCAGATCATCGGCGTTGAACTTCGGGTTCCAGCTGACATTAAACTGAATATTGGGAAGATTGTCTGCTTCAGTGATTGCTTGACTGATAGGAATCTGCTTTGCGGGTGCTGGTTTGGGGCGCATGAACTCTGGGATAGATGATGCGTTAATCGGTTTGCCCTTTTTGGTTCATCAGCAAGGCGTTTGTAAAGCTTCTTGGAGCGGAGGCCATGTTGGAGGTACTTCAGAGCCATTAGACATCTGTTGTACGGCTCCACAGCGGTTTCTGTCTCCAGTGGGCCAAGGACGGGGGTTTGACAGTACGGTTGATGTGGTTAGGAGGAACCACAGGCGCATCAGAGTTGGTGTGAATTGCCGAGAAATCGTCAAAGTATTGCGACTGTAGATGTTGGTTCTGTTGGGCGCTGTGACTGGCCATGGCTTCAAGATCGGCCTTGAGTCTGATCAAGAGCCAACCAAGATATCTGACCTTCATCGCAGAAGCTATGGCTTGGTCTCTAGCGGTCGAGAATGGCCATTTACTGTTTGGATCTTCGACGTTCTGAAATTCATCGTGTGATGTATGCAGAAGTCTTAGCGCGTCGTGTGTTCGAAGATTATCCATGATGGTGCTGAATTTGACGTATGCACGAAGTAGAGGCCAGGAAGCAGCAAGATCTCGAAGCTCGTTTGATGCCTTGTAGCCCAGATATGCCGCTGTCTGCGATTCGTTTTCATTGCAAGTGAGGAACGTCGAGGGGTTTTCAGGATTACCAGCCTGCTGCCTTGCTGTGGCCTTATAGGTCTGCTCCTGTTCAGATCGTCAGCGCGGTTGGGGATCTAAGGACGCGAGTATGTATACCTTGAGTCTCTTTGCGCCAGACATCCTTCGTATTGGTGGAGAGACAGGATCAACTTGGCGGCAGAAGTGCTTCGGTGTAGAAGGTGCAGAAGCACTTCGGCGCAGGGAGTGCCTACGCAGCAGATGCTTGAGGATATTGAAGCTGATGATTAGACAGTAAAGGGTGGCAACTTTAATAAGGAACAGGGCTTGGTGAGCGGAGAAAGTGAGGACATGCAGTGCAGAGGTGTCTCAAGTGGTGGGGGAGTGTTTGTGTAGATTGGAAGAGGGTAGAGCACTGAGCACAAGACAAAGGATGGAAAATTCGATGTGAAAGAAGACCTGTGACAACCCGCGCGACAACAAAAGTGAAACAATAGTAGGATCAAAGAAAGCTCAATAGTATCTACGAGCAATAAGACAGTGTCTGAAAGTCTATGTCATTAGTACATTCATGCTCGAAGTGTGTTTGCGCATCCAGGCCTGATAGAGTGCTAAAGGATGTAACTTTCACTGTGCTCCGACCATAGCAGAGGGTAAATTGCACGCTACAGAAATGCATAACACTATCAGAAAATAGGATAGTGTCCATTGAGAATCAACCTCTCATCAGCTCTCTTTGGCCGAATCCTTATTTCTAGATAGAACTGTGCATTTTTGTACACGCGTTACAAACTTTCGCACACGGGGAGGAAGCGAACATTGGTAAAATCTGGAAGCTCGATATGCTCTTCGATCAACGTCTCCGCTCAGCGTATCTCCTCCTTCTCTCTATTCTTCTACTGGCTTGCGGCCTTTCCGGCGGTTTCGATCTCGACTTCGGGGTGTGTGTTCTCGTCGACATCGTCACCAAACTCGTCTCTAGTTGAAGGCTTGTCAGCTTGTTCGTGGTAGTCATCTGCCGACATTGATGTCAGCGGAGCTTCTTTCTCTTGCCGATTAGAGATTGAGATAGGAACTACCATTGATATTCCCGTACATGATCTTCTCGCCCTTCTTCCACTTAAGTTCTCCAGCCTTGATTCTCTTTCTGAGGCCCTCTAGTTCCTTCATGTCACGCTCTGCGCGACGAAGTGTCTCTCGTGCCTCCCACAATAAGTCTTCAACAGCTGCTTTGAATCCTGGTGTCTTGCCTGGACCAAATATCTCTCGACCCATCTCGGCGAAGCGCACAGCTTCCTGTGCATGGTGGAGGTAGTCGGTCTTGCCACAGGCAAGGACGATGTGTGCGCGGACGCGGAAGGCCAGCGGGAGTTCTGCGCGCTCTAGGAGCATGTGAGCAATATTTTCGGCCTCCTCAGTGCTTTGAGGGTTTTTTTCGTAGGCGAGCGTCATCATCTGGTCGTGGAGAGTAGCCATGACCATCTCGCTATGCTCATGGCTGGAGTGATTCTGGTGACGAGCTTGCGAAATGTTCTCGTGGTCATTCTGGCGAGATTCGGAACCCCGAATGTCGTGGCGGTGATCGTGATGATCATGGTCGTGGAGATCATGGTTGCTAGCTGTCTGCAGAGATTGGTGAAGTGTTGCAGTAGGTACAGCTGCGTGCTGCGCAGCAGAGTTGACTTGTTCGCTCATTGCTGCTATGGGATGGGTAAGCGCTGATCTTGTTGTTCTTCTCTTCTTTCGATTGCGTTGTGTTTTTATCAAGTGACGTGAAGATTGTAAGTAAGTGAGAAGAAGTGTAGAAAGTGAAGTGCCTGCTCTTTGAGTCGGTTCCTCACATAGTGCAAAAGATTCTTTGCATCGAACTACATATATTCCTGTTGTTTCATAAAGTCTTTGATATGATGAGGCTAAGAAGCTTCTTCTAAGGGGATCGTATCAAGCTCCTTGAAGGGAAGGAAGGCAGGTGTACTATTGCCTCCTTTCCAAAAGGGCTCTAGAAGACGCCGACAAAGACAATGACCGATGCGAGTGGAATACGTGCTTGCCTCTTTGTTAACCTGTGGCCAAGCAATTACTCTCTTGTATTCGTGTACCTTTATCCCTTCAAGCAAACATGAGCCAGTCCCACACTGGGTCTTTGCTGCCTCCCCGAGTGCGATTGTTTGCAACGCGTGTGGCTATAACAATGCACAATTGTAACCGGAAATAAGGATACGACCAAAGAGAGCTGATGAGAGATCGCTTCTCAGAGGACACTATCCTGTTTTCTAGTAGTATTGTGCATTTTTACAGCCCCACGCATGACGGACGATCGCACTCGGGGAGGTGGCCAGTGGCTCGTGTTTCCTTGGACCCCTTGCTTCTGGAGTGTCACATGCACTGGTTGCGTGCTCGAAGCTTTGACGTATCTGCATAGACTCTTGTTGAGCGTTGCTTCTTGCCTATGCTAGGAAGTCTTGATCAGAGTCACTTTGAACAGAAAGAAGGCAAAGAAGATATTGCAACTGTTTGTGTAAGAGAGTGAAATTTTAAGCTTCGTAACTGTAGTGTATAGACATCATCGTTATTCCCAGAAATCACCTCGGTGAAGCGCCATCGCTGTTCTGTCTGCCATAGACCCATATAACAAGAAAACTCGTGATCAAAATAAGAAATATTTACAAGAGACGCACTGGTTGTTGAGACCCAAGAAGAACTGCTTAATTCTTGATCTCGCCAACGTACTGCTGCTCGGTGATGGACATGGAGCGCTTCTCGATAACGGCACCACCCTCGACACCAGCGGCGGCAACGACCTCGTCGGTCTTGTTGCGGAGAAGAGCGAAGCCCTCCTTCTGCCAGTGGAAGGCAACGTAGGCAAGAACGACGCAGAAGCCGACAAGAGGAGTGACGAAGGAGATGCGGGTGTTGGCAGCATCGGCAATGGCACCCTGGATAGGGGAGAAGACGGCACCACCAGCAACGCCCATGACGAGGATACCGGCACCGCGGCGGGTGTGGATACCGAGGTTGGCAGTTCCCATGGTGACTATNNAGAATGTTAGTTCTGTGTGTATTCGTCTGGATTGGATGCACTTACAGATGGTGGGGTACATGGGAGCCATGAAGAAGTAAATAGCCATGACACCACCGATGGAGCCCTTTCCTCTGCCAGCACAGACATAGGCATTAAGAGCAATGGTAGCGACGCTGTAGACGACCATGATGAAGCTGGAGGACAGGAAAGTGGCAAGACCGGTGGCGATGAAGCGGCCGACGGTGAAGGTGATCAAAGCGTACGAGAGGAGGTTAGAAGCCTGGCTCTCAGACCAGCCAGCCTCGTCGACAGCGTAGTTAATGAAGAAGGCACCGATGGTGACCTGGGCACCGACGTAGCAGAACTGGGCAACGAAACCGCAGAGCATGTTGTACTCCTTCCAGATGCTGCCCTGGCCAATCTCACGGCCCTCAAGATCGTGCTCGGGCTCTATGAGGGAGTTGTTGCGTCTGGCCTCCTCAGCAACCTCAGGGAGCTTGGCGAAGATGAACAGAATGGCGACAGCGACACCGAGGCAAGCAACACCGAGGTAGACGAACTGGACGTTGGTGAGGTTGTCAGCGTTCTTGCCGGAGAAGAAAGCCTTGGAAGCGATGAGGGGACCGATGAAGGAAGCAACACCGTTCCAGGCCTGGCAGAACTGGAGACGAGGAGAGGCAGTCTTGGGGTCACCAATGACAACAGCGTAGGAGTTGGCAGAAGTCTCGAGGGTAGCAAGACCGCAAGCAATAACCAGAGTGCAGGCACAGAATCCACCGAAAGAAGCAGAAGCATGCTGTGCACTGCTGAAGTGTGCCACGGGCCAGAACAAGATAGCACCGATGGAGTAGAGAGAGAGACCCATGAGGATACAGACTTTGTAGCCGAAGCGCTTAAGGACCTCGGCGGCAACGGGGGAGAACAGAAGGTAACCACCACCGAAGTACATGACCTGAAGACCAGTGGACTCGAGCTTAGTGATACCGAGGACATTCTGGAAGTGCTTGTTCAAGACATCGAGAAGACCGTAAGAGAAACCCCAGAGGAAGAAGAGCGAGGTGACCAGGCAGATGGGGAAGATGAGCTTCTTTCCTGTAAGGAAACCACCAGCGATGGTGGTGGTAGCGATAGGAATACCGCCGCCAGCCATTGCTACGATTGTTGTTGTTGTAGTAGTGGTATAAGGATTGGTTGGTGCAGGAGTAGCTAGATCCTTGTGGTAATGAAGGTGTTATTCAAAAGAATGAACGATAGTAAAAGACTGTTAGTCTGAATGAGAGACTTGGATCTGCTGATTGAAGCTGGTTGATGATCGTTGTTCAGCAGGAGGAGCAGACGATACTTATACGGCTTGCCTCTGTATATCCTACATGATCCAAACCCATGGGGACTCCAGATCTGGACAAGCACGTACCGTCTAGCTCCATGCATAGACCATGCAACGACGAAGTTAACCGTTCAACGGGCCAATGCCCAGCAGCCGACTGGCGCTAGGCATGACTATTCGGACCGAAGACCAAGTTCGCCTGGGGTTTCGCTGGGGTTTGCAGGACTCCAGATCAACTCCGGCCGTCAATCGGTCCTTCTTTTTCCTGAAGAGCTGGGGTTTGGTGGGGGATGAGCAGGCTGGCCAGCAATCGGTCGTCGATCTAACGACTCATTCAATTTTCGTATGAGTAGTAAAGCGTAAACTGTTACAATGTCTTGCTTACCGCTCCCAAGCTGGTCGTAGCTCTCTGGGGAACAGTCGCTCGTGCGTGAACATATCGCCCAGTGCGCAAGGTCCCTGGTGCATCGGACTCGGTATGCATGCAGAACTTCTCTCGGTGAGAATTCCTATCGACCTGCAGAACAGCTCACGTTACGCCACGTCAACTTGATTGCATAGCTCCGGCAATTACCTGGGTGTGCCAACGTTACGGCTGTCAACATCATCTCACAGGATTTGTTTCCGCAACTTGTGGCTGCTAGTCAGAGTCAAGGGGGTGCCAAAAACGCCCACTGTCGCGATCATGCATGGGAAGCGTAAAAGCCTGGTAACGGCACGCACGGTGAGCGTGCCCCTCGAACCTTGGAGGATCTGGCACTCTTGTGAGCTGAGACGATGGTTTCCAGTGTTGGATGTGTTCGAGACCTGGAGTACAAGCATCCCTCTCGTGTCCGGTATGCTTGATACCACAGTCGATCTCTTGTCTGTCGCTCAATCTTGGCAGTGTCGAGTAGCTTGTTCCTCTGGGCGGTCTTACCTATCAACTCGACTGCTCATCAAGCATGAGCAAGGTTTTTTCAAGCGGCGTGATGTAGCAAACCTAAGCGGTCTGGGTCACGCTAAGATGCCGGCTAATCTCGCCAGGTTTCGTGGGGTTTCGTGGAGATTCACGCTAGGGGATGACCGAAGAGGTAGTCGGGCCGAAGATCATATCACGGCTAGACGCGGGTGTCGGGGGCATCCCCAGAAGGAAGTCTTCTCGAAGCCAACTTTGTGTTGACCTTGACTCTTGATGTCAAAAGTTGCCTTGTTGTTACCGTGGTCGCAGCGTGGCTGGCTTTCCGCAAGCCCACGGCTCAGAACCACCGGCATTTATTGATGAGGCTTCTCATGACTTTTCGTTCTCTTCCAGAGCGATTTGACTTCAAATTTTGCGTTAATCTCCCCACGGTCAATAATGTTTCGTGCAAAACGACGGGGGTTGTTACTGAATATGGGGAGGCTCCACTTGGTATAGCGCTATCCCTCGAGAAAGACCCAACCGGGACGAGCTTGGACGATGGGGAGCCGCCGTGATCGCTTCTTTTCCCCACCCTCGATGCTATCGCGTCTATATTGCCCCATGGACACGGGGTGATCTGGAGAGAGGACGGCCTACCTCGGGAGGTTAGAGAACCATGCTTCTCCAGCTGGGGAGCTTGTGCCCTAGAATCGATTTAGCGCTGGGAGTGACGATCCACTTGCTTGTGGTAGGCTGGTAGCGTGACCACACTTTCCTACATGCTCGAGTCGCATACCAATGATACCATGCAGGCATCATGCATGTTTTCTTTTGCCAGGCTCTTGCTTGTCTCTGCGAGGGGTTTCCTCGATCGTGATTTTGACTTCTTCTACGTACCTCGGTGATCTTCGAGAAGGTCATGAGACGCAACGAGGGCAGGAAGGCGGAGGCGGATTGTCAAAAGGAGAACTTCCGCGCATGCACGATGATGGTTGAGGCCACAGACTCGATGACGAACGGTATTAGCCTTTGACGGTTCCAGCTGTAGAAAATTGCTTGTCTTCTTTCTGAGTTCACCGCTCGCATTCGGGAAGGATTTATTACGTCTTAGCCGATGGTAGAGAAGAGAATTGGTTGTTTGTTGAGCATCTGGACTTCAAGATCAGACCTTCCTGTGTGGTAGAGACTGTTGCGGTGTGGCTGTCGAGATACACAGCACTTTCAACGCAGGCAGAGACATTCACAGCGAGAAAGATGGCATCTCGCCTCCTGCTGTGCCGAAGGCTGTCGCTGCCTTGCTGCACAAATGCACGATACTTTAATTGAGAATGTCGTTTCCATAGAGAAGCCTCATTCAAGGCTGTTCCCATGGTCAGACTAACTTCTTGGCTACAACAGTGCGTTTCGACAGCGTGTAATAGATCCCTAACCTGAGAAGTGGTTGATTGCAAGACTGTGACAATCCATTACACACCAGGTGGCAATCTATCTCCATTGGCATACACTTCTAAACTCAGTAATAAACTGTGCATTGTGATAGCTAGAATATTTATATGCCTTGTTTCGAGGAGCAATAAAGGTCTGAATTGATGTGAAGCAAGTACGTAAGCGAACAACAACGCAATTCCAGTTATGTAGTGCCCAGCAGAAGTCTCGACACGGGATTTTCTCAATGGATGCTCATGTTAGAGAGCATGGTCGGTGGTGATGCATGGCTACGCGAAATTAGTACTCGTCGTAATAGAAATTCTGAAGAGCACCGTAGGCTTACTGATTAAGAGTCGAACCACATAGCGCGTAGGAGCAGACGGCCTTTACGATCGAGCTTTGTCTCATCCCAGCCGGTCCAACCAGTGTGATCGCCCATTGACTCGCGATGGTCGTCTTTGGAGAAGAAGCGGCAGAGAGATTTCATGACCTGGACGACTGTGACGCCGGACTTGTTTGTGACCTGAACAGCAGGCCAAGAGTGAATCTGGAGGCGGATGAAGGCGACAGGAGGGTCGGTAGCGTACTCCTCGGCAGCGCAGGTATCAGTTAGGGCGACGATACCATTGTAGTCCTTGCCAGTGTAGAATTCGACGTGTTCAATCTTGGTGGCGCACTCGAAAGCCATGAGGTCGAATGCTGGGTGCATTTGGATGTTGTCTAAGTTGATAGCGCCGCCTTCGGGAATGAGTTTCTTCGATGAGCGAAACATCGTTTCCTGGCAAACAGGAAGCTCGGTGAATGATTTGAACTCCTTGCTAACGCGCATGCACTTCTTTAGGTCGAAGTAGTCTAGGTGAGAGATGACTTCAAGCCAGATCTCCTTGGGGAGTTCGATGGGGTTGGTCATGGTTGTGCAAATGGTCAGAGTGGTTTGTGGTGTCGAGTTGTGGAGGAGATCGTGACAGGGAAGTGTGCAGACGAGAGACTTGATAAGTGAATGATTGAGGCACGCGCCTGCCTAACACGAATGTTGAACAGGAAAGCGCGCAGGACGACGCGACAATGATGTGAGAAGGAAGTTACGAGTTCACATCAACAAAGTGATCATCCGAGACTTCCAAAGTGACACTTCACTGGTTTTTATACTCTTATCGCAGCTCCATCAAAGAAGTAGACCGCTATGCAGTCGGGTGTTTAGATCGATAGCTCCTTCGTTAAGCCTACACTGCGCTTTGAATGATAGCTAACTTTGCGTAAGTTACTCCATCATATCAGCCCAAGACTTTTTCTCCGTTCCGGGAGTGATTTGATCATCGATGTCGAGCTTTTCAACCTTTGCCTTCGTCGGGAATGCCATGGTCGGTGGCGGGGCATTATCGAACTTGGGAGCTGAAGCCGAGCCTGATAGATCTGGGAAGTCTGTTGGCTTGGGGACAGATTGAGAGGCTGGCTTCTCTTGCTGAGGACCACGTCCACCTCTACCAGCGCCACCGCCACGACTTCCTCTTCCACGACCTCTACCTCTACCACGATCCTCGCGGTACATATACTCGCGTCCATCTGTGTAATCTTCTCTATCGCCGCCGAAGCCCTCACGAGAGCCATCTTGATTCCGTTGACCAGCGACGCCTCCGTATGCGCCACGTCCTCTACCACCAGCTTGTCTGGGACCTCCGAAGGCGTCTGCATCGTCAGGCTTCTCGGCATCCCATTCTCTGCCACCCACGGCCTTGAGTTTGCGCAACCTGTTCTTTTCTCTTTCGCCCATCATTTGCTGCCTCTCTCTTCGTTCTTCTTGTCGACGCTTTGCTGCAACTTCCTCGCGTTCAGCAAAGTCGGCGGCATCTGNCTCAGCTCGTGCGTGAGCAGCAGCGAGTTTTTCGTTCTTGAGTGATATTCTTGACATCTTCTCGGCTAGCTCTTGTTCACTAAGTTTGGGCTTACGAAGACCTCCTGTAGCGGTACGGTCACCTCGTACGGCATTGGTAGCTGGCTTTGAGGGCTCGGCAGTAGTATTTAATGATGGTTGTTGCTGTTGTTGTTCTTGCTGTACGGTTGGTGCATCTTTTGGCTGCGGCTCCTTCTTGTTACGCTCCTGGTTGTTGCGACGAGAGTCATTGTTGTTGCGACGAGGCTCGTTGGCGTTGCGAGTCGAGTTGGAAGGGTCCTGATTACTGCGATCCTGATTGCTGCGATCTTGGTGGTTGCGACCCCTGCCCCTGCCCCTGCCTCTTCCTCTAGTACTGTCACGTCCGCCGCGAGCTGGTGCCGAAGTTGTAGGTGCTGGAGTTGATTCTGTAGGAGCCGTCGATGTTTCTGGTACCGACTCAACAGTCGCAGCTGGTTCATGTGTCTNCTGGTTGCTTGTTTGGTTCCTCTTGCTTCTCTGGCTNNCGGTAGTATGAGAAGCCTCCTGGTTTATGGGTTGGATCTCGTCGCTGAATAAATCATCCCCACGAGTCTGCATTGAGTGATCGTACTGAATATCATCAAAGAGATCATCTTGTTGTGCTCCTGTTTGTGCGAACTCGTCCATGTTGTTATTCGTGAATAGTTCCTGTGATCTGATGTTGTCTTAAATATTGGCAGAAGGGGGAGCTCATTGGAGCTTCAAGTTCATCAAAGTGTCCAGACCTCGGGACGTCATTTGTCCGAGCTCATTTCTCGATGGCTCAACTTTCTTCCTGCCATCTCTTCAAATACTCATTCCACCACTCACACCATGGACGCGCCCGACCGCAAGAGACTAAAATCAACGTACAAGGCACAGGAACTTCCGCCGCTGCCGCCTGGCTGGACCGAACACACAGCTCCAACAGGTACTTTTCAAAAAGTCATCCATATCAACTCTAAGCACTCTAACGCGCTGCANGGTCACAAATACTATTACAACGCCGCTACTAAAGCCTCGACATACACACGTCCAGCCGCTACCCCTGCCGCTCCTACTCCACCTCCACCACAACCTGCCTTTTCTCCGCCGCCGGCTGCTCAGTATGCACCGAATCCTGTCGCCCAAAACAGCTATAATCCCGCTGCTCAATACGGCCAATTCGCTGCCCCTGCATACAATCCATACCCATCGAATGCCCAGTACAATTCACAAGTATCATACGGCCAGCCTGGATTCAACCCAGCCGCTGCCTCCCACGAGCCACGACGCCGACCACAGCCCCAAGATCGCCCTAAGCGCAAGGAAGTCATTCCAAACTGCAAGCCATGGGTCGTTGTCTACACCAAGCTTGGCCGACGTTTTATCCACAACCCCGAAACCAACGAGAGTTTCTGGAAGTTCCCAGACGATGTCATGAAGGCCGTCGTTGAATTTGATCGCTTGAAGCTGGATGAAAAACTCAAGACTCCTGACGAGGCTAGTGGTGCCAACAAACTCCCTGTGGCAGAACGCGCTCGTAAAGAAGAATCCGTGAAGGACACATCTGAGAAGCCTGAGGACAAGGCCAAATCGCAAGAACCGGAGAAGCCACAACAAGATGCCGCTGGATCAGACTCGGAGTATGAGGAAATTGAGGTCACAGACGACGAAGACGAGGAAGGCGGTGCGCAACGTCAAGATGAAGCTGACGTAGAAGCCGAAGAGGGACCTCTTGAATTCGACGAAGACGATATCGCGTATCAACTGGCTGCAATGGAGGATTCGTATGGCCTTGATCGCGGCGAGTTCGGAGGTGGTGGTGAAGACGAATATGAAGAGGGCATGGAAGGCATCCCCCTGACCGATGAAGACGGTGCAGCACTATTTTGCGACATGCTCGAGGACCAACACATTTCGCCCTACATACCTTGGGAAACACTCATCTCTGATGGTCGCATCATAGACGATAGCAGGTATACCGCTTTGCCGACCACAAAACGCAGAAAGGATGTTTGGGGTGACTGGACTCGTACAAAGATCGCACAACTCCGCGAACAAAAGGCAAAGCAGGAGAAACTGGACCCACGCATTCCTTACTTATCGCTCCTCTCGGAAAAAGCAACACCAAAACTTTACTGGCCAGAGTTCCGCAGGAAGTACAAGAAGGAGGATGCGATGCGCGATGCAAAGCTTAGTGACAAGGAGAGGGAGAAACTGTACCGCGAACACATTGCTCGTCTCAAGCTTTCGTCATCACAGCTGAAGTCAGATCTGGTTTCTCTACTCAAATCTCTACCTCTGAAGCACCTGAACAGAGATGCCAGACTTGAGGATCTGCCTAAGGATCTCCTGACAGATATTCGATTCATCTCTCTACCTCCCAAAGCCCGCGATGACCTACTCGAGGCTCACATCTCTACCTTGGCACCTGCGCCTGATGAGGAGGAAGCAGCAACGGAGGAGGAAAGAGCGGAACAGGAGAAACGAGTCAAGGAAAGGAGACGCAGGGAACACGCACTGAGGGAAAGAGAACAGAAAGTCGAGGAAGAGAAGAGAAAGAGGGAAAGAGAATTGGCATTTGGACGTGGTAGATTGGGTGAGGCTGAGAGAGAACTGGAGATGGCCATGAAGGTCGGGAGGAGTGGATTGAGAGCGCAGATAGACGAGGCCAAGGAGGACAATGAGTAAGACTTGCATCCACTGGTCTTCGAGGTCGACACAACGACCTTGAAATGCTATATTGATAGTATCTAAACAATCAGCCGCGCTAGTGACCAACCCATCCTAGATATCTCACAAGCCCTTCAATCTGAGACGACCACCGCATGCAAAACCACAAGACACAACTTAGCCACTTCTTTTTCAACCATCACAGCATAACTATTCTGAATATGTCCATACCAGTTTATTCCTATGCACAAACATAAGCACGATGCTGCCAAGCCTGATTTCTGCCCCACTTTCCCTTCCGAACCAGAGAAAAAACTTCCCACAAAAGCGAGAAGAACAGAAGGCAAAGAAAAAAAGAATGCCTCGAGGGAGAATCGAACTCCCATCTAAGGATTACCCAAGCCATGCTTGGTCATTTCGATGACCGATATGAGACCTTCGTACTAGCCGTTATACTATCGAGGCTTGATGGAAGATGCTTCGACCTTGCAGAATATGTACCTCATGAATTCGATGACGAGTGCTCTGGGTGCCGGTGGCAGGCCTTTAGCGGCTCAACACGCCTTCTAGTTCTCTCGTGTGATTTGAAAGCGAAGGAATTACTTGTCTTCATGCTTTCCGAATATGCTACGATGGTAATTGGCTTGTGGTCGTAGTTTGTGCTAATCGTTGCGGTGATCACGTTGCAACCTTGGTATACCATTCCTGGTTGAAAGATTTACCACGCACTTTTGCTAATCAAGGTCTGCACATTTATCAAGGACCCGATGATACGTGAGTGCCGGTTCAAATAACGATATAAGGTAGTCCGAAGTAAAACAAAGTGTGTATAGGAGAATGGGTATATGTCGAAGAGAGAAAGACTGTGGGAGTCAGGGTCGTACCGCTAACAACGTTGACTTGGTCAAATCGAGCCGCCCAACTGCACTACAACTTCATCAACAAAAAGATACAAGAGAATTCGAAACAGCACAACTGGATCTTTGATTAAGGCAAAACACCATACGCATTCTTGGAATGCTTTATTGAGAAGAGAACATAAGCGATTGGAGAAGAACAGATCGTGGCATGACTTTTTGCTGCTGCTTATTGTGTATTGATATCCTGTACCAACAGCCATTGCTCAAACCATGCCAGAGCTCGCCTGTGCAAATCGACTTGATTGACCAAATGCTAACCCGATACTGAGTCCACGCCAGATATGCGCAGAGATATTTCCTGAGCCGATAGCTTTAAAGCATGCTGACTGGCTGGTATAGCCCGACACGACCATACAATATGTGCTAGTCAGGATGAGAAGGTATTCTTCATGCATCTCCTAGTCGGCCGATCGGTCTGTATAGTAAAGGCCCGTGATGGGCGCATATACAAATAGCGACAACAGGTTCGTCAACTCCAACCTGAGAAGGAAAGGATACTTGCAAGAGAGACCTGCTTTCATCGTCCGTTGGCCATGTGTCGTCAATATAGTAGAAGTCGGCAATCAATCCAGCCCATGGTAGTGTGTAGAAGAAGGAGACGACCCCCAATTCGATGAGATGAGATCAAGGACTCGACCGAGCGTCAGCCTTACAAGGATGATTTTCGAAAATCAGGCCAGCCTCTCAAGCCCAGTTTCCTGCCCCATCCCGACTGGCAGCTGTGTACTTGTGATAGAGGCGAGTTGGCGAGTCAAAACTCAGACAAAGTTGGAAGGTCATCTACTCATCACTGCCTTCCTCAGAGCCATGTGATTCAGACGTAGCCTTCTCATCTTCCCTCTTCTTCATTTCTTCCTTCTGCCTCTCCTTGACCTTTCTAGGTTTCTTCGCACTGATGGGACCGTCGGCACTTCTGTCCTTCCACTGCACTTGCCATCAGTAACAGCAGCTTGTTTCGAGATGACTAAACATACCATACCACCGTACTTATAATACGGATATTTGCCCTCTAGTCCACGAGCATCTTCCACACCTCCAGAAACAGACTTCCAACAAGATCCGGGACAGACAAAGTGCCATTTTGCCGTTTCGTCAATTTGGCAACGAATAAGAATGTCTCTAGGTGTAGAGCAGAGAGTACAAGATTTTGTCATGATTGGTGATTGGATGTAAGAATGAATGCGAGATGCATGAATTGAGAGGATGATTTAAAGAAATCAATGACATCATCGTCGATTTTGTTTTTGACTCTTTCATCTGTGTCTGAATGACTTCTCTGGAACATGTTGTTTCGATAGAAACATTCGGAATCAATCTCGGATGACCTGGAGAATTGTCCGGGTCCATGATTGTTTCTCTTTACAAACAGGTTCGATGCACAAACCTTGTTCTGCAGAGCCTTGTTCATCACAGAGAATATCTTATGTTGCACAAGAAGTAAACGCGAAATTGCAGTGGTGGTAGCATTGCGGGTATCAGAAAAGAAGGCAAAGTGCCTTGCTACCTACCTAGCGCCGAAGGTCCAGTCATCAAATTCGTCTTCGTCGTCGTCATCATCATCGTTCTCCTCTTCATCATGTTTTTGTATTTGCTTGTCCGACGTTGCAGCAGGAGCATCTGGTAGTGTTTCTTGATGCTTGGAAAGGCGAATGGCTTCCCTCTTTTCCCGCAAGCGTCTCACCCTTTCGTCCAACTCGTCCATCTCGTCAAACTCTTGTTGTAGTGCAAGTGCGGCATCCTCAGTATCAGCTTCCATCTCAGCTTCTCTTGCAGTTCGCTGTGCGCTTTGCTCCTCCCGAGCCTGGGCAGCTAGCTCTTCGGCTGTGACAGGGGCGGCTGAGATGGTCGCAGATGCGCTGATTATAGGAAGTGCGGTGTTTTGAGCGGCAGCCATTTCACGCTCGAAAGCGGCCCACTCATCTTCATTCACGTCTGCCGCAGGGGGTGGTGCAGAAGCGACGGGCTGCGACTCGGCGACAGGGGCGTCTGGTATTGACGGAGCAGGTGCTGTGGTGTTCACTTCTTCGTCCTCGTCCTCGTTGGCGCCCTCCTGAGCAGGATCAAAGAAGCCTTCCGGTACAAAGCCTCCAGGTACAGCCTTAACTCTCTTCCTGCCTTCGTCATCGCTCTCTCCAGCCTTGCGCTTCCTGGTCTCGGGTGCTGGTGGAGGGTTCGCGCGCAGGTGATCTAGCCGGGCAACATGTTGAGATGATTTGATGTGATTCTCCCAGAGCGACTCGGTCTTGATGTAGACGTTGCAGACAGCGCATAGCAGTTTGCCCGAGTCAGAGTAGCTTGCGTGAGGGTGGTTGATGCGACGCGAGGCGCGCTCATTACGCAGGAGCGAGCGCACATCTGCCATTTGCGTTGGATGTGCAGGACAGTGGGGAAACCTAAGATCGCGATGGCGTACTCGCACTGGCGCGTGGCAGTTGTTGGGTGAGAGTTGTGTCTGACGATTGCTTCCAACTTTTGCATCGCAAACGCATCATTTCGCCAAGAAAGGGTTATGTCGAACCAACCCTGTCACTGCCAAAGCTTCGCAACGTACGGAGCCCCATCAATCAAAATCAATATGATCGTGTGATGTTTGCTGGATCGATGAATCATGTACGAAGACCGCACGCAAACGACCCTTGGCTATCCATATCTTGGGCAATGATTGTATTGGTGATGTCGTTGCTGGTCAAGTCAACTGGTTTGTGGTCGCGTATGGTCTTGATGACTCTGCCCTCGTGGCAGTTCGCCGGCCTTCATCTATTTTCGTTCGGTCGTAGCCGGCTGCCGAAGACGCAACTCAAGACAAGTGACAGGCATGTGATCAAAAGAAAGCACATGTTATCGAATTCTGCCCAGCCATTCCAGTCGATCCGACGAAACCACCGGCCACATCGCCGAAGGTCAACCCTATCAAAAATATCACGCATATCGCACTTGCTTTCCCATAGTGTTCCGATCTCGCTCGAACACTCATTCTCAAGCGTTTCATCAGTTGGAGTGTGTGCGCGGACCTACCTACTCAATTCGTCCTTGAGGTTGACCATCATCAATGCCTGTCAGAACACCTGGTGTCGCTCAATCGCTCCTGCTGCGATTCACGACTCGCGAGCATTCCCGATGACCTCCTGAATCATACGAAGACTCCACGAAGAACAGTCAGCCTCGGCAGTGCTCTCTAGGGCTGCTCCTCCACCACTCTATCCACTATATTCTTGAACCGCAAGCGACTAAGACTTACTCGCGCACAGTAGCCGTAACGCCGTGATAAGAGAAAAATGGGCTAACGGATTAAGTCCGCTCGCGGTCGTCGCTCCGCCTCCCCCTGTAGAGGTTCTACCGAGTCGGTCATTTCGATCCCTTGGGAACGTTGTAATATGCTGTCAAAGACCTGATTCGCCCATCTGTAAGGCCAAGTCCACTCTGATGGTCAGCCCATGTAAAGAACGCTTGGCTCGTTGATGTGGATGTGCAGAGCCTTTAAGTCAAATCCCGAAGGTCAAACAACGGGCCTTCGTGATCCCAAATCATCACCAAGGGCTCGGGTCAGGAGTACACTGCACCTCGCTTGCTCGCAAACGCAAGGTACTTGTAGACATGCAGCGTAAATTCGTACATTTTCGCTGACTCCAGAACCAGCTGAGTATCCGTGAGGTGTGTGCGTGCCCTAGGAGGAGGACTCTAGAATTGCGCTGGAATACTTGTGACAGCCAACGGTCTCCCCGGAGTGTTTGACTTTGACTTTGGACAGGAGGAACTGTACTTGTATGCAAGCTTTTTGGGGGAACATTTGCCGAGTTGTCCTGAACGCAGAATAACGCCCCTGTCAAGTCGCGAGACCCGACGTCATTCCGCGAGTGTTTTCCATCTCGCACCGACGCTTCTTGTTGTTGCAGAAAACTTTGTGTCAGTGCTGGTATTGCATGCCTTGCACACCTGCAATCTGTTAGGGCAGCCCTCGCAGTAATGAGACGTCTGAACCTCAAACCGGCTCTGGGAGACAGATCAGAGTGGCTGACGCCGTCTGTCATCAATCCGAGTCAACAAGACTGCATGCAGGCACACGCCGATCGATGATATGCAGGTGGACATGTTTAGACGGCTAAGCAATCCGAGCGTCTATTCGACAACGTGCATGCGTCTCCACCAAACCATTAGGTTTAGCCTTTGCTTTGAATGCCTCTGGTATTTACACTCTTCGTGCCCGCCCCGCTTCGAGGACCATTTTCGCATTACTTGACCGACTCGGCCTCAACACAGTCCACCATACGAATCTCATCTTCACTCTCGGAAAAAGTCCTTCATCATGCTACAACACGCCCAAATGTCTCATGCCTTTCAGTCGACGGCCACTGGCGTAAGCGTTTTAGAGGATTTCTCAAGAGCATGCCATGTTAACATCGTTCAGGGCCGGACATATCAAATCTCAAAACTGCCAGAGCTTGACTACGCTATCGATGTGAAAATCTTTCGCGATATTCTGGAGTTGGACGACGAAGACGAACAATACTTCACTCGCTCATTAGTGTGTGATTTCTTTGCACTTGCCCAAAGGACCTTTGCGGAGATGGATGCATGCCTGTCAGTACATGACAGTAATCTGCTTGTCTGAATGATGTTAACCGAATGAACAGANGAGAGCCAAGATGTCAAGCAACTTTGGAGCAAAGCCCAATTTCTCAGAGGCCCAAGTGCGACATTGGGCATCTACAAAGTCCAGTCCACTTGCGCGCGGATTNNGGAGCAAATGACAGCGGTTGCCGACACATTTCAAGCCGAGGGAGAATCGAAAACAACGCTATGCAACTCGTCAAGGATCTTATTGGAACAAGCCAAGCAACAGTTCGCCGAGGCAGAAGTTGCCCTACGGCGTTTCTATGGGATGGATTGACTGAACAAGACATGCCCAAGGAGTGGCACAATCTTTTCACGACCTCTCAAATTTGAGTTTGATACAGACGATTTAATGACACAATGGCTGGATCCATCAATTACTATCTCGCTCATTAACATGCTACCTAGCTCATAAGTGTAGCAGCACCAGATTGTACGCTTCATGTTAGGACTGATCTGTGGAGCAATGCCTGCATCATTCAACCAAAGAACCAATTTCACCAGCAGTCATTGCGAAGATTGGAGCCCTAAGTGAGAAGAGGTGGACTCCTTTTGAACTTTCGACCAACGTACTGGATAATGAACAATCAGAGGCCAATCTCATTTTATCGGACCACGAATACTCACATCCACAAGCGTTGCAAAGTGTTTTTGAACCAAGAGGCCCTCTTCGCCATTCTGGTGATTCGGTAGTGCCGCATTCCTTACACAGGTGCTCCAGGCAGAGCTCTTGTTTTCGTTTCTTCGTGCGTGGCTTGGCTGTCCAGGCACCGGTTTCNNCTCTCATCGTCTGCAGGCGTGAAGTAGCGATTTCAATTCCTATGTCGCCCACCACAGAATCCACCTGTGGTTTGGTGGACGTTGTTGATTCAGAGAGACTTCTCCTGCGAGAAGAAATTGCTGATCCCGTTTCGGAACGAGTGGCCGGTGGGACCTCCAAGTTTGANNGGAGAGCTATTTGTTCGTTATTAGTTGGCTCTTGACCACTAGAATATAGATGCATGCGCAAAATGTTGCATCAGAATCGCAATCTTGTTTGTTCTTGTAGCACGATGATTCTGCCAAGATCCTGTCCTGATCGAAGTCTTTGCCAGTACATCTAGGTTCTGGAGACACTCACTGTCGTAGTCGTCGCCGCCGCCGTCACCGTCGTCGTCGCCGTTGCTGTTGCCGTTGTCGTCTCAAGCTTGAATGTTGCACACTGCACTGTTGTGTCGGCGTTCTTCGTTGACATTGTGCTCTCGTAGAATTCCTCGGCTTCTCCTTTCAATTGTGCCAGTTGATTCGTCAGGCGAATATTTGTGGTGTAATGTTCGAGAAAGGAGTCCATTAGCGATGTGCTGGTGATTTGATACGGCCGTGAGGTCATCAAGCACAGCTTGGTGCTTGTCTTTGAGCCAGTCTCGTCATCGACCACCATGTCTGTATATGGTTTATATGTCGATTCAAAAGGTTTGTAGGTATCATCCCCTTGTCGTAGTCGGTGGTGAGTTCTCCAAGAAGATCCCAGTGCCATGTTTTCCTTCCACTCTATGAGAAACACTGGGATGTCATCGACATTCATATATGTGCTGATGTAATGTCCAACAAGAGCTTCAGGTTTGACCTGGATGAGCGACAAGCTCTTTGGTGAGGCATACATAACGCGACCATCTTCAGCCAGCACAAGTAACAAATCCTCAATACCATCCACCACTTNTTGATGAAACTCAGATGAGCGATCGACTGGCAGACTCTCAAGCTCGATGTGGAAATTGGGCGCCATTGTGGCTTCTATGGCGGGTTCTGATACAATAGGTATGGGAATCGGCGATTTTGGTTTTATGGAAAGAAGACAAAGGAGCAGGCAGTAGAGGAATCAAACGATTGGGTGCTTGGAAGGAGAAATACCTGTCCATGGTGCCAGCGGTGTCCGTGCCCAGGGTTAGGTATTCGCTCACAAGCCGCTTAGGCACTCTCTTCTAGAGCACCTTGTGCAAGGGTTTAGCTTTTCCGCGCCCATACCACCACCGCTGACCCTATTGGAGACCTTTTCTTTTCTGATTTAAGTGCACAAGACCGCAGAGGCTCAACTTTGACAGCTTATGCACCCCATCCCCACGCCCAAGCCGCACCCTGAACAGCAAAGACCCAAAGGAAGGATCCACCATCATTTGGCACGTTGTGAATGTCATTTCGCATAGCACTGCATTCTGACAAACCCTCGCGGATCTTATGCTTGTGCTGGTTAGTCACTGTCAGACCACCGTAGGAACGTCCGCCAATTGGACCCGACAGTACGGGAGGGCCACGAATGCGAGGGAAATATCGACCACCTTCAAGCAGAACTGTCTACCGACTTGGCGGGCAAGTAACGCAAAGCTTCCCGGCGAGACAGTCCGAAAGGTTCGCTTCAGGCTCGTTCTCGCATGCACTTTTGGTGCACTGGCGCACGTCCGGCGTCCGCCGACACCACGAAACAAGTCCGAAAATGGCCGTCAAGTCAGCCCATGCGAATTCTAGGCGGAGGTCCAAAATCCCATCACCGATCTGATAACCAAAGTGGAAAAGTGGTTGTACAAAGGCCAAAGCAAGCAAAGGTCGAGAACACTGGAGTTGCATCAGGATTGCGTTTGGAGCCAATTAGATGATCCCCCAAGGTCCCTGGCGTTCTAGATCTTTTTGTGCCTTTTCTCCCACGCGAAGTTGCATGAGGATTGAAACAACACTCCGCGGTCCAGCAAGTCCTCCACGTCCACCGCCAGATACACGTACACGTACCCTCCGAAAACCGATCGCCGTGCGCGTGCTTTGGCACGGAGAAGAACATGGCCTCTCTTCGGAAACCCAAGGCCACCTCCACCAACGTCAGCAAAAGACCGTATTGTTGTTATTAGCATAGAACAAATATTCCACGTGCAGTCGCCGGGACCCTAAAACACTCCCGCTGCTGCACTTATCCCTGATGCCAATCGATGCTCCAAAGTAGTTACGATCGTCGCCATGTCACTTCTAACCACCGGACTGTTATACACGCGGATTGTGGCTTGCCAGTTACCAGGCAATTTGGGCATAGTCGGCGATGCAAAAAGTAGCCAGGCTATTCTGGGGCGTTCAACAAAACATACCATCGACCGATTGTTTGCCTCCAAGTGCGGAAGTCATCGCTATTTGCTATAGCATCGGTTCAGCATCGGTTCAGCATCGGTTCAGCACGGTTCTGTGTTGGAGAGCCACTTGTGTCACTCTGTTTACATGCCTCTACGTGGTACGCGTCGCCGAGCAGGAAAGCCTGACTGTGCAGCAACTGCTTATGGATCCATAACGCAACGGTTATTTGGAGACCTCCATCTGAGTATATCCTCAGCATCCGAGACTGGCGTGGTATATTCAATCAGGATATCTTCCGCCTATCGCGATATAATCAAATCAGATGAGAGGCTTCCGGGAGGTGTCCAAACTTTCACCATATTCGACCCTCCATCAAAGACAGTGAGCATGATCGTTGAGTAGCCATCTGATGGAGAGACTGGATCTGATGCTCGAGGAACCGTCGCGCGCTCCTCCTTCGAGATGTGGTTTTGAGCGTTGAGTACGCAAACAACAGCCAGAACCACAACAATGGTTCTGTGGTGTAGTTGGTTATCACTTCTGTCTAACACACAGGCGGTCCCCGGTTCGAACCCGGGCGGAATCATCGTTTTGGAGGCGGTAGGCATGTTTCTTTTGGTTGGGAAAGGTGGTGGTGAGGTTTGGGAGGCTTCAGAGAATTTTTGCAAAATTTTGGCGAACAACGGGCAAGCTTTGGCCTACTCCGACCACCCTGACACTGGAACATTGTCGAAAGGCATTTGTACTTAAGGGTAGGTTGCTATCTTGTTTGTTGTTGATTACTAGTGCTATTGCCTAGGAGTAGGGTTTTGCTTCAACGTTCAAGATTTGAGGAAGCAGACCCCGATTGAAGCATTGTACCTTTCTGCTTAACACCAAGGCTTTAAGAAGAGCTGGCTAGCTATTGATACTTGCAACAAATCGGCTTGAACAGGCTATGGGCACAAAAACAAATCACAGGCTTCAATCACCATACCACTGATATACCCATATACAGACTTGGACCTCGTCCCTCACCATGATGCTAGTTTACAACAACATCTACTAGCACGCTCTACGGCCATCCACAGATCCTGAATCTGGCCAACCGGATTCAACCCTTACAAGCTAAGGTGATGTGGTGTAGTGGTAGCATGTGTCGTTGTGGAGGTTAAATTCCAGCAACGCCGACCCGACGGCGGTTCGATTCCGCCCATTGCCAGGATCGTAATTCTTTTGTTAGTTTTGTTCTATCATTTTTGGTTGGCGAGATATCAAAAATTGCTGCAAATTTGCAAGCCTGAGGTTGGTATGGCACGTGCGTTGCTAGGGTTTGGCAAGCCGGCTTCCAACCTCCGGGGCTCCGTTCCGCTATCGCTCTTTCTATTTTGCTCTGCTCGACGATGCTCTATGCAAATGTAAACAGTAGACCGATACCAAGAGTAGCTCATTCGTCCTACAGGGCTCTGTTATGTTACACAAAAAGCTACTCAACACCTCGTCTAACATGATATCTATTAACAAGATCTCACAGATCAAACTCTCATGCAACTAGACACAGTAGACCGAAGACAGTAGGTTGTAGATCTTGTTTTGAAGAGCTCGCTTGTGATATATAAACTACCCTGTCCCGTTCGTCGCCGCCGCATCATCCAAGATGATGCCTTGTAAAAGATTGTAAAGCTCTTATACACCCCAAAGTTCCATGCTCTTTTGCCTTGATTAGTGCTATGATAAGTCAATAAAGTCACTCCCTGTCCTCCTCCGAGTCCATCTTTCTTTTCCTTTGTTTGCCTTGTTCATATTCAACGACGGCATCTTCAGATAGATCCATAGTAAGGTAACGTATGGTCAGCAAGACTTCAGAAAACGGAAAATTAACAAAGCGAGAAAAGGAGAAACTGAAAGAGCACCAGAGGAAACATAAACTTTAGGATTTGTCTTGTAACATCGGCGGCAGTGCGGCTGGAAGGCATTGCATACTGGTTTTCCGCTACTCTACAGCAGCAAGAGCAGCAGTGACCGTACAAGAATTGACCAACGTCTCTCCACCCCGACCTGCCATGAAATTGTTATGATTGCGCTAGATCATCAGCTGACGCTGTCCGTTCTGTCCGCTCCTGCTCTTGCTGTCGTCGGCTTGTTCCATTCATTCCCAAAGGGAAGGGAAGGTAGGAGTACACCTGCTCCCCCTTCCCTTCAGCATGGCTCGCTTGCACTGTAAGCCACATATCTTCGATCCATAATCATCATCTTAGCAACCTCTCCATCTCTCACTATTACAATGGATCGCCGTCCTCTTTCATCACCACGCGCTGGTGGTCGAGACAACTACCGCGTGTACGAAACCCACCAGCAAGACCTTGACAAAATTGCGTCAGACGACGCTTCTCGGCCTCACCACATCAAAGATTTTATGGAACAGCAAGGCTACATCTGACTTGACCAAGATGACCTTTTGCGCTATGTGAGAAACCGACTCAAGGAGTAAGTATCTTCTTCATTGTACAATTCTCTGTCTTTCACCATCACCCACTCACTCTTTTTCTCTCACTCTCTCAGTCTCTCTTCTCTATTCTCCTCTGCTGTAAACTCACTGTACTATAGACAAGCACGACGCCAACGACTCAAAAGCACACCATCACAGCGATCTTCACCTGCTGCAAAGAGTTACTGAACTCACTGCGTCTGCACAGAGTTCAGCAGTCTTCGACAACACGACTTCCTCCATCGATCTCTCGTTGTCAGATGCAGCAGCCTCTTCGAACATATCCTCATCGTCAAACCCAGCAGCCTCTCCGCTCATTCCGTCGTTGTCAGATGCAGCAGCTTCTTGTGCTGCTCTCTCGTTGTCAGATCCAGCAGCCTCTCCGATCACTCCCTCATCGTCAGATGCAGCAGCCACTCCTACCGCTCTTTCGCTGTCAGACGCAGCAACTTCTCGCGCCGCTCTCTCCTTGCCAGACACACCAACTTCTTCTGCCGCTGCTCGAATGACAGCCGCTTCGACTCTTGCTGCTGCTCTAGGGTCCCCAGACACGATGATCTCTTCTGCTACTGCTCAAACGCTAGCTGCTTCGACTCTTGCTTCTACAGCTTACCGACAAACCAAACTGCCATTTGCACCAGCAAACCCTTCTCCACTCGGCCCAAACTACAAGGTTCCTCCTGCTCAGGTCAAGCCAGTTTATCAGCGCATCCATCCAGTCTCCAACCTTGTAGTTGACAACAAATCTCATGGGTTTGTACGCAAATCCTCCTTTGGAGTTGCTATCGTTGGTCGTGTTGGCCGACCTAAAAAGGTATGCAATTTCTCTCTCTTTATCTGCTTCTCTCTTTCTCTCCTTTTGTCTTTTGTCTTTCTCTCTTTCTAATCTTTCTTCTTCCTCTCCCTTGTTTACAACAAATTCTAACATTGATTACATAGTGCAATCACTGCCGAAGAAAGCAAAAGTTTGCAGTGCTCAGTTTGATGGGATCTGGCCATGCAAGACTTGTATCCAACAGAACAACTCTTCTTGTTCTCAGATCGTAAGAAGTCTCTTCCAATCTCAGCTGACTGTGCACATTACTAACTATGCTATAGACAGAGCTATTTCCAAACAGCACGCCTAACTTCTTTCAGCATAAGCTGCAGCTAGACGTTGGTCTGGTACTGAACAAGATCTCAAGTACTACTCGTGGTTTCCAAAGCCTCAAGCATGTTACCATCACAGCACGTCACTCTACCAACCCATCAAACTTTGTCAACCACGTCGATTTGTGTCGTACTGCAGCACATTTGTGTCTTGATTTCCATGTTGATCCTACTAATATCCGCTTCAGTGGAGTTGAAGGATTCAATATGCCATCAGCACATATTCCAATACTTGAGGATCAAGAAGAAGTAGCCATGCTTCAGCGCCAAAAAGCTGATGGTACTTGTCGGAAGCACCATAACAGCAAAGGAGCTGTTATGTTCACAAATCTCCTTGATTCACTCCTCGACACACCAGGAGGAAATATGATTATCTCTCCTGGTGACGATACTCTCACTGGTCATTGGGAAAAATTTACAAACTGGGTCGTTAGTATGCCTGATCCTGAGGACTGGTTTGCTTTTCTATGGGATATTACTATTGGAGGCTCTCCACCAGAGAATGTCAAAATATGTGCTTGTTACAGTCCCAACCCTACGAGATTCTAGGGCTTTTGGAGATTTCGTCAGATCAATGACTATTCTCATCTTGGCAATCACAATGAAAAGCTCGAGGCTCTTGAGAGGATTGCAGGTACACGTCAGAATGGCAAGGATGGTCTTGTTAGGAGTAAAGCAGACAAATAGAGAGGAAGGAATGCTTATATTCAAGACATCGAGGATGATGACTACGAGAACTTCGATGGAGACGAGCAAGAGGACGATGAGTGATTTTGCTAACTGGCTGAACATCCTTTGATCAGAACTTGAAGACTTGGAGTCTTAATATCTCTTTTCTTTATGCATATATATATACTTACAGTATTTGACAATTTGAGAAGCTCATCACACCAAATAATCAAAGACTAGCAGTCAGTCCAGAATGGCCCTCACTTCTTTCTTCTATCCAAGCTTTTCTCACCATGTTCCTTCCTCCTTCCCACTTTCCCATCTCTCCTTCCTTCTGATCTTCACTTTCACATGCTTCCTATCGCCACTTTTGTCTGCTACAAGCTCTACTTTCTCTCTTTTCTTCTTTCACCTCTCTTTTCTTTTCTTCACCAAGATCCCTCTCACCCGATTGTCTGTCTGTCATCAGTCTCTACTCTCAATCGAGCGACAAACGCTAGCGACTCTGACTAGCCACAACACACTCAAGCTAATAAATTCCACTCACGAGTAACAATGTCTGCTCGCCGCACTACTGCCGATGGCGCAATACAGAACCTCCGGAGTATGTTCTGCCTACTCTCCTCTTCTCTTCTTCTTTCTTGTTTCTTTGTTTTCTGCTTACTAACTACCTATTGCTATAAATCGCATCTTTCTTCATCTCGTACAGTCTACACCTCTACCCAACACCAATGACTAGACCGAAGTTCTCCGCTACGCAACTGCACGTGTCAACCAGTTCCTCTAAGATGACCGCTAGGTCTATCGCTTTGGTCAATGCCTGGTCTTCCGAGATCATATAGTCAAAAGAATCGCTTATTGTCTTGCCAACAGACTCATTACATTCTTCCTCGTAATGCCTAGCTTGGTGTATGTCCCTATCCTTTTGCTTGATAACTTCTGTTTATTCTAATAAGGTATATTTAGACTCCTTTTGTGGAGGAAATGAGGTCTTCATGTCTTTTGCTATGATGCACCAAAAACTTTCGACTTGTGATGTTCTGCTTCTTTAGCATGTTCTACCTCTCCGACCTGTTCTGATTCTCTGAGCTGTTCTACTTCTCTAGCCTCTTCTTCAAGTATACCATTTTGCAAGTTACTTGCCACTTCTGCTACAAGCTCCACTTTCTTCCCTTTTCTCCTCTTCATCGAGACCCCTCTCACTCACTTGCCCGCTTGTCACCAATCATCACTCTCAAACAAGCCACAACCACAATCAGCTCTTCTGACATGGCGTTTTTTGTGATTGCTATGGCTGAAGTGGTCAGGTTTTTGTATTGGATGAACTCAATAGTAAGGCGTGATCCAATCAACTTCTTGTGAAAGAAACGAGATTCTTTAGCACAAAATTGGGAGTCGAACAATACAACAACGCATATTCGTGTGCGGCTTGTGAAAAATCATCGTAGGGCTCGAGGTATCCAACGCCTCATAGTGATTAATGCTGGGTGTCTATTAAAATGCCCTGCTTTTGCCTCTGACGGTGATTGCACCGCTGTTAACTTCCAGTCTCCAACCATCTTGCTCGAGACCTTTCCTGACTGCTGGACCGAGGACACCCTTGCCACCAGCACTATGTCTGCCAACACCCGTTATGATGCGGAACCCGCTGGCACGCTCAGTAGCGCCTACTCGACCATTCACCTTGTTCTCGCCTAGTCCGTTCCACCAAGCACTCGTTCTCTGTCGAGCTATGCGTACAGCATTCTCCACAGTCACACCGTGCAAGTCAATCTCGAAAGCCGAAGACTGGGCGGCGACGATAGCGTTTGCCTCAGCAGCTTGTGATTGATGCAGCGCAGCACCGTGGTCGCGACCGACCTGCGAATAATATCCGGCAGCGCCGCCCATAAGGCGATCGGATCGCGACTTGCGATAAGCTGCGCGCGCCTGTTCCATTGCAGCTTGCCTTGCCGCCCTGAGCTTTGTTGTTGAGGCAGAGGCAGATCCGAAATCTACGGTTGACGTGTCTGTGTCGAAACCGCTTTGGTTGGAGAAGTCGTCGCCGTCAGAAATGCGCACGGGTGCATATTGTGGTATGATGACTCGGCTACCGGTTTCATGAGTGAGCGGCTTTGTTGTCAGGGCTTTGGCCAATTCGTGGGCTGCTGTAATGGATGGCTGTGTCAGTTTGATAAGGGCCACCAGATAGGTGGGAGCAAGTCCAGGATATTCCTGACCCAGAGAAGCAGCTTCCACTTGGACTTCGGGTTCTTCAGATCGAGTGTCCTCAGGCAAAAAAGTCTTGAGGATAGCCGAGATGGTTCGTGAGACGGAACGGTTTTCTTGGTTGTATAAAGATAGCACGACCTGAGAAGGAATGTTTGCGCGATCCGATATGAAATCAACATCACTTTTGGCAGTCTGCCACTGGTTGGTCGATGGTCGCGATTCGGTGGGTAGCGAAGAAGACCGCGTGGCATCGATGACTTTGATGTTCTTGCCGCGTTTCTTTCCTTTTCGACCTCTTTTGACTACGTTTTCTTCACTGAAGGCGTCGATGCCCTTAGCCGAGACCTTGTCCTTTCCATCAATAGTGCCGCCTTCCTCGAAATAAACTTGGTTCAATAGATCATCGAATGCGGGCTTCCATTTTGATTCGTGATGGGCGAGCGTGTGCGAAATTGTGTACTCGGAGAGCGAAGGAAATATGTCCTTGAGAATAGAAACCTTGGTATCTTGGTCGCAAGCCTCGAAGTCGTATTCAGCACGATCCGGAGAGCCTTCAGAGTCCAGATCGACGCTTGACAGGCCGTTAGACAGGCTAGTCACATCGGTTTCTCGTGACACGGAAGCAGATTCTGGCACCGAGGCTGGATGTCCTGGGCTGTAGTCTTCACGTTGGGCGCCGCTTCCAGAAGCATCGAAGCCAGTAGCCTCTTCTTCGATAGCGGTAGCTTTGAGGGCGTCCAGTGTAGCCCTGAGCTCGGTAGCGGCATCTGAGTTGGTCAAGTCATAGTCGGAGACAATGGCAGAGAAAAGAGCGGAATCAATTGGCGGACAGTATTCTGNCCTAGTGGGCGTCAGCGGACTCGTCGTCGGCGGGGTTTGGCGGCTGACCTCGAGCTGGTGGAAAAGATCACCCATGTTCTAGCTTGCGATAAAGAGAACAAAATTCAAGGTCTATAACAAATCGCATAATCACAATAGGTAGGAGAGTGAAATCAGAAGGAGAAAGAAGAACAAATCAGACAGTGAACGTGTCGCGTGTGTTGGCTGTCTATGACCGCGCGATCAGACTTTCAAGATTGGCGCCCGAGCTTTGATAGAGACCGAGACCGTTTTGCGTGACGACATGGCTGCTTGGCCGGGGTTAAGGGAGCAGAGGCAGCAAGACAAGCAACAGGATGGAAGAACGATTTGCAGAGATGGATCAGACAAGAAAGAGTGAAACAACGTGACCTGGTAGCATTTACGCAGCAGGACGAAATTAGGGCGTGCGACTTCTGTCGGTGCGGTGATTGGAGCGTGACGAAAAGGCATGAGAAAGGGTGTCTCGGAGTAAAGAGGCAGAGGCGCTTTGATCGCTTCGGCACGTCTATCGACGGGGCTGATACGCTCGTTGTCTTCTGGCACTACCCTGGCCAGTCTTCTGTCACCCGTAACGGTAACTCTGAAGATAGCTGCTATACCATAGCTCGTTGTCTTCTTGTCAAGTGAAAGCATCTGTTTGTGACAGGCACCGGCTTTATCCCGCGCAGGCTTGCTCTTTCCGTTCGCTTATGGAGCTGTGAAAGAAAGCTCCATGGATGAGCCAGAGCCACCATTCGAACATTCATCAAGTGCAACCGCCTCAAGGTCAGCCAACCCAACACCCTCGCGTCCACCACTCTCTCACTTCCATCAACCCAACTTCACCTTTGCTTGTAACATCTCACAAATACCATCCATGACACGAGACCTTTGGTCGACCTGCCGCTCATGCCACCCAGAGTAACTCGCTCTTCAGCGAGACTTGCCGCTCCGGCCCACCCTACTACCGACTCTACTGCTGCTACACCATCTACCAATTCTTCCCTACCTCAGCAGTCATCCACTACCGCCACCTCGTCTTCTTCCCGCAAACGCAAACAGTCCCAGGAAGATCCTCCTCCGCCTGCCTCTCCGGATACCACCCAACCCCGCAGATCCAAGAGAGCTCGTCTTTCCAACCCTACCTCTGGCCAGTCCCAACCATCCAAGCGCTCCAAGAACATGTCTTCTTCCAGCCATGACGACGACCAAGATCTCTCCCGTCCATCCGTGAACAGATCCAAACACTCTTCCACTTCACCAGACGACCACGCCTCTACCACCAAACGTAGGTCGTCCCGTAGAAAGAGCAGCCAAGGTCCGCCATACCTTCCATCAAACTTTTCCTATGCCCCTGCTAACCCAGCCTCAGCTCCCACATCTGCTCAACCCTCGTCCTCGCGCAAATCTTCCAAAAGTCTTCACACAAGAAGGTCCCCGACGCCTCGTCCAGTCGCCCCAATCCCGATCCACCACGGATGCCCGTTGATTACGACGATGACGACGACGATCCGGAAGACAACGACGACGACGATGAGCTAGGAGATGAAGATGACGATGAAGATGCTGCTGCCGCTGCTGCTGCTCTCGGATATTCTGGCGGCGAACCGGGCGATGACCCCTTNTCCGGTGCTTTCCTCAACCGCTCAGGCATGCCCGCCGGCCTGTCGAGTACCCTTCGCGCTCTTAGTGGTATGATGTCGGGTATGACGACCCGCTTGCGAGGCATTCTGGAGAATCTACGTGCGAAGGATGACCCTTCGGTACAAATGATTGCTCTTACCGAGCTCTCGGAGATCTTGCTCGTCTCAAACGAAGACAACCTTGCTGGACACTTCTCTCCCGATCAGTTCGTCAAAGAGTTGGTGGATCTCATGCAGCCCAATGATTTCACTGGTGAAGAGAACCCTGAGATGATGCTGTTGGCTTGCAGATGTATCGCAAATTTGATGGAGGCTCTGCCTCAAGCTACTGCGAGCGTAGTATATGGCGGTGCTGTGCCTATTCTGTGCCAGAAGCTCCTCGAAATCCACTACATTGACCTCGCCGAGCAAGCACTCAGTACCCTCGAGAAGATATCGATCGAGTTTCCCGCCTCCATCGTTCGTGAAGGTGGTCTTACTGCCTGCCTGACCTACCTCGATTTCTTCGCCACCAGCACCCAGCGAAGCGCTGTTACCACCGCCGCGAATTGCTGCAGAAACCTGTCTGATGACTCGTTCCCTACCGTACGCGATGTCATGCCTATTCTTCTCAACGTCCTGTCGAGTAGCGATCAACGGGTCGTGGAACAAGGCTCGCTCTGTGTTTCTAGGATCGTAGAGAGTTTCAGATACCAAGAGTCTAAGCTTGAAGAGCTGGTCAGTCCTGAACTGCTCAAGGCTGTACTCAGACTGCTTCTACCTGGTACAACCACCATGATCGGACCCAGCATTCACACTCAGTTTTTGCGCGTTTTGTCCATCACCGCAAGGGCAAGCCCGCGCTTGGCGGTGGAGTTGCTACGAATGGATGTTGTCGACACTCTCTATCAAATCCTTACTGGAGTTTCTCCCCCTTCAAACAATGACGATGTTGCCTTGAAGATTGATAAGAACATCATTATGCAAGCTCTCATTCGTACGCCACGCGACCAGATCTTTGAGACTCTGAATGTCGTCTGCGAGATTCTCCCTAGTGTTTCGCCTGATAACCTCATGTTCATCAACGATCTCACTGATGCTGGTAACACTGGTCCAGGTAGTGTCTCAATGGGCACTCGTGCTCGCAGCTCGCCGAATGATAAGCGCTTGGAGCTTCTACGAGAATGTCAGCCCGAGGTTCGCCGCTTTGCAGTTATCCTCTTCCCAACTTTGATGCACGCATACACGAGTACCGTCAATCTCAGCGTCAGGCAGAAAGTGCTTACTGCACAGCTCAAGATGCTTTCCAACTTTGACACCACTGTGCTCGAGGATGCCCTCTCGGGCGTAGCTTACGCTTCACACCTCGCATCAATCCTAACACAGCAAGAGAACCCGATGCTCGTCACCTTTGCCCTACAAGTTGCCGAACTTCTTCTCAAGCGACTTGAGTCGACTTACAGACCTCAATTCTATCGTGAAGGTGTCATGGCCGAGATCAGCAAGCTTGCACAGCGAGAGATGACCTCCGTCAACTCAAACGAGCCCAACACTACTTCAGCACCGCCTGTTGATGCACCTTCTTTCTCTGCAGAGCTCCCTGTAAGATCGGAACATGGTGAAGACGATGACCCTAGTGAGCCTGATTATCCTGACGAGGGGTCTGCTGGAGAGCATGACGACGACAATGATGACCACGATGATGATGATGACGACGATTCGGGATCAGAATCTGGAGCACAGAACCTGCGTACACCCGTTACTGCCAGCGTCCAAGATATCATCACAACCAGAGCCCGCCAGTTCGTTGAGGCATATCAGAATGATGGTGGGCTTGGTGAGGCTTCAAGGGCACTCTCGGAGCTTAAAAACCTTGCTGAAGATCTTCGCAAGTGTTACAGCTCGAACAACCTGTCTGATGGGCCCAAATTATTCCAACGTCTCGCCAAGCATTTCGATGGTGACACTCCCGAGACCATCACGAGCTACGAGTTACTCACCTCTGATATTGTCGCAACTCTACTCGAGATCTTCAAGTCCTCAGACAGTCAGACAGGCCGTGCTGCGAGATCCGCCTTCCTGGACGCATTCATGTCACGAAGAGGCCAAATAAAAGGTACAACTGGCAACACAACTTCCCCAGCAACTGCATTCAGTGCCTTGATCCACAAGCTACAAGATTTGCTTAGCCGAACAGAGCACTTTGAGGTCATTACGGTCCACCAGAACGCTTCTGACAGCAGCAGAAGTGGTGCAGCTTCGATGCTTGCCAAGCAACTGCGTATCAAGCTATCGGCCGATGATGAATCTGGCATTCCACGTCCTTACAGAAACATCATGGTCTCAATCCATGCCATCGCAACATTTAGAGCTCTTGATGATTACCTGCGTCCACGTATCAGCCTTGCAGAAAGAGCTGTACGCAGTCGTGAAGCGCTGACTAACAGCCTCGCCGAAGCAGCTGCTCGCAAAGACGGAAATGCTACAGAAGGAGCTTCAACTCCTGCAAGCAAACGCGCTCATACAAGATCGTCTCAACCCGACAGCACTCCTAAGAACAGCGGTGACGCTAACAACCGCTTGCGTAGATCTTCGCGCAAAGTTACACANAAAGATTCTAATGTGGCTGAGGACGATCAACATCAGCTAGAGTGTGCTGACGAAGCCGCTCTTTCAGATGAAGATGAAGATGGCGGAGAGGACCTTGACGCCATCGTTAACGACTTTGACGACGAAGACCAGGACATGGAAGATGCGGACCAGGACACTTCGGCAGTCAATCTGGAGGTCGCTAACAGCGGAAAAGTAACTGCTCACAAGGAGGATGGTACCCGTATCAGTACCCCACTACAAGGCTCACAGCAGTCTGCAACTTCTCGTACCTCTGCTTCTGCAAGGCTTGCTGCGGCGAGAGAAGTTCTCTCTACACCTACTTCACAGAGACCTGCCAATGCTCCTGCAATCCAACCTGTTTCTCAAGACTGGCATATTGAGTTCAGTGTCGACGGGCAGCCATTGTCCAACGACACCACAATCTACCGTGCTGTTCACTTCAACCAGACCCACCCCGACGAGGTATCGAGCCGTAATATTTGGTCAACACTACACAAGATATCTTTCAGACGTGCTCCTGGCCCCCCTCCTGCAGAGCCTAGCACGCTCCATTCGTCATCAGACCCTTCGACAGCGTCCACCTCTGAACTCCCACCTTCGCTCAGTCAGCATCCTGCCACCGCCGCCATTCTTCGTTTGATGAGCACCCTGCACGACATGAACGCCAATCTGGAAGACATTGTTGCTGAAGAGCAAAGCAATGGCACGCAGATGAGCTCGGAGCCTCTGGCTCAATTCGTCAATACCAAGTTGACCGCCAAACTTAACCGTCAGCTTGAAGAGCCTCTGATTGTCGCTAGCAACTGCCTTCCTACCTGGAGTGAGGACCTCGCTCGCCTGTATCCATTCTTGTTCCCATTCGAGACCAGACACTTCTTCCTCCAGTCGACCTCGTTTGGCTACTCGAGATCCATGACTAGATGGCAGAATGCCCAATCAGAAAATGAATCCAGACGTCATCGCGATGAACGACCTTTCCTGGGTCGTCTACAGAGGCAAAAGGTTCGCATCTCTCGCAGTAGAATTCTTGAATCTGCCATCAAGGTTATGGAGCTTTACGGATCATCTCCAAGCATTCTTGAGGTTGAATACTTCGAAGAGGTCGGTACCGGGCTTGGCCCAACTCTTGAATTCTATTCGACGGTGTCCAAAGAGTTCTCGAAGAAGAAGATCAAGCTCTGGCGTGAGAACGAGTCAATCGCTGGTGACGATTATGCCTTTGGTATGCGCGGCTTGTTCCCAGCTCCAATGAGTGAGGCACAGTCGAACGACGAACACGGCAAGAAGGTGCTGCACTTGTTCAAGATGTTGGGCAAATTCGTTGCACGCTCGATGCTGGACTCGCGCATCATTGATGTTTCTTTCAATCCTACTTTCTTCCGCATAAGCGCGGGCAACTCCACAATCAAGCCATCCCTTGGAGCCGTTGCTTCGGTGGACAAGGATCTTGCCAATTCCTTGAAGCCTCTTGTACGCTGTGCAAGAGCAAAGCAGGACATCCAGGAAGATGAGACGATGACTGCGGAGCAAAAGACTCAAGCTATCAAGGACATCAAGATCAAGGATGCCTCCATTGAAGACCTTGGCCTTGACTTTACGCTGCCTGGCTACCCTACCATTGAACTCCAACCCAATGGTTCTGAGATTGATGTGACCATTGATAACGTTGAGATGTATGTCGAGAAGGTCATCGACTTCACCCTTGGCCAAGGAGTGCAGAAGCAGGTCGATGCTTTCTGTGCTGGGTTCTCTCAGGTGTTCCCGTACTCGGCCCTCAAGGCATTTACACCTGATGAGCTGGTTATGCTCTTTGGCCGTGCTGAGGAGGACTGGTCGCTTGAGACACTTATGGATTCGATCAAGGCTGACCATGGCTTCAATCTCGACAGCGCAAGCGTCAAGAACCTTCTGCAAACAATGTCAGAGTTCACGATGCCTGAGAGACGCGACTTCCTGCAATTCGTTACTGGCAGTCCCAAGCTCCCCATTGGAGGTAAGTTTCGAGTGAATCTATGTAGACTATTGACGGTGCTAACTAAAAAAACAGGATTCAAATCATTGACTCCAATGTTCACGGTGGTGTGCAAGCCCAACGAGCCTCCACTAATGCCCGACGACTACCTGCCGAGTGTCATGACATGCGTCAACTATCTGAAGATGCCCAACTACAGCTCCCAAGAAGTGCTGCGGGCCAAGTTGAGTGTTGCAATCAAGGAGGGACAAGGGGCTTTCCACCTGTCATAATGGACAGAGATGGTGTTCACAAGCAAAGCTAGGAGTTTCCGATTGGTGTTTTGAGATGGGATAAATTATTATCATGGAGTTTTGGAGTGACTTTGGCCGCGATGGGATGGAGAGGGAGGATATTTATCACATGGTTTGCCATCTGGTGGCTCTGCATAGCATCGGCGTCAACAAACAACTCAATCGAACTCCCAATTACGTATACATATTATGAGAAAAGTCCTAACTACACAATCGGTCACTCAGAGATGTAACACATGCGAAGCATGGTGATAGCGATTAATGAGGAAACCCTGACCCTCTACCTATGACGTCGAAGCTCGCGACAATCATCATCTGTAAACGCGACAACCAGCATCCATCTCTCTTGCATCAACAACTCTCCGCAAGCAATGGCACCAATACGACGGTACCTACGTATCACACGCTACTCGGTGCTCGAAGTGCGCATCTATCTCGACAACCCCGCCCTCGCCAACTCGTGGCTCCTCAATTCACGCGATCCTGCACTACCACGAGTCATTGAAGCCGTACGACCACTCGTGCTACCCAAACTGCGCGAAGAGAACGAGAATGCAAAGAAGAAAGGCGGAAAGAAGAAGAAGGGTGTGAGGGACGTGGTTGCGCAAGGTATACACTTCTGAAGCTTCTGTCACTCTGCATAGAGGTTCAAGGACTGATGCTTGTGGTACNNAGATGACTTTGAAGTCTCAATCTTCTTGACCGAGACATCGACCTCTCACGCCATGCTCACAAAGCAAAAGACGTTTACACAAAAACCTCGCCTCGAAAGCAATACCTCGAAATTGACGAATTATTTCGGAAGCAATACTGAGAATGCTATTCATGTTCACGATGATGAAGAAGCTCCTGCTGTTTTGCTTGAAGAAGATGCCGACGAGATCAAATTGGGAGATGTTCCCGAAGTCACAGCTGGCAACNNACGAACAAACGCTCTCGCAACGATGACGATGACGAACATATCTTTGTGCAAAGCGAAGAAGATGAGGAAGAGGAAGTACCACAGCNNCGAGAAAGAAGAAGAGCAAAGTCAAGGATACTGCACAAGAAGAGGATGATAAAAGAAAATGGGCATCAAGACTGCGTATGAAGGATTCAGTATCTATGGCCGCATTTTGTGTTTGATTGTCAAGCGCAAAGGAGTCAAGAAGAACACTTCGGGGAATACTGCTGGAAGTGCGATGCTTGAGAATTGGGTTTCAACGCAAGCAGACAATGAAGGTGTGCTTGATGATGCTGAGGATGGATGAAACAAAAGTCAATCATTGCTTTTGAGGAAAGAGCAAAGAGAAGCTATATACACAGTCCGAACGGACTATCTGCTCATGCAGCCTTCTTAGCCGAAAGCGCGGCGGAAGTACTGGAAGGTTGAGAGTTGATGTCCGACACCACGATACCGAGGATCCAGCAGTTTATGCCGAAGAAGAGCATACTGGCTACCCAGAGCCCCGGCACGAAAGTCGACTTGCCGAGGAACTCGAGCTCGTATCCTTGCTGCAGCCACAAAGCCTNGCATCATTACCATCCGTTAGCCAAGGAAACACGTATGGGAGAGAAGACTACTCTTACCTGACCAATGACCCAGAGGGCAAGAGCAGAGTAGCCAAGCTTAGGCTGACGAAGCAATGACGAATTGGGAAGGTAGAATGGGAGGAACACCATGTACCACAAAAAGTNACTACGATACCCATCAGATTAGCCAAAGATGCTCAAAAAGAGGACTATATCACGAAAGCTCACCTGACTTGTGCAGACCTTGTTGAATGTGACAAAAGCGAACGTCTGAGCCAACATCGTACTTGCCAGATCCTTCTTTGCCAGAAGCAGAGGAATGGCAATTACAGAGAGGAAGAGTTGAGGAAAGAAAGCCAGAGATTCAACGCCTAGTCCTGAAGATGAGCCTAGAGCAGACTTCATGTGAAGCAGAGTGTTGTAGACTGAGAAGTTGTGGCGGTGGTCGATGCGAGTGAGGTGGTAGGTATAGCTGTGTCTGATAAACTCAATGCCATATCTGCAAAGATGAATTATTAGCAATCAAAGCAATACACCTCCTGTACTTCTCGAAGACAGAAACAAAACTTACAGTCTGAACATGAGTATATTCAACCCCATGAACGTGACAAAGCTGAACAGAGCCAACTGCACCCTCCTACGATTGACAATTCCACCAANAAGCCCACCTCTTCCATCCCACGAACCAGCTTGTCGTCTATCCAACCACCAAAACAGACTAACCGCGTAAATAAACGGATAAATCTTGAAATGCACCCCTAGCCCAAGCAAACAACCTGCCAACATGGTTCTTCCAACACTAGCAGCCCATAAGATGCCAACCACAATAACAGCAAGCAACCCTTCTGAACTTCCTCTGGTGCTGATATTCGCAACCATAGGGTTTAACAGCCAGATACTTGCAAACCCCATTGCCCTTGCTTTACTCATCTTCTGTCTCAGCAGCAAGAAAATCAAATACCCGGTTACGATGTCCCCGATTGCGAAGACTGCTTTTCCGAAACAGAACCAGCGGCCTCCCCATGCTGTGGGATAGAGCAGCCAGGCTAAGAGAGGGGTATACCGATACGTGTCGCGAAGATAAGGAGATTGGTTGTGATACACATAGCGAGATGCATCGGTGAATACCAAGTAATCGATGTCCGTGTATTTTAGAGGTGAGTTTGCGTCTTGGTATTCGCCCCAGAGGAGGAGAGCTGCGCGGAGCAACAGGGAGATGCCCAGAATTAGGCGTGTGTTGGAGAAGAGGTTGGTTATTGTGCTTGATTCTTTGACTTCGGGTCCTCCAGGCTTCCCAGAAGTTGTTTTTGACATATTCCTCAGGACTTCTAGGATTAAAGATCCTTCGATGGTATGTTTGTTCATATGTTTTGTTGCAACTACACGGATAAGAGAGGCTGAGGTGGAACTTTTGGCGATCCAAAGTCTTGGCATTATGGACCATCACTTCAAAAAGGCATTAGAAGTCAAGATTATTTTGCACCATTGGTGATCAGATGAGGCTACTTGTCAAATATGTTCAGGGTATTACGGAAAATACATTGCTGATCTGGATAAGTTGAATGTGCAATTTATGATATTGTGAAATCTTGAACCTCCATAAGAATCTTCATTACTTCACAGCTAGCTGCTTCATAAACTAAGTAGCAAGACCGATGTTGTGATTGGCCATGGCGGCTTCCATGTTCCTCTCCATGCTAAAGGCGGAGCTAGTGGGAGAAATAAGCGGTGAAGGTGGTGTTTCCGAGACCGACTTGAACGTATTCAGAATTCGGAGAGTACCACTACCAACAGATCTTTGTGATTGGCCGCTCCAGGCACGCTGGAGTTTGGGTCTAGCCCACTCAGACCAGGACTTCTTCATCTCGATGGGGCCCTCGACTTTGGTCTGCTCGGCCATCTTCAGACCAGCTTCGCCCTTTTTCCAGTTGACGGGACAACCCTCTCCATATTCATCCTTGAAAGCGAGGGCGTCGATGATACGTAGAGTCTCATCAACACTACGTCCGACATCTGCATCACTAATGGTGATGTTTCTGACATTTCCCTTGGGGTCGATGATGAAGAGAGCGCGTTCAGCGACACCTTCATCCTCGAGCAGAACGCCATAGTCGCGACTGATCTTGTGGTTGCTGTCGCTCATGAGAGGGACATGAACACCACCAAGACCCCCTTCCATCTCGTTGGTATGGTTCCAGGCACGAAGACATAGCTCAGTATCGGTCGAAGCGAAGACAACAGCGCAAGAGCGAGAATAAAGGAACTCCTCAAGACGTTCGCTGAAGGCGCGAATCTCGGTTGGACAGACAAACGACCAGGCTTTGGGGAAGAAAATGAGGGCGACCCAGTGGTTGGCACTCGTGTAAGCACTCAGACTGATTTCTACAGTGTTGGTCAGTCTCTGATAGTGTTATGGATAGATCAATGCGGTCTTACCTTTGAGCCTGCCATCCATGACCGCCGTAGCGGTAAAGTCAGGAGCCGGCTTGCCGACAGAGGCTCTAATCATGGTGGTTATTGTTGAAAGATCGTTAGCAGACAGTGACTGAACAGAGGTTGAATGGGCGTTAGGATGTGAGCATCGACTGTCTTTGAAGCCTACTTGTATTTGCGACTAGATACGGCCACGCAACCCAGCTACCGAGAGCAGAAATAAAGTCTCATGGTTTCCGCTTGCGGACTTTCATAGGGCTGCTGCATGATCTGGATTCTGGGATCGAGGGGTGTAAGAATGCCTTTGTTCCGGCTGCACATTCCTCGTCCCCAACAACCATGTGGCTGTTCTTCCGATGAACTGAGCCGATCAAGATTATAGCAGTAACAAGAACCTACGGGTGATGGTTAGAAACCAGTATAGTTACGAGTATTCCTCAGTTGATCTGGTCCTAGACGATTTGACCGTGTTCTCAACGATCAAGCATCCTGGTCGACCAGCGCTTGTTCTCTCAGCTGAATTGAGGATGTACAAGACCTACGAGCATATCAGACTCTGATGAAGGGCCCCGATCTAGGTGCGGGACGGATGATGAGTTGCGATGACTCAGTTCGGGATGGGATGAAGATGAAAGAGAAGACACGGGCCGAAGATTGGTTTGGAATCAGATGCGGAACGAGGATCGGAACGCTTTCGTGCCAAGACCGAGTCTCTCGCAGCAGTGACATAACCAAAAGCTCGCCGAAAGAAGCAGTTACAAAGAAATCCAAGAAGCAAAACAACGCACAGCAAATGGGCCAGAAGCGACCAAGATCAGACACAATGGAGGCCACCGAAGAGAAGCAATCGCCTTTCCTGCCCATGTTCGAGACCTTCCGTGCCGAATTGGACGAACATCACGACCGCCGAGAACGCACCATTAAAGCATCGCGAGATATAACCGCTGCATCAAAGAAGATGTCCGTCCCTTGATACAACAAAAAGTCATTGCCACTGTTTTGGCTGACAAGAATACCTTTGCAGTATCTTCACTCTCCAAAGGTGCGACAAGACCTTCTACACGACATCCCCGACAAAGAGCTGATGGCATTGTGCTTAGGNATTCGCAAACTCGCCCAACCGCTGCCTGCACATGTTAACAAGAACAATGCGCAATACTACGACATCATCAAGGATCGCTACAACACAGTCTCCGCCGACCTTCAAGGATTGAATGCTTGGAGATATGCTCGCAATATTACTGGTGGCAACCAAGAGTACATGGAGGCTGCTATCTTCCAGCACTATCTGACAACTGGAACACTGCTCACATATGAAGAGTCGGTAGAGCAATTGCGCACTTTGGGTGGCGAGGGTGGTCCGGTACAACTCACAGTCGAGGATTATCTGCTCGGTGTATTCGATATGACGGGTGAGCTGATGCGTTTCTCCATCACCACCATGGCTACCGATGGCAAGCTGCCTTCAGTCGAATCGAATGACGACACTGCATCGGCGGATAAGATGGATGTGGACACACAACCTGGCACCCGCAGGGACGTTCTCACAGATCTCCGTGCGCTGCGTTCAGAGCTGGAAGGCTTGAATGTTGGCTTCGGAAGCTCGTTCGCCCGTGATGTGGACAAGAAGATGGATGTCATGCAGACGAGCGTCGAAAAGGTGGAAAAGGTTCTGTACGGCCTCGTCATTCGAGGCAGGGAAAGACCGAAGGGTTGGATGCCCGACCTCGATTCTGGCCCACGCAGAGACGTCGAAGTCGATGCTTAAGCACACGAAGTTGTGGGAAACGAATCCAATGTACCACTAAATCATGACAGTGGATTTCTTAGCTTCAATAGCTATGTACGAATAAACTACGACATGGATCTCATTCGTGCGACTTTTTACAGCTTGGTGCCCAAGTTGACGTGGATGGCCTTCTTATTGGTGTAGGCTTCGAGACCAGCCTCACCCAACTCTCTGCCAATACCACTCTGCTTGACACCTCCGAAGGGAACACGGTAATCCGAGTCATTGCTCGAGTTGATCCAGACCATACCAGCCTCAATGTTTCTCGCCACACGGTGTGCCTTTGTGATATCTTGAGTAAAGACAGCAGAGCCCAGACCATAGGTGGTGTTGTTGGCTCTATCGACTGCTTCTTGCTCATCCTTGAACGACGAAATGACAACAAAAGGACCAAAGACCTCTTCCTTGAAGACCCTCATGTCATCNNCCTTGACATCGACGAAGATAGTGGGCTTAACGAAGAAGCCTTTGCCGTCTTGCTTGAATGGCTCACCACCTGAGATGAGCTTGGCTCCCTCAGACTTGCCGGCCTCGACGTAGGACAAGACGCGCTCGTACTGTGCCTTTGTGACCTGAGGACCCTGAAAAGTGGTCTCTGCGAATGGATCACCGACAACACTGGTCTCCTTGCAGTGCTCCTTGAACGCCGAGATGAATTTGTCGTAGACTCCTTCTTGCACAAGAATACGCGAAGTAGCTGTGCAGATCTGGCCTTGGTTTGACATAATGCCGATGTGTGCCCACTTGACTGCCTGATCAAGATCTGCATCGTCGAATACCAGGAGAGGCGACTTGCCGCCAGTCTCGAGTGTGATGTTCTTGAGGTTCACGGCAGCCATCTTCATGATCTCGCGACCTGTTGCGGTTGAGCCGGTGAAAGCGACTTTGTCTACATCCATGTGTTGCACAAGAGCAGAACCAGCTTCACGACCGTAGCCGTTCACGATGTTGACGACACCTGGTGGGAAACCAGCCTCCTTGATCAAATTGGCGAGGTAGAGAATAGCGAGGGGAGTTTGTTCAGCGGGCTTCAGGACGATGGTGTTTCCAGCAGCGAGAGCGGGACCGAGCTTCCATGCTGCCATAGCGAGAGGGTAGTTCCAAGGGATAATCTGGGCGCAGACACCGATGGGTTCGCGGATTGTGTAGGCCAACTTGGCCGGTGTGGTATCAATGACTTGTCCGTGGATCTTGTCTGCATATCCGGCGTAGTACTTGAGTGTGCCAATGACCTCGCCCAGGTCCTCGTTCAATGCGACTGAGTATGGCTTGCNCTATATCCATCTTGTCAGCTTCCACCTTCTGAATCATTGTTGAGATTGTGGTTTACCATTGTCCCATGTCTCGATTGTTGCAAGAACCTCCTTGTGTTGTTCAATCAAGTTTGCTAACTTGATCATGAGCTCTCCTCTGTCTGTGCTGGCGATTTCTCTCCATTCTCCTTTGAAAGCCTTCCTTGCTGCAGCGACGGCCTTGTTGACATCCTCGGCTTCGGCGGCTTCGACGGAGCAAATCTCGCTCTCGTCACTATAGATACCTTGTCAGTCCTTGTCACTGTCCCGAAAGCTTGTGGTTGGGAAAAGTGGCTAGGATTTGGAAGAGACAAAACAACCCAGCTTGTGAACTCAAGTCTGAAGCCAATAAAGATTCGCTCGCCAGAGAGGGCATCTTCTCTCTCGTCAAAATCTGGCATGCGAGCTGTACCATGCGTCATAAAGATTCAAAAAGCAGGCTTACCTAGGGTTTATGCTAGAAATCTTGTTGCCCTTCGAGGACTTGACCCATTCATTGTTGATGAACAGACCAGTAGGTTGCGTGTACTTGACACCATTAGGCGCCGTAAGCTCAACCGAAAGACCAGACATGTTGCGAGAAACAATCGTAAATAGCTTCGAAGGAGCAGGGTATCTTGGAAATCGAAAAGAAAGAGGAACAGAAGAACGGAGGAGAGAGCGGTACATGGAGCACAAGGAAGAGGGGAAGTGCCCTCGTAGATATATGCTTACACCTACGTAAGATAAATCAGCTACCGGCCAACCCTCGATCTAGTACGGATGTTCTTGGGCAACGATAAGGCACGGCGTGTTCCTCGAGAGCTACAAAACGCGGCTGCCCCACCAAAGGATACTCCACGCTTGGAGGGGTCTTCTGTATGCGCTAGCGCCTAAAAGAGGAGTTCCAGGCGACCACTGTTGGCAACAGAAGTAGGGCTTGTAGACATAGCATCTTTCCGTTGTCCTTTGGAGACCTGGATGTTCTGCTAGACAAGAAGAATGGCTGATCTATGCCGATGATGTTGAACGTGTCCAAACACATGAGAGGAATTGGAACAATCAGTTATCTTCGTCAGATTGTAGAAAGGTCAGTCTCGCAAAGCTGCTCGGAGATAGACAGGATATATGCTGGTCCGTGCATGATATCCTCCTAGCCAAACTTGGTCATCATTTGGGCCAAAGATTCACTATCACTCCGCTCGCCATCAGTGCAAGTTTAGGTAGGTAGAACTGATATCAAACTCAAGCCGAGTTATACACTGAACATTGTGAGACTGACCATCATATCAAGCAGTCGAATGTTGCGCCGAGTTGTAGCGTCGGCATTCAGAAGGCCGTTTTCTACTATGACTTCCTCAATGACACCGATGGAAGATGCTATCAAGCAAAAGGTGTGTAGGCTGACTCGATGGATGCTGGCTGAGCATTTCTGACCATATCAGATCACACAAGAGCTGAACCCAACTTCGCTCGAGATCTTCAATGACTCGCATAAGCACGCTCACCACAAGGCAATGGCAGGTGTGACTTCGAGAGAGACGCATTTCAGGCATGTAGATTCTGAGATTCGTCTTCACTCATCTCGAGAAGAGGTACCAGCAAATTTGCGTTGACCATAACTAACATGCCCTAGGGTCAACATTGTTTCAGAAGCTTTCAAGTCAAAGATGCAGCCAGCAAGACACAGAATGGTCTACACTCTCTTGAAGGATGAGATGGCTGCTGAAGGCGGCATCCATGCTCTGCAGCTCAAAACTCGCACACCCGAGGAAGAGGAGAAGGCAAAAGCACGAGAGTCATGATCCTCTTCGGTCATGTTTACACACTTTCATAACACAAATGGGAAAACACATGGAGTTTTAAAGCATAATAGAGCAGAATGCATTTTTATATGCCAGTCGAATAGCATTTCTGACATGGCTCATTTACCTAATGTACAATGTCTGTGGTTCATGTAGCAGGGCTAGGTATAGGGCTGAGCATAACTGTTATGAGCAAGCAAAGTCGTGGCTGACTGCCATATTTTTGCGACCACGGAGCGAGATTAAGTCGGAGCGTTCAAGGTTCGGAACCAGAGAATCATTAGAGAAGGATGAAAGCCTTGGATTTCGGCCTCGATCTTATGAAGGAGGGAGATCCTTGGGGATGGGAGAGCCGGTAGAGTTAAGGTAGGAGAGGTAGCAGTTCCAGCNCTTGGACTTGTTAGCAAAGCTTGTGCGAATTGAGAAGGAGCAGCACATACCCAATGAGACAACGTTGACGACCAAGACTCTGTGTTGAAGAGGAACGAACTTGAAGTTCACAGCCTGAACGAATGGCCAGAGCATCCAGTTCTTGGAGAGAGCGTTCCAGTATGTGGACTCGATCTTCTTCTGAGGATCCGAACCTTCCATGATAGCCATTGACGAAAGGAAGACGAACAAGTTGGTGGGGGCAAGGACGGTCTGATCGAGACCAACACGGGCAAGGATCTCCATGTTGGGAGAGCTGGGAATGCGAACGCGGCGCTGCAAGAAGCCGAACCAGGTGGTAGCAAGAGGACCGAAGACAGNCTGTGCCATTTCAGTCAGTGATGGTGCAGAGTGTTGTGTCAATAAACACATACCTCCACCGTAGAGTGCCATGCGTGCACTACGTGCAAGATCGTGGTTCTTCAAGCCGACTTGCTCAACACCCTGCTGGGCCATAGTATCACCGGTCGCGAAGAGCACCTAGCATGATTGTCAATCATTGAACATTCTCGCCGTCTTTTCATCAGCGCATACAGCAGTGGTAATGCTCTGAGTGAGCATAGGGCGCTGAGCAAGCTTCACGCCATACCTGAATGCTTGTTAGCCATAGAAAGGAGTAGTTCTAGCGCCCAGAACGAACCAGCGAAGGAAGGAAGCCATTTTGACGTTGTAGTTATGAGAACGATTGTGAATGGCAGATAGTCAATGTGCGCCGCGCTTCGAAGATGAACGATGAGAGATGAGAGAAAGACGGGTACTGAATTGACAGGAATTGAAGCGCCAGTCTTCCTGTCGCACACTGCAGATGGATAATTGTTATCAGGAATTCAGCCGTGCAGGCTGTTTTGTCCAGGGACCACGCGGGTGTGGGTATGACGATAAAGGCACGTGCGCTGCCTCGGGGTAATCGGATAATGAACCCCGAGCTGCCACAATCTTGTGAAGCCTGAAGACTTCAGCCTCTCAGCATCAACTCGTACAACCTACTGCTGAGTTTGTTGGGAAAACAGATGGCATGTCATGGTACCTGGAGGATCTTGCTAACTCCTCAAGTCCATGAAGGGCTTATGTATGTCGTGCAGACTGCATCGATTATATCAATAGCTGTCCGTTTTCATGAGGCATTCTGACAGCAGCTACTGAAAGCCAAGATGCTTTATACGTACGAAGTATTTTTGACAGTGTCAATCAGTGCTGCGAATGGACAGGCTGTATTCCGCAATAATATCAGGACATACTTCTCTAAATCTACCTTGACGTCGAGAAACATCCCGACTTGCATAGATTTTACTGGGAAAGACAATCAATTTAGGCTTCTCCAAGAACCATTGGAAGTAAGTCAGTAAGTCATCTAGCATTGAAACAGTAGAGATGACAGTCAAGAAGTGAGAGACGAGATGGAGAGGTGAGACGAAAGCTGAAACAATCGTCCATGCGTCATCTGGGGTCATGACTTTTTTCCATCGCGGTGCTTCCGCGCCGAGCTCTACTCATCATCTTTATTCTTGTTGTCGTACACTCAACTCTCTCAACACTCGACATGGCGCAGTCAAAAACGAGCTGCCTGAGGGCATTGGCTCATTGTTGGATACGGATCTCTACAAGCTTACCATGCAATGTGCTGTTCTGAAATACTTCCCCAACATTGGTATACGCACTTGACTCTCGCAGACATATTTACTGTTTGCTAACGCACCTGCAGAGGTCACCTACCGTTTCACCAATCGCACCGCTGATCTCAAGCTCAATCGACAAGCTTATCACTGGCTGCAAAAGCAAATCGCCCAGCTCGCCAACATCCGCGTCACAGACAAAGAGATTGAGTATCTCAGCGAGCACTGTTCTTATCTCACACCCGAGTACCTCGACTTCTTGCGCAACTTCTCCCTCCGCCCAAGTGAACAAGTCGAACTCTCCTTCCAACCATCCGCTCAGAATGCCAAGGAATCCGAATCAGACGAGGGCGACATTGCTCTGTTCGTCAAGGGTCGCTGGCTAGACACAATCCTCTACGAGATCCCATTGCTCGCCCTCGTGTCCGAGGCATACTTCAAGTTCTGCGACACAGATTGGGACCACGAGGGCCAGATCGACAAGGCCTACGAGAAGGGTCTTCGCTTGCTCGAGGCTGGCTGTTCGTTCTCCGAGTTCGGCAGCAGAAGAAGAAGGGATTACAAAACTCATAACATGGTCATGCAGGGCTTGCACCAGGCAAAGGACGAGGCTACTAAGCGCAGCTTCCCTGGAAAGTGGGCCGGTACCAGCAACGTGCATCTGGCCATGAAGTACAACGTTCCTCCTGTAGGAACCGTGGCCCACGAATGGTTCATGGGCATTGCCGCCATTACCGATGACTACACAAAAGCCAACGAGACGGCCTTGCAATACTGGAGTGGTACTTTCGGTCGTGGAGTTCTGAGCATCGCTCTCACCGATACATTCGGCACACCAGACTTCCTGAAGGCCTTCAAGAGACCTGCACCACCGGGTCACTCGCGCGATCCCAGCCTGGACAAGCCAAACCCTAGCTTTGCTGAAGTCTACACCGGAACACGACAAGACTCTGGTAACCCCTTTGAATTCATCAAGAGAATGCGCGACTTCTACGACGAGCAGAACATCACAGTGCCAAAGACGATTGTCTTCTCAGATTCGCTCAATGTGGACCGCTGCATCGAGTACATGTATGCAACACAGGCAGCCAAGTTGGTTCCCAGTTTCGGCGTGGGAACTTTCTTCACAAACGACTTCAGCAAGAAGAGTTCTGGCGAGAAGAGCGTGCCGCTCAACATTGTCATCAAGCTGTTTGAGGCTGATGGTAAGCCGTGCATCAAGATCAGCGACAATCTGGGCAAGAACATGGGCGACTCGGAGCTGGTGGCAAAGGTCAAACACGAGCTCGGCTATGTCGAGAAATCTTGGTCAGGAGGCGACGAGACGAAGAGATGGGGAACCGCAAAGGAAGGCGCTTGAGGGAAAGACGGAGTACAATAAGCGCGGCGGGTAAGGAAACGGCGTTCGAGGATGACAAGAGGTCATCATGCTCAGCACGATATACATAGCCACGACATGACGAGTACATAAGCATAGAAAGGAATAGATTGGCTCAGGCAACCACTTGAAGATGTAGATTTATTGATTTTCTCGGATCTTTTCTGCTCGGAACAGGCAGAACAATACAGCGTGCAGGCAGCACAATACCAAGATGGAATTGATGAGCGAAGGCTCTCAGAATGTGGGGTGATAAGAGGTTATCAAGGTTAGCGTTTGCTGCTAAAACCGTCTCAGGGGGGCTGTGGCTTGTTAGCGTTTCAGCTCTCCTTGAATTGTTTCTGCCTTGCCTTTTCATTTACAATCTCACCATCTGCTCCTGTTGCTCGTCTGGCACGAAACAGTCTTCTCTTTTGCTCTCACAGCACTGCACCTTCCGCCTTGTGCCTTGCTATTGTCTACACGCGGACCATTCCTCAATCATATTCACATAATCAACAAACAACATGGCGGTAAGCACAGACGAGTCCACCAAGGGTCCTGGGGTATAGCAATGCTGACATGCGACAGTACAACGGCTATGGACAGAGCAACCCTTATGGCTCCAATGGCGGCTACGACACTCCTCCCACATACAGTACGTCCTTTGTGTCTGCGACATCATCTTGGAACATCGCAATTCCATCTCCCTGTCCTCGGCCTTCTGCGAGATGCTTTGATGACAACAAGAGCCCCTGCTGACACTCCACCAGGNNAGCTCAGAACGACGTCGAAATGCAGCCACTGAACGACCCCTTCGCAGACCCATACGGCGCCAACCAACAACAAGCAGACCCCAATGCCATCCTGAATGACTGTCGTGAAGTCGGCCGTGCAATTGACGACGTAGAGAGCCGTCTCCAAGGTCTCCAGCGCCTGCACAGACAATTCGTCTCAGGCACCAATGCCACAAACAAGGAGATCGACGCCATGGGCTCTGAGATCATGACTGCCTACCGTGCCCTCGCCGACCGCGTCAAGAGAATCAAGTCCAGACCCGAGTCCAGAAACCCCCGCAACGAAGCCCAAGTCAATGCTCTCGATCGTCGTATCCGCAAAGCAATCAACAACTACCAGACCGTAGAGTCACAATTCCGCAAGGATGTTCAAGAGCAGCAGCGTCGCCAGTACCTGATCGTGAACCCCGATGCTACCGAGCAAGAAATCATCCAAGCGACCGAGTCAGGTGCCGATACTCAGATCTTCCAGCAGGCTCTCCTTAACTCGGACCGCCGAGGCCAGGCTCAGAGCACACTTGCCAACGTCCGCCAGCGTCATGATGCCATCCAGCAAATCGAGCGCACTATGACTGAACTGGCACAGCTGTTCCAAGATCTCGACACCATTGTCATGCAGCAAGAGCCCTTGATCATGAACATCGAGGAGAAGGCCGAAGAAACGCAGACGAATATGGTTCAAGCAAACGAGCACCTCGATGTTGCCACCACCAAGGCCAGATCTGCCAGAAGGAAGAAGTGGTACTGCCTGGGTATCTGCGTCGCCATTATTGTTGTCATTATTCTCATTGTCATCATTTATCTCGCTGTGACTGGCAAGCTCGGCAGCCACAAGAGCAACAACTCCAACCAGCCAGCTTAAGCACAAAGTCCTCTTCGGCGGCAGCGTCAGCTTAGTCTCTTGCTTTTTATCTTTGTTTATTCCATCCCAGCGGGCGTTTAGGGCAAAGGAGGAAAAGGTTTCGGGTGGTTACAGTACTTTTTTATTCAGAGAGCAGAAAGATAGATACCCTTACAATTCAGCTGCTAATAAGTCATACACCCTCGTAGACCTCTTGATCGTCTTTGGGCGGAACCACGCAACGTTCGTCTCCAAGATCCTGAATCTGGGCAACCGGATTCAATCCTTGCAAGCTAAGGTGATGTGGTGTAGTGGCAGCATGTGTCATTGAGGTTAAATTCCAGCAACACCGACCCGACACACCTAACCATGGTCTTGAGTCAACTGGAAGGGCGGTTTGATTTCGCCCATTGCCAGGATCTTTCTTCCATCTGTTAGTCTTGTTCTATCGCTTCTGGTTGGCGAGATATCAAATTGCATCGAAGAGAGAAGATAGACTTACCTTGCAATGATCTTGCAGCAGCTTAAAACTTCATATCGTCCTCATCATTCGCGACAGCTGTGTACTCGTCATCGCTGCCATCGTTTCGGTCGACAGCCAAAGACTCCGTGTTATACTCGATCAGTGCGATCAAATTTGCGGTCATCTGTGTCTGTACAGTAGCAAAGAAAGAAAAAGATTCATACATTCAACTGCTTGATTCATAGGTTCCATCGTGTCTCGTTCTCCATTCTCTCCTCTTGTTTCACATTCATCAACTCAGTACTCCATATCGCTTTCAACATAGTCTTCGTCATCGCTGCGATCATAGATGATGAAGGTCTCATTGGCTTTCTTTGGCGACTGACGAGTTGCTTCTCTTGGAAAGGAGACTCGTTTGCGCTGAGAGCGCGGTTGCTCAATTTTGTTGTGTTCTTCTTCGATGTCAGTCTCGGCTTCTTCATCGTCTTCAACAAGTGTGTTCTCATCCTCATCCTCATCCTCCGGTGCGTCTTTGTTGTAGTTCATCGTGTCATCAACCAAAGTGTCGTCCTCATCCATCATCACATCATTGCGCTCTGCTTGGTCGCCTTTGTACGCAAAGCGCGCAATGGCCTTCTGGAAGTTCTTTGTTGCCTCGAGCCGTGCTGGATCGATGACGGACTCTACACCAACACCGAGACCGAGCAAAACTCCTTTCTTTACCATTCTGGCCTGTTTCTGAGGATTGAGATGCCAATTCAATTCTCCAAGGCCGATCCTTGCGCCTGACAAGAATGCCTCTTNTGTGCGCACAAGATGGCTTTCGGCGACATTGGTCTGCTTGCCATGGTAAGACAGGGCATACGCAAACGCGCCACCCAGGATATCCCATTGTGTCGCTGTTGTCCTAGGCAGATTCATCTCAAAGCCGCGAATCAGTTCGGATACCAGTCTTGCAATGACAGCACTAGGGCTTGTGACGACGATACCAAACGAAGGCATCAGACGTGCAATGCCATCCACCATTGCAAGCGTTAACTCAAGGTCATCCTTTCTGAAGTCTCGTCGAATATGGGTATTGCCTTNTTNTGTCCGCATTTCATCAATGCGAAACAGAGATAGCATTTGTGGATTCCCGATGAGATGGCGTTCAAGATCTGCAAAGGCAAAGTCATAGATAATAGCTTGACGTGGAATCGTTGCCCATATTGCGTACTCATGCGATGACGGATTCATATATTTGCCATTATAATAGAGTCTTTCTGCTTTGAATCGCAAGTGTTAGGGCCATAGATGGAATATCTTTTCGGATAGCATGGTGCTACCACAGATCACATAGATCCGTGGATTTGCATTGGATTTTGCTGCCAGTCGCATAGCGAAGAAGAGATTGGACGTTGTACTGATGAGTTCAGATGCAGTCTCATCAGTGTTCAAATGAGAAAGAACAGCTGCAAACATGCGATCATCATCACATGGTGGTGGCGCAGGAGGCTTGCATGGTAAGTATGCGTAACGCCCACAGATCTCTCCATCTGCCGTTCTTACGCCCTGGCTATGGTCATCGTAGAAACGAAACAATAGCTCTGGGACGGCAGAGTGGGCCTCAGCCCGTGTGACTGGATGCTTAACATCCAGATCTTGATCAGTTGCTCTAATAATCCGCACTTGCTCGCCTCCAATCGTTCTTGTTCTTTTAGCTGACACTAGAGAGCGAGGTGACTGCTTGAAGATATTGCGAGTTGGCTTAGTGACAGAGACTTGCTTCCGAGTCTCGATAACAACGGACACAAGCTGTCTTGGTGGAACTATGGTCTGAACGGCGGACCTTTGGACCCTGCTGGCTGGTCTTGTGGTTGCAGAAGATGTACCTGAAGATTTGGCGGCGACATTGATCGATCCTACGTTCGATGATAGAGGTATACTTGACGAAAAATGAGTGATCTGCTTGTCGAAGACTTGTGAGTTCCGAGGGACTTTGGACAAGGAAGGCGTTTTGATTCGAGTGGGATCTTTGGTGAGACACTCCTCGATCTCCGTTTTGGCAAGCTCAAGCTCGACCTCCGACGAAGCTAGCACAGTCTGCCACGACTTGCAGGTCGATTTTCTGTGCTCCTGCCACTGCGCATGAAGTAAGGCTCGCTTGACACCATCTTGGTACCCAGCAAGGGTACAATCCTCTTGATATAGTGTATTGAAGACGCGGACGAGATCATTTGCTTGTAGTTTCATGTTGTGACAGACCAATAATGTTCGACGATGATGTGCCTTCCAGGTGAACTTCGGTGATGTAGGCTTTGATGTACTTGATCTGAACGGAAGTCCTTTCTTGCTTACTGCAGCTCTACGAGCAGCCAATGGTGAACCCTCTCCACTACTGGATGGAGGGGTCAATGGATATGGCGCCATTGAGGTCGATCTTGTTTGTTGTAAAGCTGCAGGTATCAATGTGTGGGTAAGAGAGAGGGGTGAGAGAGGGAGCGTCGAGATATGTCAGAATGAGGAGAGTAGTACTTGGAAGTCGTAGTGAAGGAAAAGCAAAATGAACAAGCAAGATGAAAAGCAAAGTATAGTGGAGATGAGATGACAGCCTTCACTTTCTCACTTCCTCTCTTATGCCCTTGGAAGACAGAGCGTCATTGCCATAAGCTCTTCACTTACAGAGCAGGTATCCATGGTGTCAGGCCATCTGAGAGGATCGAATGAATGATAAAAGCTCAGCGGATTCGACCAGATGAATTGACTTCCGGCGGAGGGACAAAAGAAACTCGCTGCTGAGGAGAAACCCTGCTCAAACGACGACAACGTGCAGTCTTCTCCTCCGGTATGTTACAGGGTTCGACGCATCGAAAACGTACATTACAGTAGTCAATGTCGACATGAGGTGGAGTAAGGTAGAGGTAGTCGACCAAGAAGAGAGAGTTTGAGCTGCAGGCACAACTCGTGTCCAACAACCGCGGTCCAAATTCCGCCATGTTGGCAACCATCAATCATACCCAACGAGGACAGCGACCTTCAAGTATCGTCATACAACAACAATCATGGATCGCAGCAATGCAGAAGCAACCGAGTACCTCACTGCTCTACTGAACAAGACCCTTCGCATCCACACCACAGACTCGCGCATCTTTGTCGGGACCATGAAATGCACTGATCAAGTACGTCCTTCTATCTTCCTTCACACAACACCGCTCATACTAACTGAATANCAGGAGCGCAACATCATCCTCTCCCTTGCGCACGAGTACCGCCAACCGCCATCAAGTGTAGTCGAAGACGCAGCATACCAGATGCAACTCAAAGGCGACACCGGAAACGTCAAGGTCGACATGGTCAAGAGATTTGTCGGACTGGTCGTTGTGCCAGGAAGATACATCACCAAGATCGAGGTTGAGGAATGAAAAGCTATGGATGAAGCGACAAGAAAACGATATCCATACTACTCGCCTGCACTCAAGCCGCAGGTTCCAGGCTGTCTTGAAGACATCGAGACAGGTGCGACGCCAATCTCGAGCCACCGCGCGCAAGCGTTGAGTGTTGAAACTTGCGATCGCAACGAGAAACAGTCACAGCAGGTTGCTCAGGAAAGACGAGTCTGCGAGACGCTCGCGACGAAAATACTCGACAGACACGCGGCAGGACACGACCATAATTGGGCGTAAAACATGTCACAGAGACAAACAGAGGAAGAGACATGAAGCTGAGATCTATGTGCTTTTGGCAGTCTCATGCCATGCCTAGATTTCTCTTGCACGACAAACGCAAAAAGGTGCGAGTATACTATACTTTAATCCATAAGACGCCTCGCTTCCAACCCCCACCTGTTACTGCCCGGTCGTAAATGCATTCAAAGGCCGCTCGCGTACGCATTATATGCAAATTGATGATCGTTCTTTGCTTAGTGCCTGCTTCATCATCGTTACAGTTTGACGCCCCATACTCCCTTGCCAGCGCAGACGCCTAACCAATCGCCGCCCTGGCCAGTGAGAGCGCTTTGTGGTGCCCATGAGATGTTGTTGACCTCGTAATCGCATCTCCAGCTTGCCGAGGGGCCCTTTGCTTGGGCCTCCCCTTGCGCGCCGCCGTTGATACTGGCGCCATTGCCAGAGTTGAGAAGATCCCAAACGAGTACTTGACTGTCATCGCCACCACTGGCAAGCATGCCTCGCCTGCTGGGATTCCATTCTATTGAGTTCAGAGAAGCTGAATGCCCGCGAAGCTCAAGGAGAGCAGTACCAGGTTGTCTAGCGTCAAGAATGCGTACAATATTGGACTCGGCAGCAAAGGTTGCCAGGAGGTGGGCATCGTGTGGTGAAGCGGCAAGTCGAAGAAGAGGGGGAGATGCTGGTAGTCCTGCTGCCGATGATTTTGTTGGAGAAGATGGCATAGCCGCTGTGTAAAACTTGTCAGAATTGAATCTCGAAGCAAAACTCGAATTATGAATACCTTTATCTTTGTCCGACTTTTCTGAAGGTTCGTAGATGATGGTGCTGTGCTCCAGGCTTCGCAGATCGAACATTCGTACACTTCCATCAGCACCACAACTGACAAACACATCGACACTGCCTGCACAGAAGCGGACATCAAAGACCTCCTTGTCGTGTGCAATCAGCTGTGTCTTCGCTGTAAGTGTAGGAATATCCCAGATGGTGCAAGTCGTGTCAATGCTCGATGTGATTATAAGCTTTGGTGAGAGAGTATTCCAATCGAGAGAGGTCAAAGGAGCAGTGTGTTCAGGGGTTTTCGAGTTGGAGAGGAGCGCAAGAGGCTGCAACTTGTGGACGGGCTGATCGCGTACGTTGACCGAAGCGGACCGGTTGATGTTATTGGACAGCATGGCGGGCTGGGAGGATGAGGGNNGGAGGGACCACAGGCGCAAGTGATCGCCCGAGGTAGCAAGAAGATCGGTAGATTGTTTGGATGAAGATGGTGGCTCCCATGAGATACGTGTCACTGGGTAAGCGCATGTGGCTTCGGCGACCTTGACGTAGTCGATGCCGTAGGCAGGACCGCCCATGGCTGATTGGTCCTGGGAGGTGATCTGCGTGTCGACGATTTGAANTCTGCAAGTCTAGTCAGTAGGATGCTTGATTGGATCAATGGAGACACAGATGCGACGCACAAAGTTATGAGGATCCTCGAGGTAGCTGCCAATGGCCATCTTACCACAGCTGTTACCGTTGGGCACCGGCCACTTGCACCAATCAAACGAGTAGGCGGCCCATGGAGCCATGTAGCTGCAGTTTGTTTGGCTGGGACCATAATCGTAGACGGCAGCCGACTGGGTACCCGAACGGTTGAGCAAGTCGGAATTGGTACGAGGGCGTATGTCGGCCAGGCCTAGGGGAGAATGGCTCGACGAAGGGGTGACAGAGTTGTAAGCTTTTGTAGGAGTGGTGGAGAAAGCAATGTACTTTTGGTCAAGGCCAGCAGGACTCGAGCGCGAGTGACTGTGCTGAGGATTGAGGGTGGGTTGACGCGGCGTATACTGCTGCTGGTTGGTGTTGATGGGAGGGGGCATGGTAGGGACGGTTTGCGGAGCCGAGTAGGTTGTCGCACCGGTTGATGGCCGCGAAGACGAAGAAGCGCCCGGAAGTAGAGTGTTCGGTAGAGCGGACATGTTGTGCTGTTGAGGTTGCGACGACGACAAGTGGGTGGGAGTGGCTTGTTGAAGCTGGATGCTAAAGTCGCTCTTCTTTGGTGTCTGCGCGTCGAGGCCGCCGGACATGGCGCTTCTCGCCGATGTCGTGGATATTGATGCCGGCGCGAACGCTCTTGCGCGATTACTGCCCGAAGCCGAGGGCGACGCGACCTGGTTAGTAGCTTGTGGTTGTGGTTGGTGGTGGAACAGGGCTTGGTCAGGGTAATGTTGGTCTGGCCGCTGCTGTCGCTGCATATCGGCCAACGATGATGGACTCCCGATAGAACCGAGAGATGCTGCACTCAGTCCCAGCCCCTTCACGATCGATTTTTTGTTTGGATGCGACATAATCGGAACCCGGCTCTAAACTCTCTCTACCAAATGCTGTTCAGAATCAGAAGACAAGGACGTTACTTGTAAGTCTTCGCTGCCTCGTCGCGCCCTTGTTCGACCATTATTAGCACGGTCCATAGACATTACGACGACAATTCGTTAGCGAACGTCAGACGGGATAGCTTGCTCCACACTTTTATGCCATATCCTTCGCGATCCCATCATCAACTCTTCGTATACAAGTTACAAGAACAACTCTTGTCTGTCAAACTTCTATCTCCTGATCTGTTTCAAATTTCTGCTCTACCAACATGGATGACGCTGCCAGCTTTCTTCTCTTGCTTCCTNNCCCCCCTCCATCACCTGCAACTATTCCTGCCCTCAAAGAATTATATGGCGATACCCTTACCCAAGTTCTGAAAGAGGCTGATTTGGCCTCCAAAGAATCAGTTCAACCCTCAATCCTTGACATTGCACTGGCTATACCCCACTTGACTGCACAGGCCTCTCTTCCCCGTGCAGAGCTCTATGCGCCCACCCAGACTATTCTTGCTGCCGTCTACAAACTCATCTGTCTGATCGCCGCTCAAGAACATGTCAATGTCGAAGACGCCGACGGTGTTGATGTCCGTATCCTTCCTGTCGCCTGGTCTCCTCAATCTAGCTTTGATGCTTCTGCACATCCCACTTCTTACGGGCCTGTACTCGACTTACAGTCTCTTGCTGCCAGCCAACGTCCATGGCAGTATGCATTCGGTGTAGAGAATGATCAAGGAGAGGTCTTTGTCCGCGCTTTTGTCGCTGCTAAACAGGCTGCCGCTAATCATCACTGCAATTGCCACTCAACATCTGGAGCAACGAGACCTACCACAACTCCTCGCCTATCAACCAAGGAACACCATCATGTCGCTGTGGGTGGCACTTTTGATCATCTGCACATTGGTCACAAGCTCTTACTCACTATGACCGCCTTTTCCCTTGATCAAACTCAGGCCGAGTCTATCATCACCATTGGCATCACAAACGACGAGCTGCTCAAGAACAAAAAGTATGCTGAGCAACTGGAAAGCTGGCCTGCCCGTCAAGCATCAGTTCACCGTTTCCTCGATGCGATCTTGAACTTTGCCTCTGCCGACGCCGCGGATCCTGTCGTAGAAGAGGTGAAGGAGTCAGGCCCCAATGGTCATGCAATCAACGTCAAGTATCCGAACGGTTTGTGTGTCCGGTGCGTCGAGATTTCAGATCCCTTTGGCCCAACCATCACTGAGAAGGACATCTCCGCTCTCATCATCTCTGCAGAGACTAGGGCTGGTGGCAGTGCTGTCAATGAAAAGCGCACTGAGAATGGATGGTCCAAGCTGGAAGTCTTAGAAGTCGATGTTCTGGATGCCAAAGAGTCCTCAAGTACTACAACACAGCAAAATTTTGAGGGCAAGCTTAGTAGCACCGAGATCAGGAAGAAGCATGCTCAGAAGACAGCTTCACTGTAAAGGAACAGTGTAATGTTACCCAAGCATCTGGACGTTTTTTGATTTTACGACTGTCCGGAGCAACTCGAAGATTCGGAAAGGGCTAATGTTGAGACCCAAGGACGAGGGTAAGACTGGAAACAGCTAATAAGATGACAATTGCGTGGCCTGGAGTTCGTCGCAATACTATAGGCAGCAAGATAGAGCAACGGCCAACGCACTGCAGGTTGTCGACAAGACGTATTCCGTCCAAGAAAGATCTCATACCCATGCCACATACAGAAGCCACGAAACGAGGCAGGGGCGATGGGAACGAACGCAAGAACCAATGGAGTACAGCAAGAGTCCCACGAGAAAACCAGCTTCGATATCTCAGTAGCTGAAGCGCTTCCTCTCTACGTCACGAAACTGTCTAGACTCACAGCAGCTTGATGCTGGCGAAGTAGTGTAACCACAGGTTGGATTATATACCCTCCAGTGGCCAGGGATGATAGGGTAGATGCATACATGAAACAGCGATGTCGTTCATGCGACCGTGAGCCTTGCTCTAGTCCAAGACTGCAGATGCATCAACTCTACGTTTACCTGATAGCGTATCTGACAAGAGAAGAAACCCCATCTGCCGGCTTCATGGTTTTGACCGCTGCTGAGGAGTGAAGCTGCAAAACATAGTTTCCTATTTCAGCCAGGCTTTCCTATAACCTCGACGCTTCCCTCATCTATCGTGTGTACCTGCCTGTAATGATGAATCAGAAGAAATGTTCAGCAAGTGCAATCAGCCGAAAAGCACTGGAATCTGCAAAGCCCCCGCTCATGGCGCGCTCTGTCCCCTGCCACAATCTCCCCTTGAGTGCCAGCGAAGCGACCTGCATAAAGGGCTTTGTATTATTGCCGCTTCTCGCCCATATCACAATCACATGATCTGATTCGTATGCAGTGATGGCCCGGTCCGATCGTGACGGGCATAACATTTTGCTCTCCCGTCGGCGCGTGTTGGTGGCGTCGAATATTCAGATGCCAACAGAGGAACCCAACGACAGCGCACCCACCTGACCACCCCCCTTCCAAAGAGCTTCCCTTTTGCGGTTTCGACCGCTGTCGTCATGTGCCTGCAACTCACTCAGAAGGTCTACTTGTTCTGTCGTGTGCTTACCCGGGCTTTCGTTTCCAACTCTCATTCCTTGCTGCCTTTTCGACCGCTAGGTATAATGCTCTCCAAGTCAGACTGAACGACTACCGAAGCAATTTCACTGGAACAGAGCGACACCAAGTTGCGCGATGACCCGCTACCGAGGGGCCCTCGACCTATCCAACGAGCTGCTCCATGATATCCTTGATCTCATAGCCGCCGACCCCGAGAAGCTAGTGAGTGTCGACAAGCGAGCATATCTGTCTCAAGAAAGCTTCAGGCCGGACCCTCTGCCATCCCAAGACCAAGTTGTAAACATTGGCAAGTTCAGATTGCTCTGTCGAAGATTCGCTGCTCTGGGTGCTTCTCACCAATTCGCACGTGTCACGACCAGGTTCTCGTCAAAGGGGCTTGCGAGATTGGAAGCTATCGCCGATCAGCCGCACCTAGCAAAACATGTCAAGAAGTTCAGCTACAAGGTGCCGTATTTTTGCACTCAAGGTACCAAGAAGAACGGTATCACTCGGGCGATTATCTGAATGATTTGCTGATGTGCGTCTNNACAAGGTCGAGAAAGTATACAATCATTGGATGCTCAAATCCAGCAGACGATCGGGAAAGCCAATATTGAGAGGTTTCGCTGCAAGATCTACGAGCAGCAGAAAATAGTAAACTCAAAACGAGATGTCGAAGTCTTGAGGAAAGCCATGAAGGCATTCGTCGTTCTACAGCACGTCCAGATCTTGCGGGTTCAAGATCAAGAAGACGAAAGACTACTCACCTATATCCGATATCACCAGAATATCGCTCACTTTGTTGAGCTTAAGTGGGCGCCTGCCTGTGCACACAGTGCTAAAACAATAGGGACTGCACTGCTGGAATCTCGATCACCATGTTCACGTTTCTCCTCGCCAATGCTGAGTCCGCAGAGCGCACTCGTGCTGGCAGAAAATCCTACAGGCTCCTTCTCAACACTGGCAGAAAGACTGACTTGCCTGGAATTACACTTTGACGATGGCTACTTCGATGACGGTACAGATCTCGAAGTCCGCATGTTCGAACTTTCTCATCTCTTCAAGACTGTCTTCTCAGCAGCTGTAAATATGGAAGCTATACATGTGGGCTTTCCTTCTCATCGACCCATTGGTCTGCCTCTCGAGACAATCTTCCACAACGTACGCTGGAGCAAACTGATAGCCTTCGGAATACAAGGCTGGCGTCTTCACTCCGATGAAATCATCGCCTTCGCGCAACGCCACAAAGACAGATTACGAGGCCTACGGCTCAGAGACGTAATGCTCAGAGAAGGCAGCATGTGGAAAACCATCCTCGCCTTCTTGCACACCGAGATGAGAAGACTAGATTGGGTTTCTCTCAGACGTATCGACTACGCAACCCACTTCGACACAGTCTGGGAAAATGCAGGTATCGAACTACCCGACGATCCTCCCGGCGGCTTGAGTTCCTCAGACTCCGAGTCCGACTCGGACAATGATCTCTACTGGGACGAAGCAGACCAAGACGACGCAAACCACTCAACGGCATCAGACTGGGACAGCAACAACTCCGACTCCGAACACAATAACTCTGATTCCGATGACGAAGAGCGCGGCAGAGCAGCCCACGAAATGGATTTCCCGCCTTTGAACTCGCCAGATACGCCAAACTCTGTGCCGTGGTGCAACTGCAATGGCAGAGCCTTTCCACTTTCTGTTGACGACTTGGGCGATGATGGTATCAGTGTCGATACCAGAAAATGGAAGATGTGGGAGAAGTGGGTGTTGGGCAGGTGTCCTGAGCATGATCTTAGGTAGGATGGAAGACCTGGAGAGCATACATGTCGGTTTTGTCTCTCTACAACACATTCATCTCTATTTTTCTTATGTGGAGCAGGAAAAGCATTATATATCTCTCTGGGGTTCCGGCGAATTCACAATGGTAGATTAGCAGAGCATCATATTTAAGCTTGGATCAGATCAGCGAAAGCGAAGGAACTTGCATTTTGATCATTCCAACTATCACATAAAAACTGTTTTTTTGTTTGTGAAAGAAAGTTTCAGAGCCAACGTTTCCATGGCTTCCGCCCAGAGAGGAAAGGGCACAAAACAACGCCCCAGTAAATGCAAACCGCTGACTGTCCCTCCGCATTTGTGCTTCCTTCTACACGCGCTCAGTCGTAGCCAGGACCGCCATCACCAGCAGGAGTCTCGGCATTCCAGGCTCCAGGAGTTTCGGNGAATGCGCCTGGTGTAGGTGCTGCCGCCGGAGTACGGTACTGACCATATCCAGGCGTGGGTTGATCCAAGTTGCCAGGAGTGGGTGCACTNNGGAAGCCAGGTGTGGGAGCATCCATGCCGTAGGCCGGGGTTTTTGATCCTGACTCGTAGGCTGTGCCGCCTCCGTGGTATGGTGTGCGGGTGTTTGGGTTCCATGTGCCCTGTGTTGTGTCAGTTTTGTTCTCTGGAGTGGTGTGCGAATAGTAACTTACTCCTCCGTATGCGGTGCTGCCTCCGTAGGATGTCTGGCCCCCATAAGACGTTTGACCTCCGTACGCGGTTGCTCCACCATAAGATGTGCTGCCTCCACTTCCTCTCTGCCATGCCGGCACGCTGCTGAGTCCGCTGCCGCCATAAGCAGTTCTTCCACCAGCACCTGCGCCAGCCCATGCAGGAGTGCGACCACCAGTTGCTGGCTTCCAAGCAGGGGTGCGTCCACCGTCTGATGCTCTAGGCGTAGCTCCGAATCTACCAGGAGTTGCGCCTCCCCATGCCGGAGGTCTGCCGCCGGCACCACCAGCTGGTGGCGCACCAGGACGTTGGCCTGCGTTTTGCTGAATGACGGCACCCGTGACAGGGTCTCTGACAGTCAAAAATTCTTTGCTGATGGAGATGATCTTCTTACTACCATGGACCTCTACACGCGCATGAGTATCTGTGCTGTCTTTGACAATGCCCAAAAGACCCTTGTGAGGACCTCTACGAATAGTGCAAGTCTTGCCAATGAGTCTGTCACGACNCATCTGGCGTGGCGGCGGCATAGCTTGAGCACCAGCCTGCTGAGCACCAGGACGCTGTAGTGCTGGATTCATCTTCATAAGACCAGCTTGAGCAGAGGCGACTCTGCCACCCTTGGCTGCAACAGTCTTGACATTGTTGGTACGGACAACGAAGACACCAGCGTTGTCCGTTTGTTCTCGGTTGTGTGCGAAAAGGAAGTTGCGGTGGATGTGGAGAACGCGACCTTGTTTGCCCTCGCCACCTTCCTCNNCCTTGACAGTATCGTCAATGTGAATCTCGGACCCCTCACGATCAGTAGCAACAGCGTTCTTGCGGCGCTCGAGCTTGTTCGAGATGTTTGAGGGNNGGAGGAGAGATCTGACTGTGCCAGTCTGGTCGAGCACACGGAGCGATTCGCGGTCAACCTTTATCACACAGGCCACAGTCGAAGCGTCAAGTTGAACAAGTTCGTGCAGGTCGTACTTGCCAACACCAACCTGACCACCGGAATCAGTAGCGACGCGCAAATCTTTGCTAAAGACAGTGATTTCGGTTTGATTCGAGTCAGTCAAAATGGTGACACGGTCTTCGACAATCTTGACAACCATGCCGACTTCATCGAAGTACTTGCTGCCACCAATGACCTTGACGTGATCACCCTCTCTAAAGAGCTTACGTAGGCCTTTGACTGGAGATTCGATGATCTGACCGGCAAGCTCGCCAGACGAGACAAGGATGCGCACGATATCTGAGTGTACCGAAACGGCTTTTCCGACAACGCCACGTTGTTCGCCNNCTTGCCAGATCTCAACATGATCACCAGGGAGGAACGCACCAGAGCTGTTGCTTTTGATGGTAGCAGCGAGAGCAGACAGGTCCAGATTTTCAGTTCCATCCTCGGCATCAGCAGCGAATTTGGTAACTTCCTCCAGGGTGGGGTTGACGTCTTCGGATTGCAAGTGGTTAGCCTTGTAATCCTTGATGAGGAAGCCGTCAACGTATGTGTCGTTCATGTATGTCCAGGTATTTGCGGTGAAGCCAGTGCCCTTGGTCAAGTAACGTCCATGACGCTTCCTTGCCTCGTTTTCGCTGAAAAGACGCTGAGGAGGACGAGGACCAGTATTTGCGCCGAAGCCAAAACGCTTGCGCTTGTTGTCGACAGCAGCGTTAACATCGTCGTTCAAGCCATAATCCAGACGGGGAATAAGGCGAAGTGTGACCTCTGTGCCGTTGGATTCAACCTCGTCGATCTGGGCCAGATCACCAGCGTACTTGCCGCGCTTGACACGGACGTACATGCCAGGTTCGAGAGATTTGCTCTTGCGAGTGCGGAGAAGGTCGGGCATCTCGGTGATAGGGACCATCATAGGCTTGGTGCCCATGTAGACGTTTTGAAGCCCCTCGAGAGCACTTGTGACATCTTCGACATGCTGAGCTTCGCAGTAGAGATTTCCAGACATGACACCACCTCTTTCAAATGCTGAGATGATCCGCAATGGCTCCCTTGTTCCTGCGCGGTCTTCGATACGCTTCATGATACCGAACACAACTTCTCGTTCCTTTCCAGGTTTGCACTTAAGGCGCCAGATTTTGGGATCGTCGACACTAGGGAGCAGTAGGCGCTGAGGTACGACGGCTGAGTCGACATTGGCAGCTCTGTTTCTTCCATAACGTTCCTTCAAGGCCTGGGCTTGTTTCTCGGCATCCATGCTAGCAGCCAGATCGCGTTGTCTGTCGAGTTCGCGATGCTTACGGTCGTCACGTTCGGCGCCTGCAGGAAGTTCGAGCAAGTCGTCAGGGTGCATCTCCTCGCCAGCAATTTCGTCGTCCTCATCAGGCTCTTCCTCGTCTTCATCGTCCACTTCGGCTTCGACATCAAGGAACTGGTTGCGGGGACCCTTGCGGCGACGTTTACGGGGATGGCCCTACAGACAAGAGTTAGCAGTATAGATAGTAGCGAGTTGAGGGACGCACTATGTCCTCGTCCTCCTCATCCTCTTCATCTTCCCTCTTCATCGTCGTCGTCCTCTTCGTCATCATCGTCATTGTTTGCGCGACCTCTCGTTGGGGCAGCGTCGTCGTCTTGGTCGTCTTCTTGGGCAGATGAACGGCGAGCATTGTTCTGAGCATCATCGTCATCATCGTTGTTGTCGTCCTGTCTCTGGTCGTTGTCATCGTTGTTGTCGGCTTCATCGTCAGAGGCGACAGCAGGAGCGGGGTTGAAATCATCCTCATCATCGGAGGCATCGCCAAAGTCTTGGTTAAGGAAGGACATTGTGAAGTATGCTGCGTGGTTAAAGCGACGCGGCGACGCTAGGGAGGAAGTAGATGTTCAATCGGCTGTCGAGTATGAATAGTGAAAGCGACAGTTGGCCAGTTGGATGATCAAAGGGCGTTCGGACCAAGGTGATGAGTGGTTGTTGTGGAAGGAAAGTTGACTCGGAAAGCTGCAAGATTGTCGTGTCGCTGACGCTGGTAGTGGATGCTCCAGAAACGTGCAATGGCAATGCTCCAAAGCGGCTCTTCCCGCACAGTCACCAAGCAGCGGGCAGCTCTTTCTTTGTTCACTCTTCTTCCTCACTCACTGTTCCTACCACAAGCCGTCCGTCCAATCAGGCATTTGTCGTCCAGGCTTGTCTTGAACAATATGCGCTGGTGACCTTCAGTACAGCACCAGCCACGATCCTGTAGCCCACCAAAAGTTGCAGACTAAACCAGAGAGTTTGCCTTGTTTGCAGTCCATCCATGTGTTCACATGATAGTCGTCCAAGTTGACCAAGGACACGACAACAGTAGGTTTCTTGCTTTTATCGCTCGCCATCTGGATACCTGTGTGTGATACTTGTCCTGCCATTATATGCGTCTCAAACATGGAGGGGTACGACTGCTTCTGACCATACGACTATGACCACTAGAAACCAGAACTGACTGATCACAGTTCATCATGGCTCTCTAACGCGCTTCCTCGCTACTCTCCCTCATCTCTGTCGCCTGACAGTCGTCGCCGTTCCAAGAACCCTCGATGGCGTACACCTTCTCCTATGGCCGCTTCTGCCGTACCTCAACCTATTGTGAATAGTATCTATATTCCCACAAGTTCCCACTCTGCTGCCAGCCCCTCCGTTCAGACCGACGACACTCTCCTGCTCTTCCGACGGAAACAACGCGAGCTTGAAGCTCACTTGCAAGTCCTCCTCGATGCACAAGCTGATGCCCTACTCTCTGGCCTTGATGCACCACCAACAGCTTCCGTCAAAGACGATGGTTTATCGACAGGCTCCAGCACACCAACTGCCAGTGCCCTCAATGCAAAGCCACAACCTTCTTCGAAATCAGAGAAGGTTGATCTCCGTCATGCCAGAGTCGGCTTGTATGCCACTATGCGACGTCTGGCACAACTCAAGTCTCAGGAATCTCAATATCTGGCTCCAAGCCTCGATCACTTCACATCTGTCGTCGATCAACTCGACGCCTGGCAGAAGAAATGCACTGCCTTGCAGTCGCGCGCTTCTCAAATACGCTCTGGCGATGAGCACAACCGCGCTCTTGACTTGCACAAACAAGCAGATGACATGCAAACCGAGATCAACGAACTTGAGACCAGACTGGCTCGCTTGAAAGGCGATCAGCGCAAGTTAAGGGCAGAGGCGCAGGAGATTGAGAACACTGTTGACGCACGCCTTGCATCGTACACGGAAAGCCTAGGTATTGTTGAGGACTCTATTCGAACTTTTCTTCACAGCGATTCTGCAAGCCATTGGGCAGCGATCATCAATGTGGCGGACATGGACCGTTTCTGGCGTTCACCTTCTCAAGGTCGCACTTTGAGGTCTGCGAAGGACATCTCCAGCCGGGAGCGAGATGCACTGATTGAGAGGCGTCGCATCAGCGACACTGAGCGAGAGGCGCTCGAAGCAGGTGCTATCGTGTGGAGGGATGCCGTGAAGCAAGTCTCCGCCTTCGAACGGTCGCTTGCAAAAGCCATGTCACGCATGAGTAAAGAATCACAATCACAGCTTGAATCTCCCACAGAGACAAAGGAGCTACTCACGATGCTGGAGCAGACTACTACAGAACTTGAAAGCAAGCACAAGCTTGCCGAAACGCGCAGTTGGAAACTTCTGGTTGCCGCAATTGGTGCAGAACTCGAGGCTTTCTTGAAGGGAAAACAGATTCTCGAAGCTGCTCTGGCTTCTACAATTGGTGAGACGGACTTTGAAGAGACAAGAGAAACATCAGGCAGTTCTGGCCAATTGGAAGGAGTCCAGACTCCTAAGGGCAGTAAGCATGATGATGGTGAGGCCATTCGTGATTTGGATAATGCTTTTGCAGCAAAGCGCCCTACACACAGCATTTCTGATACTGATACTGAAGATGATGGTCCTGATCCAGAGCTTTTGATTTCGCATCAGGATACAGACACGGATTAGAATGATACCCGTTAGATTTCTATAGCTTGAAGACACGCGACATGATTTTATGATTGTCAACATTCGATACTTTCTCTACACGTTACCTAGCTGATAGTCATTTTATGTTTTCTCAAGACTCTTTGCAATGGAACCTAGCCGTTGTCATTGACATCGAGATCGCTGATTCGCGATATCTGCTAGTCATTGTTAGTAAGTACGGCCGAGGTTTTGCGCTTCCTTCCGCGGCATCAACGAACACTCCTGACTTCACGTACACATCATGCACAAACTGTCGATTGATATATATGCTGTCACCTCCAATATGACAAGTATGCCATCATGACGGAAAACACGCCAGTTTATTGTTTCACCATTCCTTCAGTGGCCGACGGGACTCTTCTGGATTGCCGGCTATACCACCCTGTCTCTCTACAAGATCCGCAGTCAGCACAACACACGAGAAAGGCTGCTCTAATCGCACATCCTTATGCGCCCCTTGGAGGTTCTATGGACGACGTTGTCGTGAAGACAGTAGTAGATCAATTAATCGATCTTGATTTTGTCGTCGGAACATTTAACTTTCGGTAATGCTCCATGCTGAAATTGATCTGTTGTCGCGAGTACTGAATGATGACCAGGGGTGCCGCAAAGTCTCATGGCAACACCAGCTGGTCTGGCAAGGCCGAACGAGATGACTATATCTCGGTTGCCGGGCATCTGATATTCTACACCAACCATGTATACACATCACGGACCGATGATACCAGGTCTGCACAGTCTCCCACCAGTAGTGTGCCAAGTATATCTTCTGAACACATCACTCTGATCCTGGGTGGATACTCCTATGGCTCCTTGGTTGTCACGCATCTCCCACCAACTATGGAGATCCTGGCTATGTTCCGAGAAACACAGGCATCCACTTGGGTTTCTGACATCTTGAAGAGGGCCAAGGAGCTGGCTCTACAAACGCATACGACACTTTCTAATCAAGCTGATACTCGAGGTAGACTACTGGGTTCATCAATACGCAGGCAGCATAAGCGCCAATCGAGTTCTCAACATTCCATCATATATGGAGGCAGCGATAGCCCTTCTCCAGCAGACCGCCACAGCACCGATTTCGTGCACAAGGGTATGGAAGTACCAGCACGAATCAAGCACGCAATGCATCGCAATCACAAGCACTCATCACCCTCAACCCGAACACTATCAACAACCTCCTCGGAAAGAACCGTTTCTACAGGAAATGTACCTACATTAGAGAGCCTGCCTCATGTATTGACGCACTATCTCTTGATATCACCTCTACTGCCACCCTTATCCAATTTTCTCTCCCTGTCGACGTCGAACTTGATGTTCTGGCGCCATGCTGACCACATTGCGCATAACTTGGTGCGGCATCCTACGTTGGTCATCTTTGGCACGAAAGACGTGTTTACTTCTGCCCACAAGCTGGACAATTGGTGCAAGAAGATGGATATGTCATCTTCGCAAGCTGCTGGTTCAGATGGACAGTCGTGTTTTAGATGGAAGAAGGTCGAGGGTGCAGGACACTTTTGGAGAGAGCATGGGGTGGAAGCGCAGTTGACGGATAGTTTGCGAGGATGGGCGCACGAGGTAGTTAACCAGTGACGAATAAAAACATTCACAGAATTCCAGAGGATTGAATGTCGATATGCGGACGAGTTGGTAAGATGAAGATGGTCGATAGAAAGGGCATTCTGAGTCCTCGGCTGGTCGGCGGCGCGTCATGCCCGTCGTCGTTCGTCACAGCCACTTTTGCTCCATGCTTCAATACCTTCTAACTTTTATTGACACAACAACATTCACAACCCATTTACACAATGCCGCCAAAACGCATGACAGCAAACCCACTGGCGCCTCTGCGCTACCGCCCAGGAAAAGCCGTCGGTCAGGACGAATCCTCATCCTCAGAAGAAGAATCCGGCTCCGACTCAGAAAACGAGCAACAACAGCAAAGCAAAACAACAACAACCGCACCTCCAAAAGCCACATCTTTCCCTAAATTCAACTCCAATATCAGCAAAGCCGAGCTTGAGCGACGGAGACAGGAAGCCCAAGCCTTGCGAGCACGCGAAGCAGAGCTAGCGCAAAAAGCACAAGAAGGCTTCGAGACGGCTTCTGAGAGCGAAGAATCTGGCAGCGATGAAGAGTCTGGATCTGACGAAGACGAGGAAGACGACGAGTCGGAAGAGGAAGCACCAACCCGTAAATTCGTCGCACCGACTTTTGTCTCAAAAGCACAACGCAAGACCGTCGCAGCGCCAAAGCAGAACGAGGAAGACATAGCAGCAGAAGAGGAGCGCAAACGCAAAGAAAAAGCCGACGCTTTGCTTCAAGCACAAATCGAAAAAGACGCTGCAGCACGAGCGGCAGGTCGCAGAGCTTGGGACGACGAAGACCCAGACGCCATCGAAGACGTCGATGACACAGACAACCTCGACCCAGAAGCCGAGCTCGCAGCCTGGAAACTGCGAGAACTGCGCCGTGTCAAGCGCGACCGCGAAGCCATCGAAGCCGCCGAAAAGGAACGCGAAGAGATCGAACGACGACGCAACTTGACAGCCGAACAGCGAGAAGCAGAAGATGCAGCTCACATCGCCGCGCAGAAAGAGGAAAAAGAAGGAAGAGGTCAAGCGGGCTTCATGCAGAAGTACCACCACAAGGGCGCCTTCTTCCAAGACGACGAGCAACTGGCAGAGATCTCGAAACGCGACATCATGGGTGCCAAGTTCCAAGACGACTCTGGCAATCGTGAGATCCTGCCGCAATACATGCAGATCCGCGACATGACAAAACTGGGAAGGAAAGGAAGGACGAAATACAAAGATCTCAAAGCCGAAGATACTGGACGCTGGGGTGCCGATGATGGAGACAGAAGAGGTGGTCCAGATTATGGAGGTGACAGGTATCGAGACAGAGAAGGGGCCACTGGAGCAAATGCTTCTATTGTTGGCGAGCGGCGACGAAGAGACGATGATCGTGGTGGCCGCGATGAAAAGAGGCCTCGCTACGATTGATCTTTCATCAATGATCTACTTGCGAGCATAATAGTTGAACGACCTTTACGACAAACACACGATATCCATGTGAGCCAACGCTGCTCTGCACAGTAGTCTGTCCATCTCATCACAAGCGTTGCATCTATTCCTCGCATATCGGTTGGTGAGGACTTCAAAAGGTAAGATACTGCCTCCCCGTGTGCTGAAGACAGTCACAGTGTAGCTGCTGAAATGCACAATATCTTCGCGAAAACTATGATTTCCACTGAGATAACCTTAATCAAAGCTATCTCAATGGCCAGACCTGTATTCGAATCGTAACTGTGCATTTCGATAGCTTATGTTAACTCTTGCAACTCGGCATGGAGAAGGAGTTGGTTGCAAAATTGTGATTGAGCTTCTTACGGGTATCAGAGACTCGATGCAAATCACTTGAATCCAGATTCGAAGAACATGCTCGATACGCCGCTCGTGCAGTGGTATGCAATCGATTATATTAAGGAGCATAACCCTGCTATCGAACGGATTTGCTCGGACATAGGTACTTCGAGTATTGATGCAGAAAACCAATATCCCCTATCTGCTTCCTGCAGATCGATCTTCCCCCTTCCAGGAGATCATCTAATCGTTGTACCCAAGATTCAATTGGGTATCGCATGTATTGACTGTACGATTCATCCAGCTACCGCCACAATGGAGAACGCCACTCTGCCACATCAATAGCCTTGGAATTTAGATAATCGGTAGGAACTGCTTTGAAGTCAGTATATCGTTCTTCTGAGGTTGATAAGGGAATCTCCAAAACTCACATTCATAACAATCATCATGGGAATGTCAAAGACGTCTCGCTTGACCACCCAGCAGAACATGCAAGACACCTTGCCGTCCCGATCACCTAGCGAGTTCATTCCAGACTCGCCGCTAATGAGGGGACCGACAGGTTTGCCATTGTTGAGCCTGTTCTCTCGTTCGGCTAGAAGGTCTGCACTCCAACCAGGATCTTCCTTGGTCTTGTATTTCAGAAGCTTGCAAGGCTTCATCATGACACCACGTGAGTCGCCAAAGGCAAGTTTTGCAAAATCCTCGTAGAAATCGATGACGTTGTCGTCTTCCATAAGCTCTGGAAGAAGGACTGGTTGCAATCGACCTGGATTGTCTGCAATGCTTTGCGCACGAGGTGTAGCAGTACCTCTTGTGCTGGCCCCTGTTTGGCGGCCTGATGCGTTGCCGATGTTGATATTCTGATTTGCTTCCTTGCCGAGCAGGACGTCTCTTGACCATCCTGTCAGTAACGAAAATTCTTTGCTGACGGCAGCGACTTCGCCAGTACGACGTAGAATCAACGTCGGCGTTCCATAAGCTGTCAAAAAGTCGTCGTATTCGAACAGCGTCCTTTGGAAGCACTTTTCCATGAATATTAGGTCGTCAACATTCAACTGTTTTGTGCAAGAGATGAAGGACGGTCGAATGGCTGCTAGAGCTCTGGCGATTCGCGCAGTCTTCTGTGGTGAGTATAATCTTTGCAGGCATGCGGTTAGGGCGTGGAAGCCGGTAGTGTATGAATATGGAGCGGTGACTGATGTGTATATGTCAGAAGGATCTCGTCGCTTTCTGTGTTGATTCGACCGCGTCTGGTGTATGTCGTTCGTTGATAAACTATTTCTAATCTGCGGTCGATGTTGATGGCGGTTGTAATCTTGGCTCGGGTTGTGCAGCATGTGTTGCGCTGAAGCGACAGGACTCGAGTTGTAGCCTGCGCTAAAGTCCATCAGGTTTGCGGCGCTGGGACTTGCTCCTGACATGGAGCCATTCTCTCCGATAGCAAAGGCGTTGGGGAAGTTGAGCTGTCCGTCAAAACTGCTATCTCCTGTTATGGAGAAGACCTGACCAGAGCTGTTTTGTCTAGCACCATCGTTGTTGCGCTGCCAATCGTTGAACCCGGAGTTGCCGTAGGGAAAGGTGGTTGAATAATTCGAGTTGGTTGGGTCATAAGGGATTGAGGTCATCAGATTACTGTTGTCGGTGTCGGGAGTCTCGACAGCACCAGAAGACATGTGCCCAAGCATGCCAAACTCCAAAGCACCATAATGATTGCCAAAGTTCAGACTCGAGATGTCGAAGTTGAAGAGCGAAGGGTCGGCAGGATCGAAGAACGGAGCGTTGAAGGACTGGCCAGGCTTTCCGTCTCCAGAAGTGTGTGCGATAGAGGAAATAGGTTCCTGAGGAGGTGGCATCTGTTGAGAAGCGGTCGAAGAGAAGGGCTGAGTGACCATATTTTGCTGGGGAGCGTATGGGTTGCTATGAACCATTGGGGATTCGGTGGCTGAAGGTGAGTTGATAGGAGCCACTGAAGGAGTGTGACCGAAGTTCGCAAAGGGCTGAGCTCCAACAGGAGTAGGATAGTATGACGATGAGGACTGGGCTACGGGAGTAGACTCTGTGGCAGGAGTAGCTTGATTCAATTGACTCTGATTCTGGTTGTAAGCGTGTGGTACCAGAGCTTCGTTTGGCGCATCGTGTAGGTATTTGGCCTTCTTTCGTACTCCATCGTGACAGTGGTCTTGTAAACCACGTTTGATGCAGCGAAGACATGGACGTTCATCACNCTGGCCAAGTCAGAGCAGCGTCCTGAGGAGGTTATAGAAAGGATCAGACATACCGCATGTCAGATGTGCACGCTGGCAGGCATAGCAAGCTCTACGCGCCTTCTTTCTCCTCGGTCTCAAGGGATCTTTTGCATTTGCGCGCTTGGTTGCCGAGTCGTTCTGGTCTTTGTTGGATGAGGCAGAGGCGGGCGAAGCCTTGTCGTCGCTCTGAGAGGGTTCTTGGATTGAGTCGGACATGTGGGGCAGTGTCTGGGTCTGGTTGGAGGTGGGGTCTGTCTGCTCGTTGGGCGAGCCTTGTTGGAGTGGATCGGGGGCCATGGCCAGGGTTATATAAGAGTCGAGTCCGCTGCAGTGGCACGAAGCAGGTGGTTTTGCACAGAAGCACGTTTTCTGCAGCTTCCCGTGGATTGCTTCCGTTTCAGGAGTGCCAGGTGGATGGATCTGAGATCACGAGTGGCTGTATGCGCCGTGCCACAAGGGCCTGCCAGGGAGTGAAGCAGGCACTACGGATCCCGCCCACGCGGTGCAAGGTAAGCAGGGGCAGCAGCGTGCTGTCTACCAAAGCAATGTCTACGCAGTTTGTGTCACCCTCGCTAAAGTCATGATGTCTATGCCAGACGGTCGGGAATGCGCGAGTGGGCCGAGAGGACGGCGAAGCGGTGTCACTGCACACGCGCAACAGAATGTATTATGCTTTGAAGTATGCAATAAGTCCGCGACCTTTGCGCGACAACAGCACGAGCTCCGGAGACGGCGTGATTGCAAAGACTGAGTGGATAGCTCGTGAACACCATGGACCTCGACTGGATATGCGCATATCGGCCTTGGCAAGCCGCATCCTCCCGCCAGGCCGAACCCTTGGGGGCCGACGGCCTTTTTCTCCAACCTTTCCCCTCATCGGTCTACCCGCCTCCGTACCCAACGTCCAAGCGCCCTTACATGTATTGTTGGCCATCTTGTGTGCCAGGCCAACATGCCAGCTTGTCGAGTCCATGAGATATGGGTAGTACATACTCGCTTGATCGTCCCGTCACCGCCATTCACATCTCGCCGCTCGAGGTCCCATCGTCCCACCTGGACGCTTTGACTGGTTTCCAAATACCAGCTTGCTGTTCTCCACCACCAAAGGGGTCTGAGCACAGATCTTTTGGTGTCTCTTGCCTCGTGGGAAAATGCGATGCACTATTGTTCATGCGGTGCCACCGATCCAAGCTCATCTATTTCTGTACCTCAGCCTTCCCAATCTGTCCTCATGATTGTGCAAACTTGGAGTTCTTGCGCAGTCGCTTGCCATATTCTATTGGCTGGTCAGCATTCCTCCTCGCCCTTTCTGTAACCAAGTAATGCTTCTTACTGAAAAATAGGTACGCTTATGCCAGGGTCAGCACTCTCTATCCATGGTATGGGATCTCTGCCAGAAAACTTACGAAATGGTGCCATGGCAAGGGCCAAGAAGGCCAGTAATGACGACGCCTGTCACCAAATTAGCATCACTTGACCATGATCATCGTATTCGAATGTCTGCTACCCACCCATTGGTATCCCAGCTCTGTTCCAGGTTTCTGCATTAGTTACCGCTTCTTCGATCATTGCCCAAGATTGGAAACTCACTGTTGTACATTTGCACACCTAAAAGTAGGGTTAGCATGCTTATCATACATAAACTGTGATGTACTTCTCCGACTCACCAAAGAGAGGGAATGCAGCGGCAAAGCTCGAACGCGCAAAACTGTTCGCTGCCAGCGCGCTCGCGGCATACAAAGGGTACTGTTATAAGACGTCAGTTCATATGCACATCTCGACCGAGGTGGTCAGAATGAAGCATCGTGGCGACTCTACGGTCCGCTCCGTAGCCGCCCACGCCGTTTGGGAGATCACCTACGCATTCCACAAGGAAAGTAAAGACGCCACTAAAGACAAAGATGTTTCTGTTCGTTCCCGAATCAGTAACAAGCCCACGTGCACCTCTTGCTTGATACTGCTTCATTCTGACTCACCCAAGACCAAATATGCCACTGAAGACGATGGGAACTTTGCCAAACCAACAGTCAGTATCCAGTCGCTTATGCAAGGCATCGAGGTCTTCCAATTCTTACCGATCCAATGTACCTGCAGCACGGGGGTTAGCTGGGTGTTCTTCTTCAACCATGGATTTGGGCTTCCACCTGGCCCGTCGTGCAAAGTGGCACTTCTGGGACCATTGGGGTGCTACGGCGGGGTTGCAAGTGGATATTGGGCAGTATGCATATTGCGTCCAATGATAATTAAAGATCTTCCTGCATTGCGCCACGGGTAATAATCGATGCAAGCCACTNTACCGAGGAATACGTCGTCCAGCCTATATGATGCCTGGTATCAGCTATCCAATGATTTTGTGAGAACCACCTCCTCTCCAATCACTCACCAAAACCGAACAGACCGATTGGAACCAGGACTGCACCNNGCTGGCACAAACGTCAGCATATTCAACACACTTTAGCATATCCCAACGCTTTGAAGACTTACAGAATTGTTGGAGGTAGACGGAACTCAGGCTCAGAAACGCCTCCATTCTTTGTGACCAGACGTCTGTAGTTTTTCTTCCAGATAGGATCGCAGCTGACACCTGTAATCATACCGACAAAGATACCTATAAATGTAAGTCCGGTCTGCCATAGTACAAAACCATGATTGTTTTCAAAGACGAGTGGGAACGCTCCGAAGAATCTAGAACACGGTTAGTATATCCAATGGGCGATGGTACCTTCGCCTACGTACAAGTATAGAATGCCGAGAAGAATGGCCGAGAGGATACACAGACTCAGGCACATCGCTTCGAGAAAAAGAAGCTGGAATGGTCTGACACAGCTCCATGCAACTGTCCGGAAGACCGATTTGTTCATGTTTTCTATTGGTGCTCGCCAAGCTGGATTGCCCGTATCCTTTCTGAGCTTGATGGCTTTTTTGCGCAGAAGCACGGGATGGTATGTTTCCGGAACGAGTGTGATGATAGCGGCCAACATGCCGCCTGACCATATCAGCAGGACGTAAAAGGTCCATCGCCAGTTTGTGTAGTAGTTGATGAAACCTCCGACAATAGGGCCAATTTCGGGGCCAACGAAAGGAGCTGCTGTATAGAATGCCATTGGTAGAGAAAGCTGGGCTTTGGGGAATAAATCTCCAACAGTTCCTCCTGCTACGCNTGTTGTGCATCACCGCGGATTAGTTCTGCTTTGGGAAAACCTCCAAGGGTAGAAAATTCGACCATACCTAAGAAAGGCACTACCAGCCAGTCCGTCAAAGAAGCGTGCCACCAACATTGTTTGTATGTTTTGTGCCACGGCACATGGAATCAGCCAGATCAAGAAGAAAGTGTAAGAGGCGATGTATATGGGTCTTCTCCCGTAGAATTCTGAAAGTGGTGACATGACCATAGGTCCGAGACCCAATCCCACGACAAACAAAGACAGTCCCAGTGTAGCAACAATTCTTGAGCAGCCAAATTCTGGTTCCAATTGCGCGTAGGTTGATGTGTAAAGCGCAGAGGTGCAAGTGACGCATAGGGAGCTTGCAGAAACGATTATGACAATGATCCACTTCCGGGCGTAGGCCATGCTTCTAGGGTTCATGGGGTCGTCGTCGCCGTCCCAGGAGACTTCGAATTCTTTCTCATTGACGCCATCGTCACCCACGGCTGTGATTCCACTCTCTTCATCCTTGGACCCTGATCTGACCTGCTCATCTGTATCGCTTTCTCTTGAATGTCGCACTGCCTTTTCGTTTGTCCCTTGGTCGACTCGTGTATCTGGATTGGGCACTACGTCGAAGGGTACGCGCTCTTCATCTTCCTGCACAGCCTTGTCTGATTCGTTGCGTTCCATGCCTGTTGCAATATTGTGACTCGATCGTACGAAAAATCTGAAGGCGACAGTTGGGACCAATGTGAGTTGTTTATGCGACGGAGGGAGCGATGGCGGGTGCGCGTACTCGGGCCTGGTTTGTCATCAAGAGGGCGGAGTCTTGCAAAACAGAAGTTATCGACAGAGGAAACGACGAATAGTGATTGCCATAGTACTTTCCATTTAGCCCCCTCTTTCTTGCGGGCCGCTCTTTCCTCACGACCGCACAGGTATGTCATGGCTTATGGAGATAGCATCTTGCTCGGATATTTAATGCCGAGAAAGGCTATTCCTTCCAGTTCGGGAAATGCGGGACCTGTCATCGGCAGCAAACGACATCTCCAAGCGGAGACGAATGCTTGTTTCTTCTTTCTCCATATCCTCTTGGTCTGAGGGAACGAAGGGAAGCCTCAACTTCGAACTCGAATTCATGGAGATACACACGTTCCCATAACCCAAGGATCTGTCCTTCTGGTCGACCTGAGTTTTTCTCAGCTCCACCAGCGACAGGCTAATCGGATCTCAAACAGCATGACAATCATGACTGTAGCTACCACCTGGATTGCTTTCGCCAGACATTCAACTCTCTTCCAGGACGTCCAACCAGGTACTGTACATTTCTCATGATCTCTTCGAACAGAGGAATTGTATCAGCATTGTTCGTGTCGCTCGTACAATCTATCAGACTAGTAAGCAGATTGCTGGTACAATAGGCATCTCAGGACACCTTCGATGGTACCAGGAGAAGCAGCTGCCAGGGTCAGTTTCCAGGTTTTCAATGTCCACTGGATCACAACGTTCCAAAAGAAAGAGTCGTACAATGGAGCTTGTCTGTAAGAAGATACGTGCAAGCCTGGATCAGGGCCGATGGTGGCACTGTCAAGTGTACCGGCATTCACTGCGTCTGGCTCTGAATTTGGGCAGTACTTCAGAAGCATGATAGTATGTGTTGATGGTAAGTTTTTGCTGAACGAAGGGGAAGTGCAGCATAGGCTCTGATACTCTTTGACTCTGTTCCTCCCCGTGTACTAAAGTCTGTAACTTCACCGTACTCCGACTCTAGTTCAGAGCAAATTTCAGACTATAAAAAGGCACAGTTGTTATTAGAAACAGAGGGTGTCCACAGAGAGTCGACAACTCGTCGCCTCTCAGTGGAAACTATCTTGTTTTTAATTACTATTCTGTATTTCTACAGGAATACGCATTACATACTTCAGTACACGGGAGGTTGGACTTCTGACGAACGTTGAAACTCATTCTCCCATTCCAATTGCCAGCTGTTGTCGACGAAGTGTTCGTGTTGCTTCACTTATACACTTCTTTCACTTCCGCACAACACGCTCTGTTCTTCTCAGCTCCGCACAGCACGCTTTGCTCTTCTCAGTTCCGCACAACACACTCTATTTCTTTGCACTTCTTTCATTGACGCGCAAATTCCACTACATGGCAGACCCATACATCAAGCTTGAGCATCCGCCTATTACTGAACACGCCCCTCGCGTCTTCAACGACTCTTCCTCTTACACTACTTCCGACACCTCCGCCATGACTTCTACACCTGCGCCTGGCGGTCGTGCCGACGTCGATGACCAACAACTCGATGTTCTTGGTCGTCCCATCCAACAGCTAGTCAAGCTCATCAAGGAACTTGAAGGACTGGGTGTCGAGAAGACAGATCTTCCCCTGCCCAAGATCGTTGTCGTCGGTGACCAGTCCGCAGGAAAGAGTTCGGTCAGTGTGATGCTTGACCAGTACTATTGTGAGCTTTGCTAACATTTATCANNGCTTATTGAGGGTCTGAGCGGCATCAAGGTCCCTCGTAGTGATGGCACATGCACCAGGTGCCCACTGGAAATCACTTTGTTCTCTTCGGAACAAGACACTCCTTGGTCTTGCACGGTGTCACTGCAACAGAAGTTCTCGTTCGACGCACAAGCCAGTCCCGACGGTCGCTATGGAAAATGGCGCGAGACCCATACACCAACAACCATTCCCTTCGCCATTGTTCACGACAAGCATGAGCTCGAGGGTGTCCTCAGCCGTGCCCAGCGAGCCACTCTGAACCCCGGCGACGACCCTTTGAGATACCTCAACGCCTCTGTTGATGAAATGCCCATGCTGGTTGAGTTTTCACCGAACAAGGTGATTCTAAACATCACAGCACCTGGTCAACCTAGTCTGTCTTTTATCGATCTTCCTGGTGTTGTTCGTCAGATGACTACCGCCAAGGATAAATGGCTTGTCAACCTTGTTGAGAATTTTGTTACTGATCATATCAGCCAAGGAAACTCATTGATCCTGCTCGCTCGTTCTATGGAGTCGGACTTTGCCAACTCAAGCGGAGCAGCATTGATCGACCAATGTGAGGGCGCTCTGGCACGTACTGTTGGCTGTCTTACCAAGCCTGATCGCTGGCCTCTCGGCAGTAGGACCCAACTCATCAAGAACGTCCTGCATGGCGACGCATTTGCTGTTGGCCATGGTTACTTTGTCACCAAACACCCCAACCAACTGGAACTCAACAACAACATTTCTGCTGAAGACGCTCGCCAGTCTGAGACTCAGTTCTTTGCTCAAGCTCCATGGAGTACAGAGCTGCAGGACTTTCAAGATCGTTTTGGCACCTTCAAACTTCGAGACACCTTGTCGGTTAAGTTGACCAAGCAAATTCTGGTTTCCTTGCCTCGGATCACTAGAACCGTTGATACTCATCTTCAGGAGGTGGAAAATGAGCTTTCTGGCTACCCTGACCCACCTGAGAATGCCCTTGGTAAGGTACTTGAGGCATTGACAACCTTCCGCATTGCAGTTGAAAAGCATGCNAAAGGAGCCTATCCTCACAACGAAATGCATAACTCTCTCAAGGGATTGGCCAACACCTTCCATACGAGCCTGCAAAAGCTTCGTCCTGGTCTCATCGTTGCAACTCCTGAGCAGTTCCGTCGAGCAATCGAAACCCCTACCTTCTCTTTGCTCTCTGACGACGAAGCTATTGGCACCCCTTGCCCTAGCATTGAGCCTAGATCTCAAAAGAAGAGAAGAGCTGATTTCGAGACACCCACCACTTCGACTGCAAAGAAGATCAAGTCCGACATTACTACACCTAGACACTCTACTCCTACGACCAAGAAGACCTTCCGCCTGCTTGAGGTGCGTGAGACTCTGAGTAACCTGACAGCTTCAAGCGTTCCTGGCGAGGTCGATCCTCTTGCTGTTGACCATCTCCGTAAACAGACACTTGTGGGCTGGGAGCAGCCTATGCTTGAGTTCATCAACAGCGTTCACCAAGAAATCCAGACGACTCTGGACCAGTTGCTCGAGGAAGCTTGCGCTCAGTGGCTCAACACAGCCTTCTTCAGCGAAGCCAANAAGATCCTAAAGGCTTTCGTGGCCAACGCCATGCGCGAGCAACTGCAGCACGCAAAGCGCGCTCTGGATCTCGAGCAGCGCAAGCCTCTGACCCTGAACATTGATGGATTCAAACACCAACACGATAAGGAACTCCAGACCTTGCAAGATGGCCGTGCAACACAGAGACTCGTCGAGAAGACCGAAGATGCAGACCGCGCTGCCGGCAAGATCATGGTCGACCAGAGCGAACGCAGAAAGAAGGCCAGATCCGATGTCAAGGCCAGGGGCGAACTCGGCGACGACCCCTTCGCCGAAGAAATCAAGGTCATGGCCAAGGTTAGAGGCTACCACAATGTCGCTCTTCTTCGCTTCCTCGATCACGTTGTTCAAGGCGTCCAGGTTGAGGTCCTGCACGAGCTTGAGACCAACCTGTTGCAGCAATTGAAGGACGGTCTGGAGGTTGAGACGCGCGATGCGCAGGAGCGTTGCAAGGAACTGCTCGCCGAGGACCGCGAGCGTGAGATCCGTCGCAAGGAGCTACAGACTGAGCGAACCAACTTCATTGAAGCCCAGCACAAGCTCGCTACCATCGGACAGATCGGCGAAGATGTTGCCTTGAACAACTGATCGCAGCCATCCATGCCAGACACTCGCTGCATCAGACACTCCCAGCATGGCTCTTGTCGTAGACAAGCACCGTCCGCGCTCTCTGGAGACATGTTTTCATCACCTGACGTGTAAGATGCACAAGATGAGAGATGAAGAGAACGATCAATCGAAGAACGAAGAAGAACCAAGAGTAATGGCAGAAAGCATTTGTAAAAAGCAAGAGCCGGTAGTAGATAAAAGCCATGCAAGAGATCACAGTACCCTACTTTGATGTTTTCATTGACTGTGTGCGAGAATTGCATCCTCCTCGTGTGCTAAAGATAGCCACAGTGTAGCTGCAGAAATGCACAATGTTTTCGCGAAGAATGTGATCTCCACAGAGAGGATCTTGATGAAGGATATCTCAATGGCCAGACTTAATATCCGAACTAAAACTGTGCATTTCGATAGCTTACAAAAACCCTCATAGCTCGGCATGGAGGAACCAGTGGTAGAATTGTGACTGTCTTCAGCACATGGGGAGGATACAATGCTTGTGATGGAGTAAACAGACTGCTGTGCGAAGCAGCGCTGTCGCTACGACGACCTCTTTCGAGAAATAGGAAAGGTTGTGTGAGACACGGGTTCGAAGCACTGGAGAGAAGAAGACGAGGAGCGCGCTTGGGCCAATGTCGCAATCACAACTTCCCCACCAAAAAGTTCAAGGTGGGATGAAATCAATGTTGAAAGTCATCCAGCGTCCTTTGATTCTCAAGTTCTTCAGACCAAGTGTAGACTCAGTTCGCTGCGTACACATAGGCTTCCGCAAAATGGCAAACGTTGCAAGCACATATTCTGGTAAACGCTGCACCAACACGGATTGGAACATCCTGACCAAACAAAGAATGAGGACCTGACATTTGGCGGCTGTTCGCATTCAACAGATCCCATCCACATTGCCGTCATTGGCGGCACTGGTCTGCAATCGTTGCCAGGCTTCACCCTTGCTGCCAGCCTGAACGTCGACACACCATGGGGCACCCCTTCGTCGCCCATCAGCGTGCTGCACCACAAGTCTCCTTCGACCGGCAAGGACATCCCCATCGCTTTCTTGTCTCGTCACGGTCTGCACCACGAGATTGCTCCTCATGAGGTTCCCGCTCGCGCCAACATCGCTGCTCTTCGCTCTCTCGGTGTCCGTACCATCATCGCTTTCTCGGCCGTCGGCAGTTTGCAAGAGGAGATTAAGCCCCGCGACTTTGTCGTGCCCGACCAGGTCATTGACCGTACCAAGGGCATTCGTCCCTTCACCTTCTTTGAGGAGGGTATGGTTGGCCACGTTGGCTTTGCCGACCCCTTCGACGAGAAGCTCGGTGCTGTTGTGAGAAAGCTTGGTCACAGCCTCGAGGGTGACAACGTGCACCTTCACGACAAGGGCACCATTATCTGCATGGGTGCGTAGAAGAACAAGAAATAAAGATGGCGGATCGAGACAAGAAAGCTAACACGATACGTAACAGAGGGCCCTCAATTCTCCACTCGCGCAGAATCAAACATGTACCGCTCCTGGGGCGGCAGCGTCATCAACATGTCTGTCCTCCCCGAAGCCAAGCTGGCAAAGGAGGCCGAGATTGCCTACCAGATGATTTGCATGAGCACCGACTACGACTGCTGGCACAGCTCCGAGGACGTGACTGTCGAGATGGTTATGGGTAACATGAAGGCCAACTCTGAGAACGCTCGCCGCTTCGTTGGCGGTGTGCTGGACGAGCTGAGCAAGGAGGAGCACACTAACATGATTCTTGCCAAGCACCTTGAGGGTCAGACCAAGTTCGCTGGTGGTATTACTGCACCTGCTGGTCGCAAGGAGGCAGCCAAGAAGAAGTTGACCTGGTTGTTCCCTGGTTACTTCGAGTAAATATGTTGACTCGTCTTGACGACAGTCAATGATCCATGAGCCGTATAGATCAAATGAATACAATGTATGAAGTTGAAGAATCCCAAAAACGTTTGTCGGTATGAATTGATTAGAATGGATGGACGTGTTGGCAACAGAATGGTCGGCGTCGGAGAAGGAGCTGAGCTTGGGGCAATGTGCATGACGATTCACAAGCTCCGGGTTGCCAGCCAGCAGTCAAGCAACGACAACGAGCACTCACTTTACCATCCATCGCTCTTTCCGTGTCTTGTGCATATCGCCCTTCCTTCCATCTCCGCCGCTAGCGCATCGTATTCCGAGCGCACTTTACCAACCGACCTCGCCTCTGACCGACACTTCACGCAAGCGCCATGTCTCGCCGCTACGATTCACGAACAACCATCTTCTCGCCTGAGGGCCGTCTCTACCAAGTCGAATACGCTCTTGAGGCTATCTCGCACGCCGGAACTGCTTTGGGTATCTTAGCAAAGGATGGCATTGTCCTGGCCGCCGAGCGCAAGGTCACCAGCAAGCTGCTCGAACAAGACACATCCGCCGAGAAGCTGTACACCCTGAATGAGTTCGTCGACGCATCTCATTTATGTCTCACTATCGATGCTGACCTCTTTGAAGTNAACATGATCTGCGCCGTCGCTGGAATGACCGCCGATGCCAACATCCTCATCAACTACGCCCGCTCAGCTGCCCAAAACTACCTCCTCACCTACAACCAAGAGATTCCTTGTGAACAGCTCGTCCGCCGCCTGTGCGATCTGAAGCAAGGTTACACTCAACATGGTGGTCTGCGTCCCTTCGGTGTTTCGTTCATCTACGCTGGTTACGACGACCAGCGCCAGTTCCAACTCTACCAGAGCAACCCCAGTGGCAACTACGGTGGTTGGAAGGCTACCAGTGTTGGCGCAAACAACGCCAGCGCTCAGAGTTTGCTCAAGCAAGACTACAATGACGAGTGCTCATTGAGAGAAGCCTGTGGTTTGGCCGTCAAGGTCTTGAGCAAGACTATGGATTCCACAAACCTCAGCAGCGAAAAGAGTACGTTCCGTTTTCGATAACACGTTTTCCATGGCTCAGCTAACACATCATCAGTCGAGTTTGCCACGGTCGGCAGAACAAAGGAGGGCACCGTCTACCACCACCTCTGGGGTGCCGAGGAGATTGACGCTCTACTCAAGGAGCACGGTCTGTCCAAGCCCGCAAGCTCAGAAGAGACCACTGAGCAGGCCGTGGGCAGTGCCGGCTATGCTGAGAACAGACCCGAAAACTAGACGTCTTCTGCGTCATATTTTCGTTGTACCAGTAGTTTACTTATTGACGGGCATTATCGATCATGCATCTTTGGGCTGGGGGCTGCGATGGCGTTTCTTAGACCTGCAAAGTGGGTTTGTCACGTAGAGCGAGAAGGATACAAATGAAAAACTGCATGTTTCTCCTCAACCCCAGGGCTCCGTCCCTGGTTTCCATTTTGATACCCTGACATTTGTGTCAACATTTCCTTTGTCATGATTCTTTGAATCAAATTTCTCATGAGAAAAGAAAGAAAGAACAAACACCACTTCCTGCGGTCACCCAAGATGGTAATGGTTCTTGCCTGATCAATAAAGGAAAATGCCTGCAGGATACGGAAGATACTCTTTGGCTAGCAAGCAATATGGATTTGCTTTTGGCATCTCTGTCTCATCTTGGCTCCATAAATCTGGGACTCATGCTCCGCCATGTTCAGTCGACCGATCAGTCAACAAGTCTTTGGGTCGACTGTGGTTTTCTAGACCGTCCCAGCGCAAGATGGGCAATGGAAAGTGGTGGGAACCTTCGGTCATATCTGGCTGTCAGTCTCTCGCTTCTTCTCGGTCTTGCTGGGAAGAAAGTAGGGACCAAGGGTACTTCATCGATATCAAATGTAGTCTATTGAGCACTGCCTCCCGGAGCTTCAAAGGACCTGCATACTTGCAAGCCCTACGCAGAAGTCATCGATGGTCGTCGAGATGCCTGGCAAGGTCGATATGCCTAAAGTCCTCGTCCCTGGTCTCCGAACACTAGGCCAGCCGTCCTGACATACTACACAAGTCGACTCCTTGTTGTTATCCTTCACTCGGAGCTCGTTTGTTGACAGGCACGGAAAATCTGTCGTCGGCTCGGATTGTTTCGTCCTTCCACACACACAAAAAGCGTTCACTTGTTTACCATAATTATCCACAATTCACCTCACAATCCACTTCTCACTTCACCAAGACTTAAGCGCGACCCTGTCGACTTTACGTCGCTGTCGTCGTTACATCTTTTTATTACTCTCGGCGTACACTCAATCGTCTCGGCGCTTGCGTAAACTTCCATTGTCGACCATCTCGGCGCTCGCATAACTTTACGCAGTGTTTTTACGCGCGACTTTGACCCTTACGATCTCTTAGATCGTCGCACAACTATCAACTACATCAGGCGCACTCGCATAAAAGCGACATCATCATCTACAGTAAGTTACGCCGCCTTTTTACGCGTAACGAAAACGCTTAGTCGTACTCCACTGCCCGTAACAAACTTTTCGATACGCATCTCGGCGCCGAGCTAACCTTGATGGGCGTGTGTAGGCTCTAGGAAGCATCATGGCTACAAAGAAGGTGTTCCAGACGGCCGATCAGCTGTGGGAGGCATTCGATAGAGTCAATCAGAATGAGCTGGGACTAGGTAAGTTGAATGCCGGTGGCACTGTTGCCCTTCATCCCACGGGTCACTGGTATGACGACGATGCAGTCGAGGTCTACGGCAAGAGAGCATTTGGCCTTGAATCGCTTNNCCAGATGATTCGTACAAAGAATTGGTTGGAACAAGGCCTGCGCAAGGAGGGTGTTCGCGAGTACTGGGCGCTTGAACGTCTGATTGCCGCTTCTATGGAGTACTCGGACAGCGACTATGAACACTTGATGACAGTCTTCTTCGTTGAATGGGAGAGAGATCTCAAGCCTGACGGCCGCACCATCAAGAACAAAGACCAGTGGACTCGCTGGTGTGAGATCCATCTTGTGCGCCATCACAGATACGCTAAGGCAGTGCGTTGTCTCGACCTCTTGGAGGCATTGGGTCTTCTCTACCCAGGCTGGTGGAAGCAAGTCTACGCTCACAACCACAACACCCCTGTCCCTAACGACACCTACGCTTCGCCTTGGGACAACCAGCCATCTGCCAATGTTGACGAGTTGAACGAACTCAACGAGAAGTACGCCAGAATGCCTTTCATCTCGCGCGATCAGGCTGAGGCCGCATCGCAAGCTGCCGAGACAGCCATTCAGTCTGCCCCCGTCTCGCGCCACGACACTCGCAAGAAGAAGCGCACCAAGACCAGTCACTTCCAGGAGGACCTAGAGCAACTCAACGACGCTTACGAAGAGACTGCTCCCGCCAAAGAAACCGACAACGAGTCTGAAGAGTCTTTCGTTCCAGAGCAGTACTACCCTGACTACGTTCACGAATACGACGCCGTCATGGGTAAGCCTTCCACCACAAACCCTCAGTTGCCTCACACTGTTGGTTTTGCACCTGCCGCCAACGCCTGGCGCAACCTCGACCGCGATGGTTTCGAAGGTGCCACCCGCTTCAACCCCGAAATCAACGCAACCAAGATCGTCGACTCTGCAAGCAAGGACGCAGTCCCTCGTCCCAGCGGCAACACACTCCCTGCTCCTCGCACCGCTGCTGCAGCACCTCCTCAACCCACTCAAACCCTCAACCCTGACCAGCTCAACTGGCTAGACGTCGACGAACGCGACTTCGCACGCGCAGTCCAGCAGGTCGAAACCGATTACTTCCCTCCTCCTGCCCAGTTTACTCAGGACGGTCGCCCCGACTACCTGCGCGAAGCCCGTGAAGATCTCGCCCGCAACCCTGAGTACTACCACCCTGAACGCGTTGCTCAGCGCCATGCCATCTACTATGCTGTCGCCGGCTACAAGAAGGTCTCTGAAGCCCAGCTCGCCCGCCGTCAAGCCGAATACCAGGCTGAGTTGGAGCGCGAACAGGCCGAGCAGGCTCGTCGCCAGGCTGAGGGCAGTGGCCAGCCTACCACTGCTGCTCCTCAGGGTGAGGACGACGAGGTCATTTGGGGTTATGTCGATGAAATGGTCCCCCCTGTTGAGAACTGGCCTCCTGTCTACGACAACAGTGTTCCCACCTGGCCCATCAAGAAGTGAAGGATGAACTTGGCTTGATGACCTGATGACTGCTGTTTTCTGAAGTTCGATACGATACCCCTTTGCTGTTTTCTGCTTTTGCCCTCCCTTCTCCTTAGCTTAGCTTTAATACAAACATGGCTGTTTCTCATTGCTCCCAAATAAACAGATGCACTATTTCTGAGCTGTAAAAATGCACAAATGTATTCTGCTCATGGAGATGCCCAGAGAGAGCCCACGAATCTTGGGCTCTCAATGGACACTACTACATTCTGTTGAACATTGTGACTTTTTATAGGTCTAAACGATGGGTGGTTGGCATCGGGGATACCACATACCATTAGCCCCTGACCTGACTTTCCTATGAAGCATAGAGCTATATACAAGCCTATAGAAATGCACAAATGTATTCTGATCTTGAGATTCTCCAGAGAGAGTCCTGGATTCATAGGATCTCAGTGGATTCACTCCATTCCCATTAACCATTGTGCATTGTTATAGATATAAATGAACAGTGGTTGGCGTTGGGGATACCTTCTATCACTAGCCCCTGACTTGACTCTCCCATGGCAGTATAGTTCGATTTATGAACCTGTAAAGATACACAGATGTATCTTGACGATAGAGATGTCCGGGGAGAGTTATCGCTATATCGGTCTCTCAATGGATACTACTGGTTCCTGAAAGCTACTGTGCATTTTTATAGCTAGTCTACATGACAGCGCTTCCACCAGAGAGTACACGTTTTAAAGAAACCTAGTTACAGCATTGGCAAGAACCCTTACTGCCCCTCTCCATAGGCGACAAGCATTGATTGTCAAATTGTAGAAATGCACAGTCGTTAGCAGATCAAAGCCTTGTCCAGAGAGAGAGCAGTTAAAGCAGTGTCTCTCAGTGGATACTGTTGTATTCTTCGTTTTTATTGTGTATTTTTACAGTTACCTGAAACTCGCACATTCGTGGCAGGAGAGCAAAGAAGTTCAAGTATGCTTATGCACAATAATTGGGGATATCGATACCGAGTAAGTTTTGTACAAAAGGCTAAAGAAGAAAGAGAAAAAAGAGCCAAACCATTCTTCATGCATGACGGAGGAAAAGCGAGCGGGGGAAAAGAAGATTGTTTCTTACATCGCTACCTCCTCTATCTTACCGGTCCCTGTATATATGTGTGTATCTGGGACGGTGAAAGTCGAGGTGATGCAGTGCAAACAATGCTCTTGAAGCAAAAGGGCTGATGGCTTGCCCACCTTTGCTTGCTTATGCAAATTCGTTCTTGTGGCTTTGCTCCCTTATCCCGGCTCTTTCTCTGGAAAACATCAATGATCCAATCTAGGCTTTGCAACAACCAAGGACAAAATCCAGACACGAAATACACCCTAAACACCTGCTGTTCGCCTATCGCCGCCCTTTGTGCTTTGCACCGCCTGCTCCAGGAAGAAGAAAGATCAGAAAATAAGCAGACAGCCAGCAGATGATGAAAGGTCGCAACGATTAAAGGGGAATAAAACGGCAAACTGGTTTCCAGGAAAGATCCGTGGTCTGAAGAGGAGAGGGATGGAAAAGGTGTTCAGAGACAGGCTGCTCAGCTTCCAACAACAACTCTGGCACCCTCTTTGCCTAGAACACCACGTTCGCGCTCCTTAGCCTTGGGGCTTCGGTCTCTGCCCTTCTTGCGGCTGAGGAAACCGAGCATACCAGCAGGTTTACGCTCCTCCTGAGGTTGAACGAGTGTCTGACTCTGATTGGCCATTTCACTCCAGCTGCCAGTTTCGTTCAGCACGACCTGAACGCCACCACTCATAGAGGTGCTTCGGGTGCTGCCACGAGGACGGTGAGCCTTGTTGATGGCTTGTTGCGGGTGAGAAGTAGGAGGGACGGGAGGAGGNNGTATTTCGTAGCGCTCAGAACGAGGAAGTCTCTGTTGTTGCTGGGCGAAGTATTCAGATTGTGCAGGTGGGGCGTTTTGAGCTTGGTGAGTCGGTAGCGGAGGAGAGCCATTAGGCGATTGTGTTGATGAGCGAGTACGGGAGACGTTGTGGGGTGTAGAGGCATGAGGAGTGGGTATTGAGCGGACTTTATGCAGGTCTTGGGGAGTTTGGCTGTCATTAGTATCTGACTTTGTAGTGACGGGAGATTCGCCGTCGACGCTGACAGGATTCCTGGGATGCATCAGTCTGGTTGGATCAGAGTGGTCGTTTGATGAAGAAGAGTCGCACCTGTTTTCGGGAACGGTTAGGTAGTTGAAAGGCTCGAACATAGTTTCGATCATGCGGTGCAGCTCGTCAGCACGGATTTCAGCCTCGGTAGCATCAGGGCGTAGTTCAGGACGTGGCTTCTGTTTCCTGGTGCGCGCCTCCAGTGGAGCCTCCTCAAGTAGCAATTCCTCCAAGTCGTATGTAGCATCGAAGTTCGTCTTTTCACTAGACGGCTTGAAAATGGGTTCAATTTCCTTGCGCTCCAGCGCATCGAAGTCGAGTTCACGGAAGAAAGGGTTGTCGGTGAAACTGTTCCAGCTGCTCGCGCCGATTCTTTGTGTCTTATCTTNTTCCAGCAACGAGCTGATCGCGTGCATACACACCATCGACACGGGAGGGTTGGTAACGGGGAAGTTGGGCTCGCCCTTGACAATGGCTTGGATAAGTTGGTCGTGGTGGTGTCCTTCGAAAGGTCGCTATAGCGAGCATTGTTAGTTTGTACACATCAGGTGGTCAGAAGCACGTCATACCTTGCTGTAAATACACTCGTAGAAAAGTACACCCAACGACCACCAGTCGCACTCGGCTCCATAACCCTTGCCACGGTATACCTCGGGCGCAAGGTAGGCTAATGTGCCTGATCGACTGGTAAGAGGTTTACCGGGTGTGAGGTCTGTCGCAACGTTCTGCCGAAAGGTTAGCTAAGTCATGGCGACGGGCAGTGAGGGAAGACGCACAAAGTCAGCCAGATGGACGTGGCCATCAGAGTCGAGCAGCACGTTGTCGGGCTTGACATCACGGTGAACAATGTTCTGGCCGTGGATATATCGAAGAGCGCAGCCCAGTTGTGAGATCCAGAAGCGAATGGCCTCTTCAGTGAAAGATTTGCGAGAAATGTGGAAGCGTAGGTCACCGCCAGTCATGAGGTCGACGACAATATACAGGTACTCGACGTCCTGGAAACTGTATCGCAAATTGCACAAGAAGGGGTGGTTGAGATGTTCCAGCATCCGTCGTTCTCGAATCATATTCCGTACACTCTCACTGCGTACCANCTAGCCGTATGTCAGTCGAAGTCGTTATGGCTCGGTAGCGATCGTCTCACCCTCATCTTTGCGGATGTATTTGAGAGCAAAGGTCAAACCAGTGTCCTTTCGCTCTACAATGCGGACCTTGCCAAAGGCGCCCTTGCCGACGACGCGGAGCAGTCGAAAGTGGTCGAGGCTTACTGCTAGGTATCAATGTCCGATCTCTTGTATGCAGCATGGCGACATGGAAGGCCTACCTTCGTCTGTGAAGACGACGGGCTTGCCGCTGGAGTTGCCCATTTTAGGAGCAGCCTGGCTGCCTTTGCGGTCGACGACGGGAAGGGAGAGCGAAGCGACGTCGTGGGTCGATTACGGATGATGTTGCGGGAATTGGTGCAGGCTTCAGGTCATAACTCGTGTCGTGTGTATGGCGTGCGTCGTCGTCGTCTCTATGTTTGAACAAATGCTGCAACGTGGGTGTCGAGAGAAGCTGAAGACTCCAAATCGCCATGTCCATGCTGCATCCCTTGGCGAGCCTTCCCGTTGGTACGCGCTAGAGCACCTTCCGTCAAAACTTTGAGTGCCCTACTGACTCAGGCAGGGCCTCTTTTCTTTGCTACCAGAAAGCAATTCACCCTGCAATCATTTGATAACCACCAGTGCATAGATATCAAGCATTGTATCGACTGTTGTAGTTTTTGCCACGCTTGTGCTTCGCTCTACAGATCTTGCCGTGCTCACCTGCCAAGTCCATCTTCGATGCTTAGTCGATCGTCCTAACCCTGCATTGCATCGTCGTCTCAGAACAAGGCAAAGGAACCAGCCACGCGGAAGGCACGTTTTGCACCACCATTCATGACATCCTTTCGGATCTCCTGCATCTCCTCACCGCTCACATGTCCCACTTTGGTCCACCGACCACGCACTATCTTTGCCGTTGTCCTACATGACAACGCTTCTCTAACCCGTCGCCTGTAGTTTTGACACTCTGATTATTAAAGTGCTTCCTAGAAGGTCATTTTCTTTGTTGGATTGGTCTACACGTACGCACCGAATCTTCCATGCCGTGTGCACGCACGTCGTCCTGACTCTTGCTGCCTCTCCTTTTCCCTAGATACCTACTCCCACCTCCCACAGTGGGGCCGCACCTGGAGAAAAGCCATTCTGATCCGCTAAACCGTTGTCCGTCTAGCCCCTCCTGGTCCAATACACACCTCCCTCCCCGTCTGCGAAAGTTTGTGATGCACAGTTCTATCTAGAAACAAGGATATGGCCAAAGAGAGGTGATGAGAGATTGCTTCTCAATGGACACCATCCTATTTTCTGATAGTATTGTGCATTTTTACAGCGTGTACTTTACTCTCTGTATGGTCGGAGTACAGTGGAAGTTACATCCTTTAGCACTCGGGGAGGTCTCAGGCGATCTGGAAGCTTACTTGGTTTCCAGCACACGAAGCCTATTCAAATTTTGTCCTGTGTACCTATGCATTCATCAAATATGAAAATTCGGCTCCTAGTTCCCTCGACAGAATAACAATAGCAATGCAATGAGAGTTGAGATAACGCCGTCCCCAGTTCCTTGAACGCCCCAAACAGCTGTCCATCATGTTGCGCCGTTTGACTACCTAGCAATGCCATGGTCTCGGGCTGCGAAAAGAGTGCTGACAAGTGATTCGCACTTTATTCTCCCTGAATCAGATCTCGTCCATGTTGCCCGCGGGCTCGTCGTCGTCGCCAGAGTCGAAACTGCCTACGCTGCTCATCTCGTCGTCATCGTCCGAGTCTTCGCCAGCATCTTCGGCCGCTTCTCTTGATGCATATTTGGAAACGTATTCNNTGACAAATATTAGTCGTGTTCTTTGTGTCAAACACATAAAATTGTTCTCACCCTTGACCTTGGCTTCGTAGCTCTTTGGTTCCCTCATCATCAAGGCTGCAGCTTCGCCGTTCAAGGGATCCGTGGGATTGGGGTAGCGCAACAGTTGGGGAAGGAACACCTCGAAGATGTTGACCATTTCGTACATTGGGGACCACGTTTGGTTGATAACGTCGAGGCAGACGCTGCCAGATCTGTAGCATCTTCAGGTTCTGATTCGTATTCGTTCGTGTCACAGAGAACCTTACAGCTCATCAATGTTGGGATGGAAGATGCGGTTCACGAACCCAATGCTGGGACTCTTGTAAGGGTATTGGTCGGGCAGTTCGACATGAATCTTCCAGAGACCGCCCTGAAAGGGNNTGCTGTATAACGCTTCAGCATGATATCGTAATTGTCGTACTGAACACTGTATCTTACTCTCCTCAGGACCCTTGAACCGGACGAAGAACTCCTGCCTGTACATATGTAAGCTTCACGGATGGTATGCAAACGGGCGCTTGAACACGAACACTGTAGTTTGGGTTAGCAGAGCAAGCAGGAATGATGTGACTGGNNTTGCGATCTCACTGTTGTCGTTGACCAGAGTAACCTCGTAGTCGCTCATCATCCTGGTTGGACTGTCAGAGGTACACGTGATGGTTCGAGGCTTCGTCTATACATACATCCTGTTGACAGTCAGTATACAGGACAGCAAGAGCTTTCTGTGCGGTCTGAGACTTACTTCATGACCTGTAGACAGCAAGAAAGAAGGTGTCAGCCCATGCTACTATCCAGCTCTTTGTTCTGTGTCCCATGGACTTACATCCGTCTCGATTCTTCTTTTCGGACTGCTCATTTTGGGTGTGGTTGTGTAATTTACGAAGAAGTGTGCTCGAGGCTTGCGAAGCTAATCAGGTTACCGTCGTCGCTCAGGTTGACGACGACTAGGTGTCGATGTGGGGTGGCACGATGGTTCGGAGTGGGGTCGCGACAGGCTTGTCCTTGTGCGAGGGAGAGTGATGAGTTGGCTGTCGAAACGGTATGGCCAAGAGGCTTGCTGAGTATGGGAGTAGGTTCCTTGTCTGGTCTGAGGCGAGAGGTCGTTGCGAAGGTAGTCGTGACTGATGAGAGAGTCGTGGTCGGTCGGATCTAAAGCCTGCTGGCTCGGTGTTAGCCATCACAGTCCCCGGTGTCGCATGACGACCGAGATACGAAGCTTGGCATACGTTCTTGCTTCTTTGTGCTCGACAACAAAGACAACTCGCAGCTGGAATCGAGTTCCCATAATATCCATGTTATACATATAAACTCCATACGTCAGAGCCTATGAAATCATGTGAATTTTGTTCGATAATAGGTATTGTATTAAGCCATGTTGCTATACAGGAACAAGGAGATCTAATCACAAGCAGATCTCCAGGCTTCGAACCCTCCTCAGCCCTACAACCCGATTTTTGCAAGCATACTCCCCAAGACTGCCGCGGTCTCCGCCAGGGACTGATGTTGCACTTATGCTAGAAACAATTGCATCGACCCAGATGAATGCATATGTACAATTCAGCCACAAACGCAACGGCTCCACAGTGTCGACAAGCTCAGCCGCCCTTGCTGGTGGAGCGTGGGCCGCTCTTCATCTTATTATGTTATGTGCTGTATGTAACGTTATAGCTTTGAGAGCAACAAGGGAATCGCAAAAGCCAGGTCGATGACCCCAAACGGTAGTTGCATTCTTCACAGCATTACTCACACCTGACACGGATTGGCTGATGGAGGGGCGATGCGGCATAATACGCCTATACTATGGTCTTTGGAAACATGCCGAAATAATGGACAGATGGTGTTCTGGCTGCCTGCAGTGATAAACTTTTGATATACAAAGATGTCAACGACACGTCGTCGGCCTCTCTTCAGAAAAAAAAAGAGACGGTCGCCAACGGGAGCCTTACCTAGCAAAGTGCGGGTTACGATGCTGATCAGCTCCGCAAGGGTATTAAAGCAATAACGATACATTCTGCGCAGCGATATGATCACCGATGGCTCCTTTGCCCTGTGCTCAACCAGAGTCTTCTTTCTTTCTTTAGCCAGCTCCTTAGATCGTGACAGTAGCCCGTCCCTCTTTGCAGTGTTAAGCAGTGGTTGCTCGAGGCGCAGGACAGAGTCAGGCTCGCGTCGTGGAGATCGAAAATTCAAGATCGAAGAGGTCGCTCGGACGCAACTTCCAAGAAAACGTCCGAAAGGGAAACCTTAGGTGGCTCAACTCAGTCTCGCTCGCGCTTTGGTTTGGGCCGATCCGCCATCGCCACCCGCAATCGAGTTCGCAAGAACCTCTCTCGAGTGCTGCCATCTCGTCTTTTGCCCCGTACGCATCCATATCTCGTCGCCGCCCGGGCTATACGGCGTTTCATTGTCTCCAGAGCTCAAAGCACGCAGTCGCTCCGACCCTCTGTCTCGGCCCAACGTGGCGTCGCTCCCATACGCCTGCCCATCTCGACTCAAAGTCTGGCCCCTTCTTCGCCGACAACGCTCCACCGACTAGTATTCACTCATTCCTATCGACCACCTTGTAATCCTAAGCTCCTACTGCGACGACCCTCCTTCTGTGCTTGGACGTCTTGTACGTTCCTTGCCATCACCATACCCGCACTCACCGAGGCCGACGCCCAACACCATGTGGTCTGAAGATGAATCATCTCGTCAACCAGACACAAGCCCGTCGCTGCACTCCGAGTCTTCCCAAGAATTTCAAGAGAGGTCTTCTTCGGAGCAAAATCGCCCGCAGTCGTATCTATGGCCTGGCGCAGATAACGCACAGAGTTGTCGCTCTCCACTCGATCCGCTGAGCCCAGACGTTGCCGACCGCGTCTTCCCTATACGCTCTGTCGTCTCTGTCGACCCCAATGCCACCCCTTCGCATCGTTCCGACACTAGCAACAATGGTTATTTCACCCAGGCGCCTCAGCAAGGGAGGCGGTTTTCTGTTGCTAGCGAATCCGACCACAAGACTCACAATGGAACGTCNGAAAAACAAGTCCAGCGGCTCTACCGAAAGTCGTCAGAACAAGTCTCAAGACCAAGATCGTCAGAATTCGAACAGCGCAAATCAGAAACACCGGCATTCNNAGCGCAATTGTTCAACGAGCTCGCCTCTAGCAGAAACGATAGCGACAATCGCTCTAACGACTCACGAAGTACCCGCCCACGTTCATCAGATCGCGCACCCTCATTGAAAAGCTTGAACGCTACGGACGAGACAGGTACTGGCTTGATCACCGCCCGATTCAAGCATGTAGTCTCCGAAGGGGGCCACGCTATCATCACCGGCAGAGACGGAGACACCCTCCAGCGCTGTGAAGATGAACCTATCCACATTCCTGGTGCTATCCAGAGTTTTGGATTGTTAATAGCATTCGAAGAAGAGACGGAGGGCAAATTGATTGTAAGAGTCGTCAGCGAAAACTCTAAGAGACTTATTGGCTATACACCAAAGCAGTTGTTTGCCCTCGACAGCTTCACAGATATCCTATCCGAGGATCAAACAGACAACCTTCTGGATCACGTTGACTTCATTAGAGACGAAGAGGCAGACGTGGGCTCGAATGGTCCCGAGGTCTTTACCATGTCAATACGAACCCCGCAACGAAAGTTGCAGAAGTTGTGGTGCGCCATGCACATCACCGACAAGAACCCTGGTCTTGTAATCTGCGAGTTTGAACTCGAAGACGACCCGGTTTATCCTTTAGTTCCCCATAACGAAGGGACACCCGACCTACCTGAGGATACACTCAGCTCGAATCCAACAGCTGATGAGTTTGCTGAGAGCACAGAGATTGCGAGCAAGCCTTTACGAGTTCTACGGAGTGCTAGGAAACGCAAAGGAGAGGCTGCCGCCATGGAGGTCTTTAATGTCATGTCACAAGTGCAAGAACAGCTTGCGGCTGCGCCTAACTTGGACAAGTTTCTCAAAATCCTTGTTGGCGTCGTGAAAGAGCTTACTGGCTTTCATCGTGTCATGGTGTATCAGTTCGATTCCAACTGGAACGGTCGTGTCGTGACCGAGCTAGTGGATCCCAGGGCCACGAAGGACCTCTACAAAGGATTGAATTTTCCTGCCTCCGACATTCCAAAACAAGCACGAGAGCTCTACAAGGTCAACAAGGTCCGTATGTTGTATGACCGCGAACACGAGACTGCTCGTCTTGTCTGTCGCACTGTACAAGACCTCGAGAAACCTTTGGATCTCACATACTCCTACCTCCGAGCCATGTCTCCCATTCACATCAAGTACCTTGCCAACATGGCCGTGCGATCATCCATGTCCATCTCTATTAACGCATTCGATGAATTATGGGGTCTAATTTCTTGTCATGCCTACGGTTCCAAGGGAACTCGCGTTTCTTTCCCCATCAGGAAGATGTGCAGACTCGTCGGTGAGACTGCTTCGCGGAATATAGAACGACTTTCATATGCCTCACGACTACATGCTCGCAAACTCATCAACACTGTTCCAACATCAAAGAACCCATCTGGATATATCATTGCCTCATCAGAAGACCTCTTGAAGCTGTTTGATGCTGATTTCGGTATGCTTTCTATCAGAGATGAGACTAAAGTACTTGGGCATGTTGAGGAAACACAAGAAGCTTTGGCCATGCTTGAGTATTTGAGAATGCGCAAGCTCACTTCCGTCACTGCCACACAGGACTTGAAGGAGGAGTTCCCCGATCTACGTTATCCACCTGGTTTCCACCATATTGCTGGTCTACTTGTTGTTCCTCTTTCTGCTGGTGGCAACGACTTTATCGTATTCTTCCGCAGGGGACAACTCCGAGAGGTTAAGTGGGCAGGCAACCCTTACGAGAAATTCGTCAAAGAAGGCACTGAAGGATATCTCGAGCCGAGNAAAAGTTTCAAGACTTGGAGCGAGACGGTTGTCGGAAAGTGTCGCGATTGGACCGAGGAGGAGATCGAAACAGCTGCCGTCCTTTGCCTTGTCTACGGCAAATTCATTGAGGTCTGGCGGCAAAAGGAGGCTGCATTGAAGAACAGCCAATTGACACGCTTACTTCTAGCCAATTCTGCACACGAGGTACGAACGCCGCTCAATGCCATCATTAACTATCTCGAAATCGCCTTGGAAGGAAGTCTGGACGATGATACACGAGAGAACTTGTCCAAATCACATTCCGCATCCAAGTCACTCATCTACGTTATCAACGATCTTCTGGACCTCACCAAGACCGAGGAAGGTGGCAGTCTCACCAAGGAGGAGCCTTTCAACTTGTCTGCTACCTTGAAGGATGCCACAGATCAATTTGCTGGTGACGCGCGCCGCAAGAAACTTAGCTACGACGTGATTGAACATCCCGGTCTCCCCGCCACTGTCATCGGAGACCAGAGAAAGGTTCGTCAAGCTATATCGAATGTCACAGCCAATGCAATCCAAAACACCAAGACTGGCGGCATAAGCATTGAGATGTATGTGCTCTCTAAAGAAGAAAACCACGTTGAGGTCGAGATCACTATTACCGATACTGGCTGTGGTCTGAACAGTAAAAAGCTGGACAGTTTGTTCAGGGAACTGGAACAAGTACAGAGTGAGGTGCATGATATGTTGGACGATGAACCGGCTTTCAACGCCAAACAAGTCGAGTCAGGATCGGAATCGACCCGCACTATAGGCCTCGGTCTGGCTGTGGTGGCGCGTATCGTCAGGAACATGAATGGACAACTGCGACTCAAATCTGTCGAGAACAAGGGCTCACGTTTCACTCTGCAATTGCCATTCGATCTACCTACCAATGGGCAGAAAACGCTTGCAGGGTCCATGTCGGATGGATCTCAGCGCTCTACGCTCATTTCTGCTGGCAACGAGGGCGAGATCACTCTTGTAGAGCGTGGCAGTCACAGGCGTAACTCAACTGAGCACTCTCTCTCTCGCACAACAAGCAACGAGAGTATACATAGCAGGCGCAGCCTTCCAAGCATGAAGTCTGGGCGCAGTCATGCAAGTGAAGAATCAACCCGAAGTGAGGCGGACAGACTCATTGATGCAATCTCATCACCTGTCGATGCCAAACGNGGGGCACCTTCTCGCGGAAAAAGCTCTGGTAGTGCACAAAGGCCCAAGTTGGGCTCGCGACATAGTACATCAGCACTTTCAAACAACAGCCAAGCACTACGGCCTCGATCATCCAGCAACGAAACGAACCCACAAGAACTAACCACTGAGGTAGTCAAAGATCCGCCGGGCAGATCCAGTATCATGGATCAAGGACGACCGGTTAGAGCTGTGCGCGTGCCAGAGGAAACAGACGATGTCCCTGCCGCAGCTCAAGACCAACCATTTGAGTCGTCGCGTGTTCTTGGTGCACATCAGGAGGAACCCCCGGAGACAGCAGACGAAGCGCCTACAGCAGATCACATGCGTGTCCTGGTAGCTGAGGACGATCCGGTCAACAGTAGGATCATCAAGAAACGACTTGAGAAAATGGGTCACGAGATTTATCTTACCTCTAACGGTGAGGAATGTTCCAGCACTCATGGAGACAAGAGCGGCTACTTTGATGTCGTCTTGATGGACATGCAGGTTCGTGTTTGAAAGTGATTCGCTCATGAGTATTCTCGCTAATCTCCTNNACAGATGCCTATTGTGGACGGTCTTACAGCTGCCAAGGTTATTCGTTCATTTGAGAAGTCGCATCCTTCACATTTGCTCTCTACCCGAGCATCTCTCAATGGCCGGATCCCTATCATTGCAGTTTCTGCATCTCTTCTTGAGAGGGAGCTTCAAATGTATATCGACGCTGGCTTTGATGGTTGGATCCTCAAGCCCATTTCTTTCCCGCGATTGCAAGAGATCATGACTGGAATTGTCGACAAGCAAGTTCGCCATAAGAACGTCTACGTTAAGGGCGAGTGGGAACGAGGCGGTTGGTTCGAAGGATCTCAGTCGGATGTCTGGGAAGCCGAAACAAAACCAGACGACGACAAAATCGCCATGTCTGGACCTAGCGATGCTGTGCAGAAAGAGGCAGCTAGCGATGATCCGCAAGAGAAGGGAGATGACAATGACGACAGCAGACAGACCCAGGAGCAGCACAGAATAGCTGCTGTGCAAGACCGCGATGCAGGAATCGAGCCTCCTCCGGAACAACAGGACAAGGATGACCCCGATGTGAACGGCGAACCACACGATTTCTAAGGACGATATCCTTCGGTTGCTGGATATGCGCAAGAATATACATGGGCTTTTCAAGCTCTGTTCTTTTTCCTTCCTTTCTGCTTTTTTATTTTTATGTTCAGGAGTACTCGATATGACTCGGAGTTTGAGCATGTCGTGGTGTTGAGGGCGTTTGCTCATCCATGGGAGGTTGCATATGTTCAACTTGGCTATCAGAAGCCAATTCATGCAGCGCTTGTTTGTTTGGATACCAACATGCTGATTGCTTCTTACTTTGTTTAGAAAAGGACGAAGCCGACGACGGACCCTTTATCCTGCAACGCACACTTTTGTTTTATTCTCTTTTCCTGCCTCTGTTGTTCTGTCTAGCTTCGACGACTAAATGTGCGCAATAAATCCATACCTCACGCATCTTAACGAGGAACTGAATTCCACTTTTCTTTCCCTGTTTTTGTTCTCTTCACCCTCTCTTTGCATCTTTTGGAACACACCTGTTGGTTTTCTTTCGTTTGAGGATTTTTTTAGACAGCGGGCGTTGGACAGCTACCAGTGGACTAGCGGATTGTGTATGAATAGTTTACGAGTATAGGGCTGATAGGAGACAGCAGCAACGCCATGCACAGAAATGCCAACCTTCCTTCCCAGCAGTTCGGAGATTTTTTCTCTCTGTGACATTTTATTAATGCACCTTCCGTACAAGGCATGAACGGGGACGATCATCGTATCGAGTTTGATGGGATTCAGAAGGAGTTGCCGAGCTGTATGGTTCATTAAGTTTATCATCGCTGATCGTTACCTCAACCAAGTGGAAGGTGCTCCACCCTAACCACTCCTTCCCATGTATCAAGTGTCAAAACATGCCGATCCGAGCAGCCCACGGAGCCCCATGGTGGTATAAGCACAGTTACACGAGTACACCGAAACCCTGGAAACGAAATTTGATTCCCAATCCTTCCTGGATGCCTTCGCCTAGTTTCCTTTGCCTACTAAGATAACCTTTTATTCTACCTTATGCACGGAAGAGTTGCGGGACCTGATTGAAAAGTATGTTAGCGAAACAGAACGGCAGGGTAAAGAGCTTGGGAACGCAGCCCAAAGGGAAAGAAAACACTAACCATCTTCTGAACGTCTTTCCCTTGTAGTAGAACAAGATGCCGAAGAGACACCACAACAATACCAACGAGCCGTTTGTCATGATTGGTGGGATAAATCCAGCTTCTTCGACCCAGGGTGTGATGAACTTGGAGAAACCATAGCCCCAGACGTTCTTGTTGACCGTGACGGCAACGAAGAGGGGGCCAGCCACTGGCTTGTACGAGTCTACGGCGTAGGTGGACACGATGGAGGGGATTGAGGCTACTTGGATGCCCGCAGCACCGAAAGCAATCACGACGATGACTTGCCAGGGCCATTTTCTCTCCATGCCGATGGCGGCGACGATGTTGCCGATGTACATGATGATCACGTAGGGAATCATTGCGATCAGACGCATTTCGGNGCTAGAAAGCACACATCTGTTAGCGAAGCGAAGCAGAAGTCGGAGATTGTCTTTTCTTACCTCACGGATACCTCCATTTCTCTTTGTGGCTCTTGCGGCTACCCAATCGCTCAGTTTTCCGGACGAGGCCAGACCAATGATGGCACCAATCAGGATGGCGAAGTTGAAGAATCCAATGGTTTCAGAAGAGAAGTTGTAAGGTGGTGCAGCAAATGCTTGAGCTTGGGTCAAGTTGAGAGTCAAGAAACTTGAGCAAGACCATGAGCAGACAAAGGCAGCGAATTCGACAATGGGGAATGCAAACAACTTCCAGGGAAGCCAGAGGTCATTGGCCATGCTCTTCCAAGGATGGTCGTTGTGTTGCCAGAGCTTCCATTGTGCCTTTGAGGGGTAGCCCTTGCCGAGGAAAGGGTCACGGTCTGCTGTCTTGGTTGCTGCTAGTGAAGGCATGCCAGTCCTTGATTCGATTTGCTGGATTTCGATGTCTTCGACATGGCCACCTGAAAGCTTGTCCGGCACTGGTAGTGTTGAGTTGCTGTCATCGAAGTTGCGAGTAGTCGGGGCTGGGATTTCATGAGGGTGGGGACGGTGGTATTTGGTCTCAGGGAAGCAGAAGACGACCATCAGGAGCGACACAGTAACGAGACCAACGTTGAGCCACCAGAAGGAGCGCCAGCCAAGACGATCTGACATGACACCACAGATGATAGGAGCAACCATCAGCGAACCCATGTATGCAGTCCAGTACAAAGTGTTCTGGAAGCCACGGTTGTGAAGGAAGAAGATGTCAGCAATGACAGCAGGCTGAATAGACTCAGCAGGGCCAGCACCAAGTCCGTTGAGGATGCAAGCACCCATGAAGGATCCATATGTCTGTGCTCTAGCTCGCCAGATCATACTAGCCAGACACATCAACTGACTGGCAATATACACCACTCTGCGGCCAAAAGACGAACTCAATGGCACCCAGATGAAGTTACTGAATCCGAGAACCAGAATGGAAACACCTGTGAATTGCACAGCATCGGCCAACGAACAATCGAAAGCTTTGATGTAGTATCCGAAGGCAGGGGCAAGGGCAAGAGGTCCGAAGCCTTGGCTGAAGGAAACCAAACTGCTTGATGTGATGGCTAAGAACTTCCATTTCGCTGACCAGTTCAAGGGGTCGTGAGGGTCATCTGAGGGTTGAGGGACGAGAACACCATTGTGGCCTTTCACGAAGTGGTGGCTTCCGACATCGGTCATGATNNCTGGGATTTCTATCTCAGCAAACGTTCTTGACTGTGATAATGGAAGATGATGCACCTCTGTACCAGGCAAGATCTCCTGGCCAATCTCCTCTTCGATCTGATGCAATTCTGCATCATTATAGTTCATCTCCATCTTGACTATGGATGTGGGACTATGGCCCAGTCAGTTGAGGGATGTATAGAAGGTTGTGTCACACTGGATGTTCGGAGGATAGATGGACGAAGATCAAAGTCTGTCGAACAAACAGAGCCACAAAAAGGTTGACCAGAAAAGGGATGGAGATCTTCGCAGACAGCAACCATCCCAACTTATATGTTGACCCCAGCCTCAGCTCCTTCGAAGAAACCCATCGTCCAATCGCTGGTTCGCACTTGCAACGGCAGATGGTCGAAAAGACATCTCCAGACGCCACCATGCGCGGGGTTTGGGGTCTCCACGTGCACGGTGGATGGAAGGCGATCCGACAAGCATTTCCAAGCATTTTGCCTGTTGTCCCCCAGACTTCCAGTCTTCTCGACTGCTTTTGTGCCAATTCCTTCTGCCGTTTTGTGGCCTCAGCTCTGCCGGGTGTGCTCGGCTGGTCCAGTAAGCTTTTGGAGGCTTCAAGAGTTGACCGTGGGATCTGGGTCAAGCAAATTCATTGTTCTCGGCTGCAGGACACGGCAGTTGTGCTCGGGGAATACGATAGGAATCCGCGGGGAAATGCGCAATACTGCGTTGACTAGACTGATCTGAGTCTAACCGCTCCGTGCGGCAGTTGCAAATTTGCATCTGGACCTCCAGGATGCGATTGCGAATCGTGGGTGTCATTCAAATCAACAATCCTGGAGATGGACTGGAACACAGGAGGTCAGAGAACTGAATCGCATGGCTGGTATGTCATTTGTGTTCAGCTCATGAATGTTCTGGCTTGTCGACCCGATAGATGTTGAGCGTTGACATGGGGTTCATGAAGCCCTTGAGATCAAGTTTGGGGTTTGCAAGTCAATCGACGACAGACTAGGCCACGCAGCCCCACAACTCCGTGATGATGAACGCTGTTTCTGGACATCATACAATGTATCAAACCCAATTCACAGGACATGTTTGCCTATCTGCTGCAAGAATTGGCCTTTTCAAAACTGCAAAAGGATGTTTACAGGGCGACCCTGCTCGCATTGGAAGCTATGGATCAATCCAAGAACGATACGAGGCTCATCGATCTTCGTAACTTTAGGACACCAGAATCCTGACGAGTCATCTGAGAACGATTGATCTGATGATCGGAACGCAAAAGGCAATACTTGACGACGGTAATCGCTGACTTGTAACCGTCCATAACCGAGGTCATGACTGCCATAACCGACACCCAAGGTTATCTCTGGTCCTAACAATGAAATCCGACGGATGAAGTACTGATAGTCGCGATGGCATGTTGAGCAGTGGACGGCATTCGAGGAGAAGATACAATACCCGCCTTGCCATGGCATTGATTGTAGGGGCCTTGCTCGATATGCTTCGATCGTTGTGTTCCTCCAGGACGAAGTGCTCCATACTCACCTATTGGATCGAGATTGCTGGACGTCCACTGAGAGGCTGAACAAATGCCACTCTCGATGGAGGTTCCTTGTCCACTGGTCCAATGCTGAGAACACTGGAGAGCCGCAAGTCTATAGATGTGACAAGATGATTCCTTCGTTTCCCCTTTCTTGTCTGCTTTGTTCTCATTAATCACCTTCTTGATCTATACTGATCGGTCCAATAGCTGCTGCTATGTTCGCTTAGTTCTCTGCTTCGACCAATCGCTCGTGACCGCTCGCCCTCTATCCACTATGGCTCTCGAGATGCCAACAAAGAAGGCTTTGATACGTATCGATCGAATCAACGATATATGTTCTGGGCAGCACCAAGATGGTCGAGCTGCTTTGTCAGGAGTGTAAGAGAATTGTAGTCATTTGTGCGGTGCACACAACGACTCCAAGACGTGTCGGGTCCAACGTGTCGTTACCAGACCAGAGAAAGCCACGGAAAGCGTACACAGTTTCCGTGACGATGTGAGCCTTCGTGCGTCGCTCTAAGACGAATCTGTATGCGCAGACGTGAACAACAACATCACCAAGACTCGCTATACAGAAGCTATCAGATCGCATTGCGGATTCCTCATGGTAAGACCAGTTGAAATAACTGTATGTTCATCCTCTTGACATATTTCAGGAGAAGATGGAGAACGATCACAAGCCTTCTGCTGTCGAGCAGCTGTCCACCACAGAACCCAAGTGGATTCCGGTCGAAGATCTCGCCAAATACTATACCGACCGCAAAACCCCCGGTCGCAAATATCCTGAGCAGCCTCAGCTCGACTTTGAGACTCTCTACATTGACAACTCCTTCGACGAGATTCAGGAGAGCGAGTCGAAACTTGGCGATAATAAGGAAGCCGGCGAAAACCAGGAAGCTGCCAAGCTCGCAAAGGAGTCTACAATCAAGTCGCCGTACATGACCGAAGCTGAGATCGAGGCTAAGGCCAACTTGATCATCCAGGCGGCTACAGGCAGTGAAGATGAGGAGGAAAGCAGCGAGGAAGATGAGGAGAAGCAGGAGCCTCAAACCAAGAAGTCCAATGGCGCAAAATACAAGTCGTGCGACGAATGCACCTGGGCAAGAGTCAAATGCGTGCTTGGCAGGACGTCAAACAAGGATGGCAGTAAGATATGCCTCGAATGTGAGGAGCGTGGCCGCCGATGCCACTTCAGCGTCAAAGGCCAGAGACCCGCGAAGAAGCCATGAGCTGTCGCGTCAGCAATCCCACCTTCCAACCAGGCACCATGGCTTTCCCAAGATCGGTGGTGTGTTCGACCTCAAGTCGTCGTCGACCAACATGAATCAAGAACAGACCAAAGCTCTGCAAGGGGCTTCTTGAAACAGATGGTGGTGTCTGGAGAGCTGGATAATCAACTATCGTCGGATGGTCGCGGCATCAGATCAACATCGTTGAGCTTTCCTCTAGCACCCTAGCACCTCACTAGAACGCAAAATCCATCGCACTTGGATCGAATGTATCAAGATGTGATTGCAACCAGTCTTCTCGTCCATGCTAATCAGTAGTTCGGCGGCGGGAGTCCGGTGCCAGGATCTGCTGCTGACCGATTCCGAGATGCTCACTTGTGCTCTGCTTAACCAAGATTGTGATTGATAATCGAGGAGGTCTGATAACGCATACTCGTCTTATCGAGTCATATTTGCAAGTATTTGCACCTCATAACGGTCGAGTTGACTCGTGAAAATTTCAAGTACATGTCGAATCATGTCAACACTAGCGGACTAGAGCAGCTGCAAAGCAGTCGATAGTGTCAATAGCTACGCTGGTGTCTAGTATCGTGGGCCCTACGACTCATGAATAGTGTGCTGGGTTGTTCTACGGCTGACAGCATACAAAAGAAGCCAGAGATGAGCTTCTACAGCTGAGCCGTAGTCGACCGATCACCATGAGTCGCGATATCGTACCGAGTTTCGTTCGAGACCAGTGAGTGAGAAGGTGGAAAAACGTCTTGGGAAAACGACGTGCCCGTTTAGCTGAAAACGTTCCCACTGATGATGATTGGTAGTTATTCGAAGTTTGTCTAGTCATTGTCGAGCATGAGAAGTCGCGATGCAAGGTGGACAAGCCAAAGCGGCCAAAAGTCGTGTGCTTCGCGACTTCCCAACCAGACACCCAAGGTCTTACAAGCTTTGCTCTCTCGGGGACCTCCAAGAAAGCTCAGCACCAATTGCTGAAGAATACTTAGAGCCTGGCAACGAGTTTTCCAGCTTACTCAGTCATCATTCAAGCGCCGTTTCTATCAGATACCAGAATATCCAACGTTGAAGATGTGACTATGCCAGAACCACAACACCAGAACATGCTAGCATCGCTTGCTTGCCGTGAAGAAAGACTGCGAACCGATGTCATCGAGTTTATATACTATGCACCTGTGGAAATGATCACCCAACTCATCAACTCTGTCAGCCATCGAAGCCCTGGCAATAGGTAGCATGTGTCTTGACGTTTTCCACACCGGCAAGAAACTTTTTGGTGGCCTGGTGGTGTCTTTGAATCAGTATCAAGCTGCAACTAGCGATGGACTTGGTTCACTAGGTGTGCTTCGTGCAACGATTCTCCAAGACTTACAGGTACAGAGCGGCTCTTCGAGTACCTATCCGAAGGGAGTGAGGCAGTGGAGTTCACGTACTCAGAATATGCAAGACCAAACATCCTTGGACGTGTCCCATGGAGGATGTTCACTTCCGAAACTGTATGACATAGAATATAGACAAGGGTTCATTCGTTGCCTCCTGTCCATGCGCTCCGACCGCAATATGGCTGACGAGTCCATTGATTTAAGACAGCTCGATAAAGCAAAGCGGTTCTGGGAGAAGATCCTGCCCCTGATCTTGCCAACAACATCTACCCTGCGACGATCAGAGCGACGCTCATGGACAAACAAATAATCTAAGAGGGAACGGGAGTACGAAGGCATCAATTTTCTGAGTTGACCAAGTTTTTGACAGTCCAAATTCAAGCTTTCTATAGAATCTTCTCTGTTTGACATAACCCACACACCTGTAACGCGTCTGTCACTCAAATCCTTCGAGGATTCGGCCCTCTGTTAAGGCGCTGATGTGACAAAGCCACGGCAGCGCCTTTCGCTTGCACTTGCACCGTGCACGGCACCGAGCGGCATCAAGCGGCACGTTATATTGTGGGACATCTGGGCCACGCTTTGACCGTCTGTTCCACCACGAGGCCGGTCCGAAGTTTGTTTGCTGTCTGCAGACCTGCCGGTTTCCAACCAGGTGTACGGGTTCCTTTGGTCCTGCTTGGGTCGGACTGTGACCGAAATGATAACTCGAAGCAACACCAGTCATGACGGACGCATTATCAATCTTTGGCAGCGACGGTTCTGGTTTCGCGTCTCTTGTTTAGGAAACGCTTTTGCGTTCTCAAACGCATTGCAAGCGTTGGATGAAACTGGTGTGGTCTATCTTTGCAACAGTTGGGATGTTGACCGTTTCGTGAAGGTACGCCTGATAACTTTTGGATCATCAGCTGTCTGCCCATATCAGGCAGGTATGGGAAGATACGACTTCTACGTATGGAAGGTTTGCGCTCGCATCCCTTATTTGACTTCGTTCAAGAAGAATCAAGGTTTCCGATCTCAAGACGCGAGCGTTTCAAGACAACAACGCAATGACACCGTTCTTGCTTTTTTTGTGTGTCTGAGAGGGGCTTTGTAATCACGGCAATCGAAAGAGCATAATATCGGGACTTTGTTGCATTGAGCGGTAAGTGTAAATTCGTGAGAAGCATTAGAATGGTGATTATAATGTGGACTTTGGTCTGTCGGAAAACAGTGATTCCCGGATGGCGCCAACGCTTGAAATGCAAAGACAAAACAAATGAACAACTCTTGTAGGCTACACCCTCTCGTATGCTTGTATCGCGCGTTGTGAGGCGTTACCACTAGACCTATCATCATGTAGTGTCTCCTCGTATTGTGTGTCGATCTGAACACTGTGTAGGATGCCTCCATCGTGCAGTTTGTTCGCGCCAGGTACGAACTCTTCCTCGCTGTCGGTCCTGGAGAGTCCTCNCCATTTTGTGTCATCACTACTAGAAGCGCCTCCGCGGATTGTGACAGTCGTTTTGACTCCTCCTTTTGTGAAATCTTCTAGTGGCGTTGCTCCGCTGTTCATGTAGGCGTGAGCTCCGTTTTTGTTGCGCTTGGTCCAGGTCTTCGAGCCGGGTCCTGAAGAGCTTGTGATGCCCATGAAAGTCATGACACGCTGCATCAGTGGTCTCAGAGTTCCCAAGTTGCCAGCAGTGATGCCGATTCCAACCTCGACAGTAGTCCAGATTGCCACATCGGCAGTGCGCCAGAGAAACTCGCCCTTGTAATGTTCCAAAGTCCAGACGTAAGGTAGACGAATGATGGTCGCAGAACTTCCGACCGCAGCAAAACCGAGAATGATCGCCACGACCGCTTTTTGGTGACGCTGCATCTGCAAGTCTTTGACGATGAAGATCGGTAGCAGACCAAAGACCCAGTCTGCCACCGAGTTCAAGGCTGAGACCACATAACCCGCAACAGAATACACCGAAGCGCTCAAACAATGTCCATGGTGATCGGGGTTGAGGTCCCACCAGAAGGAGATTGGGTGGCACTGGAACAGGACGATGCCGAAGTATGTGAGACCGAGCACGGCGCTACAGTACATGATTGTCTTGATGATCCAGATATGCCACTTGTTGTTGGCGATTCGTAGAAAGAAGAGTCCGATAGAGATCTTCAACATCGATGTCGCCAAGGTGTAGAACAGCTCACAGAAGAACCAGTANNCTGCAGATCTGGTTAACAGATTGGCGTGTGTGGTAGTCAGGTTCGAACTTACCATCAATCCAATCTGGGCTGTTGCATCAGTCATGGTTGCACGATGTCTCCCGTTACCATGTGCGAGACTGCCGAGTTGGCATATTAAGTAAGCCGTAAAGAGAAGCAAAGTCGCAAGCATGGCTCCATCATCCCAGCCGACTTGTTTTAACAATTGCGTNNTCTACAGTCAAGTCAGTTGTGGACCTGTCGAGGATGGACATTTGACCCACTTTACGTATACGCGTAGTCCTACAGAAATCCAAGAAAGAATGAAGAACACAACACACACGACCAGGATCTGATTAGACCTGTCGTACATTTTGGCTGTGGGTGAAGTCGAGTGTAGTAAATGAAAGGTTCCAGGTAGATGGTCTATGATAACATGGCCTGGGGATATGACGAAAAGAGATACCGGAGAAAGAACGTGGATAAAGTCGTGGAAGTAAGTCGGAGAGCAAAGGTCAAGAGAATGTCGTAAGCGGTGGTCCAACGATCATATAAGAGCTTAGATACGTGAGAAACGGTCGGTTACCTACCGAGAGGCGCAGGTGCACATCGAAATGCAAATAGAGAATGCCGTCTTTGTGGAGCTCAGCCAACGTGCCCATCGGCCTGGTCGATAGCCACAAGCACTGGCTAGTCTTGTAAATCTCGCTACCAGGGTCGTCGGCGGCAAGCCTAAAGGCTCATGGCCCTTGCTCGCACCGTTCGCTCTCGGGTCTTGGCCAAGTGCATCTCTGACAACTGATTCTGAAACCGGATGCTCTTGAGACCATTAAAGTCATGAGTATAGTCAATACGGTAGTGTCGATGACTCGAGAAATTCCATCTTTGGTCGCAATTCGAGATAGCGGGTGGAGCGGGCCATTTGGTCGTGTCTCGGAAGGGCCTGCCGCGCCAGCTAGACTGCGACGTCTCCACGATCAATATATTTCGTTAGAAGTATTGCAACTGTCTCGACTAATATAAGATTGACAGACAGCCCAGCACTTGCCTGCTTCCTCAGGCTTCCTTTGTAACCCTATTTGCGGGTTTCGAAGTTAACAAGCGAATTGTCGATGAGACTTTTCCAGAAGAACTCAAGCACGAGCTCCAGCAAAAAAGCGTTGGAAGCCGGCATTTTCGAGCTGATATGGCCAACGTCGTTATTCTATAATCAACCGTGCATGGCTGCTCACTGGCAATGAGCACGAACTGGGTTCCTTTCTGAATCGCTGTAATCCGTACCTACGACTCGCTGCTTATTTTGACTCTCGAATGGTCGTCGCGTTGGTCGCGGCAGGCACCAGATCCTCCAGATTTTCTTGATCACGTGTGCTCAATTTATCCTGGATCTTCCGACAATCATTATGCTAACGTCGATCACATTCTTGTAGTTAGTGCGACACGAATTGTGAAGACAAACGAAAAGCATGAAAATACATCAACACCTAGAGAGTTGCCATCCTGTTAAGTCTCCATGGCCGTCGCTACTCTTCCTTGAGCATTTGCGTTCGCACATGTATCGACAGTGTGACAAACTTTGGTATACGAGCAAGAAGGATTCTAAGTACGGCTATTGTCGGCTGATCGGGTCTGGACTGCTATCTCCTCGTCGCGACCATATGACTACAACTCCCATTAGATAAGGACATCTCACATATAGCTGCCTGCGCCATCCTGGATTTTCTGTGTCTCAATTGATATCGCAACTTCCCAAAATAAAGGACAATTCAGCAAAGAACGCTCAAGATGGCATCCGCGGACAAGCCCCACGCAGCTCCTCAACCAGCCTACCTTCCAACACCGGGCAGCATCTTGAATGCCAACAAAGACTTCTACGACTCCNNCCTAGCCAACAGCAAATCCAGAACACTAAAGCAAACCATCGATATCCCACCACGCTCCGCCAAAGCCTGGAAAGTCCCCGCCGGAAGCATTGTTCGATTCTCAACTCCGGAAGGCCCTCAGGTCGGTGATTTGAATATCTGGAATCTGTCCAACCCACGTGAAAGGTTCTGGGCATCCCGTACGAGACAATTGCAGGCTAGTCATGTTACCGTGTATGATCGTCTCTGGAGTTGCTTGCCTTATCTGAGACCTATGGTTACTATCATTGCGGACTCGCTGAAGGATTATGGCGTGGATCGGTGGGGTGGTAGATGCCATGATTTGCTGGGCACCCGATGCGATCCGTATGTGAACACAATGCTTACTGGTGATCAATATGATTACCATTGTCACTCAAACCTGACAAGAGCAGTGGTGCCATACGGACTCACGTAAGCTACCTATTTCTGGTATTCTCGTGTCCTCATTGCTAACCAAGAACAACAGNNTGAGTTTGACGTCCACGATGTCATCAACATCTTTCAAGTCACTGGATTAAATGCAGAGGGAAAGTACTTCATGGAGCCAAGTCCAGCCAAAAAGACCGATTATCTTGAGTTCTTCGCCGAGCAGGATGTTTTGATGGCTTTATCTGCATGCCCTGGTGGCGACCTCAGCGCTTGGGGCTGGGGCGAAGGAGGTGCTGGTGAGGAAGGAGAGAAGAAGAGCATGCTGGACTGTTGCCGACCTCTTCGAGCGGAGATCTACAGTTTGGACGATGAGTCCCTGTTGAAAGGCTGGACACAATTCGAACCACCAAAGTACACTGGACTTCACGGTATGAAGGTACCAATTGGAGAGAATGTATCTTGCTGATCGAGATGAAATTTGAGCACGGTTTGGCATTCTCCTGCCTTGAGGCATAGTTGAGATTGGATACTATCTTGGGGTTCAGCTAGAGGAAGCATGCCCTAATACCCAATGGTCGGACTAAGGACTTTGCGAGGCCTTTATCGCCGTGTCAATATTGATGTTGCTTGGCATATTTTCGGATGTGGCGGGCATTGGCAACAAACGACAGATATGTTGGCATCATGCTGGCAAAGAAAAATGTTTGGAACAAAACCCATAAAAGGTTGACAACACTCAACATTCGATCAACCAGCGAACCTGACTACCACGTCGTGATTTGTCCGAACGCATCGTGTCGTAGTATACAACCTGATATTTTGTTCAGCTGATCAAGTCAGTACCTCAGTCCAAGCAGGTATATCTGTAAAAATTTGTAGCGCCGAACCAGTTGCATTTCAAGTATGGATTCGGTATCAGTAGGTGCAGTGAGAATCGCATCCATCAAAGCAAGCGACTTCCTTTCATAGCATTTTCACCAACCCTCCTTCTTCACTTGAAGCCCTGAAGTCTCGAAGTCTCATCACTTGGGTATTGCACTCCGCCACGCCCTCAAAAATCCTCTACCACGTGAGTAACACTACACTTTGTTGCTCTCTCGCAGCACTGCGCTTGATTATCACCTTGAATCACTTCAGAACTTACAATCTCCGCGCAGCAGTTGGTCTCGAGATCAGCAAAGGGCAGCATCTCTCACTGTCAGTTCCCACCACATTGGCTTGTTTATGTTGCATTTTCTCACATTGACTTTCTAGCGTTACTCCGCGTTTGACTTCACATCAGTCATGGTAGTTCCTCATTTGTGGAAGACATTCAGGCAACTACCTTGGCCGGAATCAGATTCCTTCAAAGTCGCAAAGGCCCAGATACAGAAGCGCGCAATAGAAATCTCGAAGCTATCACACAAGGATGCCAAGATACAAAGAGACATATACGCGCTTGAATTCGTCAGCAATAACAAAGATTGGATCCCTCAGGACCGCCAAACATGGACCAAAGGTTGCGTCTGTAGGATGATGTTTTGTACGACACGCCACTATAATCGCCGCAACAAAATGCGTGCTGTTCGAGAGGCAGAAGACAGCAATCAGCCAACGCCGCCTCCCATCCCAAACACCGATCACGGGGACAACGATCATGACGGCAATCAGGAGGATAAAGATCATGAGGACAACGACCACGGAGACAGCAATCATGAGGTCAACAATCACGAGGACAGCAACCATGAAGATAACAGTCAGACAAACCACGAAACGACCGCAACGACTGACAACGTCCCTTGCCACACAAGATCCACCAGGGTAGTGTGTATTGACCTCGATGACGATGACGACGAAGACGACGACGAAGACTACGTGACTCAAATCGAGGCTCCCATAGTCAATGACAAATTTGGCCCTGGAACACTCAAGAATTACAACATCCGACTCAACCGCTTCGTCAATGGCAACCTACAAGCAAGCAAGAGAGTTCTACTTTGGCTCTGTGGCAACGCAACAACAAGATGCTCGACTTTCGACATTGGACACTTGAGCTTCGACAGGCTTGCTAAAATGGCCAACCTATCCGAGAACGAGACCATCACCTACGCATACGCTAGATCTCCAGCCGGCTACATCCAGATCATGGATGACGTCGACTTCATAACAGCAGTCCAATACCTTATCAATCAGAACGCTTCTCCTGTCGACGATCTGGTGTTGTACATACAGAAAGCCTGATGATGTGCGGTAGAGGGCGTTTTGGTTCATTGACCGACTATTCATCACCGATGCGAGCGTGGAGCATGAGGTTCAAAGAAGAAGGGGAATGCGTTAGATGTTTGTAGACGAAGAGGGGGTGAGGCGCAAAAGATTTCAATGAAGAAAAGAAACAAAGTTTAATTGAAACAACAAACTGGCAGTTAGCCTATAGCTACCACAAAAAGAAGCGAACGCAAACAGCTACCACAAAAGAAGAGAAACGCAATCAGAAAACCAAAAGAAACTATATACAACCACCAATCTTCCTTTCAGATCCCATGCCTTACAAACACTGGTAGTACCAGTCATTTTGGTACTTGCAAGATGAGCCAGAGACACATTTAGTAGGTCCATCATATCCAATACCACCACAACGACCCCACTTGGGGACTTCAGTGTATGCAGGGCTGGGTACAGCGACAGAAGTAATCGCTGTGGTGCCAGTGAAAGTAGCAGTCTCGGTTGTAGAGGTAGGAGCAGAAGTGATAGAAGCAGAAGCAGAAGCCGAAGTCACAGCAGCTGCAGAGGAAGACACAGCAGTCGAAGAAGCCATTCCAGTAGAAGAAACAGCTTGAGTAGCAGTAGCCGAAGAAACCACAGCAGGGGAAGAAGCAGCAACAGGAGCATCGCCAACCTTTACAGCAGCAACCTTCTTGGCAGCAGCTTCGGCAGCAACCATGACGATGGCTTGGGTGTTGCCGGTAGGCAAGTCAGGGTGGAAAGAAGCGTCTACGACAAACAGGTTGTCAGTGCCGTAGACCTTTGTATCCAAGTCAACGACTGCAGCACCGCCCTTGCGACCATCGTCTTCGCCCATCTTGGCGGTACCGACGAAGTGGCTGCCAGTAACGAAAGTCTTGATCAGATCAGCGCCGGTAACGTTTGAGGAAGCAGTGAGACCGGCATCAAGAGTCAAAGTCGAGTTCTCGGCTGTTGTGAGGCTGATCAAGCGGTCGACGAAAGAGGCAAGAGCTTCCTTGTCCTCGTCGGTGTTCAACCAAGGCTGAGTGATGTATTCAGTCTTGCCATCTGCGGTAATGCCAATCTCACCGGTAGAAGTCAGACCATGGGTAAGGTAAATCTTCATCTTGATGGTGTCACTGGAAGGCGAGTTGCAGGTTCCTTGGACGAAACGCTCAATGCCATCAGTACCCTTGACCGAAGACCAGAAGTTCAAACGCTGGCCACCCTGGACAAGCAAACCGCTGCCTTGAGCAAACGCTTCGACGTCGGTTGAGTTGGGCTTGGTGAAGGCAGTGGTATCGAGAGAAGACAATGCGGACTTGGTCTTGAACTTCAGAGTCACAATGGGGTGGTCCTTGAGACCCTTGCCAACGGGAAGATCAATCCACTCAGACTCTTCGGGAAGAGTGACACCAGTGCTACCACCTTGGACAGTCTTGATCTGATCGGCAGGGCCAATGCCAGAGTTGATGAGTATACGGGGAGTAGACAGAGCGCCACCAGCAAGAACGACCTTACCGCCAGACTTGACATTGATGATTTGACGGCTACCATCCACAAGCTCAACTTCGACACCGGTGACGAAGGAAGAATCACGGACAGCACGGATAACAGTGCTGTTGAGTTGGAGGTGGAAGTTCTTCTTTGCCTTGGCGAGAGGGAGGTATGTCAACACGGGGCCGGCACGGAGACCATCCTGGATGTTCCATGGCGGGTGCGAGAAGACATCTGTCTTCTTGTTGGGTTCCTCAAGAGCGTTGACAGAGGACCATCCATTGCTGGTGAAGAAGGTAGAAAGCACATCGTAAGCACCCTGGTCGTAGCGTTGACCATCCTTGGAAGGAGCAATAGTACCGGGGTTTCTCTCGTAGAAGCTTTCGGCAGAGGCTGAGACGTCAGACCACTTCCAACCAGTTGGCCAGTTGTCGTCAAAGTCGCGTTCTTGGGGACGGACGAACATCAGAGCGTTGATCATGCTGCTACCACCAAGTAGACATCCAGCTTGATCGGCAGTGTCAGTGCAGTACTCGTTGGTGACGCCAGCAGAAGCGAGGTAGTAGGCCATGGCAGGAACATCGTATTGGGTCACAGTATCGTTCCAGGACTGGACAGCATGACCACCCGATGCGTAGGTAGAAGCGTCACCACGCTCGAGAAGGAGAACCTCAACACCAGACTCAGCAAGTCTTTCAGCGACGATGATACCGGCAGGTCCTGCACCCGAAATGATGTAGTCATATGTTGTGTTCAAGGTGGTGGCGACGGGGGCGGCAGAAGGGCTGCTCTGACCTGTAGTAGAGGTTGAGCTTGCACTGCCATTGGCAGGAGTTGTAGAAGCCGGAGCAGTTGCTTCAGCCCAGGAAGCCCAAGTATCGTAGTCTGCAGACGAAGAGCTGGCAANAATGACGGCAAATGCACCATATCCAGAGTGCATGTTCAAAGCAGTGTCGGCGGCAGAGGGCTTAGCAGGTGCATCGGAAGAGTAGGCCCATCCGAAAGCATTACCCTTGACGGTGTTGGGGAAACTGTCTGATTCGCCAGTGATGCATCCATTGCAGACGAAAGTGTAAGAGAAGTGAGTGCTGTTGACAAAAGTACCATTGGCGATGGGAGTGGTGGTCACGTTTCCTGAGTAAACGGGAGGGGTAGTGTAACCAGTTGCTTCACGGACGGAAGCCATGACCTTGTCACCGTCAGGCCATGCGACGACCAGAATGTGGTTTGCCATCTGAGCAGACATGTCAAGACCGGCCCATCCCTCAGTTGTAGGAGCAACGATCTGACCAATGAAATCCGTGCCGAGAGTCTCAGGTGTGGCAACACTGAATCGTGCTCCAGACTCGGAGTCCTCGTAACTCATGAAGTCGATACCAGTGTTGGGGTCAGTGTATGCCACGCTCTGGGCAAAGGCGCCCAGTGCATAGGCAAGGGGAAGAAGAGCTGCGAAACGAGGCATGTTGCAAGAGAAAAGAATGAATCGCGAGGACTGTTTCAAGACTGAAAAGAATGGAGAAATGGACCCTCTGGGCCTTGAGACGACTCTGGAAAGGGAACGAATTCCACCAGGGAATTGTTCAAACGAAAGACTGAGCCGTGAAGGCTGGAAGGAACGACGAAAGAAAGACGAAAGGCTGACCTACGAATGAAGATACTGGGCAGCAGCCACATTCTATATCTTATGTACCCACCCAGATAGACTCTTTCTTCGCGATAGCAAGCGCCAAGTCGGTACCTGCATAGCCGTTTCGCAGGGGTATAGCATGTTTCGCGACAGAAGACAGCGGGGCAGGAGCTCTAAGCAAATGTCGCGAAGTTTGATCGGCCAAGGTCAGCAATGTTCTACTAACAGAATACTCTAGAAGAGAGCTGTAAACGAGGCCAATGAAATTCGACCGATTATGACCGAGTCGAGAGGATCGAGGAATGAGTGCAAAGTCGATGTTGTCTGTCAGCAAGTGTGATGAGTGATTGTGGTCGAGGTTGTGCGAAGAAAGCACCTTCATCAAAGGTCAGGCTAGCGTGTTAGAAAGCAGGGGTAAGCGAAGGGTTGGCATCGGTAAAGCGATATCTACGGGCCCAAGTCAATCTATACCAGACCTGTCACGTTGCCGTGATTGGGAAGATGGAGCAAAGGAGAGGATGTTGTGGGCCATGTGTTTGTTTCATATTGCGCCACTGAGCGTAGGGCTGGGCTTGGTACTTGCGGCTCTCGACGCAGTGCCTCTAACCGAGCTGACGATTTTTCGGAGTAAGACCGAGATGCGTTGTGATATCGATGTAGATGCAGTACTCCGAGTAGAATTTCGATCGGGCTGCATAGATGGTCGACAATAATCTAGAGATGAGCTTTCTGAATATATAGCAGAACGTGGGTCCGGCGGTGGCAAAGTTCAAATGGATGCTCGGCCAGCGTAACAATCGAGTTTCAGCATGGATATTCTTGGACATGCAAAGCCACGAGGGATTCGATGCCGTACGAGGGCGAGAACCGGCGACAGACTTGGATGGGATTCTTCGACTTGTTCACTGCAGGACATGCTCTCTGCCCTATGACCGTGACCTGTTCTGTAGACATGCGACAATGATGGATCGAACTCTCGGTCCGTGTGAGATGGTAGCAGAGCCTTGAGCAATAGGTGTAAGTGCACAAGGCACAGAGCTAGATGGTGTCGGTTCTTGTTGAAGGCTATTACGATGTGTGCGTCGATGTGTGCGTCGAAGCTGAACATCGACGCAGACATCGACGCAGACAGCACTTAGGCTTTGACGCAAATATTTATAGCACCACTACCTTTCATTTTTTTTTACTATAGCAAGGCGTGTTACATTGTTTATATTATGCTTACAGATTCTACCATAAAAGATATAGTATAGAAAGGCTACAACGATATCTGCGATGATGCGTCGATGTCTACGTCGATGTCTAGCTTCGACGTAGACATCGGCGTAGACATTTATAGCACTACCACCTTTTGTTCTTTTTTGCTATGGCAAGTTGTATCATAATGCTAGTAGTATACTAATATGATTTATCATAAAAGATATGGTATATAAAGGCTATAAAGACATCTGCGTCGATATGTGCGTCGATGCCTACGTCGATGTTCAGCTTCGACGCACACATCGACGCACACATCTATAACACCACTACTTTTTGTTCTTTTTTGTTGCAACAAATTGCTTCGCATTACTTGTATCATGTTTGCAAGATCCATGAAAGAAGATATAGTATAAAAAGGTTACAACGGTGTCTGCGTCGAAGTTAGACATCGACGCAAGCTTCGGCAAAGATGGGCAGATTCTGACGGACCTAGCACCACAACTTCTAGTTTTTTCTAGAATGCAACTTTTGGATGATGCCGAGATACTTTGCGATAACAAACGGCTAGAAGCAACATGTGAAAAATGTCTGTGGCCGTCTCACTGTCGAAGTCAAACATCGACGCAGACATCGACGCAAGGTGAGGCCAACCCTTTTGACTTCGACGCATCGACGCAGGTCCCATCAATGTCTGTCTCGAAATTGACGGCGACATTAATGCTGCTCTATTTTGGATCTTTCTTGCAGCTCAACGTGATCTCAAAAGTTAATTCGCATCAAGGATTGGTTATGCGCCGCATCTATCTAGGGGGAGACACTCTCAATCGCGCTCGCGTCGATCTCGAATTGAGCATTGCCGTGCCAACCAGACGCGCGTATCTCGCGCACCGCGTAGAGTGGGATTTTGACCGCCATCTTCAACATTCATTCGTCCATCTTCTCAGACACCTGTACAGCATTCTCCCTGCATAACTACCGAATACTTAATACTGCACAATACCATCATGGCACACGTCCGCAAACGCCAGTTCCAACCCTCGAACCAGTCTTCGATCAAGTCCTTCTTCAGTCCCGTCGGCACCAGCTCAGGTTCATGCTCAGCAGACGTCGACGAGTATGCGCGCCCGCTGAAGCCCACCGTTCCCGACCATGTGCAGTCTCTACTCATCAACGTCGGCATGCGTGTTCGCAAGTCGGTTCCCGAAGGCTACAAGACGCACAAGTCGTTGCCAGTGCCAACAATTTCATACATGCACCCTGCCAGCATCTCAGCAAACTCAGAGAATGAGCTACCCGCCAGCAGCGCCCCGGAACTCTACACCAAGCCATCTGAGCTGACACCATTCTGCGGCCTTCACAAGATCGGCGGCTTCAGCTCACAGCCCACCTCGTCCGCTCCTGGCTTGTCGTACACACAATCTACCATGGCCTCTTCGGTCGACATGCCACAAACACCAAAGACAAACACACGCAAGAGAAGCTACGCAGACGATATGGAAGCAGAACTAGATTCCTTTTTCGACGATGAGGCAGAACAGAACGACTCGATGCTCGACGACACAACTTCATCCAAGCCCAGATACCCTCTCAGCCATTCTTCAATGCCCAACCTGAGCGCTGAAAGTAGTATCGTCAGCCCTCAGAGCAGACCCAAGGCTCGCATGAAGACTCGTTCTCCTCACAAGACACTCAACGACTTTTCTGACGAGGATGTTGGTTTCCTCCAGCCCATGGACTGCGAGTAACAAATGTGTAATGGCCTTTGTGTTTTCTTGGAGCGAATATACCCGGCGTGGATATTGGTTGGTTGTCTTTTTGTTGGCTTTTTGCTACTATGATTTTTTCTTGTCTCTTTGTATCATGACCTTTGCTTGTCTTTCAGTCCTACTGTACTTGTAGAGTAGATGGAGCAATCTCAATTTCGTACGTTCCCAAGAAGGCAATTGATGATGACGGGATTGTGGAGGCGGGCCGAAATGCGGAGAGACGCCAAGCATCAATCACATGCAACCTCGGAATGCATCATCATCAAAGAGACGATCGTGTTGACCGTGTCTCATGCTCTTACATGTGGCCTTCCAATTCTCTCTTGCTAATAGCTGATACCTATACCCGCTATTCAAAAACACGCGTGATGTGAGTCTTGACATGGCAGCGCAGTCGAAGTTACGACATGGCCCGGACGAAGCACTCCGGGCCCTCATAAACCGCCTACTCGAGCGTCTCCGTCGACGACTCAGAAGCACTCCGCCGGCACTACGCCTGCTGGCTGCAGTCCTGTTCACGCTTGGTCTCGTTGGTGGTGGTGTGGGCTCATACAGGTGGTGGATCGATAGCCGCAAGNNGGAGAAAGAGACGGGAAGACGGCTGCTGCGACGCAACTCTGGTCTGAAGGCCAAAGATGGCACACGAACCATCTACGTCGCATACAAATCTTCTACTGCAAAGGTCGTCATCAAGCCGACCAAGCCGACTACCTTTGACGCCCACCGTCGCTTGTTTCTACAACCACCTCGTGCTGTTGGTCTCAGTGACAGCAACCTGCCACAAGTCCCTCCTCTCCAGACCAAGCCAGGCCTGAATCTCGCCTTCTTGCACCAATTCCTCAGTCTGATGAACATCTTGATCCCGCGGTGGGGTAGTAAAGAAACTGGTCTATTGTTCAGTCATGGTGTATTCCTGCTTCTCCGCACTTACCTGTCCCTTGTTGTTGCCCGTCTGGATGGTGAGATCGTGCGAGACCTGGTCGCTGGCAAAGGCAAGCCATTCCTCTGGGGCATTACCAAATGGTGTACCATAGGAGCCCTGGCCAGCTACACCAACAGCATGATCAAGTTCCTACAGTCAAAGGTCTCAATAGCCTTCCGCACTCGTCTGACGCGATATATCCACGACCTCTATCTCAACGACAACCTCAACTTCTACAAACTCTCCAACCTTGATGGCGGTATAGGCCATGGAGCTGACCAATTTGTCACTCAAGATTTGACTCTCTTCTGTGACTCTGCTGCCAGTCTGTATTCGAGTCTGGGGAAACCATTCGTGGATCTCTTGGTCTTCAACTATCAATTGTATCGCTCCCTCGGCCCACTGGCTTTGACAGGCTTGCTAGCAAACTATTTTGCTACTGCTACGTTGCTCAGAAGATTATCGCCTCCCTTCGGCAAGCTAAAGGCTGTTGAGGGCAAGCGAGAAGGTGACTTCAGAGCACTTCATGCTCGCTTGATTGCCAATGCTGAGGAAGTTGCATTTTACGGCGGCGATCAAATGGAGAAGCTATTCTTAGACAAGGGCTTCCAAGAACTCAAGAGGTGGATGGAAGGCATCTACAGCCTCAAGATTCGCTACAATATGCTTGAAGACTTTGTGCTCAAGTATTCTTGGAGTGCCTTCGGTTACCTCATCACGTCTCTACCAGTCTTTCTACCTACTTGGGCTGGACTTGCTGAGCTTGGTGACAAGAAGGTAGCACAGCCTGCTTCCGAAGCTGCTCTTATGGCTCAAGCCCCAACAGACGAATCTGGCAGCCGAACCCAGAATTTCATTACGAACAAGCGCCTCATGCTTTCGCTTGCCGATGCAGGTGGTCGTATGATGTACAGCCTGAAAGACCTGTCAGAATTGGCAGGCTACACCTCTCGTGTGTATACTCTGATCAGCACTTTACACCGAGTACATGCTTCTGCATATCACCCGCCTCGCAACACATACCCCGAACTCTACTCTCTTGCCGACGCGCAAGGTACACTACACAAAGGCTTCTCGGGTGTTCGCTTTGAGAACGCTCCAGTCGTTGCCCCGGGCCTGTGGCCTCAAGGCGGCGAAGAACTCCTCGACAACCTCAACTTTGTCATTCAATCTAACCAACATATCCTCATCATCGGCCCCAACGGTGCGGGCAAGAGTGCTGTTGCCCGCATCCTAGCCGGTCTATGGCCCGTCTACCGTGGCCTGGTCTCTCGNCCCCGAAGTATCGGTCAGGATGGCATCATGTTCCTGCCTCAACGACCATACCTCTCCCCCGGCACCCTACGCGACCAAATCATCTACCCACACACCGAATTCGACATGCGCAGTTCCTCACGCCGGGACTCTGAACTCGAGCAAATCCTCACCGAAGTACGACTAGGCTACCTCCCTTCCCGCGAAGGCGGCTTCGACACGCGCAAAACATGGAAAGATGTACTTTCTGGCGGCGAAAAACAACGCATCTCTTTTGCACGGTTGCTTTACCATTCCCCTGCTTTTGCGGTTATTGACGAGGGTACCTCTGCCGTGAGCAGTGATGTTGAAGGTTTGCTGTATGAGACTTTGAAGAATAGAGGTGTGACTTTGCTTACCATATCTACGCGTGCGAGTTTGAAACGCTATCACGATTATGTGTTGACGTTGGGGTTGGGAGCTCAAGGTGACGAATGGGAAATGCAGAAAATTGGCACTGAGAGTGAGAAAGACAGTGTGGANAAAGAGATTGCAGAACTCAAGGAACGGCTTGAGCAAGTTGAGGCTTGGAAACAAAGAAAGGCGGAGATTGAGGCTGAGTTGGCGCAGGTGTGGGTGGAAGGTAGTGGTGTGTTGGAGACACCTGAGTATGCGAGGGATGAGCAACAGGACAAGCAAGATGTTGCGGAAGAGGTAGATGTGCTCGCAGACGAAGATGGCGAGGAAGTCGCTCTAAGCGAGACTGAAACGGAGAAGGCGAGGATTGAGAGTGCGCGTGACGATACAGGCACTGATGGCTACAACACTGACAACACCCAAGAGTTTGTCACGCCTGCCGCTACGCCTATGGAAAGGGCATCGCCGTAGACAGGAATCTCAACATTGGCATATGAACATCACGAAGTTGGCTTTATCTGTGTGATATGTGTTTCAATCCTGGTCTTGATTGATATCATGGCGTGATGTATTGATTATTACGATACTGTTATCTCATCTTGACTTTTACACCACCCTCCGAAATCTCAATACCTCATTCCTTTCTCAATATCATCCATCCCAGTAAGTGCCGTGCCACTCCTATAAGGTCGCAGCGGTATCCCACTCGCCTCACTACGTGGCGACCCCACAGTCTCAACAACCGAAGTAGGTTCAGGCGACTTGACGTAACCCATACGTGTTGGTGTCGCAAAGCTATTACGCAAATGTGTTGTTCGTGAGCCAGAAGCGTGGGAGGTCAATGTTCGTGCGCGTTCGGTGAAGTATTTGTAGATGGAGCGGGAGAGGGCGAGGTTTGCTGCTATGATGCCTAGGAGGAGTTCGGTGCTGAACGAAGGGTTAGCAGATGTATTGTGTGAAAGCATCTCAAGAGTTTATGTGTACTTGGCCCAAATCGCGGCGATGCAGTAGGCGTAGGATAGATCGTCGGTCGTGGTTCCAAGAGATGCTGCTCGGATGGCTGAACAGATTGTTGCNNTCTTCACGAATGAGTCAGCGTCGATGATGTCGAATGCGGCTACGATAACGTACACCAAGCCCAGGCTCATCAGTCCACAGACTGCAGCTTTTGTCGAAAAAGGTATCTTGACCTTCCAGACTACATGAATGGGTAGGACGGTACAGACCACATCAGTTGCAACTGAGTATGNCTGGAGGACGTCAGTATGAGACAACAGTTGTGTGTGGCGATACGAACATGCTTGAAGGTATATGCTGTATATCCGCACCTTGGCAGGCCAGCAGTGGTCTGCATATGTGCCATCCCAGTATGCTCTGAGTGGTGAGCATTCAGCAAGCAGTACCACTAGGCACTCGAAGTTCGTTAAGATCAGCCCTGTAATGACGACAGCCAGGATATATCTGAGAGTTCGTGTATCCTTGATGCGCAAGATCAAGATGCAAATCGAGACTTTCATCAAACAGATTGTCGGGAAGAGCAAGACTTGTGTATACCAGGTGAGCATGTTGATCGTTTGGTAGTCGTGATCGGAAACGAATTGGCGGTGCTTTCCATTGCCATAGCGGACACTGACTATTTGGATGGACATGCGAGCTACTGCAAGTGCTGTCGTCAAAGCCATTGCTCCATCGTCGAATCCTAGTTGTCGGTGTCCCCATCGTACCCAGCAACGTAAACTGGTCGTTATGATAGCCAGAGAGGTGAGTATACAGGTAAGTATGAGTAGAGTAGGTCCTTTGTTGTCACTCTGCGAGTATCCTCCCATCTTGAGAGTTGTCCAAGAGTCGAATCGATCTGCAACAGCAAAGAATGTTGGATGCGAACCTACCCAGTGGTCGAAGTAGTGTGTGTCCCTGCAGGAAGATCAATAGTCTTGTTCTTGGGCCAACTGTTTCCGCACAAGACTCTGAGTGCACTACATCATCCTGGCTTTAGCCCTAAGCGACTCGTGTATGCAGTCATTGCTGTGGACAAGCAACCCGGTATCCACAGGGTTGTGGTAATTTCCCTGCAGCACATCAATCTTGATCGCAGCTCCATCTAGAAGAAAGCTGGTATCAGAACTCTTCTGTCCCCTATGGCCTACCATCAAGTTCTCGCAAAGCACGAGTACGGGCCTGCGAAAGACAATACTGCCTTTGCATTTGGACATCAGAACGACGGATAGCCATGATCGGTCTTGCAAGCAGTAGATAGTCAACGAATGTTCCAAGATCTTTCCATAGTTGAGTTCAGCCATGAAGGCCAGCCCGAGCATCCAGAGTAAATCCTTTCGATGAACCGAGGCACTTGGTCTCTCGCAAAGTCTCTGGTTGGTCAGGTCGATGGTCCGACTATTGACATGAAGACGTGAATCGAACAAGGGCTTCGAGCAGACGGGTCGCAGACGAGCGGTTCATTCAATAAGACTCGCACGGCTCGGGTTAGGTTAGTGGTGGACCCCTGCAATTTAGGTGGATGGTTCGGCGGAAGACGACGAGCCGTAGGCGGCCCGCATCCACGTTATCAGAGGTGAACCACACTAGATAGAGGTGTATTCTGAAGAACATATGGCGCCGCTACAAGAGCAAAGAGTTCGTGAGCAGCGTGGTGCTTAACGACGGAGAGGAAAGAAGGATGTCGAGGTGGAGGGTTGAGCCAGAATGCCAAGGAAGTTGCCGATGCTGATCGACCTTGCATCTCTCGTGAAACCATTCCTTCGCTGCTTCCCATCCATCGGGCGCCAGAACCCTAGTCAGCGATCGAAGTGCATATTGATATCCCGACTTCCGAGCGAACTCGCAGAAAGCGTTGATCCTGGGAGTGCTCAAGCGGAGAGCCTGAAATTCATACATGCGATTATACATGCGATTTCGAAAAGTATTTGTGCTTCCCTTCAGTTGTCTTTCTCCTTGGACATTATAGCGTACACATTGCCAACTGGCAGGATGATTTTGGTTCGTTTAGGCTATTATACAACCACTACCTCAATCTGCATGCATCAACAGATCTTGGGTCTAGATCGTCGCTGTTGGGACATGAGACTTCATCTAATCCACATCTAATATTTAATCATTCATCTTATAGAGTAACCCTAGCCTGCCTCCATCAGAACTGCCGACTTTTCTCCCAGGACTTCGTCTCACTCGATCCACCAGTGTATATAAGAAGGATCTCTCTGAAGTAGAGTCTCGTCACGTATCTGCTTGCTGTCTGTTGACTTGAGCTTAATCGACATGGCTCCCTCATTTCTCTCAGCTACTCTTCTCTCGGTCCTTGCCGCCTCTTCAGCCGTGCAAGCGTCCAATTCGACAACCTCAGTCTACGACTTTATCGTTGTGGGAGGCGGTACTGCTGGTCTTGCTGTGGCCAGTCGCTTGAGTCAACATCTGCCAAACAACACAGTTCTCGTCATCGAAGCTGGTCCAGATGGCCGCGATGTACCTGGTATCTACATCCCTGGTATGAAAGGCAGCACACTTGGTGGTATTTACGACTATAACTTCACTACTGTTGCGCAACCTCATGCTGGCGGCCGCACTTGGGCCCAAAACCGAGGAAAGGTGTTGGGAGGGAGCTCTGCTCTGAACCTCATGTGCTGGGACCGTGCTTCGGTGGCTGAATATGATGCTTGGGAGCACATTGGTAACCCTGGATGGAATTGGGACAGTATGATCTCAAGTATGCTCAAGGTTGAGAATTATACGCAGAGTGTGCATCCCGGGCAAGAGATTGATCAAGGTGTTGGAGCCGATGGCCCCATCCACGCGACAATCAACAGAATTCAACCGACTGATCAGGACACCTGGATTCCGACCATGAAGAACTTTGGGTTCCCGGAAAACATGGAGTCTCTCGACGGCAACCCTCTCGGTGTCTCGCTCCAGCCCAACAATATCGACACTGCTAGGTACACACGCTCTTACAGCCCCGAATATCTCAAGGTTGCTGGAAACAACCTTCATGTTATGACTGGATCTCAAGTCGTTAAGGTCAACACCGAGAAGAGACGTGGCCAGGTCATTGCTACCGGTGTTACACTCAAGGGCAACCTTACCATCAATGCTTGCAAAGAGGTCATATTGAGTGCTGGCTCATTCCAGTCCCCTGGGCTGCTTGAACTCTCTGGTATCGGCAACTCATCTATCATTTCTGAAGCGGGTATCAAGCCCGTACTTGAGCTTCCCACTGTGGGCGAGAATCTTCAAGATCACATCCGCATCCAAAACAGCTTCAAGCTCAAGAACACGACCTCCTTCGACGAGCTCAAATACAACGCGACTTTCAAAGCTGAACAGCTGGCACTTTACAATGCAAACGAGTTGTCTAGCTATGACTACGCTGCTTCTGGCTTTGCTTACTTGACTTGGCCACAAGCACTTGGTAATGAGTCTGCTGCATTGATCAACATTGCTAAGAGTGCTACTAACGCTAAGACCTCCGTTGTCGACAAAACAAAACTTGACTTCATGACCGGAACCAAAAGTCATACTATTCCTCAACTTGAGATTATCTTCAGTGATGGGTACACTGGTCTCTCAGGCTACCCTCTTGTCAACTCTTCTGAGTACGGCTCCAACTACTTCACTCTGCTGAGTGTCATCATGCACACTCTATCTCGTGGCCACGTTCACATCAACACATCCGACCCTCTTGGCAAGCCCATCATTGATCCTCGCTATTTCAGCAACGAGTACGACCTCCAGGCTGCCATCGCCGCCGCGAAGCTCAATCGCAAGATCGCACAAACTGCACCCATGAAGGACGTCATCGCTGAAGAGTACGAGCCCAGCTCAGCAATTCAAACTGATGAGCAATGGCGAGACTTTGCTCTCAACCATACTTTGACCATTTATCATCCCCTTGGTACTTGTGCTATGCTTCCTAAGAAGGATGGCGGTGTCGTTAGTCCCGAGTTGAAGGTGTACGGTACAAAGAACCTCAGAGTCGTAGATGCTAGCATCATTCCTGTTCAGCTTTCTGCGCATATCCAGACGGCGATTTATGGTATTGCTGAGCGTGCTGCTGAGATGATTGCTGCCGAGTGGTCTGCTTAGATATGATTCCAATATAGTCCGTGAATGGATGGTAAATAGAATTTCCATTAACGACGGTTGCTAATCTCATCTGACCAACTCATACATATTTACCTCAATAACACCCATATTCTTTCGACTCAGACCGGCGGAGGAATGGCTGGTGAGTATGCATTCCTCTCAACATCCGCCTCAAAACTCTGCACCTTCTCATCCACTGGCGACGGTGCCCCATCTGATGCCGACCGCTCCAACGATTCACTCACCTTTCCCTTCTCTGCCTTGAGTATAAGTTGTCTTCTCTCTTCCTCCATAGCTTTGTGCTCCCTCTCTGCGACAGCACAACGATGGTTCAGCGCTATAACAGCCAAAGGCAAAAACACAATCTCCCACGTGAAGAGAATGGGCAAGGCTTGGTAGAGACGATCCACTGCACCACCTGACCAGATCTGAATTAGCACTTGCCAGACTTCGTGGGCGGGGAGTGCGTAGCCCCAGCGATAAAATCCAGGCGCGAGCTCGAAAGGCCAGATCGTGGATGTGACGTTGACGATCACCCAAGTCAGCACGAAGAAGGGNNGGAGGAACTTCATTGCGATGAAGCCAGTTGCGACGTCGANTCTGTTTAGGATTAGCAATCAGAACTGTTATGTTGAGGATGGTGCAGGACTTACCACTACAAAGTTGATGTGCATGAAAAGCCAAATGATCATCCAGGTGCAGAAGAATTGGCCTGCACCAACGGACCAGGTTTCACGGAATGCCCAGATGTAGCCGGCCCAGCAGAGGGAGCCGACGAAGGTGTATGACAGACTGAGTACGAGGCGGATGATGCCATTGTTGAGTACTGGGAGGTGCGAGTACAGATTGAACTCTGCACTGACTCCGTTGACAGCCATGAGGAAGAAGAACTGCATGATAATAGGCATCACCATGGCGACAGTGTTGTATAAGACTCTGGTTCCCTGGCCTGTAGGCATGATGTTGATGTCTCCTCCTTGGATCGGATTGAGGAAGACTTGGAGGGCAGCAGGATCATTCTTGTTTAGAGTTTGTAGCGCGCCAGTGCCGTTCATGTGGTTGTATGCGACGCGGACGACTGCCATGAGCTGTGACATGCTGGACTTGACTGTGCCGTCTTCCATAGCTGGGTATCTGACCTCGTTCCAGACATATGTAAGTGTATTTGTCGGGTCGTAAGCAGCAGCTGCATCCCCACCTTCAAGGGCAGCTGCAAGACGGTCTGAAGCCCCAGCATGAGTGAATACAGCAGCCCAGTGGTCACCCTTCCTGACTGCTTGGACGATATCCGCAACCTCTGGATACTTGGCACTGCTCTCAATGTCGAAAGTTGGGAATGTGTCTGCTTTAAGCTGTGTGATGGCGCCCTGAAGACTCTTTCCAATGACACCCCCATCGTAGTCGACTGTGAGGACGTGGAGGTTGTGTACCCTATGTTCTGACTTGAAGAGAGATCCGAAGAGGTATGACATGTTGACAAGAAACAGAATCTGAAGCAGCATAGCCGAGGCAATAGCTGCGATCATGAAAGGCTTCTTTCTGCCATTCCAGAACGGATCTCTATGCCCTATGCGATGGGAGGATTTCTCGGGTAGGAAGAGACTAACAAAACCCATGGTGACTCAAGACGGACGGGTTGAAGACTGTTCTGAGAGATGGAAGGTGAAACGATAAGATGATATAAAAGGTGAATTTCTGCTCAGCTCCAGAGGGCTAGTGGTGGATAGATGTGAGGTGTAATATGAATGAGTGAGAACGAGAGAAAACCTACTGTATCATAGCGACTTCTATACATATACATGTTCACACCTCCTACCTGAGAACGACGTTATTTCTGGATTCTTGATACATTGTCGGATCGTCGGAGGTTCAACAGTTCCAAGATTGCAAAATCAAGTCGGACCAGCGTCAGAGAAACGATCGTGAACGTGTGGTCCCGGGTCGGGCGTCCAAGCGCCGACTTGAAGGGCGAGTTTTAGTAGGGCTTTAGGGCTTCGGCAGCATGTTCCGAGACCTTCTTCTCCTTCTTCGTCTCGGACCCGGAGGCAGTCGCACCCGTCCATGGCCTCGATCATGGAAATTGTCCTTCTGCGATGGCAAGGTCGGCGGCCCTCGTCTCTTACAAAATCCGGCGCGAGCAGAGCTATCAGCGCCATCGACACACATAGATGCCGCGCCGACAGCCGTTTCTAGAGGCAAGGCTGTGCTGTACATCCACCATGTTTCGAGTCGTTTTATCCTTGGACATCAACCCGTCCATCGAGGAGCGATCGCTCTTCTATTTATGCCTGTGTCTTCGGACTCCGGTGGGGAAGTCTTGCCTTCACAGTGCTGTCAGACTTCTGAGTATTCTGCTGCAGTATCAAAGCCAAGAAGCTGCTCATGTCACCCTGTCGTTGAATGTTCAACAACCGTTCGAGTTGCAAGCTCTCCAATGGCTGGCTGTTTGAGCATAAGTTCAATACTGACTATAGATGTTCCAGAAATAGGATATCCGTCCGGCGTGCTGGAGTCTGTAATACTTGTATCGATCTGTCCCTGCCACCATTATCCATGCCACAAGTCACGGCGGGTCAGAAAATGTCAATGGAGGAAGCGCAGATCCAAGAGGCTTTGAGAGCCCAACCTGGAAAAACTGACGGAGGCTTACCCCAGGCAACAACAAGCATGTCCTCTGTGCGTTGCTTGGTTATTCTGTCGGTGACGCTCGATTGAGGTTGCACAAACAAGATGCAGGTGGGGGTTGCTGCACCTACCTTTTACGCGCCGCGTTTTGGCGCTTGACACTTCTCTCATCAGCAATCCATTTTGATCCTTTTCTTCAAACTTACCATCCCATCGTTGGCTCTGTCATCCTTTTCTTACACAGAAGATGGCTTCCTCGCATGTTGAACGTCTACCGACCGAGGTTCTTCTGCATATCTGTGAGCTGCTTCGAGACGACTACCCAGATTGTATCCATCACTTTCCATTGGCTCAGAGGCACATTCCTACGCCAAGCATCTACAACTTCTCCGAAACGTGCAAGAGAGTCAGACAAGTCGCCAACATCGTCATCTTCAGGAGTGCTATACTTCCGATACGCAGCCTCGATAGCGTTGAACAAGACGTGCGAGATTTTTGCGACACCTTAGAATCTGTCTCAGCTCTGGACCACATACACAAGCTGAGGCTCTGCGATGCTTGGAAGCCGCCGGAAACCAACCAAAAGATTGATAGAGCATTTATGCCTCTTCTAAATAGCAACATGGCCCCTGCCGAGGATGCTTGGACACACGATCATGTCTGGAGACCAGTGGTGGATTTGCTACGTCGATGCTCCACTCTGACAGACCTGCGCTACGAGCTAAGTCACCAATTGTCGCCATGCGTACTGAATGCGTTACACCAGTATCGCCCCCATTGTCGACTACACATGAGGACCTTTTGTGCCAAAACTTTGTTGCAACCCGAGAAAGACAAGCACGAGCTAGCCATTGCATCTTCGCCATGCTTATACAGCATCTGGTTCAAACACATGGACGAGGGAGAGGATGTGTATGCCCACTACTCCCAAAAAGTCGTCCAGCAGGTACTCGCAGCATTAGCACCAAATGTTGAGGATGTAGTTTTCTCGCGGACAAAACTCGTACAGGGACGGGCACGCAATAACATGGTACCGCAAGGGACAGAATCTAAACTCCTACAGAAGGACACATTCAGTTGTCCTAGACGTTTGAGGCGACTGGTCATCACGGCTAGTCGTTACCGTGGTGTCGAACTGACCGAGGAAGAATTGAAAGGATGGCATAGACATGTTGACTTCTCTTGTCTGCGGACCTTGGTGCTGAGCGCGCCACTCGAACGAGGTGCTTTGAGATGGCTGAGAAAGTGCAGCCTTGCTTCTTTGAAAGATTTGACCTTTCAATTGCATGACAACAACAACGCGGAAAGTGAGCGAGCCATGTATCATGCAAAAGAGTTTGTCATCAGTCTACCGCCACTTTCAAAGCTCTTCATTAGAGACCTTTGGAGAATGCTTCCGTCTTGCATCAACGCCATCCTACTACGACATGGTGCTAGCCTTCGTTCGTTAGGGTTGTACCATAGGACTGGGATATCGGTTCGTTCCGCAACTCGTATTCTTAAGTCAATGCAAGGTCTATGCCCAAAGCTCATGGAGCTTGCGTTACACATACTAAGAGAACAGGGTAGCATAAGGGAGACGTGTCTCTACCAGCTGTTTGCTGGACTTCCATCCTTGCGCTGCCTCATGCTGACTCTTGTCGCTGGAGGGGCCTTGCCTCGAGTTATACTTTTGGCGAGCAACGCATGATATTTCCTGGAAGANTCGAGACGGCACGACGACGACTTTGACCAGCAGACTCTCGACGGTGTGACTGGCAATCACAACCCTCGCTACGGCGATATTCGAAGGGCATTCATCGACAAAGCAATCGATGAGGACTTTGCAAGAAACGTCTATCGCCTTGCCTGTGCACCCAACCGCCCTCGTAGCCTCAAAGAACTCGTGGTAGTGAGTGAACCCTACTTCTTTTTGACGCTNCAGCGAGTGAATTCGCCCATCCGGGAAGTCTTCAGCCACATCTGCAGGTCTTGGACTGTGCAACCTGGTGTTCGAGATGATATGCCTGATGGACTGGTGGTACGAGAGATGGATAGACACCGAGAGATCAAAGTCGAACCTGCTCCGGAAAAGCTGGACCCTCGTGTCGAGCAAATCTTCCGACGAATATGGCCTGGGAATGAAGATGGGACTAGCGACTGGCGAACCGACTGGCACAGTTTCCTGGCATGTGAAGAAGAAACAGCAGAGCCCGAGAACTCTCACGCCGGCTAATCTTGAGTGCGTTCGTGACGATCACCCGATACACAAGCTATAGCTCTGGAGTTACTCTGATTCTGCCCTCAAATACCGCTTTAATCTTCTCGACTGATGGAACAAACGTATGGTCATGCTCTTTTGTCGAGCAAAAAGTGTGTTCAAAGGTTATTATGTCATCTACCCAAGCTGCTGCTCAATACCCAAATCCAAACGCCGTGTCCTGATCCTGTAACCAACCCCAAAGCAAATATCATGTAAGCCGTTACTGCGCAATTCTCTTGTCAGCAGAATGCTCGTTGATCTGGTGAAGAGTGCCCTGCAGCATCTTCTCCTTCTCCTTGCGCCCCTCATCTCTGACTGTCTGCAATCGATCAACAGCAGAGCTGATCAAATCGATATGCATTTCCAATGGCATCCTCCTTCTATCCACTATAGTGGGCGCAGCAACATCGTCTCTCAGTTGACTCAGATTGTTCTCGATATCCTTGAGTTTGACAAGTGTTGAGATGACGTGCTGCATAGCGGTCTTGCGGTATCTGCTAACGTCGTTTAAGGTTGCGAGTTGCTGCTCTTGTTTGGCCAGCGGACCTCTGTTACCGCCAAGTTTTGTCCATAGAAGGGCCAGTAGCTCAGCTTTGGCATCGCCGACTTTGAGGTCTTCACGATGGGCGATGTCTTGAATTTGATGGAGGCGATCGTCAAGGTTCTCGAGGACCTCGAGAAGGGTGTTGGCTTCCAGGATGCAGACCTGAATCTGCTCTTCGACCTCAGAGGTGTGGCGAATGTACTGGTCGTAGATCACATCTTCTGGAGAGTGTTGAGGTATGGTCAAAGAGAATGCCGGAAAGTACTGCGCGAAGAATCGAGGAATGATACCCTCAGAGTCTGGCGTGGCCTCAATGCCCTGAAGCACTTTCATAGTCCAGCGGTTGGCAGAAAGTATACCATCCAGCGCTCTTGAGATTCTCGAATTGAATTGCGACAGACCATCGCTAGCTTGACGAGCTGTCTCGATGAAGCCATCGAACTCATTGACGAGCTCATTGCGCGAGCCCAAGCTGGAGTGCTTGACCACTGTACGGAGATCACGAATAGACAATTCAGAGTTCTTCATAGCCAGGGGCAGAGCAGCTTGATGAACAGAAGCTTCTAGGATATCCTCGAAGTTCGACTGAGTGATGACCAGCTTGTCAAACTCGACAGGACCTCTGTGGCCATCATAATGGCCGATGTCGCAGAAGGGCAGGTTGAAGTAGCCAGCTCCTGGGATGTTGCACAGTGGTGATAGAGCATTAGTGACGCTGTGTACCACCATAGTCTTGGCGATACCCATACCAACTGCCATGAGAAGTACGATCAAAGTATAACCAAGAAGTGGTTTGAGAGCATGTGCAGCAATAGAGAAGACAGACAAGACATATCTGAGCAAAGGAAGCACAAGATTTGACCAGGCGTACTGAACATAGTCTGGTGAAGCATCCTGAGCAGTGGACTTGATGGGCTTGCGCCTTGATGGTTGAACGACTGGAGCAGCACGCTTGACAGGCACAGATTTGCGAATGGCGGATGCTCTCACGGCAGGTCTTGGAGACTGTCTCGTAGCTCTGGTCGGAGGAGTCTCAAGATAACCACTGGATTCAGGCGTAGGCATGACGAACTCGGTTGATTGGCTTATCTGGGAAGCATTCCGTTTGCGACGAGTGGGAGAAGGGTGATTCTGCGATGGATTTTCGCGAGAGTCGGCTGGGCTTCGTGGAGCCGACAAAGTAGCAGATTTGTGAGAATTGTAGTAGGCTTCACGAAGACGTGGCTTGAATTCTTCGTCCTCTGTTTGAGAATCGTCCATGTCTGCCCAGGATTCGGATAACTGGGGCTGTGTGCGCGTGCTGATGCGTGTCATGTTGACGGCGTCGTTGTCCAATCGCTTCGACTTTGTGACAGTGGGATGATCAATATTTATAGGCTAAGTCATGCAACGTGAGCAAAACAGAATCACATTGCAATGTATTAAAACAAGATCAGGTTGTCTTGCCTCCTTAGAAACAATCCAAGACGCGAAAATGGAGGGTTGACGCGAGGGGGTTGCGATCGCGTTTTGATTGGGCTGGTTTGACGTCACCGCCTTTTGGAAGTCACACACCTTCGACCTGGACCTTCCTTCTGTTTCTGCCCAATTGACATGAACTCAAGATTGAACTGTTTGTTCGCTCGCCATGTTCGACCAAATCTATTGAGACAGGTGTTGGACACGCAACCAAGGCGCGGACTGCTCATCACCACACAAGCTGTATCACTTGGACGCCCCCACCTCTCGGTACGCAGCCATGTCTTGAGAGGTCAAAGGCGTGCTATCTTTGCTGGTGTTTCGCCTTTTATCCTAGTCCCAGGTGTTTTTGTTGGCCTGCTCATAGGTCATTGGATTCACAAATGTCTCCTGATGGTCCTGTTCCAAAACAAGATCATTTACATGCCTTCTCTTCCTCCAGGCTCAAGACGTGAGAAGTTGGAAGACTACTCCAAGACATGGGCTGGGGTTTCCTGGGAAGAGAGAAAAATCAAGTCTTTGGATGGAACGAAACTCTCTGTGGCCATTGCACGTCCTGAAAGCTCACCTACAGTGACGCAAGACAAGCGCAAACATGTCGTTGTGCTCTACTTCCAGGGTAACGGCTCTTCGATTCCACCTCGGACACTAATGCTTGCAAACATCCTGAGAGCTGCAGCAAAAGACTCTCCACACGAATGGACCTTGCTCGCACTGTCTTACCGTGGTTACTGGACCTCCTCTGGGCGTGCTCACCAAAGAGGCATTGAGAAAGATGCACAAGCTTTTGTGAACTGGGCAATCGAGAATTATGGCCAGAATCGTGAGAACACCGAATTTATCCTCTGGGGCCAGAGCATTGGATCAGGAGTTGCTGCGTACGCCGCATCAAAATATCTCAAATTAGAAAAGACCACTGGTGCCGCTCGGATATCCCGACTCGTGCTAGAGACTCCNTTTGTAAGCATCAGGAGTATGCTCGCAGCCATCTACCCGGACTGGTGGGTACCATACAAACATCTCTGGCCATTTCTCCGGAGCTGGTGGGATAGTGAAGATGCTTTGCGCAAAATTGCCGAATCATCTCACCCGCCCAAAATCTTGATGGTCGTCGCTTCTGGTGATGAGATTGTCCCTCGAGTTCAGGCCGACCAATTGGAGACTCTTTGTAAAGACCTACGGCTAGATGTCATCAGGAGAGATGTTCTGGGTGCTTTGCACACTCAAGCAAGTACTCTGGATCAGGGCAACAGAGTCATCTCAGACTGGATGGCAGATCGCAATATCAACCAATGACATGTCTTTATTGTTTGTCTTCGAATTTTGCATATCTCCACGAAGCATTCACACACACACTTTGCATATTGATGCTTCATTGCAATCAAGTTGCTGAATGTCGTCGCCCCCATGGAGACGATACCCGGGAAAACATCGGCTTTCAGGAGTGAAGGAAAAATTTGCTTCACCTTTTGCACGGATACATCCCAGAGAGTTGTTGAAGCCTCGACAAGTTTGCGGTCCCAGCGCTGCCATTGTTAAACCTTCCTGGCGTTTTGACTTCCATCAATTTGGTCGGTTAGCTCAGTTGGTTAGAGCGTGGTGCTAATATCCGGTGGTTATCCACCCATGATAATGGCACGCCAAGGTCGCGGGTTCGACCCCGTACTGACCATCGCCTTCTTTTGCTCGTCAAGGACGTTGTTTTTAGTACTGGCATCATTGTTTTTGGTTGTGGTGGATGTTTGACAATGTCAAGCTGTGAAATGGGGCAGGCTTCAGTTGTGAAGCCGGCTTTTCCCTGCCGAACTTCATTATACAAGTACTGGAATGAATGAATACTCACGTCGGATATCTTGCATTGTGCCGACGTTGTACGCAAGGAAGTATCGTAGCGTTGTCCTTGGTTAAGTACAAAGTAAGCGTTAGGACTTTGGCACTTTAACAATAAGCAAATCCGTTGTACTATTGGCCCTTCTCTCTAGCTCTGAGTTGCTCTCACTCAACATGGAAAGAGCGCTTGATCAATATATCTAGCTCGAAATATCCCTAGGTCGTTTTCACTAAAGAAGCATGTGTCCGAGAGTTAACCATTGTCGTTGAAGGCCGGCAGTGTTAGCGGAAGATTTTATGCATTTCTTTAGACTCCGAGCAAGTGCTTTGTATTCTTATCTACAGTACTAAAGATTACTAAGATCATTTTATGTGATAGAGGCAAGGCATATCAGAAGTGGACCAGTCCACATGTAGCACGGACCACCTGGATCTTGAGACTTGCTACTATATCATCAAATGGCATTGCAGAAAAGAGAATCTTTCTACACTGTTAATTGCGCTCATGGTCCACGGCTAATGTCACGCAAAAGAATTGAATTCTTCTGACAGCCATGTCAAGCTCTAAGAGATCCAACTTAGGGATTAGGATTCAAGTGATGTTCCTTTCAACAAGATCACAAGTGGTTGGTTGGACTAGCTGAAAACAGAGTTGAGAAGAGAAAGTGCCATTAAAGAACGCTCAGAATATCGAATAACAGAAAGACAGAATGGAAAGGACTCGAAGTTTTAGAGACCGCAATCTAAATCCCCCTTGCTGCGATTAATCGAACAGAGAAGATGCCAAGTTAGAGACGCTCTCCTATATTGACCCACTGAGCAACTGCTCAACAGCACCTTCCACACTTCCGCCACTCATGCGTAGAGCGCGAACATTGCGATCGAACTCGTAGAAGCCCATTGCGTTGAGTTGTTGCAGTTGAGTGGCGTACTGCTCCTCTGGCGGACGGCTGTCTTGCTGTTGTGGCGGTGCGCCGAAGCCTCCCATACCTCCCATACCACCGAACGCTCCGAATGGATTCATGCCGCCAAAGATATTGGCAGCAGCTGCACCTCCTTCGCCACCAGCGCCTGAGTTGTTGTTGCCGCCGTACATGTTTTGCATCATGTTCATTGCTGAGCGCATCATCTCTGGGTTCTGCATCATCTGTTGAGCCATCTGTTGGATGGGATCTGAACCACCGCCTTGAGCACCTCCCATACCACCGAACAGACTTGCGAAGGGGTTTGCTTGTGCTTGAGAAGCGTTGGCACCAGGAGTTTGACCTTGAGCGGGAGTTCCTTGGCCAGCAGTGGGAACGGGAGGAGTGCCAGCGGGTGTTTGACCTTGCACAGCACCAGGGTTACCACCAAAGAGAGCAGCGAAAGGGTTGGCGCCNNGCTTCCTGCGCCCTGACCACCGCCGAACATGGCAAGGGGGTTCGGCGGAGGATTCTGCTGTTGTGTGTTTTGTGACGTTGAGTCTGACTCGGTAGTGTCTGTTGCGCCAGGAGCAGGGAAAGCACCGGCACCGCCCAANACCACCACCACCCATGCTTCTCTGCATGTTCATTTGCATACGGATAAAGTCGGGGTTCATGAGCATGCGACGGAGATCAGGGTTGTCGAACATCTGCTGAGCCATGGGGTTGTTGCGGAGCATAGGGTTGTTGCGCATCATGTTAATAACATCGGGGTTGTTCATGGCTTCGTTCATCTGTTGGGCAAAAGCTGGGTTGTCGAGCATTCGTAGAAGTTGGTCCGGGTCTGGTGGTGCGCCCANTCTGCACTCGTTGTCAGCAGCAGTCAAAAGCCCTGTAGAGATGGTAGAACTCACGCCTCCATCAGCGCCGAACATGTCAGCACCGGGCAATTGGTGGAAACCAGCATAGCGTGCGCCTGTTAGTTGAGCCAGGGGGTTGTGTGTGCCAGTTCCGGCAGCAATGTTGGAAGGAACATTGGCAGCTGCGCCAGCTCCAGCGACAGGAGTTGAGCCTCCTTGGTTGGCAGGATTTTGGCGGTTGTTGCTCTCAGCACCCTTGACCAAGTGGATAGTGTTGCCGTCCTTGATCTTGTAACTTGCTAGTGTCTCGTGGTCCTTAAGCACACGACCAGAATAGATTAGACGTTGACGCTCAGTCGGGATGTCTGCGAAATCTGAAGTGGCCAGCTTTTCCTTGAGTTGACTGACGGTGGAATTGGCTGAGATGGTAATGGCATATTTGGCGTCATTGGATGACTTGACGGTGAAAGTCAGCTGTTGCTCGCTCTCGTCCGACATGGCGATCGCTTGCTTGTGAGCAGATGTGAATGTCGCTTTGTCAAATGGGTGTGAGTCGGGGATCTCAGGCGCAAATGGGGTGAAAGGTATGGATGTGGTGTGTATCAGTTCAGCTCGCTGTCAAAGCAACCGTCACTTCACTGGACAAGCCAACACGCCGCTTAGAAGGCCGCAGAAGCCAAAGGACAATGACGTTGAGACCCTTGCCAAGCTCTTGTGATTGTGCGCGAGTCATGGACCGAGGCATCGATCCATCCTCCGCCTCCGCATTTCGGGTATTGTCTCTTGTCCTACCAACTGCAGCTCTACGCTCGTGCAGACATGCCTTGCTCCTATCATCTCACTCGTGCTCTGTTTTATATAAGCATACCACAATCATGAAAGGAATTCAAGTCAAGGAATATGTTCAGGTATCGTCTCCAAATCCAACTACAACCAGGCTTCACAGCTGACAGCCCATNCAGGGTCCTCAAGACCTCAAGGTCACAGACCTACCCAACCCGACTCCTAAACCGAACCAATATCTGATCGCTGTCCATGCTGCTGCCACCAACTTCTTCGACTTGCTTCAGATCCGAGGCAAGTATCAACACCAACCTCCTCTACCATGGGTGTCCGGTGCCGAGTTCTCTGGCATTGTTCTCAAAGTCCCACAATCATTGCCAGGAGGAAAGAAGCCTACATTCAAAGAGGGAGATAAAGTCTTTGGTGCATCTCAAGGTGCTTATGCCACCAAGGTCTGTGCCACCGAGGCGCAATTGAGGCCAATGCCCAAGGGCTGGAGCTATTTTGAGAGTGCTGGTCTGATGGTTACTGCTCCTACCAGTTATGCAGGACTGGTGACAAGAGCTGGCATCAAGAAGGGTAAGACTCAATGTCTCTTTTACTTCTTCTGAGAAAANCAACTGACAGTATCAGGTGACTGGGTCTTGGTTCATGCTGCTGCTGGAGGAGTCGGTCTTGCCGCAGTTCAGATTGCGAAAGCCTTTGGAGCAACAGTAGTTGCTACAGCTGGTACAAAGCACAAACTTGATGTTGCCAAGTCGTTCGGTGCAGACCATCTGGTCGACTACAGAGTAAAGGATTGGCCCGATAAGGTCAAGAAACTGACCCCTAAGGGTCGTGGTGTCGACATTGTCTATGATCCTGTTGGACTGATTGCCCAAAGCATGAAGTGCACAGCTTGGAACGGACGACTGTTGGTCATTGGCTTTGCAGCAGGCGACATAGAGAAAATGGCCACCAACAGAATCCTGTTGAAGAACGTCAGTGTCATGGGTCTGCACTGGGGCGCTTATGCTACCAACGAGCCAGAGATGATCGAGGTAGTTTGGAAGAGTTTGTTCGACTTGATGGAGAGTGGCAAGTTCCGTGGAACTTGCTATACAGACAAGGAGTTTGTTGGACTCGAGACGATCCCCGAGGCGCTGAAAGCACTTGGAGCGCGCGACACTTGGGGGAAGGTGGTTGTCAAGGTGCCGCAAGAAGGGCAGAGCAAGCTGTAGATGGCAGGTGCCGATCAGGCAGTCAAACGCAAACTTCCATCCCAAGTCGCTCCTTCCGCTTGAAGTTGAGGAAGCACCCCACCTCAAAACTCTGCGCGTCTCCCGTCTTCCTCTCATGTCTCATGTCGACTCCTCACTACCTCTGAAATATTTGATTCGTTTCTTTGAGAAAAACATGGCGTCCCAAGGAAATCACGAACGCATTCTGGCTGATGACCAGCGCCGTAGCTTTGGCTATCGCTTGCTCCTCGAAGAGCAGCAGCGCCGTCTCGAAACTCGCAAGAGGCTCATGGCGTCGTACCGTACTCCAATCTGTCCCTACTCTACTGTCTCTGGTCACTCGGACTGCTGGTTTTGTCTCGAGAACGGCCTTGTCCAGCCATCCAACGCAACCGACACTCTCTTGAGAAGCTTGACTCGCCCTCAATTCCAGGTAGATTCAAGACCACACTTTGTTCTGATTGATGACTAACGAGTAATANNGGCTACTCCCACTTCTAGAAAGGCAGAAACCCCTTATCTTCCATCTTCGGCCTCGACGGATGACACCATCAACCACCTCACCCAGCTCATCACGCCTAGATCGACCGCTTCGACCATCCCTCTTATCGACGATGGTCCGTACAACCAGGACCCATACCGCAAGCTTATCTCCAGCAAGCCTCGCATGCCTACTCTTACCCCGACCAAAGCTGCTGTTACTGCTACTGCACTCTCGGTGCTCACTCAGCCGAAGTCTGCTCCCAAGCGTCCCTGGGGAGACCTTCCTGTCGAAAAAGGCTTCGTCCCTGTCCGTATCCCACCAACTTTCTTACGTTTCTTGTCTCTTCCTACCGAGATTCGCCAGCAGATCTACGTCTACCTTGTCCACAATGGAGCTCACGGTCTTCTCATCCCAAAAGACTTGAAGGCTTACCACCAAGCCCCTATCACTCGCGTCAATCGTCAAATTCGCAGCGAGTCTATCGATCTGGTCTACACAGAGAATGCGTACAACGCTAAGACTCGTGAACTCATCAAATTTGGTCCCTCCTTCACACTTCTTGTTGGAGGTGCCCGTTTGAAGCTCATTCGCAATTTTGCGTGGTTCACAGCAAAACGCCGCCTGTACATCAACTTCACTCCTTGTGGCAACGGTTACCAGTACCAGATTACTTACGATGGTCCTAAGGGCAACGATGAGGTAGGCGCAGTTGCTCAAGAGAGAGCCTACGAAGTCTGGGAATACCTAAAGAAGCAGGAAGGCCGTGTTGATGGCTTAACAGCTGAGCATCTGCGCAAGATCGACGAAATCGTCCTGCGTATCACTCCCAGAGCAAAGACGAAGGTGGACGGAGAGTCTACCCAGTAAGGAATGCATGGTAGAGATGCGTGCTGAAGAGATGGAGATGTGAACTGTTGATGGTTTCTAACAAGAATTTTATGAAGACATGGATTATGTGCATGGGTTATGGCTGATTGCTTGGAGGTCATGAACGACATGATATGCTGTATGCGTTTTGCTTTTACAATCAACAACAATGACATGGCTATAGCTGGATGAAACAAATGAAGAATGATGATTATGCTTTTTACACTTGGTCTACTTTGAACTAAACGCGGCGCCTCCAACACTCTCGTCAAAAGCCATGGCATCGTTCAAGCCACAAATATCGAATAGTGCCTTAGGTCCAATGGGTTCACACTCATCAGTGCCCTGCTCGACCAACATCTTGTAAGCCTTCTCAAGTGGCCTGACTACAGCCTCCAAGCCCAACGTAGGGTTAATGTAGAGCTTGAAGCCAATCTCCTTTGCCTGCTTGACACCCATCTGAGGCGTCTTGCCACCAGGCACCATATTCAGCAACACAGGTGTAGGAGCAAAGATCTTAACGGCCTTCTCACACTCTTCTTTGCTTTGCAGAGCTTCGAGGAAGAGAGCATCAACACCACACTCCACAGCACCCTTGAGTCTCTCCACCGCCTCCTCAAAGCCCATATCCGCTCTTGCATCTGTGCGGGCGATAATCATCATCTGACTGCCCATCTCATCTCTCGTCTTGACCGCCGCTCTCAGTCTTGCGTAGTACACTTCTCTGGACACGCATTGCTTGCCTACCAAATGCCCGCATCGCTTTTCTTGGACTTGGTCTTCGATGTGCAGGGCTGCGACGCCGGCTAATGCGTATTGACGTACTGTGCGGGCAACCATGATGGGACCGCCGTATCCAGTGTCTGCATCGCAGATTACGGGTGTGGAAGGAGATAGAGAGGTGATTGTTGAGGCGTTGGAGAGCATGTCGTTGAGTGTTGCGATACCGAGGTCTGCGGTGCCGAGGCGGGACATGTTTGTTCCTGCTCCTGTCTGTGTGGCAGTTGTTAGTATGGGGATTTTGGATAAGAACGGAGGGATGGTGAGGTGGGCAGGACGTACCATGTAGAGAACTTCTGCACCGGCTGCGAGAGCGATTCTACCGGATAGACCATCGTAGACACCTGGTGCAACGACGATGTGGTCTTCCTTGCTCATCAACTCCCTCAAACGCTTTGCTCCAGTCATGGCCATTGTGAAGTAGGTATGTTCGTGAGATATGTTTCAATATTCCGTGATTCGATGTTTTATTCCAGATCTTTGATTTGAAAGTCGAGATGTATATGCTTTAACGTTATAGCTCCGATCCAAAAACTTCTTCAGCTCCTTACCTTGATGGACTTGGGGCTTTGAGTCCTTATACTCTTCTCTGCTTCGATTGACACCGACTTCGGAGGCTTCAGGCCTTTCTATCAGTTTTGTTTCATGACACTCAAGTTTGCACGCCCTAAAACGTAAGCAAAAGGCGAACAGACACCGAGAAATAGGTGCCCCTTGGCCGCTGACCAATGTTTTTCTAACTCAGACGTCACAGCCTTTTAATTTGTTTTAGGAAGAAGGAGAGCGGAAGACGGTCCGAGGCCGGTAATATTGCCACGTGGGAGGATGGATGCGATATCGGTGGCCGAATCTTCTCCGTGGAGGGAGGAAGGCAATGTCGAGCTTTCGCCTTTAGTTTGACTCGAGTTGTTGATACTTTGACAAGGTCGCCGTCAGCCTCTTGTTTGCTTCATGGTTTGTTTCGAGACATAGAATGGGTGCGACAAGGCTTCTTGAGACGCATTTCGTTCGACACATTCCTGCAGCACAAGATAGCAAAGATCGTCGCGACTGAACTGGACCTTACATACAAATGTCTGAGGCCTAACATTGAGGGGAACACTATGCACTTCTTGACCACTAACACTCCAAAAGTTCGAGACTTCTCGGGCACTCGAGAGAGCCGAAGCCTTTCCGTGCCCATTGAGACGAGGCCTTTGAGCCATTATCTCAGTTGATTGTTCGCTTTGTCCGATTGTAGACTCGAAACCCAACACCCACTCTTGTTAACCCAAGAGTTTGGTTGTCACGATGCTATGTATTCACCCTGGTCTTCTATCTCTGGTTCCGCTCCTTCCCAGACCTTTGTAACGTCCAGAAACTCACTAACTACTAACAAAATGCCTATTCTAGAGGCTCTCTGCATCGCTCTCTTCATCCTCTGGATTGTTGTTCAGGTTTCGCTGTACACCTTCTTCCCACTCTTGATCCCTATCAACGACATTGGAGAAGCTCTGGACTTATACCTCTGGATAGTTCCTCGTCTGCACATCTTGTGTGTTCTGATTGAGGAGATTATCGTTGAGGTTTTCGAGACAGTTGTGAGATGGGTGTTTGGCACGGAGAGATAGAGGTAAGGTAAGTGCTGTGTTTCACAGGCTGTAGGTTGGTTCGGACAATATGCTCGGTGCAAGGGTAAGTGGATTTTCTCTTTGGTTCTCTTTTCTGTTCTCTACCGTTAATCTTTGAAGAAGCAATTCAACTGTTCTTTTTCCCCGAGTACAATCCCTCTGATTTCGTTTTTCTCTCATTTGTGTGTTTCGGCCATGAGGTTGTTGTCAGGCCAATGGCAGACAACCGTGTTTCCTGGTGAACATTTCTTTCAACAAGATCTGTGTCGCCTTCTTCGGTGTGTGCTCATTATTCGTCTTTTCCCCGCAGTCGTCTTCGATTTGCCTGTACCCTACTCACATCTCTCTCCGTCGGCGTGAACATGGTAGTAGCATCTATCGCGCTGAGGCATTATCTTGTCGACAGCGGGTGGATAGTGACCGAAGAGTGCTTCAGTGTTGAGAGCCTTGACCAGATCGGTGACCGCTTCGGCAGGCCAGTGTTGCTCATTCTCAGCCGACAAAGATTCTTCAACACCGGTCAGGTACACCTGAACGTCCAGCATGAACTTTCGCAGAGGTGCAGAGCGCAGTGTGTTCTCCCAGACCAGTTTGATGCAGGTGATGTCAGGAATGACGAAAGCGACATCCATTCTCTTGAGGATGGCGTCGACGACGACGTTCTGAAAACAAGGAATGATGAACTGGTCGCCAAACAGCCAGAGTCTGATCAGTTTGCGCGAATGCAGTTTGTGTCCCTCGCCGTCGGCGAGACAGCCGGTGTAGAGGAACTTGTGGAAGAGGTCGAAGGTTTCGACGTCTACGTCGAGCAGAGACAACTTGCCCTCGGCGCCCTCCTTGAAAGAGCCGTTGAAAGCACCGCGGAAGTAGTCGGAATAGAAGGTAAGAAGGTCCTTATGGATCACGAATTGCTTCTNTTCGATTCCGACCTCGATGGTGACCAAGGTCTGGAAGCAAGCGCTTTGGAAAGTGTCAGCTGACTGCAAAGGTGACAGAACCCTTCTCAAGACATGACTCACCCTGGGGGTTTCTTCGACAGAGTTGTCACCGCTCCCGAGGCGGGTTGTTGGATGACTTGAGCGACGCTTCTCGATGTGTTCTGTTGAGCGTTGTGCGAAGACATGGCTGTGTTTTCGTCCTCGTCTTGGATCAGGACCACTTCTAAGCGGTTGCGGTTGGTGGGAAGCTCTGGTGCATTCATGAGGTCGGTCACCCAGTCCTCGGGAGGTGCAATGTCAATGCTTTCCATCAGGATTGTCTTTGGTGATGTTGAAGGAAGGTAACGTCGAAAGACGCGAAGGCGCGTGGGGGATGATGTCGTTCGAGCAAACGCAACAAACGATGCGATGGTCGAGTACGGGAGTGACTGATACACGCAACGAACGCAATATTGATAAGCCGTCGACAGCGTGCCTCAGCCACAGCGGCTTCAACCCTCAGCCGCACGAGAACGAAATGAGTCTTGTTGCACGCTTGCCAGTCTTTGTTTGGGACTCTAACAATGCCTTTGTCTTCGAGACCAACAGGATACTATCTACCATGTCTCTTTGATCGTTTCAGACTCGTCGTTGTGGTCTTTGTGTCTCGATGCCAACACACTTTCACTCCTCGTCGACCTTGTCGAGAAGACGGACAGATATAAGTACTTCTACACGCCTCCGGCCTTCCCTCTTCACAATCGTCCACAGAACAACGATTCTCGCTCATGATGATCAAGCTCGCTCTCCTCTTCATTCTCAGCTTCTTTATCAGCCTTGTGCTCTATGTGGTCAGCAACTCTCCTGCTACTCTTCTGATCGACATCATCGGCCCTGTTGAGTTCGCCTTTATGGTTCTTCAAATCATCTGGGACATGCTGCTCACTCGTGCTCGCATGATCTAAATCCCAGGCTCGAATGTTTCGACGTTACATCTTTGATGGTGGAGCAGACATGGTAAGTAGCTAGATCCTACGATGAAACAGTATTTGACATCTATACTCTCTCAAAATCACAGTCCTTCCCTTTCCCCAAACTTGACTTTCCATTCCTCTCCATGTGCAAAAGTACGTAACGTATGTTGCTATAAAAATGCACAATCTTATTTAGAAACCAAGATTTGGCCAAAGAGAGCTACTAAGAGATTGCTTCTCAGTGGACAACATCCTGCTATCTGATCATATTATGCGTTTCTAGAACGTGAACTTTACTCACCTGCTATAGTCGGAGTATAGTGGAAGTTACATCCTTAAGCACATGCATCCGCGATATTGCCGAAGCAAGGGACATCCCTACCTCTAAGGTAAGCAAGGAACATTTCACTTCCTTCGTATATAAACCCCTCTTCGTCGATATGAGACTCTCTTCTCCTCATAACCCTTGAACATCCTCTTTATACAGGAGTCTCCTCGAGAACAACCTGGACATTGCCTGTTCTGCGTGCGGTTCATTATTGTTTCTATGTTGCCGCGTCGACACCTAACGTCGCCGACGCGTACGTCGCGAACGAGGTTACGCTCGCGAAGAACCCTAGCCTGTATCTCTAGTTCCGAGCCGACTGATTTGGGAAGTGTGAACAACATCAGTAGAGGCAGAAGAGAAGTTGTTGTCTAGAAAGATATAAGTTTAGCGATACGTACCTTATAGTTGTAGTATGCGTTACCTATATCAAGTGTTTGTCTTAGAGCTAGTGTCTATCTGCTACAAAACGCATACATTTCTATAGTTACAAAAATGCACAGTACTGTTCAGATTTCTACTCAGTCCAGAGAGATCACATATGTCATATGAACGAACAAAAGATTTGTAAGATGAATAACTTGGTTCAGGTAAATATGTACAGGGTGGTAGAACCAGTAATATGGGTACAGATATAGATATACAAGAAAAGGAGACAAAGAAATGTTCGTGCATCGCTTATCTAAAGCGGGTGGTGATTATGTCGTTGAGAGCCTTTAGCATGCAATGCTAAGGAATCAATCTCAGGTCATAAGAAGCGTCATGAGATGTGTCGAGACACTTTAAATAGAAACACCGGCGGCGGCGCTGCAGGCAGGAGTGGTAGGTGCAGTAGGGAAGTACACCTTGTTGTAAACGTTGTTGCCAGCGTTGGAAGCCTGGGCCGAGGGAGAGTTGATAGGTCCACCAGTCTTGCTGGCGCTGGGGAAGAGGAGGGCGGGTGCATCGGGCGAAAGAGCGTCCAAAGCGCAGCCAAGAGCGCCAACACCGAGTGCGGGAGCGAGCTTACCGACGGCCCAGCTGGCAGCCTCAGCAGCATCCTGCTCATCTCCGGAGAGACCCAAGGGGGTGATGGAGTTGATGCCCTGGTAGATGTCACAAAGGAGGGTGGTGACGTTGAAGTTTGGTGTAAGGAGGGTAGAGGCTCCGGGGACAACGATGTTCGAGGGGTAGATCTGGGTATAGGCATCGGTGAGAGCCTGGACGGCACCGTAAGGGGTGCTACGGCGGTACCAGTTCTCAGGCCACTTCTCAGGAACGTACGCGAACTCGCCAGAGTCCTGAAGCTCCCATCCAACGATGCTAGAGACGGACTCGTAGTTGGGAACACCACCGAGACCATAGGTGCCGTTGCTGAAGAAGTTGGGGTAGAAAGCGAAGGCACCCAGAGAGACGATCTGAGGGAAGGGGAAGGCGTAGAGGTAGGGGTTGTACTGCTTGCTGAAGTCGGCGGTCTTGGCATACTGCTGAGCCATGGTTGCCATGTCGTACTTGCCGCTGCCAGCTGCAGCAATGGCAACACCTTGCTTGACAAGGCGAGACGAGACTGCGTGGTTGTTACCACAGCCAGTGTAGTAGTCCTCACGGTGGGGAGAGATGTCGGCCTCGACGGTTGAATGACGGTTCAGTCCGCCAACGTTGCCAGGGCCAGCACCGAGGTACCAGGACTCAGTAGCAATGTCACCATCGGTCAGGATGGCGAAGACGGCCAGGACCGTAGCAAGGTCGGCGCCCATGTTGAAACCACGTGCAGTGGCTTCCAAGACTTGGCCGTAGTTCACATGGCCATCACGAGGCAAGTAGCCATAGTTGGCGAGAAGGTTGAGACCAGGGCAAGGACCACGGCTGTCGTTAGGGCCAGGTGCCTGGAACTCGTAGCCAGGCTCGGGACGCTTGTCGTCGGGGTTCAAGGGACCCTCGGCGATAGATCCTTCGGAAATGTTAGCTTGGCTCATCTGATATGTAAGTAACTGCACGTACCCAANGAGACCTCTAACATCATTGACTACGCTGCTGAGAACGCCAGTCAGGCCAGAGACGAGATCGGGCTCTCTCTTGGCCATCTGCTCCTTGGCAGATCTCTCCTGAAGCATCTTGATCATGTCCTCCTTGTTGGCACCCATCATCTGGGGGAAACCCATGGCGATGGAGGGGAGCACAGCTCCTGCAATGGCGAGATTGAACTTCATAGTGAGGGACGTTCAGAGAAGTTGTTCGACTGAATGTGTGACTGGTTCACCTTGAAGAAGGGGGGAAGGCCATTATATAGACCGACCACGGGAATACTCTGGCATCGAAGATCCATAAGCGTTCTCCACGGCCAGCAGCTGTTAAACTGTTTCCGGTCAGGTCAATGCTAGCACATCTTCCATCGTAGGTACGTTGAGTAGTTTCTGCATGTCGGGAGAATGCACTGACTGGTGATCTTTCCTGATACTCGAGAGCTGGAGTAACGATCAGCGGTGACATGGGTGGCAGGATCAGCACGAGATACAACTCAATGAGTGGATTTACCAGCATCAGTATCTGTGCAAAGTACCGTTCTCGCTGATGACCAATTGACACTCTCCACAAACTCATACAATTCTTACTCGGTCGTGTAAGGACCATGTGCGGTAATGCCGCGTCTCGTTCCAAACTGTGCCGAAGTGCCACGCCTATGACGACGGGTGGGTTGCCGTTGGCACGTAGCTAAGGCTTGGAGAATGGCATCTGATCTGCAGCACCGCCTTGCTGGCGTACCAGTTCGTGGATCTGTTGACCACCAATGTTCGAGCAGATCTCGTCTCTTCTTGGGTTGGGAACGTCCTCGCAGGCTGCATCCCGGGTTTTGAATCAGGGCAGTTGTACCTTTTGCATATTGCGTCGGGAAGGTTTCGGAGATGTGCTGTGGCTTGCGGGAGAGGCGTGCAACGGCAGAGCCTCATCACCATAACGTATGTCTCAATCGTAAACGCACCTTCTAGCTGTCTCCAGATTGATGCAGCAAGAACTTGCAAGTTCTTGATCGTGAAGCGCCAATTCCAATCATGACCTCGTTGTTTAGCGAAGAGAATGGCAACGCGAATCCTCGCCAAGTTCCTCCTCCCCAGAAAATCTTTCAGCCGCACGACGATCTCTCCTTCCTGATTCTGTCACTCACGCTCCCCGATCGAGAGATCAGAAGAATAGTTTAGGTCATCATCAGCGACAAGCCTTTGTGGATACCCACTCCGTCTTCATCTATCCCTGCAGAAAATGAACGTCTTTCTGTCATCATTGGCGGGAACTCCAATGACGGTGTTGGTAATCGTCGAGCACTTCTGACTTCGCTCGTCTTAGCTTCTTGACTCGGTCGCATAGGAGATCATCCCGTCGTGAGCAGAATCTCCGATCTCGAGTGAGAGATAGGCATGCCAGCAGGAAGCCAAACCACTATTTTGTGTTCGTTGATGCACCTTGCTTCCGAGTGGAAGAGGATGTCTCTCGCTTTGCCTATGGTAGTGATCCTTCTGTACCAAACTTCAGCTTCGTTGATATGGCTGATGTTGTTGTTCCTATCCATCTTCAGTTTGTGCACTCTGCTTACCCTGTCTTGATCTACAATGGTCAGCAGTCGTGAGTTTCGATCTCCCACGGCCTTGCTGGCGGTAATTGTGTTGCGTACAAAATTAGTTTATTATGGACAGGGTCACAACTATTATTGCAGCAAAGCGTCGCAAACTGGTATGCAGATATGCAGAAGGAAGCCGCACAAGCGAGCAGAGCCCCAGGGGCACATATTCGTATCGCACCTCAACTACTGCACGTATCTCAAATGTCAAAGCACCGGCATTTATTTCATGGCGAAAACTGCCTGCATGAAGCTATAATAGCTCTGCAACCGTCAAGTCTCTAGCGTTCTCGTACGCGAATCGAGCGGAGGGGGCAAACCATCATCGAAACGCATCGCGAAAATGACTTATCAGATTATTCTGATTGGCTTTCGTGCACGACAACATCCAAGCAGACGAGATAAAAGATGCGAACGCCCTCATCGCGACAGAGTTCGGAAAGGAACGAGCAGCATCCTTTTGGGCAAGGTTCTCTCGGCACGGGGCTCAAGTCCACTCCACGACGTTGATCATGGGGATCTGCGGCGAACAGCGACATCATGAGCTTTTCTCGACGCGAATCTTTTCTGCATGCATACCGTGCCTCCTGCGGCTCCCGGGAGACTCGGCGATGATCATGTTAGATCCTGCTTAAGTCAACCTGTTCGTCCAAGCATGGTATCTCCCACGAAATAGTGGACGAGTATGCATGCTCGTCAAGCCACCTTCGTCAAAAGAAGACAAATCTCATCATTCGCAATATCGCTATTCTGTTGTTGAGCTTGTTGAGACTTTGAACGCTTGATGAAGAAAACGAGGTTTGCATGGCAACCATTTGTGCTGCTTCAAAGAAAGTGCAATGTATACGGGCTGCAATTGGGTATCTTGCCAGTGATGGAAATGCGAAAGAAGAGAGAGAACACAAAACATGCCACCCAGAAAAGATCAGATCAGGATCCTGCGCCCCAAGAAAATGCAATCAAAAAACGCGTGGTCCGCAATGCAAGCATAAACCACAAAACGACCTCTATCTGTGCCAACGCCAGGTAAGTACTAACACATGTGTTAGGAGCAAGATTGTTGCTGCTGCTGTCACGAACGCGTTGGTCGTGAGTGGTGAGGGTTGTCTTTGGCCATAGTCAATGCTCCACGTTTGCTCATGAGGTCGATACCACTATCCATTTCACTACCCACGCTTCGTCTGTCGGGCTCGCCAAAATCTGGAAGAGCGCCTGGCTGTTCGTCGATACTTCGAACGCTTTCGGCGTAATCTACCTGCGACGATGATTCGTCCACATCATCTCCAGATAGAATACGACCGCCAAGTTGAACTTCTGAAGACGCGACTTGGTAGTCAAGAGCTTTTCTTCCGTCTTTGATGAGCCCTTCGGTCCAGTAAAGGCAACGCTGCAAAGACTGGTTCATTCGTTGCGTGTCCATCAGCAGTTCACGGTGTCTACTCAGATCAAGTCGCAAGCGGCTTTCGTCCTCAGCTCGCTGCGCTGCGTCGCGTTTGGCCTGAGCCCCCGGAGACAGCGGCACAGCTGAGGAGCTAGTCGAGTCTTCGTCGGAGGAGTCATCTTCAGGCTGTGAATGGAAAGGACTCGATGCTCGAGCGCCTTCGTCATCGTCGTCGAAGTCAGGAAGCTCGACTTCTTCGTCCAATGTCGACAGATCCTCCTCAGCGTCACTTGACCTCCTCTGAGGAACGGCAAATTGGCCAGCTCGGCTCAGTCGGCGAAAGCGTTTCAGTTCAGCTTTTTGTTTCCTGAGCTCACGCTCTAGAGACTTGTTGATGGCTAGAAGTGATGAATTGGAAATTTCAAGATCAAGGACTTTCCGTTCTCGACGTGCCTCAGCATAGGGATCAGTCGGCAAGACATCACTGCTCTGTATATTATCAGAGTGTGACGCTCCAGGCGAATCATCAGCTCCATCATCTGGCACAGGTGTAGGTGACTCGAGTATGTTATCCTCGTTGACTGGCTCTGTGATGGCTGGTATCGGATGCGATTGTCGGCGGACATGGTCAGGGCTACCCGTGTCGATTGAGGACAGACTGGTGCTCCGGAGATGAGAGGTTCGCAGTGACGCGTTACTAGTCTTACGCTGGGTAGGTTGTGTAGGATGAAAAGGTAGAGGCGGACCACCGAGAGCAAAAATCTGGGAGGCGCCTTTTCTATACGAGAGGTGGATATTGTTTTTGGGCGGTGAATTAGGACTTGTGAAGTAATGCGAGGCCGACGACACAGCACTGAGAGGCGGTGAGGCTATGGTTGGCGTCTGAGCCGAGTCCGAGAGATTAGGTGACTGCACGAAGAACTGAGGAGATGTGACGGCCGATACGTTTGACAGGACAGGAGAAGAGCTTCGGTGCGAGAGGGGTCTTGTTTCTAGAGTCTGCTGCTGACCGTTGGCATATAGAANAGATGGCGTCTTTCTGAGTCTAGGCGCCTGGGCTGCCGGCTGAGGTTGTGATTGTGGTTTGGCGTCGCTGGCATGGAAGAACATGGGACTCGAGTCTTNTTCTGTCTTAGCCGAGATAGGGCGAGATGTAGGGAGTGGTGAGATCCTCGCAGAAACCGGAGCTTGTGGCTGTAGAGTTGAAGCATTTGATCTGGCAGTGTCTGGCGTTTTCACAAAGCCTCGGACTGTAGGAGTAGTCTTGGTGGTGATGGGCACGGAACGTGATGAATTGGCATTAGCTGGTCTTACAGAGCCCACAACGCTCTTTGCTCTATTCGAAGAGGCCAACTGTGGGCGGCGCACAGCAGGTTCGCTGTTTGTGGGAGATATCATCAGGGGTCTCTTTCTTGCATGACTCGGAGTATCGTCGTTGGGGGATTGAGTGGTCGGAGTCGAGTTGATTAGCTGGCCAGCTCGCGTCTTTCCAGTTAATGTTTGCGGCGTGACATGGGCGTGGGCGACCTGCGCCGTCGGACGCGTCGAGGAGAGGGGTGAAGGTGTCGGTTTGTGTTTGTTGAGTTTGGGTCTGAATTCCGACTCTTGCAGTTTGGGCCGAAAAGGCGGTGTTGATGTGTTTGTTGTTGGTGTGATGGTTGTCGTCGAGAAGGGCGTGTCTTTGGCGAGGCGAGGTGTGTTGGGTACTCGAGCAAGAGTGGGTTTCAATGGCACTCCAGAGCGGGAAGGAGCAGTCGGTAAAGGATTGCGATTGTTAGCCATGATGGCTTTTGTTATGAGGAAGGAGCGGGTCGAGTTGTCTGCACCAACGTTGTCCGCCACCATCCAATCATCTCTACAGCGATATACCTCTGGTCGAGTACCCGTGCATGGTCTTGTACTGGAGAATTGAGAACCGGCTCCTGACTATACTTGTATTGAAGCGTTAAACGTCGGTTGCCGTGGTTGTCACGGTTAGACGATGTTCAGGCCCTGGAACAATCTCCAGATGACGCTCCAGCCCACCAACGACCCGCTTCCGCCGAACTTTCTTCGCCTCGAAACATTTATTTCTCCTTTTTTCTTTCTTTATTTTCGCGACCTCCCCGCGTTTGCATGCGTTGACGTGAGGCAACATTTCGGACGCTTGCCGCTCTAGCCTGTCTGAAATCCTCTACCATCTGGTGACTATCACCAGATGCGCAACCCTACGAACAGATATGGATGGCCCTGCCCGCCATGACAGCATCCCTCCGCCTGTCGACCACTCCGCCCCTACCCCTGATGACCCGCCTAATCCCGATTCGAGTCAGCATCATACCCTGAAGTATCATCTTCTCGGTCCCTCCCTCACGAAACCTGGTCAGGATGATGTGGACCAGACGAAAGTTTCGGAAATCATCTATGAAGCGTCCAAAGGCAGCAAATTCTTTGTTCAAGAGGAGCAGAAGGACAAGAACTTGACCATCAAGATCAACCGTATCCTCGCGAAGAAACGCCAGCTCGACCAACTTGACCTAAGCCACGACTTGCGCAAGGCAGACGAATACGTACAGAAGCTCGAACTCAGTCGCGATCTCACCCAGACCATCGTCCATGTCGATTGTGATGCTTTTTACGCCGCTGTCGAGGAGCTTGACCGCCCTGACCTGAAAGATGTGCCGTTCGCTGTCGGAAAAGGCGTCTTGACAACTTGTAACTACCATGCGAGAAAGCACGGCTGTCGCAGTGGTATGGCTGGTTACATCGCCGACAAGCTGTGTCCACAACTCATCCATATTTCGCCAAACTTTGAAAAGTACTCGGCCAAAGCAAAAGAGATTCGTGCTGTTTTGGTCAAATACGACGCTCGATTCGAGGCCGCAAGTGTTGACGAGGCATACCTCAACATAACTCGCTACTGCGAAGAACACAACATGAGTCCTGAAGATGTCGTACAACAGCTGCGTGCAGAAGTACATCAAGAGTGTCTGATCACCGTCTCGGCTGGCATCGCGGCGAACGCGAAACTTGCGAAGATTTGTTCGAACAAGAATAAACCCAACGGCCAATTTACATTACCTTCAGATCGTGCCAGTATCATGTCATTCATGAAAGACTTGCCCACACGTAAAGTGAACGGCATTGGCAGAGTTTTTGAACGTGAGCTCGACGCTATAGGTATCAAAACATGCGGCGACATATTTGCGCTGCGTGCCTACATGTCCAAACTCTTCGGCGAGAAAGCTTTTCAATTTCTTATGGGCGTCTATCTTGGACTCGGCAGAACGAATGTTCAGCCGGCTGAGGAGTACGAGCGCAAGAGTGTTGGTACGGAAAGCACATTCAAAGAGATGTCAGATCCTCAACAACTTCGAGACATGCTCCGACACGTTGCGGAGGAGCTTGAAAAAGACTGCGAAAGGACCCAGTTCAAGGGCAGAACCCTGGTGCTCAAAGTGAAGTTGCACACTTACGAGATTCTAACTCGCCAGGTTGCCCCACCAAAAGCTGTACACCAAGCGGATGACCTCTACAAGTTCGCCTTGCCTATGCTCGTAAAGCTGGAAAAGGATATACCTAAATTTACTTTGCGCCTTATGGGGTTGAGGCTCACATCGCTGGTCAGTATGAAGAAAAGTAACATCGACACTTTCTTTGCACCAAAACCGCAATCTGCAGCAAGAAAGCCATTCACTCCTGCCGCTGAAGGCGAATGGGAGCAATGGCCTGACTCAGAATTCGAAGAAGCCGCTCGCCAAGAGAAGCAAGATGACTTGGATACCCTGGAAAAATTGAGTCAGGAGTACATCGAGGAGTACAATAATACTCCGAAACCATCAGCAGCCAGGCACACAGGTACAATAATAGAAAGTGTGCCTGCAGCTACTTCTGAGGATACNAGAAAAGAAGAAAGAGACGAGAAAGAAGAAACATGGAGCTGCCCTATTTGTAGTCAGCCACAACCTGCTGACGCTGTGATGTTCAACCAGCATATTGATGGATGCTTGTCAAAGCAGACAATCAAAGAAATTGTCCGCGAGAATGCGTCGCCGTCTCATTCACCGCAGGAGAAAGCTCCTACGCCTGGGCAGGGCAAGAAGAGAGGTCGACCAAAGGCACCGGACCCTCAGCCGAAGCGGCCCAAAAGCGCCTTCTTCTCTCGATGAAGTCTATCTCGTAATTAGACTTTATTCCCTTCTTAGATAAACCAACACCCTTGTAATGCTTGCTGCGCGAAGCAATTCATATTTCCGAACTTTTAACCATGTCCGAAGATTGCTCGCTTAGCCTTCTCATCCAGCTTGGAGATTGACGGCAGACTGGCAAGAGCGGATGCAATTTGTGGTTCATGGTCGTGTACCGCAGCTTATACGAGACGGCTCATCCTTCTCATATCGACTTGCAGAATCTCCACTATCGAGCCCTANTCGTTACCCGAGACATTTGCTGTGTTGTTCGCGGTGGCGGTTTTTGAGCCTCAGTTGACACTCCGCAAGAAAGCGGGGCCGCAAACCGGTTTTCAACTCCAGCTTCCTCTCTGCAGACAAAGACCGCGCCTGACATTTCTCCCANNACGCGACTCTATCCTGTGGCGCTCAAGCTACTGCAAAATATGTCGCGATTTTACAGCCGCCTCTGTACCGGCTTTGAACATGCAAGTGTGAGCTAAAAATGTGTATGCAAGCCAGCTTCACAAATCTCCGAAAGGCTAGACGCATTCNGGGACTGGCGTTCATGCAGGTCCGGACAATAACACAGCCCAATCTGGGTAGACAACACAGATATGGGTATGTCAAGTATGGTTCCAACCTATAGATGGAATATTGGCCGGGGCTTTGCTTACACTTCGTGAAAGAATTGGAGCCACGGCAAGAAGGCAGGCTTGGCGGTGCCTTCCATGCGATTTCACGACGCCTCGGACTGTCAGACTGCGAATGTGGCAGCTTAGTGCGTGCATTACAGGGAAGAAAGCTTGCTTGCATCGTCGCAGGCTAAATTTGTATCTGCACATACTGCACGTAACCCACTTCCTGCCGAACCATGCCGTGCAACACGTTGTATGCAGAGACACGTTTTGCTTTGAAACAACAGCAGAATTAGGTCTCCAGCATCCAACTGCCTGACGCTCAACGAATGTGCAATGATGGCACTCAAAGACTGCAAGAACCATCACAAAGGCCCATATCTAGGGACCTGGGAAACCAGATACATAGTGCCAGCACATCCATGCTTCAGGACTATGCTGATATCACGGCACGGTCTTGCCGGACACTAGCATAGTCTTCCGCCCGTATAAGCCCCTCCCATACCATCAACTCCTCCAGCCGAGCGGCAGTCTCTTGACTGCGTACCACCACTGGCTGGACGCGAGGAAGACGTACCACTATTCGTAGCGTAGGATTCTGGCAAGCAGATATGAAGTCCGAAGGATGCTTGACTGAGTGGATATATTACTTGTACCGAGTAGATATAAAGACAGGCCCTCACTCCCCAGATTGATCACCAGCAGATCATCCATACCTTTTCTACTTGTCCTCGATATTATCACTTCATCTTCATCATGAAGTCTGGATTTGCTCTCGCAGCTCTTGCCTTTGGTGGCATGAGCTTTGCTCAGTCAACTACTGCTGTTGCAACTTCTGCTGTTGAAGTCGATGGCCAAACTACGACACTTGTCAGCAACATTGACCCTTCAGATATTGCTGCCCTTCCTGAACCAGCAGTCCTTGGGCCTCCCATTGGTGTTTTCGAAACTGTTTCCTCCGCTTCATACAACGCAGCTGAGGCAACCGCCTCAGCCCTTGCCCTTGTTGTTGAAGCTACTGATGCTCAGACTGCTGTCATCGCTCCCGAGAGCACTGCTATTGCTGCTAGCAAGACTCCTGTGCCTGTCTCATCTGAGGCCGCTGCGGCTAACAAGCGCTCATATGTTGGTGGCCTCACAGGCAACCTCCAACGTCGAAGCGGCATGAGCTACCCTTTGATTCCTCCAACTACGTAGGTCGCGTTCTTGAGCAAGTTGAGAGTTAAAGTGATGCTGACTAAGGCATAGCATGTCCCTTCTGGCTATACACCAGCATTCGTCAACCTCCAGGGCTCCACCCAGGCTAACGGATACTTGACTTACAAGACCCTCTCAGAGTATGATCCTCAGCAATGTACTTCGGCTTGTGACAGTATCAGCTCGTGTCAGTTCGCGAACATTTACTGGGAGAGGGATCCCGACAGCAACAACAACCCTGTCGACGTGGTCAAGTGTGCGCTTTACAGCATGCCTCAAACCAACTGCACCGCAACCAACAAGGGACAATGGCGTGGCTCGTTCCATGTTTTGGTCACTGGTAGTAACGGCTACAACAAGGCTGCAGCTCCAAAGACTCCTGCTGGTTACTCTCTCCAGACTCTTCCTGCCGCCGTCAATGCACCAGTCTATGATGACGTTGGTCAGTGGAGATTCATCCAGCCTGTTTACCTCAACTCTTACGACCCTGCCCTCTGCGCTGCCGCTTGTGACAAGCAGACTGCATGGGACAAGTCTCAAGCCACTGATGACTGCAACTACAAGACCTGTGTCTACGCAAACATGTACATCTTGTCGCAGGACGGAGTTCCAAAGACCGTTGTCTGTGCTCTATACACCGAAGGCGTTGATTCAAGCTATGCTACCAACTATGGCTACTCGACCGACACGGATTCTTTCCAGGTCTCGAACTCGATCGCTTTGACCAACACCACTGCTGTCAATGCTGGCTACCCGCAGTTGTGCGCAGCTTCATCTGGCGATATCTCCTACCTGAACTCAACTGGAGCCGAATTCTGCACGAGCTACCTCGGTTATGTTGCTCCCACTGAGACTGTCAAGACCACCGTTACTCCTGGAGCAACCACTGTCTTCGCCACTGTGACTGAGGAAGTTACTGTGACATCGGTCTACTCTACTGAAACCGTTTCGGTCACAGGAGCTCCCGCAAACCAGAAGCGTCAAGAGAGTGTTAGAATCGTCACAACCACTGTCGAGCTGCCTTTCATCACTGTCAGCGGAAACGAGACTATCGTCGACTACATGACCAGCACTTTAACCGTCAATGCCGCTTCCACTTCCGGTGCTGTCATCACCCCTGCCGCAGCCGATCCTGCAGCATCTGCTGCCGCACTTGCCAAGCGTAGTGCTAGCGCCGTCCCTACTCCTTCTTCCATCCTCCACTGGCCATCAGCAAAGATCTCCTCTGCTTGCTCGGAAATCGCTACTGGCACCGTGACTAGCACGCAGACTGTCACTGCATCTGGATCAGTCGTTACTGATGGCGCCACTGTTAGNCGCAACCCAAGTTACTTCGATCGTTTCGACCGTGACCGTCACTGTCGACGGCAGCTCCCAAACACCAGTGACTCATCCGCACCCACCTCCACCGCCATCCCCGGCTGTCCCAAGACCGATGGCACTCAAGGCCAACTCCTTCTCGGAGGCTACTCGCTCGGTTTCCCCACCCCCATCACCTTCAACCACGATCCCCTGTTCTGGACACCCCTGGGAGGTTTCGGCGATGAGTTTGTCTACGACACAGCCGGCGATTTCCTCTACCACGTCGACACCGGCTACTGTCTCACTCTCGGCGACGCCACCTCCAGCACATCACCCATGTACATCGGCAGCCCCTTCACATTGAGCGCCTGTCAATGCACCACTAGCACAACAGTAACCCAAAGCTTCACCTTCAACTTGCTCAAAGTCAAGGGCGACAAGGCAAAGAAGAACTGTCTTGCCNNATCAAGGGGAGACAACAGAGGCAACAAGTCTTACTACCCCGCGCTTGTGGATACTGGCGATGATGATTATCCTTTCTCCGCTGTTTATGCTGGTACCAAGCTTGATGCTTGTATCACTTTTGAGTCTGATGCGGACATTGATGCGGGCATGAAGTGATGGGGTTTGGGTTAGGTTTGATGGTGTATAGGGAAAGTGTTTTTGGGGTTAAATGGTGTTTTTATTGTTGTGGGTTTCTTCTTTATATATATCCTTAATGGCAAATACAGTACATTACACTTCTACACAGCAGGGCTTTTGGATAAGCTCTTCCTTTGCTTGACCAGATCTAGTGAGACAATATTGCGCTATATGGTATTCTATCCGCAATAACAAAGTGACATAATGACCGTTAAACATGATTTGATTTATACGTCTGTGAATGCCAAGAAGCTCTGAGGCTATAGATGTTCCAAAAATGATAGATAAAAGTACAAATACAGGAAGGTGAAGCAAGAACCCCTCGCTCCTTCCATGAAAAGAAAGAATAATGTATAGCAACAATAAAGAGAAAGCAGCCATCGCTATGCAAAACAAATACCAAAAAAACAAGCAAAAGACTACAAACCACTCCTGTTACCGTACACGGGGTCGATGACTACGATCCCTTCCGTTCTTGTCCAATCTTCCACGTCTGCTCTTGTCGGGAGGAGGAACATATTTCACATCTTTGAGTGCCCAGTCCAGGAAACCGAGCATGTAGGAATCGACATGACCGAATTCTTCTTCTCCGTTCTGGGCTTCGTCGACGTCCATCGCATCGGCAGGTTCAGCAGGCGTGGGAGGGACACTAGTCTTTGGTGTCCTCGAATCTCTGCTTTGGTTTCCTGTGGTGTTGTTGCCGCCGGCGTCGAAGTCAAAGTCATCGGCTTGACCTTCTTTTTGTTGGGCGTGAGCAGCAGCAACATCTTCTGCGTCTTCTACCGCCTCGAGCACTTTNNTTTGGACGTTGTGTTCGCCGACATTGTTGCCGAACACTCTTTCTACAGCGGCTCCTGCGAATTCGTCTCCTAGAGCTTCATCGTCGACGGTAGCGGCAGGAGCATTGAAGTAGTCAGTCGTAAATTCTCCCTCTTGGATGACGACTTCATCTAGCAAACGCTTCTGGTTGGACTTGCGCAGGATATTGACTTCGATGGTGTGCTCAGACACAAACTTGTAAATGTGAACATCACGAGTCTGTCCAATACGATGAGCACGATCTTGACATTGCTTATCCATCTGCGGGTTCCAATCGAGATCATAGAAGATGACTGTGTCAGCACCAGTCAAGTTCATGCCCACACCTCCAGAGCGAGACGAGAGGATGAAGACGTCAATACGAGTATCGCGGTTGAAGCGCTCCATCATATCTTGGCGTTGTTCAATTCTCGTGCTACCGTCAAGACGGAGATAGCGGTATCCGTGAATGTTCAAGAACTGTTCGAGGATGTCGAGAACCGAAGTCATTTGGGTGAATATCAGTGCGCGGGAACCACGGGACTGCAGTTCGCGGAGCAGATCTGCGAGTCGTTGCAGCTTGCCGCAATCGTATTGAAGAAGGCGTTTGTCAGGGAATGCAATAGATAGACGTACACGAGATTCGTGGAAGGCGTCTGGCTCTGGTGATTGTGAGACTGACTGAACAGTGTGGATAGTGTTGCGCGGAACCATGTATGGCAGGATGTCGGACGCCACAGCATTGGGAGTGATGCATGCGAACTTGCGGATGAGAACATTCATTGCCTCGGATCTCTGGTCGACGCTCTTGACCATGTTTTGGATCATAGAAGAGGAGTCTAGGTACCATTCGGAATGCAAAGCCTTGTCTCGAGGTGGTGATTGCCGCAGACGATCAGTCGTATACGTCGTACATCTCTCAACAAGATCGGTGCCGTATACAGGTGCAAACTCTGTCCGCTGTTCAGTCAGGAAAGCACATTGACGCAAGCGATTCAGCTTATCCATCGCGGTCTTGTGGTTCTGCTGGCCGATAACTGAACTGAAAGAAGAACTGTCAAGAGAGCTAGAGCCTAGTCTCTCAACTTCTCTGCGGACAATCTGATCCATAGCCCGACTGGCCCTGAGCTGCTTGCTGCGTCTAACATGATATCTTGATCTTGACTCTCGACTCGACAAATTGAGACTCANAAAGTTTAGATCAAGTACTTCATGCGGGTCTTCATAGAGCATCTTTCTTCGCAGAAACAAGTCTTTGATCTCGAAATCTGCTGCAATTGACCGAGGTTGACGTGTGTAAGGCTTCTTCATGGCATATGAAGTGACAATAGGACGCTCTTCAAACAAATCCGGGTGGTTACAAACTTTTCTTAATGACATCAACGCTTGCGACACACTGATCATATTGCCAGACGTCAACTTCGCCTTGGTATCGGAAAGGCCCATGAACGCATCGTAAAGCTGGCGTTGTCGCTTGGACAATCTGCAAATGACCGTATGCTCGTATTTGCCAGGAAGTTGTTTCTCGACTGAAGACTTGAGGCGACGCAAGAGGTAAGGGCGAAGCGAGTGGTGCAACTTGTTGACAATGTCTTGAGCTTCGTTACCAAGCTTGCTCTTACCGTCAACGAAGATCTCGTCCACAGGTCTGCGGAACCACTCTGTAAACTCTTCAAGATCGCCCATACCTTGACCATCTTGACCAGCAGTCAAGAAAGTAAGAAGTGACCATAACTCGATGATGCTGTTCTGCAGAGGCGTACCAGTCAACAGGAGACGTGCATGTGTCTTGAGTCTGATCATAGCTTGATAACGTTGTGAGTTGAAGTTCTTGATGTTGTGCGCTTCATCCAGAATCATGTAATGCCACTCGGGAACTCTGATGGCTGGCAAGTCCTTCAAGATGAGTTGGTAAGAAGTGATGACAACATTCCAAATATCGGGGTTGCTCCAGCCTTTGCGCTTCTGTGCTCTTTCCTCAACAGAGCCGTAGTATGACAGAACTTTGAAGCCAGGCAAGAACTTTTTGAACTCCATCTCCCAGTTGAGAATAACCGAGGTAGGTACGACAATCAGATGAGGGCCCCAAATGTGATGTTCCTCTGCGAGATGAGCTAACAGAGCAATGGTCTGAATTGTCTTGCCAAGACCCATCTCATCGGCGAGGATACCATTAGTCTGATTAGCATATAGTTTCGCAAGCCAGTCGAGACCTTCGTGCTGATATTCTCTTAGTGTGCCTCTGAGCAGAGAAGGAATTTTGACCTTGGAGGACTTTCCAGGCTGTGGCGTCTCATCAGTTTCGGACATCCTGTCAGCTTCATCAAGATCAACGCTAGTGGTCGATTCAGCTTCCGTGGGTTCGATGGTGGTGTCGTCCTTGGGAGAAGTTTGACTGCTTCTATCCTCTGCGTGCGAGTCTGCTGACAGCATGTTGTGGTGGGGACTGAGAGAATGAGCATGAACTTTCTGAGGAGCATCATTTTCAGTGTCCATGTCCGCCGAAAGAGCTTGTGGGTGTTCCTGTCCTGCTGAGGCAGTCGATTTCTCCTCAGATACATCAATTGACACTGCAGGTTTGGAGTTTATGGCGGAAGGCTTTTGGAGGTTGTTTTGGAGTGGTGTCGCAACATCAGAGCTCCCGTCGATTTCCATAGCTTCTGGCGCATCCATGTCACTTTCTTTGTTGTCTTCAGCGTCTGCCTCCTCGGAAGGAATACCGTTCGTCTGCCTGGGCTCAGCTTGATCAGCAGAATCTTGAATGGTATTGGCGAGTACGTCCGGGGCGTCATCTTGGTCTTTTTCGAGTGGTTCGTCTTGCTGCCGGGCCATTTCCTCAGCGTCCTCTGATGCTTCAACACCTGAAGTAGTCTGACTCTCTTTGACCAGAGCTTTGCGTCCACCAAAGAAGCCAAGCAGACCGCCATCATCTTCGCTCTCACTCTCATCCTCCTCTTCATCATCCTCTTCGTTTTCTTCCTCATCGCTCATATCTTCATCACTCATGTTGGTAGACTCGTCGCTGTCGTCCAGAAGCGCATCATCCACCTCGTCAAGCTGGATTTTGGAATAATCTCGTTCCTCTTGAATATGATTTTCATTATCTTCCTCGTCATCGGTCCCGGCTTCGTCATCGTCTTCATCCAGATTGTTTTTCGTCGTGGCTAGCGTGATAGTATCTTGGTCTTCATCGTTTTCTATGTCGCTAGCATCGTCTTCGGATTGTTCTTGCGGTAAATCTGGTATGTTGCTGTACTTGCGGCGTAGGGCTTCTGGAGACAGATTTGCATCGTCGTCTTCCTCTTCCTCACCTTCACTGCCTTCAGATTCGGATGAGGTCATGCGGTGATCTTCGTCGAGGTCCTGGCTGGATGCATCTGATCCTTCTTCATCGCCAGAGGCACCTTCGCTGAGGCTAATATCGTCGACATCATCGTCGTCGCCGTCCACAGATAGACCAGAATCCAGTAGTACACGACGTTTATCCAGCAAATTTGTCGACTTCTCCAGCATACTCTGCATCTTGAGTTCTCGTTCGATCCTTTGCTCTTCCTCGTAACGCAATGCTCTCCGGCGATCGATTTCAGCACCAACAAGCTCCCATTTTCGTTGAACGTCTTTGACAGTTTGGCGATAAATAAGTTTGTACCACTCGTTCTCCTGCTTCTCCTTCTCTTCTTCAGTCTGAGGCTGTCTTTCTTTCCATCTTGCTAAACAAGCGTATGCGACTCTTTTGGCACTGTCCATATGCGCACGCTTCTCCTTCTCCATCAAAGATTTCAAGAAGGCACCGTGAGCCCATAGATGGTCCCAGTGGTTGTATTGTTGCGCAGGCTCTTTCTGATCATCTGGCAGGTAGATCGAACTCTTCTCTTCGCTCAAAGGACCACCTGGCTGGGCGGCTTCCAGAATTCTCAAACGTGCCAAAGCCTCCTTTTCAGCTCGCTCTTCGGGTGCCTGTTCGACTCTTTCCGGCGCACGACGCTCAAGACCTTGGTACCGATCATCTTCCTTGCTTTCATAGGCAGCATCCTTACTCTTCTGGTCATAATGGGCGATTATATCGTCGAGAGACTGGAAACGTGGTGGGTTGATAACATGACTCGGATGGCGAGGTAAGAAGGAGAATTGTGGTCGCTTGAGTTTAAGCTTGATGCGCGGTGTCGAGTCGGCTGGGTCGGACGAAGCAGGAGGTTGCGAATCAGCCAGAGGTTGAGCTTCAGCTTTGGCTGGACGGCCAGCTTTGCGCTTTGCTTGTGGAGATTGTGACGGAGGAGCAGGGTCTTNCTTCTTGACAAGTTCAGGCGATGCTTCGAGGTTCTTGATTCTGGCAGAGACGCGCGATGGACGTGGCGGAGTTTTCTCGCGCTTGGGGACAGGGGTTTCCTTTTGCTTGGGCTGACTTGTCTGTTGAGCAGTTTGAGCACTCTTCAGGGCCGAAACTTTGCTTGCCGGAGTCTTTGCGACAGGCTTCTTGTTCTTGGGCGTAGCCTTGTCGAAGACAGGGGGAGCTGGAGCATTGACACGACCTGATCTTCTCTTTCCATTGTCCAAGATTGTAGTGGGACCTTCTGCAGCAAACGACTTCCATGGCGGCGAGACAGGCTTCGAAAGGGATCGCGATCTAGAGGCAGACTGGATGTCGGCAAGCTTCCGCTTCTTAGAGTTGTTGGCCGGTGGTGTTGAAGGGCGATCGGACGCGTCTAATTCAATCTCGTCTTCAGAGCTCAGAGGAGAGTCGGAGTCGAAAGCATCGTTGTGGTCGGCAGAGACAAGTTGTGTGTTGTCGGTTGCTTCTGTATCGGGCATAGGGGTGTCGTCGACAGGATGGTCGTTGTTGACGGGCGTGTTGTCGTCGTTCTTAATCTTTTGATGAAAGTCGGGCGGAGGCGGGCTGGGGCTTTCGTGGCTATCACGGGCGCCCTCGTGTCGCAAGACCCCCTCTAACGACATGAAGGCCAATCGAGCCTCCCCTCAAAAATAGGAGCACTGGAAGCTCAGAGTCCACAGATTATCATGCCGTTCTCCGAATTGCAATATCGGTCGTGGTTGGGTCAATAATGGCCGAATAACGTCACGGGGCGCGGATTTGTAGATGTGTCGAGCAAAACGCGTTTCTCGTAACAAATCATGGAGAGCTGGAACTTGCCGCCCTCCTCCCGCTGTTCCGCTCCGCGCTAGCCAGCCAAGACTGGCGAACAAGCTGATGACCGCAGCGCATACCGATTCGACAACGAAGGTGCGAGGTGATTGAAGATTGCTGTCACCACACACCACAACGTACCCTCACCCCCGATCCTCTTCCCGACCACCCATTGACGACTATCCAGATGCTCTCCCGCAGACTCGCTGCGGCACGCCCGCTCTCCAGCGCCGTACGAGCCTCCGCTCCCCGTACTACCCTCACACAATTGCGCTTCGCTTCCGAGAACAATGCCAACAAGGAGAACTTTGTTGGCGAGCTGTCCGTTGAGGACCTCGGCATGGTGTGTTAAAATCGACTTCCGACACCCTTCAAGGACTCGCATTGACAATGGCCAAACAGNAACGGTGGATACGTCAACCCTCCGGCAGTCAAACGCGCCTTCCGTGACCCTTACGACGACTGGTGGGACAAGCAAGAGCGTCGCAACTTCGGCGAGCCCGTTCACGAGGATAACGACACTCTTGGTATCTTCTCGACCGAACCCTACACCCACTTCAAGCCCGGCCACGGTGCCGTTCTCCTCGGTACCTTCATCGCATCCGTCTTCGTCCTCATGGGTGTTGTCCGTCAATACTACCCTGACAAGCCCGCCGTTCCCAGAACCTTCCCCGGTGGTCTCGACAGGGAACTTGGCGGCGCCGGCGCTGTCNNCCCGTGAGTCAAGCTGTGTATGCATGGAAGCCAGAAATGCTGACTCTTGGTTACATAGGCCCGTACCGACGAGAAGGAGCCTTTCTAAATAAACATTTGTCCATACCCAATTCAACGTCTTTTCTTTGTCATCATTCTAATCCTCGAAAACAGCAGTCTCGTGAAATGTATTGATAACAGTCGCGCTTTAGATACAGTAATCTTTATGGAACGGAAACCTGCTCTTGCTAGCAGATATCAGTAGGCACGAAATTGGCGGATGGAAAGACGGGTTGCAATCGAAAAGATTTTGGTGAGTTGCCAAATCGTGGCTGATCGTAGAACCAATCCACATCTCATAGCAGTTGAACACATTTATGGTTCGCTTGCTGGTATCTGAAGTTTCGAGTTGTTGCTCGGAAGCGCTCACTCTTTGAAGGGCTGCGCGGCTGGCCATCGCCGCGAAACAGAAGCGGCTTCCTGTTCTGTCGCGCCTCCTACAACATCGCGCCTCCACACCGCCGTTCTTCCAAGAAATTCACTTCCAGCATAGTTGTACTTTGGCTTCCATTCTCACACTTTCATTCTTGACCCTCGATATCACCATGAACGAAGACACGCGCAACATGATCTTGCGCCTCCAAAGAGAAGATCTGACAGTCCTGTCAAAGCTATGGGATGGCTCTACTGAGGATTGCTCCGAGTACAATACCACTGTGCGCGTTTATCGTCGCCAACTAAGCTTGATGGACCATTACCTTTCGGAAACACGTCAGATCGGGACAATCGAAAACGCCGCCAATGCCAACAATGACTCGACAGTGGCATCCTCTCGCCAGATCACTCATGGTAACCCACCTATCCTGACCGAGTTTGGAGATGTGCATCAAGTTGGAGGCGTTTATGCACATTGTGATGAGCCTTCTTCGTTCACATCCACTACTTCACCTCCTCCGGCTGTCAATGCAACAACCGCATGCTCATTCGTCGAAGATCCAGAGCATCTTGTCGTCCGTCTCCCTTCATCTATACCAAGTGTGCTAGTCACCGATGTTCTTGATGAACACTATCAAGAAAAGATGGAACAGTTGATGGCTTTTGTGCCTGGTCGAGATGTTAGCGTGCTTTACAAGGCTTTACAGATCTGCCATGGTAGGCTTGACGATGCCCTTGACTACATCTTCCGCCAGGAAGAGAACCATACGGATATGGAGGTTCTCGAGCTCAGCAGTTCCACCGCAACATCAGAGATTGCAATTTACGATCCAGCTTTGCAATCCACTGAACGTCCCACAACTACTGCAACAGTTCTTGAACGCTCTGTGGACCACCCCACAACTTTCGGCGACAGTCCCCTCAAGATACAAACCAGCTTCGTCAACAAGAAGGAATCTAGATCCGAGTCTACACCGTCTATTCAAGGAACCACGATAGAGGACACGCCAGAGAATTTTCTCCAATCATCTGAACCACAATCAAGCCCGACTCTTGGTGCCAGAAATGCTGAACCTTCCAATGCTTGCCGTGGTATCCCACCCAAATATGAAATGCCCGAACCTACACCAAAATGCGATAATACAGATCAAGGATTCACGGAAACGATGTCCATGACGCCTGACACGAACCTTGATACGATGGAACCCAGTATCGGCCATCAAAATCAGCAACTCAATGATCGTGATGATCTTCATCAGCTAGGTGGCCGCTCTCAACAGCTTCAACAAGCTCTTTCTACATCTTCCGCTCTCGACATGCACGCTTTGAATCTTATGAGTCCTGCTTTAGAGAAGCAGAGGCTTGGTGAGGCTCTCTACCCCAAGGTTCGCGAGCAGCTACTCAAAATTGCCGGACTCTATCCCAAGGTTCGCGCACAATACCCCGAACTCGCCGCAAAGCTCACTGGTATGCTCCTTGAACTGAACAACAATAGGCTCCTTCGCTTGATCGCCGATGACTCTGCACTTCTCAGCAATATTGATGACGCTCTACGTGTTCTTGAGGATTTTGTTGCCGAAAGTAGGAGAGTGTTTGTTTGAGCGTGTTCCAACAACCCACTCGTCTCCGTAAAGGAATCACCACTTTTCCAAACTTGTCAGATCTTGGTTGTAGCATGCCTCACCGTACGGAACCATGCGACCACCATGTTGCTGTCAACAGTCGTCGCTCTACATTACCTGCTTCCTGAGTATGCTGCAGTGTATGAAGAATACGCTTGCTTGAAGATTAAGAGTGTTGAGATCCAGGTTTAGCCGGACATACAATCTGAAATATTCGAAGTGGAGAGACGACCTTGTTTACGAAAGTGTTTCATTTGTGGTAAAATGGAGTCTTATTGTTTTCATGACTCTTAAGAACTTGCTCGTGGCATATTGGAGTGTATGAATGGACGATGGCCGGAGGGTGCAGCTCGTTTACTAAAGATACCTTGCTTTTATCCTTTGCTAGCCGTAGACCTTTCTACAATCGTTGCACATTAAGTATGATGACTCTTCTTCGTCACACTCGAGCATTACCTTGTTGTTGATGCAGTTGTGCTATTCTAGAATCCGTCCATCGAGAATGAGTACACTGAAGATGTTGTGGATGTCCGATAATCGGTAGGTGCGACTTCCTCTTGCAGCTCACAGTCTACCAATTAGTGACTTTCGTGCTTACTCACTTCGAAGTGTCTACTCAAAAGTCCTTCTCCGTTCAATCTCCCGTCTTTAAGCTTCACACATCTTACTGGCCGAACTGTTCCAGCCTTTTGCTCTCACCTCGTCTTCACTGTTCCGTCATTGTCTGCACGCTGCACCCTCCTTTCAATCACATTTGCTGATCGTCAACACTACGATGGACGATGATGAGACACGCAGGCTAATCTTGCGCCTGCAAATGGAAGACCTGGCCTCGATCTGGGCCTCATCGACTACATCCGCCGATCATGACAATGACCTCAACGCTGATGTGTCTCTACGCCTTTATCGCCATGAGCTACGCACTGCCAACCAGCAGATCGATGACAGAATTTCTGCTCGAGCCGCCGCTGATGACGAGCTGCGTCAGAGAAATGCCATCAGAGCGGATCGTCAAGAAGCACGTCGCCTGTTTCAGCAACTCAATCCTGATGAGCGAGTTCCTGAGCTGTTGGAGACTGCTCAACTGACTCTCACTGGTCATACGGATACTTGCAGTGCCCCTATCAAGGATGAGACTTCATCTACACTTGGACATCTGCAACATCCTGATAACCCTACCATGCGAGCTTCGCCATCACTGCCCTCTCGCCAGACTATCGCCCCGACATCTAGTGTGAAGCGTTCAGCAGACCACCTTGACATGATTGCGGAACCACCTTCAAAGAAGCAAGCAACCGAAGAGATGGGTCCCGTTGCAAGACCACTCAGTGCTTGCTGGCTCCCGAGTTCGGATCGTGCCTCTGGAAAATTCATTGATGAAACTCCCGTAAATCTAGACGTATCAGCTCAAACTCCTCTCTTTCCTGCTTCGGCTTCAACGAACCTCAAACGACCAGCACAAGACGATGATAGTGTCTTTCCACCCGCAAAGAGACAAGAAGTCGTACCTAAACGCTCTCCTCTTACTTTCGGAACTATACAGCCTACCGCCGAAAAGCCAGCGTCTTCTTCTGCGCTGTCAGGTTCCCTCAACACATTTCAATGGGGTGTATCCCCTGCATTCAACCCGTTTGGCAATTCTTCGGCTAAGGCACCAGAAGCACCTCGCTTTGGTCACAGCGCTTCCTATGGACGTGGCTTTACTTCGAACGCTCCATCTGCGCGTAGACAAAACAAAAGGCTCAATCGCAAATTAGGTATCGATCGTTCAGAAGGACTTGTCTCAAAGACAGTTCCAGCGTCCAAACAGCCTGTCGCACCAGGACAACAGTCCATCAGCGAGCCGGATCAATCTTCTGAAGTCGAATGCATTGCTTGCTGCGACGAAGTTCCACGCACTAAGGCCCACATCAACTCCTGCAGCCATGTATACTGTTCAAAATAAGTTAACAGGCTTTTCAAGAAGGCTTTACGTGACGAATCACTCTGGCCACCACAATGCTGCAAAACAGAAATGCCTATTGAGATCATCGAACACCTTATGCGTGAAGATCTGATTCCTCTAGTTGAGGCGAGACAAGTCGAAATGAGTACACCCATCTCGAACAGAACTTATTGCGTAGATTGTGCCAAGTTCATCCCTGAGAACAGAATCCACGATGATAGGGGTACATGTTCTGAATGCTGGACCTCTACATGTACAGAGTGCAAGGAAAAGGCTCACATTGGCGATTGCGAAAGTAAGCTTCAACAAGACATCAAGGACCTCGAAGCGCTGGCTGAGCANAAGGGTTGGAAGAAGTGTTCTACCTGTCTGATGCTTGTTGAACACAACACTGGCTGCAACCACATGACGTGAGACAGATCCGGTGCTCGCAAAACTACAAAGACTAACGTTATGCAGATGCCGTTGCAAGAACCAGTTTTGCTACCTATGTGCCAAAGAATGGAAGAAGTGTGAGTGCCCCTTCATGAATTTAGGACTTCTTCTAGCACGTGAAGAACAGAGGGGTGTCGCTCCTGTTGGTCTCGATGTCTGTACACATGGAAACTGGGAATTCTTTTTTACCTCAGACTTCTGTGATCACTGTGGGGATCACTTGCCTAACTACCTCTACCGCTGTCGGGGATGCTACCTTCAATACTGCGAATGGTGTACATTCAATCGCGGCCTTGGTGTCACCTAAGAGGGAAGATCACGGTGATTGCTTTGTGGTGGAGGACGATTGTGGTTAGCTTTGCACTACATCGGTGCAACAAGCAGCATCTCTGGCTTTTCTTCTCGGTTTGCTGGCTTCGACTTGATGAGTCAACCACACTGTATGATGCTTAGTCTTCTTTCTCTTTGTTTGGCCAGAACTGCTCTTTTCCGTTTCATTCAGCTCTTTCTTTGGCTCAACTGGCTTTCCTTATTACAGCGCATGTATTGAACTCAGAAACTGTTAGCTAGAAAGTCGTTTATATCAAAATGGTGATTCTCTTCCCAGTATCACTGTGGCCGTATCAAACCTTCTTTAAGACTCTGCAGAGCCATTCCATCACCGTTTATCACCATCACGCCGTTCTAAAGCATATGGATCTTTCAACACATTCTTCTACATTATGCAGATTGCTAGTAACGTTTGATGATTACGTCTTTTATGTCGAATGTTTGGTATCTAAGAGCAAGATTCTATCTTTTTTTTTGTAGCTCATAGCGTAGAGTATATATATTCAGCCAGGCTGCTGGTCTTCTCAGAGATATTATAGTATTCGGGGCAGCGTGTTTGATTGACACAGTTGTATACTCCTGAACAGGGTCTATCATTTTTATGGCCCATCGGACTACAAGTCAAACCAGTCGTGATGCAAAGATTCAACGACAACGATCTTCCGCCAAAGGCCTACAGAGCCTTCTGGTATAGATTGTTCGAGTCCAAGGGCTCATGTCCAGAACATCCAATATACAATGCCATCTCAAAGTATACCAAGAAGATTCGGCAATCGTGGTTTACCATTCCAAAGATATAACTGAAATCAGCTGGCTTACACTCTCTTTATATACCTCTGGTCGATGAGGACGGAGCGAGCACAACTGTCAGGATGCTTTCGCAGACATTCGATTATGCAGCAGTCCTTCACTTGCCAATTCTATCGTTGTAGGACGCAGCAGAGCGGAAGAGAGAGTATCAGGTTCGAAAGATGGTAGAAGCTCGAGAGATATCCCAAGAAGAGTGCAGCAGGTATTTTCTCTGAGTGTATTCAGTAAGAGTTGTGCTCGATGAGCACCGATAGGAGAGCGCGTGAGGCAAGTTGTCTCCGTGGCAACACTCACTCGTTTTCTTTCCTCGAAGTCGGTCACCGACCGCTCGACACGGTTTGCCAGATCTCTGCTTCCCTCATTCCTTCTTCCACTTCTGTCGCAACACACGCAACATGACTGGCTGCCGGTCTTGCAAGATGGAGTCCGGGCTTGACGACAGCGACTCAGAGGCTCCCAATTCAGGGGAAAAACAGTTTACATCTTCGGTAAGTGTATGTTTTCTGCTTTTGTCACTTGCTCCGCGTGCGTGTTCAAGATCTCTAATGTTACAGCAGCACGACCTTAGCAGGCAATGCGACTGTTGCTTCGAAACTTATAGCAGCAAGAAGATTGTTCAGTTGCACGGCTGCGGTCACATATATTGTGCCGATTGTCTTCGTGTTATATATCGCATGGCCATCAACAACGAAGCAGACTTTCCAACATCCTGCTGTTCAGGGGCGATCGACATTCAAAGTGTCAAACATCTCCTTCACCGCCCACAAATCAAAGCCTTCGAGAGATGTGCGTTGGAGTACAATACCCCTGAGGTTGGCCGACGCTACTGTGCAGACAGTCGTTGCAACTCATTCCTGGGACGTGCAAACAATGGCATCCTCAGATGCGGAAAGTGTGGCAATCTGACGTGCAACGCTTGCAAAGATTACGCACACCCTGGAGCGTGCAAGGAAGAGCGTGGTCGAGACGTCCACAAACTTGACAAGGACCTTGAGCGTCTGGCGGCAGCAGAGGGATGGCAGCGTTGCCCTTCTTGCTCAAGAGTTGTAGCTCTGAGCGAAGGATGCAACCATATCATGTAAGTGGCCCATCTGTTTGGCTTCCCCGACTCAACTAACCAGTTTTTCTGTAGCTGTCTGTGCAAACATCAATTCTGTTACCTTTGTGGTGCCAAATGGAAGACTTGTGCCTGCAAGCAGTGGCAAGCTGATCGTCTACAAGAACGTTTACGTCAAGGAGAGCAAAATGCATATCTCCAACAACCTGAGCCCGACGAATTGGATTACGTGCGGGTGCGCCTAGGCTGGATTCGTGATCAGTTGGAGAGATTTGCGCGGTGGGATCCTCCCCTGCCTCGCTTCCCCTATCGTGCTCGTTGAGAGCTGTGTGGCACTTATGGCTACACTATACTACACGGGTTCTTCTCTTGCATGCGAGGGGATTGTGTCTGTTTGACAGGACCTTGTCACTCTTGCGAGTGCCGGCCTCGAAATCTGTCCCCGTTGATCAACTCATTCACAATCTTGTCTCTGTGTCCTTTCAGGGACAGCATCTCATCCATCAGCAAAACTTGACATCTCACGTTTCACTTCATCAAAGTCTTCAGATCACGAAGGAGGAACAAGAGGCAACTTATAGGTGGAAATCTCGCTCGTTTGCGCGAGCCTCGATGGCTGAGTCACAGAGCTTGATCTGGCAGTCACTGATCAATGGTGGCGCCAACGACCTTCGATCGAGCCGTTCACGTTTTGTGACAGTCTAGCAATTAGCTCTGATATAGTATTGTTATTCAGCTACTATATCTTGTGTCCAACCTGCTATTTTCCCGAACATTAAAGCAATCCAATATGTCCCCTTATTGTGCGGCAGCAGGGATATCACAACCCAAACACTCTGCCACACAATCGCTGGATCTTGCGTCCAATCTTCTGACCTATCGAAGTTTGCTGCTTGCGGCGTGCTCTTTCTGCTCGAAATCTCTCCAGTTGTGCTCTTTCTGCGTCTTGACGTTGATGTATTTCTGCCATCATTACTGCGAAATTTGCATCTTCGAGTCTCTGTTGCTGTTGGTATGACGTTTCAGGTCTCCTAGGTACTCGTCCATTTGTCCGTGCTCTGGCTCTCCTCGTGGTGAATGCTGTAAAGTCGTTCTTGAAATCGGTTTTCGAGCTGGATACTGGCTGCGCTCGTTTTCTCTGTCGTCTTTCCATACGGTTCAGCCTTCCATCCCCGTATTCGATTTCAGGGCAGCCATTGCATGCGTTTATGGGCCCTGCGCAGTGGTAACAGAAGCGGTATCCACATAGACAAGCAATTCTTGAGCATCCGAGGATTCTTTCGCACATTTGACCGCATCCTGTGCAACGCTTCCATCCCTCCTTGTGCGATGTGATGAGAACTTTTTGTTCGTCTTGATTCGGCAGTGGACAGTTGTCGCTCTCGTGAGCAGCTCCCTTGCAGGTTGAGCATGTGTCGGTCTGGCATGCTTCACAGCGCGCGATGCGATCTTGGGTATCTCTACGGGCTATGAAGATGCCGCATCTGTTATTCGAACAATAAACACGATCCATAACAGGTGTTTCGAGCTCTTCGATCAAAGGTATCAGTCTTCGGATATCCTCATCTTGTAGGAAAGGCTTTGCGGTATCGAGTGAGATAGTGCAATCAGTAAGTACAGTTTGATGGCATCTGACCGGCCAGTCAGTCTGGTTGCGTATCTTGGTAAATCTTCGTACTATGCATGAAGAGCACCAGTAGTGGCCACAGGGCATAGGCGTTGTGGATTCGTCTAACTCCGTCCAACAAGCTGTACACTTCGGTTGTGCAGGCTTCTTCTCTTGAACAGTTGCAGTAAGCTTTTTAGAACGGTTCTGTTGTTGGTCGGATAAGAAAATGTATCGCGGATTGTCCAGATAGTAGAAAGGTTCTGAGACGGTGGCAGAACTTTCGATGAACCTTGGGTTATCATCCTGATGCAAGTCGAGGATTCGAAAATGGCGTCGCTGATCGGGATCCATGAAGTAGAAGGGCTTTGAAGGGTTGTCGTCAGAATTTACGTCGGATCCAACGTCACTGTTCTGTGGTGGTTCGACGGCACGAGACCAGTTTGACGGATATCTTGGGACGCGGTAGCTTTTCCATCCGGACGCAGCGTTGTAACCCATGTTGTAGAAGGACGTTGGAGAGTTGTTGGGTATTCTGCGTCTAGCTGCGCTGCGACGAATCTTGCAAGGTAGGCAGCGACAAAGAGTAGAGAAGTAGAAATTCGCCGCATCTTAAAATAAGCGACAGTTGTGTGAAAAGAGGGGGAAGATATGGCTTGGGTTTGAGGTAGTTTGCTCTCTTTTGGGATGGGGTCCAACGCCACTCAAGAGTTACTCCTGCCTCAAGATGCAACTCCCACTCTGACTGAGCATATCGCAGCTTTGTTTGCACAGATCTCGAAGGTTGAAGGCTTGCGAAACTTCAATTGTTGTCTTTCTCCAACAGGACGTGATATACAGCTGAAGAAGAAGAAAAAAGAGAAAAAAAAAAAGAAGAAAAAGGGAGTTGGCATAGTCTAATTCAGCGAGCAATGACACTAATCGTAGTTGCGAATACAGTGTTGCACATGTAGAATCATCGGGAGTATTTAAGTAACCGCTTTCTGGTTTACTTTGCATCATTGTCGACAATAAGTTTCATTGGAGCCCGAAAGAAATTAAAAAATGGAGAAAAAAGGGGTTGGGTACTTGCAAATCGCATTATGCAGCACGACACATTCATCTTTGCTGCCAATCGCTATATACTCATCTCGTTTGTTGCCCTTCTTCACTTCTATCCGTGAATCTATGGCTCTCTGTATCACCGCTCAACATCTATGCAACTATGCTTAGAGGTTACGCTATCTCGGGCAAGTCTATGTGTATGATTAAAAGCAGAAAGAGACACACGTCTCGTACAAATCTTAGTCGTAGCATCTTGTAGGCATGATAGCGTACGAAAAGGAAAAAGAGAAAGACGCCGCTAGGAGTTGAACCCAAACCCTCGCTTTCATGTACTATAAATTACGATATATAACACACCAAGTTAGCCGCCTCTCATGATAGAGAACATCACAACTCCAAACATAAAGTATCGTTGCTATAAGATAGATATTAGAGACCTTGATGTATTAAGGGCAAAAGAGTAGTACCCATTTCTAGAGAAAACCTCTTCCAAGCCCTTGATTTTAGGGTACCAGATAGCGGCTACTGGCGACCAAGCTCGGCATTACCTTCGCCCATACATGGCGGAACTCGGCAGGTTTTATTACGGTAAACATGGGTGTGGCCGCTACACCACCCGAAAACTAGACAGGATTAGTTTCATGGCTGGCCAGACCACTAGACGAAACCGACTGCCATCATCGATTCCTTGTTTCCATGTGCTCCCTAAAAACATAGTATATAAAGATTTCTCAGACAAGATTTGACATTTGGTGCATTACAGTCTCACGACATTCTACTTGTATGTAAGTAAACCAAAGCCAATTTGCTCTTTTACTCGAATCGCGCCTTTTCCAGATTTAATTTCATTGTATAGTTGTCGTGTTAGGCAATTTGACTTCTATCGCAGTACGTCCAACTTGTCAGACAAGCACTTTGTCTAGGAAACACCATCATGTGTACGATCCTGACTTTTAGCCTGAACTCGAATCAACTGATGCAAGTCACATTGCTAAACAAATTCAAAACTGACATGTTCAGGTCAAACCCGAATATGATATTAACATTTCTAGACACCGTAACATCAACCTAGTCCAGGAGACGAAAACCAACTTGTTCGTACTCTAGGCACTGAGCTGGCAGTGAATGCTTGGTCAAAGTAAAGAAGATACTGAAAACATGTAAAAGCGTGGTGATAATGGAAGAATGTCTACCGGTGAGTTGATATTACACCAACTGAGCCAGGGAATATTTGACCTCTTCCATCACACTTGTGTCAAGTTGGTCTTTATGACCGTTTGACACAACTGAAATAGTAGGCGATGTTGATCACTACTAACACACATGTCAAATCATTAATTTTGTCAAAGAGCTGATTGTTAACCAGTCATCTATGTCAAGGCCATGAGGGTGTAGTATTAGACCCATCACTGAACTAGAACGCAACACACAACTGAACAAAGGATTTGAACACAATACTATTCCACAGGCCGATCAATACCAGCGATATCGCCCCTCGATTGCTGTGACACAAGAGATTGCCAACGACCAAGTAGCAACAGCGATATCGCGGTCCAGAAGCGTGGACCCATTTAGCTCTGTGTTCTCATCTGTCGTGTTCTCCCTAAATGGCAAAACTATGCCTTGAGAACGTGATGGTAGACATGAACTCCTAAAGAGGAGATTCAAAGTCAGCATCGGCCACCTCCGACACTTGGGCTGTTGACGAGCCTTATAATATACCATTTATTTCCAGGCTAAATGCTCGTTTGTGTAGATAAAGCACAAGTGCATCGCTTCACATGGATAGACTCGGCGAGCCTTGTTTACGAAAACGTCCCGGAGCTGCCTGAATACAGTCGATCTCCCATTCGTGACCAGATCTGTGGGTCCTTGGTTGTCATACTTTTCCGATCATTGACAGAGCTTAAAGATGACAGCCACAAAGTGGTAACTTCCGGAATGGCGGCGGTGTGGAAGAGGTTGCCTAATCTCGAACTTCTTGTGTTGTGGCGCAGAAAATCCAGTGGTTTGTCTGTGACTAAAGAGGAAATAAAGTGATCTTTGTTGCATCTGATCAATTGTGATACCTAAGGCCATGGACTGGAGCATGACAGTTTGATCATAGGACGTGTGGTATGCTGTGTGTGTTATTGCTGCCTGGCCAACGGAAGAGAGACCGAGACACACCTACTATATCAGAGAAGACAAGAGGAAGATTCGGTCACCTTCTACCAAATAAGACTAGGAGATCATACCCAGTGCGAGGGGTATTGGATATTGGGCAAATCGTGGGGGTGAGGCGGCGAGGTAATCAGACCGAAGAAAACTTGTTTATGGATGCACCATTACATGCACCACGTGCTAGGTAAGAACAATCAGTACACAGTGAAACCGATCGCCAAAATCGGAGGCTGAAGTGTTGACCAATGACCTTGCTGTTTATATGTAATGGACCAATCGTAGCTGAGGATGCAAGCAGATGTCGCCATTTTTGCGTATCTGGCAATCTTACTTGTCTGATATAGGCAAACCATAAGTATGCACAACACTCGGCAAGTAAGCGAAGATCTCAAGAAGGCGGACGTCCAGAGAGGCTGACTCTCTATGGATCAGGCAGACATTCGTGGCTTGCCAACACACTGTATCTTCAGCGAGAGAAATCCAACGATGTTGTGTATATCGAGATCGTGGGCAAAGTTTTTCGTCGGACAAGACAGATAGTTTGTCAGTTTTCCGTAGTGGTAGCAAGACTGACCTTGTTCGGCGACGTGGAATCACCAGCCACCGATTGTTCTCGACAGCTGACAAACCATGCCACAGACGCGTTTACCGCTAGATCTGTGCATGGGTTCGCAGGCTGGGTGATGTGTTTTCAATAACACTGCAGCTATAGATGCAGGTACTGATGCAATATGATAGGTCGCTTCGAGTCTTGTACCAAGTAACGAGCGGGGATCACACCGCCGGTTGGGTTAATGTGGCCCATTATCTCGTGGATGTTGTATGGAGAGCAGTAACAAATTGAGAAGATGTGGAAGTCTCAAGCAATACAGTAGTAATAACAGTACTAGAAGAGGACATTACAGTGAGCAATAGCAACGCTCGAATAAGCATTACAGCATGCGGCATTAGGGTATCAGCTCCCAACCAAAACGCCAAATTATAACAGGTCATCGAATCATAAAGTCGTGAGCGGCGTAACAACAGGACTACCGGCGTGCTCTCGAATCCTCTTTCGCCCAGGTGGGTCTCCTCTCCTGTGTTCGGTACCTCTGTTCGCGGACGTTGATCTCTGCCTGCACATCTGCAGCTCGGTGACGTTCCCGATCCCTTCTGTCTTCGTGACGGTACTCCGAGCGATGTTCTCTGTAGCCGTGTCTATGCTGGCGGTCTTGATCGTGATATCTGCTCTCGCGAGGCTCCTCCTGACGGTACCTGTCTCTTCGATGGTGGTTGTCTCTGCGAGCTCCCTCAATGACGACTTCAGTGCTGCTGGATCTGTGGGGTTCATCGTTGCGGCGGTTGCTATCATTGTGAACTCTGACACGAGGTCTTTGTTCTTCCTCCTGTCGGCGAGCGTGACGGATGGCAGCAGACTCTTCCAGAACACGCAATTGTTCTCGGAGGTAGGTGTATGTATGCGGGATTTCGACTTGCGAAGGTCTTCTGAAACGGGTGTACCTTTCGAAGATCTTGCCCTTCTGCATGTAGATAGTTTCGGCAATGCGCTTCGACATGTGGTTTCCTTTGTGGCACAACGGAGCACCTGCTTGCCATCGCTTGTATGGAGAAATGCATTGGCGACATTCACGAGCGTGTGTTTCAAAATCGAACAAGAGCCATGCCTCCTCAGAGGTTAGAGGTCTTGAGAAGCCGGTGACGATTGAAGAAGTATCTGAGAAGCGTACTTCTTTTGGCGAGGGAGGAGAGGAAGGTTGAACAGCAGGAGCGGCAGTAGGCATGTTGTTTCTTGTCCTGATGGGAATAGGTTGGTTGGCCATAGTGGCCAGTGTTGGAGTAAGTCTCGTCATGAGGATGTTTGGAGTAGGCTTGTTTGGTTTGTGTTGGAAGTAAAACAAGTTGTTGATGGAAAGTGTTTGTTGGAGGAAGGCAAGCGGGGTGTTTACTTATAGTCGGCAGGTGTGGAAGTAGAGAGTGGGGAAAGAGGGAAAGAACGATGGACAGACTACGAGACATTTACTTATACCAACAATGAGGAAGCAACGGTTGTCTGCCTGAATCATGCACAACTCGTCGACGTCAATTACATGCAGGCCATACCATACCGAAAATGGACGCCGAGAGGCTGCGGCGACGTATGGCTATGCATTGCGACACACTGCCGCAGCGACAAGCCTGCGGATGGTGATGCATGGAGCTACGCTAGAAGGGCTTGGAGACGGATTGACAAGAAACCTTGATTGCGTTCCAAGAGTTTGGGAAGGCTGAGAATCGCAAAGGTGGTCCGCCAATCCGTGAACGAGCTGCCTTGCCCTCTTGGCCCGCGCGGATGGCAGCGTCGTGACTCACTGCTACATGCACACAAGGAGTCTCGTGAACGCATGTGCCTCAGGAACAGCGCGCCGAGACTGGTTAGCATGGCTCTCAAGGAATTCAGCTCGTGAATTGACCAATTGCTGACGCGGAGGTGACTGGGATGAGGTGGTGACCTTGCGGCTCGATCTTCCGGTGAGGGAGCTTGGCTGTGGGGGCACAATTGAGGCTCGTTTGCAACGGACAACTGCGCCTTGCACCGCACTCTGCAGACTCGGCGACGATTGTTGTCGCGGAGGAAATGGCTGCGGGACCTTCGCATCCGCGGCCCGATCTGAGATGTTGTAGAGGACAACGTGCTGGGTGTGGTTTGTCGCGGGTAGCGGCACGCGCTTCCTGTGCTTCGGGGAAACTGATAGCAGTGTCACTGCGAACGACCGAGTGAGCGGAGTCGTACGCAGCGGTCAATCGAGGCGGCTGGGATGAATACATGGTCAGGATACCTGCCTGACATTTGGTACATTCAAGGGTACGGCTTGGGTTTGATAGCTTTGACATGTGTGCCGGGACGGGAGTCACGGTGGTGCAGATATTTGGCTCTTGGCCAATTGACGTCAAAGGTTTTGAGAAGAAATCAAAGGCATTGTCTGAGCATGTGGAAGATAACGGCATCGCGATTGGGATCTCAGACAAGGCGGATGTGTGGTCAGAGTCACTTGTCATGATGGATGCGATTGCGAGATGGTGCCTAAAGCTGGTGCAACCTTGGGCTTCGACCTCCCCTTGTGCAAAAGGATGTAACGCGTGTGGTTATCAAAATGCACGGTACTATTAGAAAACAGGACAGTGCCCGCTGAGAAGCGATCTCCTATCAGCTCTCTGTGGAGACCATATCTTTCGCGAAAACATTGTGCATTTCTGCAGCTATATTGTGACCGTCTTTTAGCACATGGGGAGAGAGTAAATCAGTGATGGAGCTCGGGTAACACTAACACTGGGTGTCCTTACGGGAGCGAGGCTATCAGATGAGGTGTTCCATAATCGATTTTCGATCCGAGTGCCTGGGAAGAGCACAAAATCTCAAGAGTGTCTCAATGCAACATCAAGATATACTAATGACCCCTTACCGTAGCTACGTCTCATACAAACATGTCTTGACAGTGGATTCTCTTGAGTATGCAGGTCTCGGTGGTGAGGGGGGTTGGATAAAGGCAAGGCTGGTGATGAGATGTGGGGAAGAAGAGGTTCAGCGGTTGACAGCAACGGTCGTACTTTGGACCGTGACTTGCAACTTAATTCGATGCTTCATCATCGACAGAATTACTTTCAGAAGCTGGACGGATACAGCAGGCTTCGATTCACATGATTATTGAGGCAGTAACAAGGCTTCACCGACGACGACAAGACAATAGACCATGATCGCCCCTACATAAGGACTCGACCAGCAGCCGAGACAGCGAAGACGAAGACAGTAGAGGACGAGACAGACTTGAGAGTCGCTAAAGAGCCATGGATACATACATGGGCACTCCCTCCAAGAGACGCTCCATCTCAGACGCGACGGCCACGGCTGCAAGACTTCAGCCCTCACCACTTCTAACAAGTCGATTGGCGAGTGCGACAAAGGATGACAGCCTGCTGGACACTTCACCACAGACGCCCAAGCGGCCTGACTTCTTAGCCAGAGGACTGTCGCTGCAGATGCCACCCAAGACGACGGCGACGACAGCAACAACCTCGATGGCCGCTCCCAGCACCATCCAACGCGTACCGCTATCTCCTCAACTCGATCCCCAGACATCCTACGCCTCGCCTCAGACCTCTCTACCGCGTCATTCGCGTGGTCTAGATTTTTCCAGAGCCTGCACCAATCTTCACCATTCCACGCTAGCCGACAACCCTTCACCCAGCTCGTCCCCAATCATGACACAAGCCGCCCGGAAGCCCAGCGTTAACAGCATGATGCTCGACTCGCCGAACCTCTGGCCCCAGGGTCCAACCGACCGCAGTGCCGTCAGTAGTAGCGTGGGCAGTATTAGCATGCTTGCCGACGAAGACAGCGACGACAGCACCAGCGACGATGATGTGATGGACGATATGGACGACCAAATCCTTACAACTCCGCAGGTTCGAAAAACTGCCAATCCGCAAGCCGCAACTCCTTTTGGCGGCCACAGCACTGTCATGTGGAGCAACAACTTCTCTCCCGCCCACGCTAGTCTGATGAAAACGTTTCAACGTAGTCGTCTGAAGAAAGGACGAAGCAGAAAAAGTTCGAGTAGTGCCAGCAACAACTCGGCCATGCCTAGTCCACGCACCACGTCGCCGCCGCCCCTGCGCAGCATTGAGGGCTCTGCTCACTTTGGCTGGCCGCGTCTCCGAGAGACCAGGCCTGAGCATCCTTCTCTCTCATCCGGTAACGACAGTGGAGACGAAGCTGTTGCTGCATCCTCAGCCCCTGGTGTTGTGCGCCGCGCTGTCACTCGTCGAGGTAACTTGCTGGTAAGTGACTGTCCATCCAATCTGTCGTCAAACAAGCTAACTGTCCCTCAGCCAAAGACAAAGAACTTTGCGCGCATTCGTGCCGCCCTGCTGGAAGAGTCTGCTCCTGTCGACAGCGAAGTCCGTCGTGAAGCAGAGACCATGCGTCAAGTCCACAACCATGATCCTGTCCCTGATCTCGAAGGTCCATCCCCTGGCCCCTCATCCTCACAACCCAATGTCAACCCTAACGATCCCAACGACCCACAACCTGACACCACAAACAACAATCCCATTAGCTTTAACCTTCACGCTCATCGTAATTCCGGTGGCGTTGACTACTGGCATAAGCTCGAGAACGAGTTACACACGCCCCCTCCGCCGGCTTTCCCTACGAGAGGCAGCTCATCACTCTCTGGAGACATTGCTATGGACTCACCTGCTGACAGCACCGTCCTGCGCTCAGCTTCTGTCATCAGCATGAACGAACCATCTGCTGCTTCAGAAACTGACACACAAAACTCTACCTACACGAGTCAAGACGCCCTTCGAAGGCCTNNTTTTGGTAAACGTCGCCGAGATGACGACTTCGACATGCAAAGTTTCAAGCGCAGAGCTGTCAGTCCTAGCATGAGTGTGCACGGTAACAGCCCTATTGTTGCATCCCCTGTTGCTTCTGCTGCCGCACGCAACCAGGGTCTACCCAAGGATGGTGCTCCGCTTGAGAAAAGTACTAGCGGTGGTAACAGCAATAGTACTGCTCCTCGAAGGATAGGTCTGCAGGGTATGGTTGACACAAACGAAGGTATCATGAGGATGAGCATTGAGTAGTAATCTTGCTCTCCTTCCATGATCCTTCCCTGGTTTCTCTTCGCTGACCTCGCGCTCGCTCTTGGTATCATCAAGACATCTCTGTCTTACATTCTTTTTGCTTTTCTTTCTTTCTGTCTATCACTTTTCTATTTGGGTTTAGGTTCTCATAGCGTGGGGTGTTGGGGTTTTCGGCATCTTCTTTTGACGCTTTCTCATGCAAGGCTGTCGCCAACGATACAATACAACAAGTATCGATACTAGACATATTGATTTCTCTTCCTTTTCCTCGTGTCCATCCCTCTTGATCAATGCAACAACGTACACCACGAGGAGAGCTTCGGGCTATGCCTTCGGTTGAATGTCGGCTTATCTTCTATCAACGTTGATGGAGCAACCCTGTTTCGAAAGTCGTCGCCTCCAGATTGAGTCTCGCACGTCTAAAACGAGTCGTATCCCGATGCATGACCCGGCGAGGGTCTCTCTTGGATCTATGCTACAACTTCTACTCGTTGGTGGCCGTGGTCGAGTGTTCATAGTCTGTTTCGAGATCTCTTCCATCCGAGCCATATAACTCGTTGAAGAAGTACCGAGAACACTCACCTTCAGTATCGATCTGATGAACTCGACCACCAAGCTTATGTGAACCCATCGGAAAGGTGGTTGTATGAATCACTAGTAGTATGGCTATCGTTGAGGTGTACTGGTGCGCAATCAGTAACTTGTTTTGCTGAACAGGTCGGATGATCGGTTTTGGATAGGACATGTTTGCTGATAAGCGGAAAAGTAATCATAATTCGCCGCTTTAGCTCATCTGGGAGAGCGCCAGACTGAAGTTAACTTCTGTCCTTCTTGCAGCCGCAAGAGTATTCTGGAGGCACTGTGTTCGATCCACAGAAGCGGCATATTGTTCTTTTGCCATATCTTTTGTTGCCTGTTGATGTGATGATATGTCGCTGCCATAGCCGCATCTTGTTTTGTCTGCAGTATTCTTGTGAATTTTGATGTGATTTGATAGTCTCTTTGAACAGCTACATAGACCTGATCAAATGGCCCCGAGAAAGGTACCAGGATCACGCATGATCAATTGTCTTCACCAACTGTAGTTCGACTGTCCCGGGCGCAGCAATGACTGCTCTGATTGCATGCTCTATTTTGTAAGTCTTGACTGGGAAGCGCGACAGCAGCCGTCGACACTCTTGGATGGAAGAACAGGATCGAAAAAGGAAAGATATGCGTATTCCTTGGCGGTTCCCCTCTCCCGCTCTCCCGCTGTCACCACGCGAAAGCTCCAACAACCGCGGAAAGGTCTCAGGTCGTCCTTCGCTCTTTGTTCCCAGTCATCATTCATCACCACATCATAGCAGAAATTGCGCACCCAACACTCGACGACATACACATCATTCTGAAGCTTCCGCGACAAATCACGCGCGAGCTTACCTGATCTGCTTATCGCGACTTGCGCGTGCGACTGACAGAAGCCATCTTTTGCGCCCACTCACGCGACGCGCCGCCGACGACATCAACAATCAACTGCTACGGCTGTGCGAGGAGGAGAGCTTTTCGTTTTCGGGAAGCGCTTTTGGGGATTAGAAGTTAGACAAACATCCATCACCTCATCTCTGCGCGTGTTTGACTACATCGTCGCGTGCCGAGTGGAGACCAGAAAGTGCAACGAGCAAGGCGCATCCTATCTCGCAGAGGAAGAGAGTGCGAAAGTCACAGACACACAGCGTCGCTAGTAGTAGACGGCGCCGGAGTTCTGAGAAACAGCTTGTGATTCTGCACACGCGCCGCCACGAGAGTGATTTCCCGTCGCCCGTACCCATTCCACACCTACGTTTGACTCGTTTGTGCGCCTTTGAAGAGTTGCCCTTGTCTGCGGCTGCAAGAGATCTTACGCTGAAGGACGAGACGAGACACCAAACACGACAACCATGTCCGGTAAGCAAAGACATTCTACTACGCACAACCACACATGGCCTATGCCGCAAGCATGTCTATGGGATCCAATGCACCACATGTCAGACATGTCAGCTAACGCGCTCCCTCGAACAGACATCAGACGCAGTGGTCGCGCGACCAAAGGTCAGCATACAAAACTCGAGGCTGCCGAAGTCGCAACACCCAAGAACAAGAAAGGCACCGCCACTGCCTCGACCAAGAAGAGTAACAGCAAGAAATCAGCCGAGCCCGAACCTGAGCCTGAAGTAGATGATGAGGAAGCCGCCGACGAAGTTATTCGCTGCGTCTGCGGAGACACCAAGGACGACGAGGTCGGTCGCCAATACGTCAGCTGCGATACTTGCGAAGTGTGGCAACACAATGTCTGTATGGGCGTGCCACTAGAGGAGGAGAATCAGCCTGAACACTACTTCTGCGAGCTGTGCGAACCCAACGATCATAAGGAGCTGCTGGATGCCTTGAAGCGCGGAGAGCAGCTATGGCAAACGCGTATCGCCGAGCACGAGGCTGAGAAGAGAAGAAAGCGCAACGAGAAGAAACGTCCTAAGAATCGCCAACAGAAAGCTGCCCGTCAGAGTGAAGTCAAGTCTGAGGCTCCAGCCAGCGAGCAGACCAGCCCTGCACCTACTGCTTCTGCATCCATTCCCCCACCTTCGCAAGACTCTGCTCCTGCTGCTGGCAGCAAGCGCAAATTCGAAGANAGAGACCCCCAGAAAGAGCAGGCTCAGGCAGAGACTCAGGCTGAAGAGACGAGAAGATCATCGTCAGCAACAGCTACGCAATCCAAGCGCCGCAAGTCGGAGCAGAAGAAGGAGGACAAGGTTGACGCCGACACAGCGCTTGTCGATGTCAAGGACCTGCCTAAGGAGAGACAAGGTCCTGCTCAGGCACTCATCAAGGTTTTCGCCGATGTTGTTCGTGAGAGAGTCACAACTGGGTAAGTCGCACCTTCCACTTTTGCTTTCCACTCTTTCCCTCTTTTCCCACCCACACCTTTGAACCCATTCCTCCGCCCCGTTATTCAAAATCTTCAACCCATCCGTCTTATTGCACAACAATGGCTAATCCCTACTTTCTCAGANTCTTACAGTCTTGGTCAAGGCGAAAACGCAGACTCAGTTAGCCATCATCATGCCTCACGTATCGAGTACGAACTCTACCAAACATACGGTGCCCCTCCTCAATCCCAAGGCTACAGTCAACAGTTCAGAGCCATTCATGCCAACATCAAGAAGAACCCAATGCTCGTCCAACGCATGCTCGACAACTCTCTCACCGCACACGGTCTCGCAACTATGTCTTCACAAGATATGGCCAGCGAAGAACTGCAGAAGCAGCGTCAGCAACTCAAGGAAGAGGCAGACAAGCAGGCTGTCATGATGCGCGACGACGAAGACGACAAGCCTCGTGTCCGCCGTACTCACAAGGGTGATGAGTACATTGACGACCAGGCCGAGAACTCCCACGAATCAGTATTCACCTCGGCACCTGTTCGTAGTAGAGAGGAACAAGAGAAGCCGCCCACACCTGACGGCGATGCTCCTGCTACAGCTGGTGCCGCCGCATCACCTGATGCTATGGAAGTCGACCGTCGCGAATCAAACTTCGACATCAACTCTGTCTGGGCAAAGACTCCCGCTGATCAACAAGCACAACCTGCTCGCCGACGCAGCTCATTCGCCAAGACACAGACACCTCAAGAGAAGGGCGAGAAGCACGATGCAGATGTCGACCGCATGCTCGCTGATGATAATGAGACTGACTATGCTCCTCCCGAAGCCAATGGTGTTGTCTGGAAGGGTCAACTTGTCCAGCCCGGCGTTACTGAGTTCACTGCATGTGCTCGCCATGCTGCCGGCAACGATTTCGGCCAATTCATGCCTTGGACTGAACTCTTGCCCTCTGTCCTCGAGATTGAGGGTCGTTTGGAAGCTAAGCGCGCTGACGATTATCTGTGTGGTCTGCAGTGGAGCAAGAAGAGCGACGTGTCAGTTCTTGCATTGACACCCTATGACAACCGTGCTGCTTTCGACCAGATTTTCGATTATTTCGCTTCTCGTGGTCGTTATGCAGTCATTAGCAAAGGCCGTGGCATGTCTTCGATCGTCAAGGACGTTTACATCACCCCCGTTGGCCCTGGTCATAATCTGCCACCTCACATCAACCTGCTCGAGTATAACACACTTGACCCCAACATACCCGAGCGTATGCTTGTTGTGACGTTCGTTGTCAACAAGCCTGATCACTGGGACAATCCCGTCGTACCCGATGCTCCCCAACCAACCGCTGCCAGCCCTGTCAACGGCAATGGCACACACGGTCCTCAGTTCTCGCCGCGTCCACCCCAGGGCTTCACTCCCATGCAGAACGGCCATGCTCACCAGCAGCAGTATGGTGGTGCCCCCATGCCTCCCAATCCCTATACCGCACAGTCTCCTGTGTCAGGACAACCTTACTCTGCTCCTAACTCTGGTGCTGGAGCATACCCCTCGCCTTCGCCACAGTTACCGCCCCATCCTAATCCAATGGTCCATAGCATTTTGGGCGCTCTTGCCCACACACCAGTTGTGGCTCAGATCCTTTCAGCTGCTGGTAACAATGTTGAGGAGCACGTTCTGCTTAACATGCGGGACATCCTTGCATCTGATCCTGCCGCGCGTGACGACTTGACCATCTTTTCACAACGTCTCGCCAATGTGGGATCGCAGGGTCAACAGGGATAGAACTCCTGCGGTCCTAAGCACGCGAAGCGCATAGTTGAAGAAGAGCAATGTGTTGGTGGTGCTGGCGAGATTGATGCTGCTATCAAGCGCATCGGTCAGCATGAAATCAACATACATCATCTGTTGTTGAGACGCCACATTTATCGCTAGTGTTGATGATTCACGTCGGCTGTCAATATGAACGGAGCTGATGCATCTGGACGATGTTTCCGCATGACTTGGCTACGCCTTTTCTACTTTTCGTGTATCTTTTTTCGTTACTTCCTTTCTTCTACATTGCTGATGGATTAACGGCTGGATGAAAAGGTAAAAGACCATTTGCTTTGCTGTTGTATCCACTGTACCTTTTCTCAACTTCTACTCTCGGTTGTCTTTCTGCTGGGTTGGCGTCAAGTTGCTTGGAGTCTTGGGATGGCATGGTTTCATACCGCGTTGGGTCCTGGCTTGATGTTCTTGATGCTGGGCAGACCTTTTTTCTTTTGCTTTTCTTTTCCACTGTCAAGAATACTTTACTAGATGAAATTCGAAGGAATGCTTTTCTATCTCACTCTTTTCCGTGTCTGTTTGCCTGTGCTGACTATTCCCAATAATTTAGCGACTTTCACCACCTCCCCATGTGCTAAAAATATTCACAATCTCACGACTGACCCTTCTCCATCTCGAGGTATGAGGGTTATTATAAGCTGTCGAAATGCACAGTTGTGATTCGAATTTGAGTATGGCCATGGAGATGTTCTTTAGTGGGGTTCTTTCTATGGGGACCACATTCTTTATAATTCTTTCATGCATTGCTGCAGCTACACTGTGACAGTCTTTAGCACACTGGAAGGTTCGTTGCCATTGCATGACCGCTTGTGGAGAAGCCAAGCGAGAACTCCAATCTTGCTGGATTCTTTCAACATAATCATCGGGACACAGAGATATTGTTCCTCTAATTTTCTGTTACTGGGAACATTCTAAGAGGGTTCAAGTGAGCAGAGTTGTGATCTTGGCTATAGCTTAATCAAGGATAACCTAGTCAATGGCGATGCTAGATTGCCTAGTCTTTTCACGACTAAGACTATGACGAGTTCTTCTTGTTACAAAGTGCGTGTGTTTCCTTGCACAGATAACTAGAGATATCTGATAACTCGTCGTGACTTGATGAAGGAACGTTCAAGAATTGCAACGAACTATCATTTTTACAACGGCAACATTGGAAAGTGAGAGCTAGCTTAAAACTTGAGATAACTGTGCTGCTAGGCAGATTAATACAGTCCTTAGATGCCAGAGTTCTTAGGTGAACACTCCTCTTCGGTATCACATTTCTTTCGAATGACCCTAATGTTGTGTATATTAGGGGTAAGTGGAAATAACGCATGGCATAATCCTAGCCTCGCGCAGGTCGATCTAGAGAAGATGTGCACGGCTCACGATCTTCAACCAGGTGTATGTCAAAGCGTCATAGTCCTTCTTAGAAGAATCCTCGAACTTAGGCAGATACTAAACGAGCTTCATGTCGTTAATGGGGTCGAAAGACATGCTACGAAGATCGGGATCAATTAGGTTGTCGTCTAGGCCCCAAGGACTTCTTAGAAGAACGGGGGATGTGGCCAGAGTCTTGCTAACGTTGGTGATGGTATCGAAGGCGAAGGTACTAAATACCTGCTTTCCTTGAGAAGAGCCAACGCGGAACCACCTTACACGCTCTAGAAGATCTGGACTCGGGAGACGCTCAGAAACGCAGTTTCGGAGTATATAATTACTATCATGAGTCCTCATGTGTCGGAGTCTAAAGTCGAGGTATGGAATGTTTGACTGTGGGGTTGCCAAAGACAGTCGATATGCTGATTGATCGAAAACGAGTGATCGGTCGACAAGGATCCTGCTAACGAGAGGCTTGTCGGCTCTGATAGACTCCATGTGTTCGGGGTCGATAGCAAGCGTTATCTCGGATGCCAGCATATTTGAGTGGGGCTTGAAAACAAAATTGATGAGTATCTCGACTGAGTGCTTAGGTGTAACTAGGAAACTACAAATTTCATCTCTGCATCATCGCTAAACTTAGCGGTCTTGGTAATTGGATTCTCATCGTCGTCCAGCATCTCTGACATCTGGGAATTCGAGGGTGATTCTTCCAAGGATTGGAGAAGTTGATTTCAGTTATGGAAGGCATGATCTGTTATAATCTGCTAACCAGGACAGACGAGAGAGCGGAGGGGTTAAAGTATTAAGTGTTGGTCAGGAATCCAGAAGGTGTGGTTGTGTGAGGGGTTCGATGCAGGAAGCCGAGCGCGTATGCGAAGTGAAAGTGCAGCTGAGGCATCAACTTCCCAAACAGGCCATGTTTGCTTCTGATCGTTCTTTCCGGTCACAAAAGTGACAAGGACAAACGTCGAGACACGATAGTAGTGCATAAATCAGCTCGCTTACAACAGATACCAAGATGAATGATAACCTTGTGGCTTTCAACAATGACACTAAGGTCTTGTGTGGCGCTGAGTTTCTTTTAGGAGGTGTGCTCTCTACGAATAGTTGTTTTGATGGCGATCTAGGTTTCAAATTCAGCATAATTGTTGACGTGGACTCACTTTATTGCCTCCTCGTGTGCGAAATACAGTCGCAATTTACAACTGACCCCTTCTCCATTCCCGAGCTATAAGGGTTTTGCATTCTGTGCAACCTCAAAGTACAGAAGATTTATTTACGAGAGCCATAACGCTGAATTGAACTTCCTTTCCCTCCTCTGCACGATCAAAGTATTNTTTGATCAGACCAATTGCCTTGGTGTCAAAGTCCGAAAGATGAGAGTCCAGATCTGCATGGCAAAGAGGTCCCCATCTGTCTCCATCCAACTCGTACAGCTTGTGCTTTTCTGACGCGACGAAGCAAGTGTAATGCCAATCCACCTCGACTCCATTCTCGGGCAGTAGAGTATCGCCCTGGTCAACAGCTTCTGCATAGAGTTGTTCGAGCTCTGAACTTATGTCTAAAACGTGCGATTGTTGGTTCGCTAGCTTGTTGATCAGTTGATCTAAGACAGAGTCAGACTCTATACTAGCAGTTAGCAACAAATGGTAGAGATAAGAGGGTATGCAAGGAAACATGAAAGGAAAGACTTAACTGATCAAACCCCTAGCTCTACCATTACAAACCGCATGCAACAAAGCATATAGCCCGCAAGCATTGTGTATGGTTTGACGCAACCAGACCACATCTGTCTCTCTTTCTTCCTCCTTACTACCTTCCTCTTTACCATCACTATCAGCAGCCCTCTCATCATCGTAATTTTCAGATGTAGGGAATGCGAGTATGTAAGCTAGCACTTGTCCATTATTGGGTGTAACGTCTAGCGAATATACTTCTGTGAATGTGAGAGAGGAAGAAGCGCCGAGGTTGTGAGCTAGCGAGGTGAAGATCGAGGGGTTAGATTCTAGAGGCACGAAGGGTTTGGAGTAGGTGCGTGGTGGCATGACTGTTGTTCCAAGGAAGGTAGAAGTAGGTTTTGGTCGGGTGTGTGTTTACGGAAGGAGGTGGGAAGTGTGGTGGTTGTTGTTGTTTGATGGTATGTGATCAGGGAAGTCAATGGTGGTTGAAGGTTGTTGTCAACACGATGGTGACTGAAGGTCGATGCTAACACGATGGCTTTGGATGAGCATTATCTCATTATGCAATGCACAGCACAATCTTGTCACAAAAGCCCATGCAAAGCACAATTTATCCCTGGATATATTTTGAACATAAAAACAATCATAAATTCGCAAGCTACATGGCTTCATGCTGTAAAGAATCTAAAAATCCGCCTCCTTGCCCTTTTCCGAATAATCCATCTGGTTATTCGTTCTCGTCATTTCAGGGGACGGCGAAGCTGTAAGCACATGCTCATCAACAATATCCACCTTGGGTCCGGTGTAATTCTTTCTGCCGTCAAAGATAAACGTCAACAGCGAGATGAACAGCCAGATGCCGAAAGCGACAACACAGTAGTTCATGTTGTTGGCGTCAACAGGCAGCTCGGGAGGGAAGAGGAACAGCACCGAGGTGATTGTGACGTAAACAAGACCAAGCAGGTTAGCGAACCACCCAAACCATGAAGGCAGGACAAAAGCGCGGTCATCAGGTAGTCCTTTGCGTCCTTGAAGAACGTTGAGGGCGATGGGGATGGCGTAGGTAATACTGAGAGCGACGACTGAGGCACTGGTAATGGCGTTGAACGCGCTAGAGCTGCCGAGGAAGATGCAACCAAAGACGATAACCAGACCCAGGGTAAGACCGAGCGCGTTGACAGGAACATCGAGTCCTGGATGGACTTTGCTGAAGAACTTGGAGAATGGAAGACCTCTGTCTCTGGCAAAGGCCCAGGCCATACGACTGCTGGTGGTCATGATCGCAATGGTCGCAAATACGGTGCAGACCAAAGGGAACATAAGCAGACAGATCGCTCCGGCATGCGAGCTTGTGGCGTTATACAAGATCTGAAGAAGAGGACCAGCTTTCGAGTTGATGACTCCAGTAATGTCTCCAGCGACGANAAGAAGACACATCAAGAAGATGAATCCAGTGAAAGTACCAATGGCTACGCAAGTGATCATAACAAAAGGACCTGTCTTTCTTGGGTTGGGGATCTCCTCGATCATGTGTGCGACAGCATCGTAGCCAGTAAGACCGAAACCACCCTGGAGCAAACCCAACAACCATGCAACACCATCAGGCCAGCCTGTTGTGTTGATGAAGTCGCCAAAGACAAACTCAGCGGAACTGTAGTTCGGAGAGGCGCATGCGAGAACTGTAATGGACACAACGACGAACCCAGTAATGGACCAAATGATAGCACCTCTGTCAATGTGAGGGATGATACGGTTGGCGAAAGCATTCAAGCAGAATGCAAACACGTTGTAACCAATGTAGATCAGAAATTGTTGCCAACTCTTAGACTCGTAGGAAGGGTTCATCAACGAGATGATGCCCAGGATAAGTTGCGATCCAAGCAAGCCGCCAGTAGCAGTTAGGGCCATCCAACCACCGACNNCTGTAAGCAATCTATGTGTCAGCACAATCAAGGGACGATGCGGGTTGTGGGGGTGGTTGTATGGGGTATTACTCACATTAATCCATCCAGTGATCCATGAGATCATGCGACTGTTGGGACATAACATAGCAGCCCAGTGGTACTGGCCTCCTGCCGAAGGGTACGCACTGAGGAACTCTGCCAGACTTGCTGCAAGACATAGGTTGCAAATGCCTGCTGTGATGAGGCCCCAAAGGACAGAGGTAGGCCCTCCACTAGGCAAAGCCAGGGATAACGATGTCGCCAAAGCAGTCCATGAATTCAAGATGGCGAACGCTAAGCCGAGCATAGCCAGCGGGGAGAATGTTCGTTTCAATTCCTGGGAATGCCCCAGGGCCGCGAGTTGTAGCGCATCGTCCGAGGTGTCGCCGCCAGTCATGGTTGATGTTGTTGTTGTTGCTTGTCTTTTATGATATTCCAGCTCTTTCCTCTCTAGCAATCTGATTCTTTCGAGCTGAGCGTGTAGTAAGAAGGCACAAGTGTCCAGAAAGTAGAACAGAGGGAGTGGAAGATCCTTTAAGGGCCAGAGGTTCCTATCTTACCCCTCCAGCTGACCATAGATAGTCTTTTCGCCGGACGTTGCCCCAGAAGTACTGATTTTTGTTACCACACGCAAATTGATGTCATGGGCCACTTGGAGATCATTGCCCGTGCCGACATGCGGAGTGGCACGCGTCCTCCGCATCCTTCGACGTTTTGACAAAGAAGATTGTGTACAACCCGACGATATGGCCGACGGTTGTCGGGGTTGAACTGCCCTGACTTACCAAAAGTACAAGTCCACGAGATTGTTGAGTCGATTGTCTTCCTATCTTTCGTGGCCGAGCAATACCGTCACCTATGAGCGTGCCAAGCTGGGTGGCTCTTTTAAGCAAAAGGACAAGCAATTGTGTTACGGAGGCGTTGCGAGGTGGCGCTCACAGCCGTGAAGCCGGTCGAGATTACAACAGATCGTGACCGGTAACGAAACTACTCGGGTTCCGACATGCAGCCTCTGATAAGGCTTCGCTACGCGTGTCACCTATAAAAACTATGCTCCTTAAAAGACCCATGATTGTCAGGGAAGTCATTGATTCATTAGAGCTATGTGCTTCGTCGCGATTTCTCTCATCACACTCTAGCAGACGGCGTGGGTCTTGCCAGTCTTGCCCTGCAGCGAGTGCTTCTCGTCAGTGAAGTGCTGGTTCATCTTCTTATGACGACCAGTAGCGGTGCCGTGCTTGGCGATCTGCTCCTTGTGCTCCTTGATCTTCTGTTCATCCATCTTGCCTAAAGTCTCCATGGCAAGCTTGATGTCGGCGATCAAAGCATCGCATCTGCTGCGCGAGAAGTCCTCACGAACAACGACACGCATCATCTTCAGGCCCTCAGAGTGAGGAGCCATGGTGTAAGCAGGGACGACCCAGCCGCGCTGTCTGAGCTGGTGTGCGATAGCGAACTCGTCGAACTTGTGGTCGTCATCAGGGTTGAGGCGGAAGGCAACCAGAGGAAGACCTTTACCACGAGTCTGAGACATGAGCAAGAAGCCCATCTTCTGAACAGAGGCAGCCAGATAGTCTGCAGTTCTGGTCAGGTTGAACATGATGGCGCGGTAGCCGTGCTTGCCGAGACGGATCAGCTGGTAGTACTGGCCCAGGACTTGGGAAGCTCCACGAGAGAAGTTGAGGGTAAGAGAAGCCTGGTCAGCACCAAGGTAGTTGATGTTGAAGATCAGCTCGGTAGGCAAATACTTGGGATCACGCCAGATGCACCAGCCGACACCGGGGTAGACGAGACCGTACTTGTGACCAGAAACATTGATCGAGACGACCTTCTCAAGACGGAAGTCCCAGACGAGATCGGGGTTGACGAAAGGTGCAACGAAACCACCGGATGCGGCATCGACNNTGCAAATAGTGAGCATAAGTCAAGGCTACAACAGTTAAGGAAACTTACCGTGGATAGGAATGTCGATGTTACGCTCAACCAGGAGGTCGTTGATGGCCTTGGTGTCTTCGTACTCACCAGTGTAGGTGGTACCGAGGATGGAGCAGATACCAATGGTGTTCTCGTCGATCAGGTCGACGGCCTCCTTAGGGTCGATAACGTAGCGATCCTTTGTGCAGTAGACGTACCTGTTGGCTCCGTTAGCACTTGAACATCAGCCAATTCATAAAGATACGAACTTTTCCTCGACATCAAAGTAACGGGCAGCCTTCTCCCAGCACACCTGGACAGCAGAGTTCATGATAATGTTGGGACGGGAGTAATCCTTGCCCTCTGCCTTGCGCTTGTTGACCCAGGACTTCTTCATTGCCAGTGTTGCGAGCATGATGGCCTCGGATGAGCCGACGGTCGAGGTACCCATGGCGTTGGAGTCATCGTCGTGGGTGGGGATGTTGAAGAGACGGGCGATCATGTTGACACAGCGGTTCTGAATGTCGGCGGTAACTGTTGGAACATCAGCAATGCACCAATCAACACTGGGTAAACGAGAGCATACCGGNNGATACTCCTCGTAGTCGATGAAGTTCTTGGCAAAGGCGTCCATCATGAGCTTCTCTACCTCGGGCTCCATGTAGGTGGTGACGAAGGAAGCAAGGCNTGTGGTCTGGTCAGCCAGTGCAGGTGAAATTAGTGAAGTGCGAAAATACTTGAGAGTGGGGTTGCCATCCAGAGTCAGATCGTCCTTGATCATTCTGTAGGCAGTGGCAGCTGGCATCTCCTTCTCGGGCATCTCATGTCTGGGTAGGTCCTCTGCTGCAAAACGACTGCCGTAGATGCTGGTCTCGAAGTCATCAGGCTGGCTGCCCTCAGGCCCCAAGTTGGTCATGTCAATGCCATCCTGGGCATCCTTCTGGATCTCCGAATCATTGGTGACTTGTCCGAGGTGAACCATGATGTATGCTGTGTTCTTGGTCTAGGAAGAAGAATGAGGAGGTCAAAGGGGATGAACACAGGGAGATCTGCAAGTTATAAACAGAGAGCGGCACGATCGGCTGCTCGAAAAGCTCCACAACAAGCTCCATCGTCACCACGAGCTCAACCACGAACCAGCTAAGCTTCTTGCCAAGCCGAGCTTGAAAGTGACGTGTGAACCTATCAATCGCGGGGTAGCTACATTCACCGCCTTTGCCTTCCTTGTTCGTTCCCGTCCTGCATCTTGAAGCAACCACTGAGCTTGCCTCTCCATGCCTTGTGGCTTCTTCAGCCGCCTGCTATGAGCTGTTTATGACTTCGAAACTTGAAACATGCAAACTGTGGTTCTGTTTCCGCGCAATCACTCGAAGCGCTGTCAAATGTGACAACAACGTCATCAAAACTTTCAGCCGCGTCGCAACGCGTCTTCTCCTGCGCGACCACTCGTTTGGAACCATCGATGATCCTCCGCGTCCAAGTATCGAATAAATGAAGTGCGTGATGAGATGTCGACCTTTGACGGTATTGTGAGGGAGTTTCCCTACGTCCGCATTGACAACTTCACCAATTATCCAGACGAACCACCTCCGCTCGCCTGTTTCCTGAGCCATGTCCATAGTGATCATCTGAAGGGACTGGAGTCGTTCAAATCAACTTTCATCTATTGCACAGCTCAAACTCGCGAACTGCTCCTTCGTCTGGAAAAGTACCCTCACCGCATGAACTTTGCGAGGGGAATCTTGGAGTCAAGAAAACAGACTTATCGCCGCCTCAAAAATCACATCAAGCCAATCCCTCTCCAAACACCAACTGAAATTGAACTGGCTCCTGGACAGTCTATCCGAGTAACCCTTTTCGATGCCAATCATTGTCTGGGATCCTGTATGTTCCTCATAGAAGGCAATAGTAAAGCCATTCTTTACACAGGTGATCTTCGATCAGAGCAATGGTGGGTCAACACACTCATACGCAATCCTGTTCTTTTACCATATACCAAAGGCACTCAGAGACTTGACAACATATACCTCGACACAACCTTCACCTCTAGTGACGCTTTGGAGTATGAGATGCCCTCGAAGGCCGAGGGTCTGACTGAGCTCATCAAGAAAGCCTCGCAACATCCTCCTGAAACAATCTTCTATCTTAACACGTGGACTTTTGGCTATGAGGAGGCTTGGATTGCACTTTCAGCTGCTCTGAAGACTCGAGTCCACCTCGATGACTATCGTTGGCGTTTATACTCTTCGCAGAGAGATAACCCAACCTGCTACGGACCACAGACTGCACCTTTAGTGGGCTACAAACTCGGCAATCACGAACATCCAGGATGTCTGACAAACATGCTAGAAGGCGCACGAATTCATAGCTGTGAAAGGGGAACTCGCTGTGAAGTGTTTCAGGATCGTAAGTCTTTCACTGTGCGATACTTACTCCTTCTGACACANGTGCATGCAGCTCATGTGGTCTGGATCACGCCAATCATAGCTCGACACAAAGGTTACGAGATTGCCGAGATTGGGGCTGGTGGAGGTCAAGGTGACCTGAACCAGACGCACTCTCTTGAACTGTATGATTTGGGCAGCGTTCAGCAATTACTATCTATCTGCAACAGGGCGCTCCAGGCCCAACCTGAGCTCAAAGAACCAATGAAAGAATGGTTCTCAACTTTGATGAAGAGCGGCAAGGAGTCTATCGACCTTGATCTTGAGATCTTGCGCGATGAAGTTGAAATCACCAGTCAAGACGGTAGACCCGATGACGAATTCGACATGGACAACTTACCCATCGACAAGCTGGTTCCAGCACTAACAAGGCTGATTACGGGCAAATCCAAGCAAGAAGAGGAAGATCGTATCAAACAGCAACGGCAGATTGTGAGTTTGGTATATTGCCTGCTATGATATATGCTGACAGTGCTANNGACATTTCCATTTTCTCGCCATTCTTCGTACCTAGAGCTCCGGGAGCTCGTGCAAGCATTGAATCCGAAAGACATATACCCTTGTACCGTGGACCGATCGACCTACACATACGATGTGTCGATGGAGATGCTGTTCGGAGATCTCTGCTCGGCCAACATATTTCAAGCAGATAAAGAACTCCATGCACAACTGGGCATAAAGGGTCCAGAAGCTGACGATGAAGAATCTCAAAGGAGTACTCCTTCACCCGGAAGGGACAGACCAGACATTCCACGGCAGAGACATTCAGAACCGACTCTGAAACATACTCTGCCAGAGGAGACCAACCACTCGAGATTAAGCGGAGCAAGCCCAGTCCGCAGCTCGTCAACTGTAAGGCATGAAACGCCAAAGAAACGAAGGAAGACATCGGAGTCCGGGCACAGCAGCACTCCAAGTAGTACTCAAAGTGAGAGGAACGTGCGGCGCGAAGCGATGTACAATGCAGCTCTCCATCAGAGATGGGAGAAAGGGTTCTTTACTAGTGTGGATGGATATCATAACCAAGAGCCAGAGAAGGAGCTGTGATGATGCGAACCCCTTCGGACTAGGTAGCTAGCAGTATCTATAGCAATAGCATGGCTGTTAATCAGGACTTGTGTATGAATACTGCAAAAGTGATGGTTGGTGTTCGGCGGCAGAAGCGATGGCGCTTGTTGCTGACAGCATGAGAGCGGAAGCCGAGCTGCATGTGATTGTCGCGCTTTTGTCAACAAAGACCCAAGTCAAAGACAAGACACTCGATCGCTTGTCGCAACACATCCAGATTACCATCACACAATGCCCGAAGCACTTGCGACAACGAAACGCAAGTTTCACAAACTCCTCGATAGCCGCTTCGGATCTCCCTCGGCGCCGGCAGCAGCAACTCCTCCTAGACCTGTATCGCAAGGCACAATCAGCGAACCAGCAACCAAGCGCATTCGATCGGGTGGCTCGACAACGTCTTTAGCGACCAGCCTACGTAACAAGGCACTGCCCAAGACGTCCATCAACCCAGTCAGAGGAGAACCCAATTTTGCGCCATGGTCGCATGACGCTTTCATCAAGCGCCTGCGCAGCTTCGGACCCGTCACCAATTGGCATCCCAAGCCTGATGCTATCAACGAAGTCGAATGGGCCAAACGAGGATGGTGGTGTGTCGATACAAATACTGTTGGTTGCAAGGGAGGATGCCAACAGCGAGTCGTAGTCAAAGTCGAACCTATCGTCAAGAGACGTCGCGTCCAAACCGAAGAAGAGGTCCAAGAGCAGGAAGAAGAAGACGATGATGACGAAGAGGATAATCAGGAAGAGTTGGAACAAGCACTAGTGGAGAAGTACAGGGAACTCATTGTCGAGGGCCATTCGGAAGACTGTCTATGGAGGAAAGCAGGTTGCAAGGACGACATATACCGCTTGCCCATTGTCAAATCGACTGTCTGGCAACCCGAGTTGCGCACGCGCTACAAATCCCTCTTGAAAATAGCGCCATCACTCGCCGACCTGACTTTACTGCCCACCGAACTCAACCCATCTCCAGACAAGATTCTCGCCAACCTCCCGACCGCTCTGCTCGAAGGGTCAGAAAAAAGCAGTTCAAGCGAGGATGGGGATATTGCTGAAGAGACGAAGCANAAAGCACTAAAAGTTGCCATCTGCGGTTGGCAAGGTTCGACAGAATCCAGCACGCAGCTCCTAGCATGCGAGGCCTGTTTCCAAAGAATAGGTCTCTGGATGTACCAGCCCGACTACAAACCACACAGATTTGACGACGACGATGAAGAGGAACAAGATCGCAGTCTGGACCTTATACAGCTACATCGCGAGCATTGCCCATGGCGCAACCCAACCACACAAGCTGCCACAGGAAACTATGCTGGCAAATCTGCTCACTCCATCCTCCTTGATGTCTTGGACCGCTATATCGATGAGCAGAGACGTAGATCTAGAGGTACTATTCAGGGTACCGCTGCAGCTGGCAACGATGTGGAAAGTGATGCGGGAGCGACAGATGATGGTAGAGAGAGCTTGGCTCTAGAGACTATGCCGTCCATGCCAGAACTTAGCAGGGCTGAGACGGAGAAGCACGACAAGGAGAGGCTATCGAAGTTGAGGCGTCTGAAGACGGTTCTGGGATTCAAGAAGAGAGCACCGCCTGCCGCCTAAAAGACGGAAGGAGATACCAATGAGTCGAACGAATGAATAGACGACGTTCTTTCTTGTCGTGACCATGGATTTTTCGAGTGTCTATGTTCGTTCTTGCGTGTGTCACCCTGTCACGGAATATTTCTCTGTTCAGATCAGGCAAGCTGCAGACCAATCACTCAAAGTGCTCTATGCAGTTGTTCCTTGGGCCATCTAGAAGGATCTTGTGTCACTATCGAGTGTTCGAGTCTGCTGGTTTGACTCTACGAGTACTGCAGTCTATCTTTCTGCATGAAGCACGATTACAGTGTAAGCGAGGTACATAGCACAACTAGAATCGGGTCACACCAATCAATTTCACGACATTTCATCGCATGTTTCTGAAGTCTCTTCTCTTGTACTTTACGATAGTCAAGCCTTTATGGCAAACTACATAGTAATGGGATACTTTTTGATGTGATGATGGTATATGACGAGTCGGAGATAAAACCGATATCGCCGGAGAGTGACTGCGGGTCGTGAGTCGCGTGTGTGTCACACAGGAGGCCGAACGTGTGGGGAGTTTCATGTTTCGAAATGCCATCACCAAGTTTCTTTTGTGTCACACTCCAGCGTCTTTTGCAAACTTTCGACGACGACAATGGCGGCCGGACGAGATAGCATCACGGTGCTACCACCATCACCACTCCACGATGACGAACAACGACCTCTGCTGGATGAGGCACACCCCGACCATGGAACCATTGATAGAAGTGTGGCTGCACAGGAAGAAGAGGGCGAGGCGGATGCGATTGACGAGCCCACCTCTGCAAAAGTCATAGTCATTATGGTCTGTCTGTGGGTTGGCTCTTTCTGGGCTGCCATGGGTGAGCATCTTCCAGTCTTGATCCTTGGACAGCAGAATACTGATCAATTGTCTCTGTANGACTCGACCATCGTGGCCACTCTTGCTTCTCCCATCAGTCGGAACTTCCACTCTTCGACACTGCTCTCTTGGATCGCTACTGGTTACCTTATCGCCAATGCTGCCTTTCAGCCTCTTTCGGGAAAGATGTCGGATATCTATGGGAGGAAGGCTGGTATCATATTCGCGAGCAGCTTCTTCGCTATTGGTACTTTGATCTGTGGTTTGGCTCAGAACGCTCCCATGATGATCTTGGGACGTGTTGTGGCCGGTACAGGTGGTGGGTATGTACAAACCCTGTGCAATCCAGGTCGAAGGATCGTTGCTGATATTATTGCAGTNTGTCTCAACACCATTTCTACCTTCATTGCTAGTGACCTGATTCCTCTTAGAAAGCGTGGACTCTGGCAAGGCTTTGCAAACCTCATCTACGGCACCGGTATGGGCCTAGGAGGTATCTTTGGCGGCCTTATGAACGATCACCTCAACTGGAGATGGGCTTTCTACATCCAAGTGCCCTTCATTGTCCTTGCTGGTATCCTTGGCTGGTACTTCGTCGACATTCCTATCAAGGAGGGCAATTCAAAGGAGCGCATCAAGCGTGTTGATTTCCTCGGCGCCATCACCTTGTGCACTGCACTCGTCTTGCTGTTACTCGGTCTCAATAGTGGTGGCAACATCGTACCCTGGAACCACCCTTTGGTCTACGTCAGCTTGCCTCTTTCTGGACTTGCTCTGGCAGCATTCGTCTACGTCGAAGACAAAGTCGCAAAGGAACCCGTCATTCCCATTCGCTTGCTCCTTCACCGCACCGTTGCTTCAGCATGTCTGACAAACTGGTTCCTCACCATGGCTGTCTACGCACTTTTCTATTACGTACCCATCTACTTCCAGATTGTTCAAGGCTTGTCTGCCACCGCAGCAGGCACAAGACTAGTCCCCCAGTCCATCGGCACAGCATGTGGCTCTCTAGGCGCTGGCGTTATTATGCGCGCAACAGGACGTTACTGGTGGCTCTCCACCTGCGCCTTGACTCTCTACATCATCGCCGCCGTCCTCATCGCCACAACCTTCAATGCAGGCGTCAACGGCATACTCCCTTTCGTCTGGCTCTTCTTCTCCGGAACAGCTTATGGCGCCATGTTAACAGTAACCCTTCTTGCTCTGCTCTCAGCAGTAGGCCACGAACACCAAGCCGTCATCACATCCGCTTCCTATGCTTTCCGCTCTACAGGCTCGACAATAGGCATTACCATCGCTTCTGCAGTCTTCCAAAATAAACTCTCGAGCGGCTTGTATGCTCGTTTCGGCCATTTGCCTGGTGCTGCTGATGTTATCAGCCATATCCGCGACGATGTAGGCGATATCTCGTTCTTGCCTCCTGGCTGGGAAGACGGTGTCAAAGATACGTACATCGATAGTTTGAGAGCTGTGTGGTTTGTCATTGTTGTTTTGGCTGGTGTGGCTGGTGTTGTGAGTTTGTTTATGAAGGAACATACTTTGCACAACAACTTGAGCAGGAAGTAAAAAGAGCACAAGATTGATATTCGCATGTTAGGGTGTTTGTGATTGTTCTGAGTTTCTTCAAGAGTTGAGAATGTCTGGACTAGTAATAGATATAGATTTAGAATGGCAACATACCAGGAAGAAGGCAATCTTCTCAAAGACATTTTCAAAGTCAGGATGTTTCTCTCTATCCGTACCTTTCATTTGACCATTTTGATCACTGCTGTGAAAAGTGTTCTTGATATGAGTGCTGCAAAAGGATATCTATCTACATCCTTTTCTTGCTATTTCACATGAAGAGGTGAGAATGACCAAGAAGCAATAGTTGTTGATCTCTTCTTCCCACATCTACGACATCAGAGCCATCGGGCCTCATCAGGAAGAGTCATCCTCAGAATCAGAACACCTGCACTGGTCTATGTAGTCTAGACACTTCGGACACTTTGGACAATGCCACCAATCCATTTTTCTGAAACAGCGTGGACAGCGGTCGCCTATGCCATCCAGGCCAATAGGCTCTACAGGCTTCTGGAAGTTCTTTTCCTCCACCCAAACAATCTCTGCAGACGCCTCTTTGCGCGCGAATTTTGCTTGCGTCTGGTATGCCACTCCAATTGGTAGAAGCGAGTGCAATACGCAACAATCAACAGATCGACATACTCCTAGGAAAAGGCTCTGTCGAGTTTGGCGAGTGCTTCTTTCTTTTCTTTGTCGAGGAGGATCTTGTCGCCTAGAGGAAGATCACGCAGTGCGGTTTGCATGAGTTCTGCTGCTTTTTCTGCCGTCATTTTGGGGTGTGGTCTAGGTTTCTGTGGTCCTGAGGATAGTTGGCCGACGTCTTTTCTTCTAAGTCCGACTTGGCCTTTTCCATCCATAAAGGTTTCGTAGCCATTGGTGTCGAGCACTTCTTGCGGAACAGGTGGAACTTGGAAGGGGATTAGTTGATCGGGATGGGTGAGTTTGCCGTGTGGGATCTCAGCGTAGGTGGGCATGCGTGTTTCGCCTGCTGCTGCCATGCCAGCCATGTCTTTGATCACGGCTTGGTTGTCCTCGTTGTTCTCGACTGCGAAGCGCAAGCACATGATGGCGTGTTCACGGATGTATGGGTTATGCTCATCGTGACGGCAGCAGCCCACCAACGCTTCCAATCCTCCGTATTCACGAACTTGATCTTGCACTTTGCGGTTCTTCCAGATCAACGAGGAAAGTACGAGTACCGTCAACTTCTTGAGGTTGCGCCATTCAAAGTCCGAAGGCTCGTCTTGCGGGTCTTCAGGGTATGCCAACGGTGTTTCAGCTTCGAAGATCGTAGTGTTCGGGGGTTGAGCATTAGCATCTGTTGGCGGAATAGGAAGTGGTGGAAGGGTGTTAGCCAGATCCGGAGACAAATCGAACGGTCGCTCCACACTTATAGGCAGGGGCTTGAGGTTCTGAGGCGGTGCTGGTGGAGGTGGATAGTTGTGAGCTGGTGGTTGGTAGTTATGGTTCTGTTGATGAGGAGCTGGACGCCTTGGGATGGGTCCATGTGACGTGCCCCCAGGTCCGAGTTTGGGAATCGCAGCTTCCAGTTCCTTGAGCAATGTCACGAGCTCGCTTGCGACTTCCCACTGTGCCATTACATCCTTCCAAATGCTCTCTTCGGTGAGCACAGCAAAGAATTCGAGGTATTGATACACGCCTTCGTACATGCGCTCCATGTCCCACAGGTTTAGTGGGAAGTCTTCAGGCGAAGCTAGATTTTGGTGGATCTTGCCTTGTAGGAAGATGAGTGCGCATGTTTGCGGAATGATATGCTGGCGGAACTCGGTAAAGATGAAGTTGACGATGTGGACGTCAACTCTAAGCGGATAGGAGTCAGTGGGCTGTGGGTTCGTTTTGGAAGCCTCTGCTCTTGATCTGAAGATGTTTGTAAGCAGCTTCATTATCACCGCTTGGGCAGGTGAAATGATATCCTTGGATCTCGATTTGTCTCGGAAGGCGTGGTAAGCATAAGGCATCAAGCCGTTAACCAAGATCGCCTCCATAATCTTGACCATGAATTTAAAGTAGAGCTCTTCTTCTCGCAGATCCCAAGCAGCGACAAATATCAAGAGCTCTCTCAACAGGTTCTTCCCGTTGTCTTGAGCCAACAGCAGGTGGCATCTGACCGTATGCATATTGACGATTGCGTTGGTCTCTTCGGTTGATGTACCAGCTTGTGTTGATTTTGCAGGCGGTACGATTCCAGACATGACTATCATGGGCAATACTTCGATTTCCGACGGACCCAGAATCAACGGGACGTCAGTCAAGAGGCCGCGTCCATCCTCGCTGGAACCAGGATATTCGTCTTCGTCTTCGCTCTCCTCTTCCTCGCTCTCTTCGTCTAAGCCTACATCATCCTCATCTGTCCGATTCTCGTATACCGGCGAAGCTGGAGAAGCAATGGGTGAAGCTGGGCTCGTGATTTGAGCTTGTTGTGGTGGCGGAACAGGATAGCTTTCCAGTCGTTTCATGAGTTCTGATTTGCCGCTTTCCAGGATTTTCGCTCCTGCCGAGGCGGTGAACATCATCTTGTAGTCATCCTCGGCCACCGGTCTGGGTCCTGTTGATGACTTTTCGTCTGGGAATGCGATAGCTCCATCTGCGTTGTAGACTGGGGGTTCCATAGGAGCAACCTTGGTACCCTCGGGCTTCATGCGATCATCGAGTTGCTCCTCAATGTGGGCGATTCGTGCAGCAACTTGATTTGCATGCGCTCTGTCAGACTTGTCCTTTTCGGCTTGTGCGAGACGTCGTGCATCCTGGTAAGCAGCCAATTCCTTTTCATACTGTTGCGCAAGAGCGTCGTATTGTTTGTTGAAAGTCGTCTTTTCCTTGTCCGACAGAATACTCCATCTTGCAGCGAGAGCTTTTGCGACACTATCCGGAGTCGCGGTTGGGCCAAGAGCCTCTCTCGTTTCTGCTTGGTGTTGCCTCACGAATAACACATAACCGGACACGGGCCTCGAAGGTGGTTTCATTTGATCCCTGTTCGTGAGAAGTCGTTTGGCGTTCAAGGCGTCTTGTGCAGCGTCATATGTGGCCTTGCTTGTCTCTCCAAGCGCGACCAGAATATCACCAGTGGAGACAGGTGGTTTGGGCATCTCGCCGAGAGCAGGTTGACCACCAGTAGCATCATCAGTATCTTCAGCCAGAATACCTTCGGTCGAGTTGTCGAACAAAGCAACCCAGAGCATCAGCTTCCTCCTTTCGTTACGAGCGACCAAGTTGTTCAAGAATTGTAGGGAAGTTATGAGTAGCTTCTTATAGGCATTCACAATCCACTGCCACTTTTCCTCATCGCCAGTACCAGCATCGCCATCGAAGCCTCTTGCCGTGACTCGCACGCAGCAGTTGATCAGTCTGAAGATTTCTTGGTCGAATGTGCACTCGGCAGCCAGATCCTGGGCTCTCTCGCCAATCGTCAAAGTATTGCGCACTATTGATACTAGGTCGTTGAGTCGTTCCAAGTCTTTCCACAAGCCAGGATAATTTTGAGCAATGAGAGCACCCGAGGTAGATTCGTAATCGACGGCGGAAGGATCCCAGACGGCAAAAGAACGGCGTTCGAGAGAGGGAATAGCGGCGCGGAACAAGGTGACCATGTCCTTCCAGACTTCGTCGTTGGTACCAAGACCTTCTCNTGTACAAAGACAAGCGCATTAGTCAGAGGCAAGTGTGACTGTAGGCGTACATGTGACTAACCGGACTTCTGGTAGCTGCGCAGAATCTTTGAGTATGCCCTTACACACAGTTCTGTCCAGTCTCTCCAACATGGACTCCCTCAGATACGTCTGACTCTTAAAGTGCATCGTGTAGGCGGGCAGTCCTATGCGCAGCAGCGTCCTGTAGGCATGGCCCGTCACACTATCCTCGTAGGACGTCATCTTGTCGTTGCGCAACCCCTCCAGGCAAATATCGATATTGTCGTAACTGTGTCCCCGTATCCTTGTGAAGAAATGCGATATGTCGATGTACTGATGACTTCAATGCGAAACACCTTGAAGGTTTCAAAGTCGACTTTCAAGCTTGGCTCAATGATGCCCCGAAAGTCTTTGCCGAAGTTTCTCCACCGAGGGAAGTCGCATGTTCACCTTCCGACGTGGGAGCTTCGAACCTTTGATATTTCCTTTCATCACCAAACGTACTCGCAATCACCTCGCACTTCAACATAGACTTTAGAAACGCCCCAAACAGGTGTTGATGTCGTAAATTCATTATGTAATAAAGGTCTCTAGCCTTTCGCTCGCTCATGCATGCCCTTGAGCCTGTCTGGCAGCTCTCCACTCCTTCTCTGTCTTGTGCGATACAGCATGCAAGTTCGTGACAGAATCGTTTCCACGCTCATTTGGACGGAATAGAGCGTCTCTGGGCGACGCTGCTGGTGTCAAGATATCTGATGCTCCATCATCGAATGCAGAAGCCTCGACCTTGGCTGCCTCGATGTCCTTCTCACGAGATTCCTTCTGATTGTTCTTGTGCTTGAGCCAGCGCAATATGAGGATCAGGATGATAATGGTCGAGACGAATCCGATGATGACGCCAATTGGGATTGCGTTCTCGTATGCCATGGCGCAGTGGAAAGCTTCGAGCGTGAAAATGACCTTTGGCGGTTGTTGATCGCTATGGTGTAGGTTGTCAAATTCGTCGAGATAGTACATAAAAGGTGGTATGGTATAGTCGTCTGCAGCACGTCAGAAGGTTGGTATTGACCGTGCAATTGGGTCTGAGAAATTACCTGGTATTCAGACAAGGTCTGCTAAGCAATTGGGCCAGGAAATGGTAAATGCTACAATAGCGACAGAAAACCGTGGGCATTTCCATCTCTTATGTAGCGCAAAACAGCAGATCATGGCCAACCAGGCAGTGCAACAGGTGTAGGGAGCCTGAAACCCTTCGGATCAGGCCCGCAATTTGCGCTGAGTCGAAATCCTTGTAAACCCCAGCGAATGGTACTGTGTGTGGACGGGACGATCAAAATATTCAACCTCCCCACTCTTTCATCGATGGGCTGACGAGTTCAAATGTACATCGTTGCCATTGCATGACCGGTTGCGGAGAATTCAAGCGAGGCCATCAACCTTGCTGGGAATCCTTGAACATGGCTATCTGAGTACACAACGACAGCGTCTTATGCGTCACCTCGGAAGAAACTGCACGCCCTCCACTTTATCGTTCACTATTTTACTTGCCAGGAAATACACGTTTGGTTTTGGCAAGCCTAAACTGATAGAAGATGTAGATGCAAGTTGTGGATATAATCAGCTTCGCAGAGCATACTGTAGATAGATACAAGAAAGGATGAGCTAAAGTGTCTTTTGAGGCAATGTTGAGTGTAAGAAAGAAGGAGAACGAGCTCTGGCAAATGCTGTCTAGATGACACCTTAAGACGCTGAAAGCAGAGAGGCAGCATCAATATAAGTGACGCCAGCTGCAAAGAGAATATATGAAAAAGCAACGAAAAGAAAAGCAAGATAAATGTGCCAAATTGCAACTCGTGAAAACGTCAGCTCATGATCGCATCATGGCGGTTATCGCTGAAACCCTGCCAATGCAAAGCGACGTAAAAGAAATGGTCGTAAGTAGAGTCGTGATAGCAAAAATGAGAGGTGCAAGTCGTTGGATAGAAGGCTCAAGAAAGCAGTGAATCGGTGCTGAGTGGTGCCTGCGATGGCGAAGCCGAGTGCTTCAAGTCTTGGTCGGTGCTGTTTAGAAGGATGGGCTGGTTCGAAGTCTTCTGTTGCTTGTACCAGAGCTTGCAGGCGAAGGCCGCGGCGCCTGCGACTGCCATGATGCCCAGAATGCTGATCGCGGGAATCTCAGCGATCTGAGGAACCGCAACCACAACATAAGTAGATGCTGCAAGCTGTCAGAAGAAGGCTACTGTAGCATACAAGGTCAACATACCAATTGCAACTCCGAGCGATGCAACAACTGAACTTCTTGCACGGAATGGGCCCCATGTGTCAAGAGCAGCAAAGCCGAGACACCAGAAGATAATCAATAGCACAACCGAGACGCAGCCGAAGGGCACGCCTGCGAGAGAAGCCTCGAAGACTTGTTGAACGACTTTAGTAGGTAGGTTGTGAATATCGTTGTGAAATTCGGAGACGGTTCTGGCGGCGTCTGTGACATTGTCTGTCACAGTGGAAATGGCGTCTAGCAGCATCTCGGTCCTGTGGTGCAATGTTCTTGTAGCCTCGGCATGATGAGCCAGAGCATGTGTGAGTTTCTNGTTATCATTAGTGGCGAAGAAACAAAGGTATATATGATGTTCAAGGCTCACCTGGTTCTGCTGGTCTAGAGCCACTGAGGCCGCCAGTGAGTTGTCATGAGAACGATCAATCTGGATGGCAAGATCAAGAGCTTGACTGAGGTGCTGTGTCACATCTGCCTGTGCTTCCTGAGCGCGGAGACGGTGGCCCTGAAGATCCGAGGCGATGTCAGAAGATGCCTGTGAACAATCAGTACTGGAAGAAGCGTCAGAGGCACATTCAACCCACCTNNCGCGGACTCTTTCGACATCGCGGCTCAGATTCTGGATGTTGTCGTCGAGATCGTGGATGTTGACTCGAAACTTAGCCCACTCTTCGGCGATGCGGTTCTGCATGTCGAGATCTGTGTTCAGAGCGAGATGGAAGGACTGCATGTTCTTGCCCATCTCAGTCCATTGCCTCTCGAAGGTACGGTGCTCCTCGGTTGTGTCTGCCATAACGTTGGCTGCCTCCATGACTGCTTCGAACATGAGCTTCATCTTCTCAACCATGTCGTNCTGGTTTAGTGCGTCAGCAAAAGAGTCTCGCAAATCAGTAATGTCTGGCCTACCCTTGTCCAGCTCTGCTCTCATGGAATGGCAGAGCAGCACTGCGTTCTGGCGGGCATTCGAATAACTAGTCCACCACACTGGGTTGGAGGAAAGTGAAGCAGAGCATTGATCAAGATCGGTGTTGTCATCGAAGTTGCGAGGAGCTGTGGGTTTGGTAAAGCGGCCATTAACGATAAAACCTCGGAAACCATTGAACTTCGAACCGTGCTCAACGGGTCTGAAGGGTGAACAAGATGAAGGAATGTTGGCGTTGGCATCCATGAGTTCACAGATGGCCAGACGTGTAGCGTAGATCGACTTGGAGCGTTCGAGCATCACATCGACGCCTTTGTTGTTATCGAGGCTGGTAGCATGATCGATTTCAGAGCAAGTGTTGAGGAGAGCCTGAGAAGCCAGCTTCTGACACGAAGGAAGTTTCTCAACCTTGTACATGGTGTCGATGATAATGTGCATGCCTTGGGTAATGCGAACCTTGTTGGAAGCAAGTTCGATACCTGTGAGGTCTTCAAGATCGTGAACCTTGAGGGCTGGTTGGGAGCCCATGCAAGGCAAGAAGAGAAGGAACGAGAACAACAGCATGGCCAGCATGGTGGTGTTCATGATCAAGGTTGGGAAAGGAAAGAAGGAAGGTTGGCTTCAGATCGTGGGACCTGGATGGGATGGAGTGGTGTTGGAGCGGAAAGAAAAGGAAACAAACGGAAAGGAAGATCGTAAAAGACCTTTACAGTGGCTGGCTTGCCACAATAGACAATGGCTGAATAGTTGACTTGATTAAAGTCAATCTTGCAATTATAATGTCAATTGTAATGTTGACAATGCGAGATGGTGAAGCGTGATGGAGGTCCGGACTCGGCGGAGGGCGCGGAGAGATGGCGTGCCAAGCTTCACTTGGGGCGGAGGTGGAAAGTCGGTTCGCCGTTCATTTGTTTCTCCAGCGAATAATTGTAGCTGTCGCGATACACACCTCGTCCACATCACACACCATGTTCACTCCAGCAAGGCGGCGCTGTGTCAGCGCAATCAAGAACTCTCGTTCCGCAGAAGTTTCCATTCCCGCATTCCTCCTCCCGGCTTTCCAGCAGCAATCGTCGTCCTTTTCTACCTCGTCGCCATGTCAGTCAAAGATTGGTAGCGCACCGCTATCATTGCCTCCGGATGTCAAGTTCAACATCGTCGAAGCGGCCGTTCAGAAGAAGGGTGCCAGAGTCAGCCGTACACAGGAAGGCGCAACAATCCACATTGAGGGCCCTCTTGGAAAGCTGTCTATGCCCATCCCCGCATACATGAATATTGTCTCGGACGAAGCAAAACGCACATACAGCTTGAGCATTCTGGACCAGGAGGAGAGAAAGCAGAGGGAGATGTGGGGTGAGTGAAAGACCTTGTCAAAGAGCTAGGACTATGTGCCTGACATACTGAAAAANGGAACCTGCCGCGCATACTTGCAAAATCACATTCTTGGTGTCAGTGAAGGCCACTCTGCCATCCTTCGTCTTGTTGGTGTCGGTTACCGTGCAACCGTCGAAAAGTCCGCCGTCACAAAACAGCCCGAGTACCCTGGCCAGGAGTTTGTCTCTCTCAAAGTTGGCTACTCACATCCCATCGAACTCGGTGTACCTAAGGGTGTGAAAGCGAGCACCCCTCAGCCTACACGCATTCTGCTTGAGGGCGTCGAGAAGGAGGTTGTGAAGCAATTCGCTGCCGAGATCCGTGCATGGAGAGTGCCCGAACCCTACAAGGGAAAGGGTATTTTTGTCAACGACGAAACCATCAAGCTGAAGGCCAAGAAGATCAAATAGACGATTCGCTTCTTGTACTCTGTATTTACTGTACGATATCTATTCCGAGAGCTGGATCTCATGTTCGAAAGCCCTTATTCTTGCCAACATGTTCCTTTCCTGAGGCACATCCAATACTCCGTAGCGTGAAGCAGCAAAGGTGGAGGCGGGTCGAGGGGCTACTTAAACTTGTGACAGTGACTGATGCACGAGTGTCGGAGAGCTTTCAATTGTGTCGCGGGTCTCTATATCGGAGAATAAGCTGCAGGGGAAGTGTCCGAAACGCGACTTCCTTCTTGCATGCCGACAGAATAGCGCCAAGCCAACATGTTGAGAATGCTTCATCTCGCCTTGATCTTTCGGTCTTATTAGCAAGCACTCCACTACTTATCGTGAACACCTCCAAGACATTTTGTTTAGTATTAACCATTCAGCTGAAGAGGTCGGCAGACATTCTTGCATCATATCGATGATGGAGGGTCGTCTAAAGAGTTTTACCCTTCGAGCTCGTATCGCAATTTTGGCTCGAACTGGTTTCACCAGTGCACCAATAAAGATCTGCGACGAAAGCCACAGTGGTTAAAAAAAGCAGCATCCAAGAAGGATCCCCAGACGGCAAACCTCGTACCTTGCAGACCAGTCCCAATAGGCGCGAATACATAGGCATTCTAACCCCCTCCTTCGCAATCGGTAGGTTATTAGTCGACCAGTTGAAGCAGCTTCCTGTGACGATTTCTTGCTTTCTGCTCTTGAAGGGCCACATTCCTTTCCATCTTGATCATTCTGCTTCCTGCCGCATACTGTCGCATTCCCTTTTACACCTTGATACCTGATAACGACACCCCGTAACCCCTACCACAATGCTCTCGGATCTATTTCTGAGTCGGTCGCGAACTCAGCTGTATGGATATGACAAAGTTCGCGTGCCTTTCCACGCTATTCGCGCTGCACAGCTGGTTTCGAGCATCATCGTTGGTAGTACAATGGCATTTTTCATCTATCATCTACAACACGACAACTGGCCAACACCGTGGACTTTCAAAGTGGTATGTGTAACGTTGGAACTTCTGGAGGTTCGGAGTCACTGACCTTTATTGATANNGCTTATGAGCGTTTCGTGGATCACGATAGCTATCCTGGCTGGTACCATCGCTCTCCACCTGCGTGTCGGTCTCAATCCTCGTCTCAACCTCATCCTCAACTCCACGATCTTCGTCATTTGGACTATTGGTTTCGGCATGCTGTCCTGGTGGATGTGGGGCACCCTGACACACTTCTGCGACGTCAGTCACTGGAATGATGGCACTGGCATCATGGTCTGCAAGATCTACAAGGCTTTGTTCAGCTTTGCGCTGCTAGGACTGTAAGTATTGACTTGGTGTAGTCTAAGTAGCATCGTCTGACCAATCTTAGGNATCTCTACTCTGATGGCAGTCGCCCTGGACATTCACATTAGCCGCATGAACACTCTACGCGGCCAGCACTTCCGCCTGAATATCTTCGGCGACAANAAGACCAGTGAAGTTCCTACAAATGGCCCATACACCGATGTCAACTCTCAATCAAACTCGCAAGACAACCTCAACAACTCTAACGAGAGCTTACCGCACGTCGCAACTGGGGATGCCTTCGAGGTTCCTAGCGCCGGATCACAAAAGACCAGAGCAGGATACACGATTCCGGAATCACAGTTTGACTATGAGACTGGATACCATGGAGCACATGCTGAGAGGGTGTTTGGTGCAAAGTAGAGAAAAGAAGGCTAGAGGCTGGTTTCTTGATTAAAAGGAGGATACAAGATGGAAGGAGTGTAACGCATATCATGAACTGGCTGTCCTTAATAAGCGGAGGCTGGAACTCCTTAAGACTGGACTACCGCAAACAAAATCTGCTCTGTATGAAGCAGTGAAGAATCAACCATTTCTACACAAGACACTGGCATCACCAAGTCGTGAAGATTCATGAAGTATTGTGTCAAATCATGAGTGGCCAGAAACAAGCCAACATCACATCAGCCAGTAAGCCCCAACCACCTCAACACCACACCAATAGGTAAACAATCACCCACTCCCTCCTTCCTCTAGCTCTTATATACCAGCACAGCCACCTCCCTCCCACCTGCCACCAACCATCGCTTTACCGACAGGCGGTGGTCTAGCGGTCGCACGCCAACACTTTGTTGTTGGCGACCCCCCGCTGGAAGGTCACTGGTTCGATTCTCTGAGTCGGATTAAAACTTTCAGAGATGCTGATTCTCCTATTTCTGAAATGAAACCAGTGATATCTGGTGGCTTTCTCCCCGCTAATGGGTTCTCTTCGACTGAGCCTGTGGCGGGGATTTGTTTTGCTGGTTTAGTAGGGTTTGTGAGAGTCTATGGCTTGTAGGCGGTTGTGCTGTAGTTGACTTGTTATGTTGTGAGTGAAAGTTGTGCATGTTGGCTTGCTTCTCCAGTGAAGTACTTGGATTTCTTGACCTAACATAGTCTGCCCTCTTCATTGAGACATCGACCATACCACGGGGCTTTCTTGACCAACAACTTGACTCTACATCGGTGATCGACGGTAGAAAGTCATTGCCTTTTTTTCTTAGTAAAGCTGGATGTCTTTGGACAGAACAAGGATTCCCGAGCCTGGATTTCATCTCTTGAGAAGACAGGAACTGTGTTTGCACTCAGACTAAGACAACATCACGAGGTAACCAAGAAAAGAGACGATATACAATAAAGTGCGTTAAATGAGCAACGCAAAATCATATCCGCTACATAAATATCGTACAGCGGCTTTGCTTCCTTGCGCTGCTAGCTACATAACTAAAATTCGGTAGCTGTAACCACGTATATCGTTGAGGGAGTGCAGGTAGGCGTGACGAAGACTGTGGTTAACACGAAAGTGCCGACACCAGGGAACAGTGTCTCAGTTTGCGTCAAGGTTGTGTACTCTGTCTCTGTGGTTGTCGAGGTAGTCAGGCCCGATGTCGTGGACGTGATGGTTGATGTAAGTGTCGACGTAGGAGGACACACGGAAACAGTACTGTAGACAGTGCGCTCCGTGGCGACGACCTCAGATCTCACAGGTTGACGTTTGGAGGGCAAAGCGTAGGTGCAAGTGGTTGCAGTGACATAGCTGTGAGATATCAGACTGCGTACCACACCAATTTCTCAAATAGAATGTACTTACTAAGTCTCAGTCTCTGTGTATGCAAATTCGTACGTATAAGAAAGAACGTTTGTAGGTAGAGTTGTAGTGGCCGTATCCGTTATGGTGGACCAATAAGTTGTCCAGGCTGTAGCAGTTGGGGTCACCGAAGCAACACTGGGACAGGTGTACGTGGCAATTGAGAAGACCTGGTCGATGCTCGTCGAGACAGAGTCCTTAGAAGTCGTCAAAGTAGCTCGCGAGGTGCTCCTGAGAGTCTGCATTTGTACAGCAGTGGTCACGATCGAAGTAAGCGTCGAATACTGAGTAGATAACTTGTCCACAGTCGAGACATGAGTGACTGATATGACACGGGTACTTTGAGCTTGCTTGGTAGTGAAGCTTGTTGTGGTGCTCAGTGTTGTCGTGTATGAAGTATAGACTGTGGCCGGCTTCAGAGATCCGGGTTTCATGATGCAGTTGCATGCTTGAGTAGCCTGGGAAGGTGCGAGAGTCTTCCAGAACGAGGGCACGGCAAGCGGAGCGGGTGTATATCTACGAGCCAAGCTTGCGATCTCGACTGTTTGAGTGCCTACTTCTGCCACATTGACGGTCTGTACACTCGTCTTTGTGTCAATAGCTACAGAGACCGTGCCAAGATTCGTGGTGTCAATATACTGGACGACAATGCTGGTCTTGGTAGCAGTAGATTTCGCCGTGACAGACTGAATGACTTTCTCTGTGCTGATCTCGTTGACAGTCGATGCGCGTCTGATGGTCGAGGTGAGAGAAGCAATCGAAGTTCCTTGTGTCTTGGTCTTCATGATGGTACTACCCTTTGTAATTGTCTTCACTGCAAAAACAGTAGGTCTCAGAAGCGACGTGCAGTACTCTGAAGCCTGCGACAGCAGCGTAGGCTTGCTTGCAAGAAGCGTGGACTGCGAGGAGCAGAAGGGAACCGACGAAGTCTGCTTCGTGACTACACACTTGCAAAGCGTGAGCAATTGCTTAGCAGAGTACAGAGCGAACGGAGATGTCGTTCTAGGGCTTGAATCATGTCAGTATTCTAACCAATGCCCATGAGTATACGTAACATACTATGCATTATAGAAGGTGCAAAAGTGCCAGGGTTCGGTGAACTGCTTGCTCATCTCTGCTTCACATGAGGCTTGAGATTGTCTCTTCTCAAGAATAGCTTCGACCGAGCCTTCTTCACGCTTTGGCTTGGAAGCAGTACTGGACGAAGAAATGCATTTGCACAGGTCCGTGACTTGAGGGTGAGTGAATTCAAGGAAAGGTGATCTGGTACGGATGCTGGTTTGATATCAGGGATAGAGTTCAATGTTGAGCAGCAATGATGAAACGTACTCAGAGAGCCACCATCTGCAGAAGTAGTTCTCATCATTGACAGTGCGACGGACAATGGCAATGTCTCTTGCAGCACATTTAGAGGTAGCTCGCGCTTGCAGCGGCGATGAGAGCACGCCTAGGGCGAGGGTCAAGAACGTAACGAAGAACAATAGCCTCTGGCTGAACATCTTGCTAGGGGAGGGAGGGAGGGTGCGACAATACAGATCATGACCGTACAATATCTCTACTCATATAGCGTCCCGAGCCATATTGACAAGAGTGACTATGAGATTTGACAAGCTGCAACAAGCAAAAGGTGAGTTGTTTGAAGGAATAGATGAGAACAACGGTCGATAAACTGTCGGCGAAGCCCGAATTCATAGGTAGGGATGTACGTTCGTTTCTGGTGGAGATTCATCTTTGTGGGGGTACTCCGAGGTCGAGGGTCGAAGGATGAACATAGAGGCGACTAAGAGACCCAGAAAGAATCATTGTCTGTGTCTCAAGAGCAGTCTCAGCCAGCCACAGTAACAACGGTTCTGCTTCTGTGGAAGAGTCGCAACGGTGGGATGAGAGCCAACTCATTGCTCGCGTGTAGAAGTATCCGCGTAAAGAAAGGATTAATATCAGTGCAAGAGATCGAAGGCTTCAATGACAGTGTGAGGCGGCCATGTTCTTGAGGAAGAGATTGATGGTAGAGAAGTGTTGTTTGAGAAGCGATGTGCGGCGTTCCCAACAAAAGGCAGGAGCAGCTCTGGAACTTGTTGCCTTCCAACGGTTCGCACTTGGTCATGAACACATTGATGTAGAGATCAGAGGCTCAACAATAAGTACTTAGCAGACAGTTGTGTACAAGTCTTTACGCTATACGGCACGAAATACAAGCTGCACTCCAACTTCATGCAAAGTACAAGCTAGAGTATCCGCAAAGGCATTGGACCCAAAAACTGCTCTCAGAGCCTTCCACGATTGGATCGTTGTTCATTCTCCTCTCATGACAGAGCAAAGAGCACATCAAACTCGAAGCATAGAAGTCAATTCTCCTGAACCACTACATCTGACCCTTCGTCCTGAATGACACTAGCGCTCATCCCACAACTCCTTAAATCTCGATGAGTGTTGCTGCAACAAAACCTTAGGGTTGCCATATTCAACCAATTTGCCAGCATCCATAACACCCACAAAGTCAAACCCAGCAATGGTATCCAATTTATGAGCCACCGAGATGATAGTGTGTTCGGCAAACTCTTTCATGATGAGAGATTGAATCTTGATGTCCATCTCGGTATCGATACTNNGTACAAGTCTGTCAGTGAACAAAGTCCGAGTACCGTATAGAAGACGAAGATAAACGAGTACTGACCTGCTGGTGGCTTCATCCATGACCAACACCTTGCCTTCATCTTTCCTCAGCAAAGCCCTTGCAATGTTGAAAAGTTGCTTGGATCCTTGACTCAGATGTACATCCTCCATCTTGGCGTCCAATCCTCCTTTTGCATCTATGGTTTCCCAAAGTCCCGTCTGTTGCAACACTCGCACCAAGTTTTGGTCCTCCATGGTCGTGGAGTCGAGAGCGAGATTATCTCGAACGCTTTCTGGGAACAGGAATGGCTCTTCTGTGATACAGATGAGGCGGGAGCGTAGTGTTTCCCGCCGAATAGTCGATAGATCCAGGCCGTCGATGATGATCCTACCCGACTCTGGTGTCAGAAGGTTGAAGAGAGTCANAAGAAGAGAGCTTTTGCCGCTTCCTGTCCGACCACAGAAGCCAACTTTCGAACCTGCTGGAATGGAGACGGAAATATTGTCGAGTGTCATTCGCTCACTGTCAGATCTTTTGTGCATTAGTATGAGGTGACAAGAGTTTAGCTGGCTCTGGACTGACTTGTACTTGGCTGACAGGTTGCTAATCTCGATTGAACCTCGACTCGGCCAATCGAAAGCAGGGTCGTGAGTTTCACTTTCTTGGTCTTCAGCAACGGTTTCCTTTTCAAACTGCCTGATCCTAGCCACCGCACCAAGAGAGCTCTCCAGTTGTGTCCAGAACATGATTAAGTACTTGATGTTAGTTGTGAATGAAATGATTTGCGTAAGTGCAACACCAGTGAAACCAGGCGAAGAGCTACCCCGCAGGCTGACAACAATACCTACCGTCAGGACTGCGATGCCGGTTATGACTAACTCAAGTACTAATCCCAGCCAGTTCTTGAGTGCCCAAGCCAGATAGTTTGGTTTTTGAGAACGATCAACGATCTCGAAGTTATGTTTGATGGATGATTGGCTCCAGTCGAATGCACGGATGGTTACCAGCCCCTCGAGGGTTTCCATGAATTGTGTACTTTTCGACATCAGCACACGATACTCAATGGTTATCTTGACCAGCGATTGACTTACTANCACTGGAGCTTTCTCCTCAAGGTCAAGGTGTCTCATCTGTCTTGAAGTTCTCAGGTAAATCCCTTGGACGAGGTAGAAAACTAGAGCCAGTGCCGGGATGCTGAGAGCTATCCAGACAGAAGCTGAAGCGATTAGTCCTACTTGTGCGATACAGACAAAAGTAGCTATAACGTATCAGATATCGATTTCGTGACGGATGTCAGGTCACTTACTGGTTGTGACGACCATGACAGCCAGAGGCAGCGAGATGTCGAGCAGTTGTATATCTTGGCTGAATCTGCNTAGCTGTCAGTTATCCTAGCAACAGCGTAGGCATTTAGTTTGCACTTACCTCGTCAAGACAGTCCCGCCGTCGACCTTACTGAAAAGGAGAGTGGAGCGCTGCAGATTGTCAGATCTCAATTCTTTCTGATCAACATCCATCAAGACATACGACATGACAGTCTTAGCAAGAATATTGTGAAGCTGAATACCTGTCTTGACAGCCATCACGTTAAATGACCNACCTGTTATGTCAGTTAACTCTCATTTCTGCATTTCCCCTGGTCTTGGTACATACCAAGTCACTGCAGCAGAAAGTACCAAAGCCACAATCTGAAGTGCTGTGTAAATGCCAATGTAGTAGCCGTATCTCGAATGAGACTCTTGCTTGTCTGCATCCGCCCACCATTTGAGCCAGACCGCTTACTCTGTAAGCCGTTGCACGACTGCTGAACGTATGTTAAAACACTTACTAGGAAAGGTGGAAAAGAAGGCATATGTGAGCTGTAACAGGAGAAAGATCGCTGCCACCGTCCAGCTAATGCATGCAAAGTAATACTTGTAGATGCCAAAGTCACCTCTCTGACGAGATGCTTCCAGAATCTTGTCATCCACCTTGCTGTCACTTTGAGCAGCATGTGTCTTACCAGCGCCCGCAGCTTTTTTACTGCTTGTAGAATCCGGTGTAGTGTTCTCTGCTGAATTAGCTACCATCGAGGTGATGTATCTGGCCGCGCTGTTGCCTGCAGCACGCAATTCCTGGAAGGTGCCCTGTCCTTCGATTGTGCCGTTCGAAGAAAGAACAACAATGAGGTCCGCTCTAGGAAGAAACTTAGATGCTCCGATCGTCATGATGACCGTTGTCTTCCATCTGCGCAGTAGGCCTCGCTGTCCTAAGAGACGTTCGTAGATGACGGTCTTAGTGCTCAAATCCAGCTGACTGAAGACGTCGTCGAGAACGATGATAGGGCATCTCGAATAGACGGCACGAGCCAGGGNCCTTGCAGAATATGTTAGAAAGCATCGCCTAGTATGCTTGTAGGTCAGACTTACGATGCGTTGCTTCTGTCCGCCACTCAACGCGAAGCCTTTACTACCGATCACCGTTGCATCGCCATTCTGTAATGCTTCTAAATCGCTATTCAGATCACAAGCATGAATCACCGATGAGTAGAGTTCTGGATCGAATTCGGAGAAAGTCGTGATGTTGCGTTGGATAGATGCGTTNNCTATAAGCGAAGTCAATGGTCAAAACATAAAGGATGACAGACAGCAAGAACTCACCATCAGCCAAGGAGATTGCTCGCACCAGGCAATACTAGAGCTCGAAAGCTCAACTCTGCCCTCAGTCACGGGCGTTTCACCAAGTATTCCCTTCAGCAGTGTAGTCTTGCCACAAGCAACGGGGCCGGTGATCATGACCAAGTCAGAAACAGGCACCTTTAGGCTGATGTTCTTAATGGTCGACTGATCACCATCCTTCCAGCCAAACGAAGCATTGTGCATAGCCATAGCGTTAGGGCTACGACCAGTCAGGGAGCGATCGTGTTTCGGGTCAGGGGGTACAATGGTTCGAGTATCACGTCGTGCTGGAGCTTGCAAGAAGGTTTCTAGGCGTGCGAAACAGCCGATTGCTGAGCGCAATTCGATGAGGCCATTGATCAGCATAAACAGAGGCTCAGACGCAAGAAGAATGAGAGCCAGCGATGTGAACAACTTGGTCGTGTCGATTGCAGTGTGGTCTTTGAAGGAGAGACCAACGTAGATTGCAAAAGTCAGAACAGGTGCTATAAGCTGTGGCACGTTTCCTATAAAGCAAGTTGGTTAGACATGTTCCGTCGTGGAGTAGCACACATCAGCTCGAAAATGTCACATACCTATAGCCACCGAGATGGAGGAAAGGGTACGAAATCGTCTGGCGGCGTCAAGTTCATGGACACGAGATCGCTGCAGAAGGCCCCCTACTCTCGAAGTCAAACCAGAAAGTTTGATAGCTTTCATAGAGCCGAGAATCGAGGTAGTTATCCCTGACAAAGGTTAGCACACTTCATCTGACGCTTCTCAGATACCTCGTCAAATCTTACCAATTCTTGCTTGGACCTTGTCAATCCAAAGGAGCTGGAACGAAGCGGTGTAGCCAGAGAACCATATGGTAGTACCTACTGCAGCTAAACGGTAGTCAGTATGGCGAGAATGTATGGTTCAGCAAGATGGGTGCGCACCTAGAGCAACGATGACAGGACCCACACACGCAGCACCAAGTTCAACTTCAAGCAGCCATGTGGCAATACCGACCTGGACAATATTTGCCCACATCTCGTGTAAGTCAATTAAGCCACGAGTAGTACGCTCAACATCGGTGCTCATCAATGTAATCGAAGCTTTGTTGTCTTTTGCTATAGCAACGATGTTGGTGGCTTTGCCATAGACTGCAGTAATGAGTGTGCCACGAAGCATGCTTAAAAACCTGTAATGTCTGTGCCAGTAGAGAGCAGATGTGGTNNCTGTCTCGAGTGTTAGTAGGCAAAACACATTACGATTTTGGACGAGCCTACTCACTGCGAGACCGACATACACAACAAAATAGGCACCGATCAAACCATAGCCGATGTTCTTGTCTTCAACGTCAGAATGTTTGAGATAGTCGAGGAGCCTCCTCAACAGCAGAGGCTGACAGAAGGTAAAAGCCAAGAGTGCCAGTCTAGGGATGATCGGCACAAGTATCGGCCACTTGAGCAAGGAAAAGAGGACTTTCTTCAAATCCGGCGGTCCGCTCCTNNGGATTCTGGTAAAGTTATCAGCGTTCTGATCAACCGCACGTTGACACATGCTATACTCACGTATTTCCCATTCTTGCGAGAATCGGGAGCTGAGTGTTTCGGATGCAACATCATCACTAATGGCATACAGATCCTCTGGCTTCAACAAGTGGCGAGCGCCCTGCCAGATCAAGCGATTCAACCACGATAAAAGTGCTTGACCATAGATGCCGCTGAAATCTTCCGGACTCATGTTCCTCTCTGCATTGTAGTAAGCTCTTTTACCTCTAGCCTCAAGCAAGAGAACCACAGCTTTGATGGCAAGAGCGACTGTGAAGATATTGCGAATGCGATCAGAGAAGTGCGGCATTAACCAGAGTGTTCGAAGAGTTGCAGCATCGAGTATGACAGTAGCGAAGAGATAGCCATTGAGTAGCATAGATGGCCGAAGGGATCTTGAATGTTCCATGTACGACAAGGTGAGAAGAGCAACACTAGAGCCGAAAGATAGCACTGAGGCCGCCATTGATGGCTTCCATGCTTGCAGCTGTGTGTTGTCCGCGAACAGACCGATCAACGCCAATTGGAAAACAGCAAGGAATGCAATGACTGNACTGCGAAGCGTTGTCGTGAGTAGCAGCTTCCATTCAGATTGAGCTTACCCACGTACCAACTTGACATACTTGAACGCAGTGCCCTTAATCTTAGGACGCACACGACTAAGCGTCTTGAATCTCAACGGAGCAAAACAAAGCAACAACACAGAAGGCACAATGGAGAAAANATAAGACTCGAAAGCATAAGTAAAGTCGAAGCCTTGTCGACAACCTTCAACCGCAGGCCCAAAAGCGCTGTCGGCGGCTGGCGAGCAGACAGCAGAGCTCATATTTCGTAAATGCAGAATAGCATGAATGACAGGGACTGGAGATCTATAGTATTAAGCAGTTCGACGAAGCAGGACTTATCTCCTTGCCGTAATATCAGGAATACAAACTATTGCGACGACGCCGAGGCGGGCACCTTTTGTGGCTGCATGAGATAGGAAGGTCCTTGGGTCTGAGCCGTTGGAGGATCAATCTATATTTAGACCATTGACCGCAAGAGGAACATGTACGGCCTTTGAACCGTGTGTTCAGATGATAAATGAATGGTGCCGAAAGTTTTCTGGAGCACTCGAGCGAGGGGAGGTTGTGGGACTGTAAGCAGAAGCGGAATGGCTCTCGATTGCTAGGTAGGTTTCGATACAATCTGTGGATTTATATACACGGATGATGCAAATATTTTCATCAAATGGGGTTGTGGTCTAGTGGTATGACATCTTCTTAGCATTGCTCTTCGAGCAGTTCTGAGTTGGAGAAGGTTCTGGGTTCGATTCCCAGCTACTCCATTTTGCTCATATCCTGACCGCCATAGCAATGGTAAGGATCTGTTGTTTTGCTCGTCAGGAACGTATGATCATTGATTTGGTGTTGCGGGTGACAGAGTGGAGCAGAAATTTTGAAAGTTTCAATTGGAGATAGCATGACATATATACACGTTCCTACTTTTGAGCTGGTATCATAACCTCATATCAATCGTCTATTGCTTGGCCGAAAGCACACTGGTGACAGCCTCGAGGACCTTGGCGTGGATAGCCTTGGGTGCAGCAACAACACCCTTGTTGTTCTTCAATGTTCTGCCAACGGAGAAGTCAAGACGCTTGCCTTGAGCATCAGTGACTTCACCACCAGCCTCACGCACAATCAGGTCACCAGCAGCGTGATCCCAGATCTTCTCCTGGTAGTCCTTCTTGACGGGCAGGCGGAGGTAGATATCGCCGGCGCCACGAGCGATGCTGGCGTACTTTGCCTGCGAGTCCATGCGAACTGAGGGCTTGGTGATGCCTAGCTTGGAGGCGATCTGAGCTTGGTCGCCGTGGGCGCTGTGGGCAGCTTCAACAGACTCGCAGAATGTGGCACTGCTAATGTCGTTGACGGTCTTCATGGAGATGGTAGTGGCATCCTTGAGAGCACCACGGGTCAAGGGACGGCTGTTGGCGCCCTTGCCGAGGATGGCAGACATGAGGACACCCTTGCCCTCGGCGTCGGTGGCATTGGCACCAAGGTCTTCGGTCAAAGGAGCGCTGTCGTCGATGGGAAGATTGGGGCATCCGAGAACACCGACCTTGACATCGCCGTCGACCATGAGGGCAAGGCAGACTGCATACTGGCCACCACGGAGGAAACCCTTGGTACCGTCGATAGGGTCAAGAGCCCAGATGCGACCCTTGTTTCCACCCTGGCTGGCACCCATGTCGAGAACGTCGAGCATGCGGTCGTCGCTCTCAATAGGGCCTCCGAGAGTCTTCTCGGCAGCATCGTCGTCGAGCTTGGCCTCCTTGACCAAATCCCATACAGTCTTCTTAAGGTCAGCGTTCTCACGCAAGTCCTTGGCCTCCTCTTCACCAACAACCTCGTCGTCGGGGAAGTTGGCCTTGATGGCAGCGATGATCAGGGCTTGGGCACCAAAGTCGCCGATAGTGACGGGCGAAGCATCTGACTTGTTGAGGGTGCCCTTGGCATGGCTGTGGAAGACCTGCTTGGTCAGGATGGCAGCGCGTTGGACAGCGAGGAGGGCAACGTTGAGCTCTTTCGAGTAGTCGGTGGACATGACGGCGGTGTTGGAGTAAGTTCGTGGGGGATTGAGATGGCGTGAGAGAAGGCGGAGTCGAGGGAGGAACGGTGTGAGTAGTGAAAATGCCAGGATGAAGAGTGAAACAAACAGAATCGGGTGTCGACGTAGGACTTTGGGAATCTTTGGACACGCCATCAACGCTAATGAATTCTGAAGCTCCGACAGGGGGAGCAAGGTGGGGCTGAGCTGCGATGGTGGGGTGGGTGTTGTCGACTTTGGATGTCAGACATGAATCGATTCTCACAGTCGACTGAACGCAGCCACAAATTACGGTCTAGGAGAAGTCGGTATAGAAATTGCTCAAGCGCCTGCTAAAAAATGTCCTCCCAATTGTTCTTCTTGGGGTTACTCAACTCGACACCGAGACAAGAGAGTTGGTCCTTTACCATCACACGGCCCTCAACCTTCACAGATCACAGCAAGCACACAGTCTATTGATCCTTCAACGTGCATATCGCAATACCGTTCTCAAGGTCTGATTGAAGCTACACTATTGTTATTCTCTCTTTCAGACTGTTCGTTTCTGCTCATGTGTATCGCCCAAGAGTTTGTTTGGTACGACTTTGCTGGCACCCATGACGCAAGCGGCTCTGCTCGAAGTCATGAATCCTGTTTGTGAAACCGAACATCCATATCAACCCAGCCTCTCCCTGTTTGTGGCTGGAGGAGAGTATTCATATGTGGCTCATCCTTTTCCTCCATAAAGACATCCTTCCGTTTGATCGAATACCCAATCCTTCGGAACCATGACATCCTCAGAAGTTACCCAGAAATCAACACAGGGCCAGCAAGTTGCTGCCAACCAACCCCAATATGCCCGTGAAGAAAAAGAGCAAAGTGCTAGNCGCGAGCGCAAGTGCCGGTGTATGTTGTGTTTATTATCGAGTGTGTATGGTCTGGAGAGCTGACTCGTCTCACAGCTCAATCTGAATCTGTTTGGCGCAATCTCAGGAGCCTTCTCTGGCAAGTCTAAGAAAGAGAAGCAAGCCGATGGCAGCGAGGTCGAGCACAGGAAAGACAACTCAGCAATCAAGGGCGTGGCCATGGGTAACGGGAGTGCCGCTGGAGCTGCCGATGCCGAGGCACATGGCAGAGAGATGCGCGAGCGTATTCTAGCTGGCGAAAAGTGAATGTAACGAGATGTACGAGTCAATGACCAGTAAAGGGAAGCAAGGAGTCATGATAGACTAGTTGTGGTAATGGCATCAATCGTCGAGATCATGTTCCAGGGCGTCGTACATGGCTTTGTGTATGCTGTCGGTGAGTCGAGGTGCCTCTGACTCTGAGGCCTTCTCTTGTTTGGCGGGTGTTTCGATGTTGTCCGAGATGGCGTTGCTGCGTATGTCGCCCAAGACTTGTTGCATGCGATCCTTGGCGGCATTGACACCCTTGATCTGAGCTCTGATCTTGTCCAACTGGTCCTCCATAGTCATGATCAGACTCTCACGTGCTTGATGAGGACGATAGCGATTGATCAAGTCGTGCAGATTGTAGAAGAGAGTTTGCAGGTGCTCGACCTTTTCCGGGCCTTGTGTAGGGTTGACAGAAAGAGTGCCGACCAATTCGAGGAAGTTGAGGAGTACGGCGCGTGTCAAGGTCTGTAGATGGGGAGTCGGGTCAAGGTGGGCAACATCTGCTGGATAGAGTTCCTGGATTCCTGCTTGGGCCAGCGATTGTGCTGGTTGCGCCAANNCTGTCATCGTCTATCAGCCTCATGCTCGATCATATATCCAGCATACACGCACATCGTGTAGCGCTCCAAAGCTCTTGTAGCGACCATCTGCCGGTGGCTCGGGAGGGATCAGGTATCGCAGCTCGGCGGGCAACGACTCCACGTCGACTTGGTTGGTGTTTGTAGCAGCCTCTTTGCGAATCTGGCGGACTTTGGTGACATTCTGCTTGGTAAAGTGCTTGTAGTACGGCGGGGGTGTCGGAAAGGCAGCCGACAGCATGCGCGCCTGTGCCTGGTCTGCCATGCTGTTGCGGTTACTGTTCGCAAACTGCTGATCGAAGGTGGAACTGACAAGGGCCAAATCTGGGGAGACAGCCACAGCACCAGCCACATCATCACTTACTCCCTGACGCCTCCTTGTTCTTTTGGCTCACTTGCTCTCTGTGACACTTCATTTTCCAAAGTCAATTATGCCCGGGTCAGAGTCTCATACAGACTCGAGAAGGAGACCCTCTTCAGGCTCTTTCACTGAGACCATTCTTCACGTATGGCAGGAGAAATGTGTACTTGATCTACCCATATCTGATTCTATACTGTTCCCAGCTGACAATTCATAGCAACCATATGCTGCTGATTATATCGGTCTTGCCATAATACTTCCAATCTGGATATGTCTCCAAATTTTCATCTTTACGGAACCTTTCCATCGCATGTTCTCTCTAGATGATCGAAGGATCCAGTACCCTCATGCCGAAATCGAGCATGTGCCCGTACCCTGGCTATTGATCTATGCTGGCCTATTCCCTTTCATCATTCTTCTTGTCTGGAATTTTGCCTTCTCCAGACCGCACAAGACACATGTTACTCTCCTGGGCTTTGGTATAAGTCTCCTTTTGACATTATTCGTAACAGATGTACGTATACCCCAACACCGTCTCTTCCTACCACTAACCCCAATACCCCCANNGGTCATCAAAAATGCAGTAGGCAGACCCAGACCCGACCTCCTCGCTCGCTGCCACCCAAAACCCAACACCCCAGAACACGAACTAATCTCCCACCTCTCCTGCACAAACCCAAACCACCACGTCCTGCACGACGGCTGGCGCAGTTTTCCCTCCGGCCACAGTTCCTTCGCTTTCTCCGGCCTGGGCTACCTGTCCTTCTTCCTCATCTCCCAATTCCGCATTTTGCATCCTAGAGCAGGCTTGTATCGGACCTTGGTGGCGTTTTCGCCGTTTTTGGGGGCGATGTTGATTGCCATTAGCAGATTGGAGGATTATCGTCATGATGTTTTTGATGTCGTGGTGGGTAGTGTGTTGGGGTTGGGGATTGCGTATGGGGTTTGGAGGAGGTGGTTTCCGGCGCTGTCGAGTAGGGGTTGTGATGAGCCGCATGATGCTTTTGAGGATGGTGCTGCTGACCAGGCTGTGTTTGAGAGGATCAGGGATGAGGAGGAGATGGTTGGTCAAGGGTTTGAGATGCAGAGTAGAGAAGGTGGTTATTTGGGCACTGCTGTTCGATAGACTTGCTGCTCATCAAATAGAAGATCTTGCACATATGCATGCTATATCGTACGGCTGTTACTGCTCTGGCTATTCTCTGAATCAACATCGAAGTTCATGTATGTACCTTGTGAGGCGTTCTTTTGGTCGGTGTGTAGCTTACCCGTACATGTTGTACTCTACTCTCTCACCATTCTTGTCACATGAATGAGGAAGGCCAATGGAAGTTTGTGTATAAGCATTTTCTTCTTTGATTCATTTCAATTCTGCGCGTATTAAAGGCGCCTTGGTTCTTCTCTCCCTTTCTCTCTGGGTATCAACAACATGTGCAATAAAAGTAAAAAAAAAAACAGCGAAAGTGAAAATGGAAAAACCAAAAACCCGAAAAAACCAAAAGTATCCTTCTCATCTTCCTTACTCGAGACAAACAACAGAAAATCCGCAAATGCAATGTAAAAAAAACCCTTTCTTTCAATGTTCCTTTCCTTCAATGCACTCCGTTCGCTATGCATAATAACAGTAATCCTCTTTTCCTTTCTTCGTTTTGGTATGGGTGTAATGAAACAATTATCTCCTTTGATTTTCCTACGAGAAACGCGTCGAGTAGAACGAACGATCGAACAAGCAATATCAAGATTCAGCGACGATGATGGTGAGCTAAGTCGTAAGACCAGCTGCAAACCAGGTAGATGGCGAGCTGAGCCTTGATAGACCAGCTGCAAACCAGAAAATTGGCGAGCTAGTACGATGACCAGCTGCAAACCAGATGATGGTGAGCTAGTTGTGAGCCAGCTGCAAACCAGATGATGGTGAGCTAGTTGTGAGCCAGCTGCAAACCATAAGAACAATGGCGAGCTAGTCTTTGATGGACCAGCTGCAAACCAAAGACTTTCTTGACGTTTTCTTTCGACTGTGGTTGTTGATTTGTTCGTCTCATCTCGCGTCGCTTAGATGATCTGAAGAGGAGTTTATTGTGAGTTGGCCATGGCGGCCTCGAACTTCTTCATGAAGTACGCATGGTCAAGTGCTTTCAGCTCGGGTGTGTAGATCTTGTCAATCTTGGCCCAAGTCTCGGGTGTCTCCATGGACGGTCCCAACTCTGGCCATTTGAAGACTCTTGCCACAGCTGTCTCAGGCACTTGAGCAGTGGTAGCGACTTCCTGAGTTTCCTGGATGGGAGCAGCAACCTCCTGAATGTCTTGGATGGGTGCGCCGACTTCTTGAGTGTCTTGTGGAGCAGTGATGGGCTGCTGTGGCGAAGAGGGATCAACAGTGCTGCCATTTGATTGACGCTGGACTTGACGCAGACGCGAAGGTTTCTGAGGCTGGTGCTTAGAGAACTGCAGACGTTGCTTCTCAATTGCTTGTTGGGCGAGTTGCGAATAGTTGGGAGTAGGTGTTGCAGGGATGGCAGGTGGCTGTGGTGCTGCCTTGACAGGACTGGTGACAGTAGGCTGAGGTGCAGGTGTCTTTGGCTGGAAGACATTCTCATCAAGTCTGATCCTCTTGGTTGGGTGCTCAGAAGCTGAGCGCAGCTGAACCTCATCTTCATCCATCTCGACAAAGTCACTAGCTTCGTCGTATTCGAAGAATTCGTCCACGAGGCCGTATGTACCTGAGCCTGCGCCCTTGGCCTTTCTGGGAATGACAGCGAGATCGTCGACGTTGACATTGATCTTTCTCTTGTCGCCGACGTTGTAGGCCGCGTCACGCTTTTTCAGTTCTTCCACAATCTCGCGACGCTCACGCTCGAGTCTTGCGGCCTTCTCTTCAGCTCGCTCGCGCTCGACTGTCTTTTGAGCTGCCACTTCGAGTTGTGATGCTCTGAGATCTGCATTGGTCTCTTTGGGCTTCGAGGGAGCGTCGCGTTTTCTGCGAGGCATTGAACCGGGCAGCACACCACGGCGACGTGTGGTTCTGGGTGTCTGACCATACAGGCCATCATCTTCAGCCTCCTCGGGAGCAGGGGCAGGTGTTGCAGGTGGTGCCGGTGTTCTGGGCTTTGGAGTGGGGCTCTGCTGCGAAGAAGAGAGAATGCGTCTTTGCTTCTTGGATGGTGAAGGTGTGAACTGAGGCTGCTGCTGTGCTTGCTGAGACTGTTCTGGTTGCTGCTCCTGGCGTTGCTCTTGAGGCTGCTCTTGGAGCTGCTTGACTGGCGAGAAGCTGGGACGGTGGGTGAAGATGCTCTTGACAGAGCCAAAGAGAGAAGTGAGGCCCCAAGCTGGAGAGGCAGCGGCGGCAGGTGTCTGAGCTGATTCCGAGTTTTGCGATGATCTCTGAGGTGTCTGGGCTTCGGAGGGACTGCTCTGAGGAGTCTTGCTCTTGCGCTTGTGCTCGCTTGGCGATGGGCTCGAGTGCGAAGGAGTCTGGGTGATTTGTTGTTCCTCACTGGCAGCTTGTTCCTTGGCGGCCTGCTCAGCCTCTGCGGCAGCGGCAGCAGCAGCCTCGGCCTCGCGCTGTGCCAAGAGTCTCTTTCTGGCAGGTGTCGCAATGCTTCTGTGGTAACGAAGGTCACCAATGCGGTTGATGGTGCGAGGGATGTCGGGTGATGGTTGCTGAACGGCAGGTTGCTGAGGTGATGATTTGGCAGAAGGCTGAGCCTGCTTGGAGGCAGCGAGGAATTGCTCTTCGACTTTGCGCAGGCGCACAATCTCTCTGCGCATGTCGATAAGGAGCGCTGTGCGTTGACGATCGGTCAGCTCTGGGAGGATCTCTTCGTTCTTAATGGCGCGATCCATGAGCGAGATTGATGCAAAAGCAGGAGAAGCAGGTGAGCGCTGAGGTGAAGAGGAATCAAACAATGAAGAAGGGAAGAACTCTTTCCAAGCAGGGATGTTTCCAGAGATTTCGCCCAGTGGGCTGTGGTACAATGTGCTGTTGTCGAAGGTGGGAGTGCGAGGAAAGCCGCCGCTTCTAGCGGAACGTCTTCTCTTGGTGGAAGAGCGACCGGCAAGGCTTGCAGGATGGGGAGTCTTCAGAGCAGGGGAGATAGGATGAGAGTGTGACAAACCAGCCTCGGCTGTCTCGTTGGCAAGCTGTGACTCGACAGCTGCCTGGACAGCTTCTTCTTCTTCTTCTTCTTGGTCGTCCTCAACGACGACGCTGTTCTGGGTCTCGTGATCGTCTTGAGCTTGATCGTCGTCAATGTAGATTTCGACAGACTGCTGAACAGTCTTGCTGACGGTAGGTGATTGGTGAATGAGTTGGCTGACGGTAGGTGATTGTTGAACACTGCGGCTGCCGGCAGGTGATTGGTGGACGAGCTGGCTGACAGTAGGCGAACTCTGGCTGGCAGCAGGCGACTGTTGAGCACTGCGGCTGGCGGATGGCGAGACGTATAGAGGGTTGCGCGTGGAAGCGATGTGGTAGTGTGATGGAGTGACGTAAGGTGATGCGTCTGCGATGGGTGCGACCTGGGATGGTGCTGGTAGAACGACGCGAGGTGACTGTTTTTCTTCCTCCTCGGCGAGAGCGGGAAGCTGAGGCTCGAGGTGCGACTTCTCAAACGACGAGTTCTTGGATTCTGGCGTCTTTGAGCGCGAGCTGCGTCTTCTGGGCGCGGGGACCTCGATGGGCTCTTCGAGACTGGCGCTGCCGGCGCGAACAGTGCTGCGAGTTGCGCGTCTTGGAGTTGCGACAACTGGTGCCTTTGTCTTTGTGACGCGAGGCATGGTGAAGGTGTTGGCTATCGATAGTCGGACAAGTCAGCGAACTGCCAGCATGCAAGGGCGAAGAATATTTGACGACGCTGCCGAGATCGACGGCTTTGTCAACCCCACGCGACGCGCTGATTGGCTGCACGCCGACCATCGACAAGATAAATGCAGTGAAGGAGACGACGGGATGTGGATGGTGAAGACAAAGAAAGAGCATACCTGATGTGATGTTGTGGTTTGGTCGAGTATTGCTCGAGGTAAACAGACGCGTTGCGCGTGTTTGTTGTGATGTTTCTGAGAACTTGGTATAAACCTTGTAATGGAGAATGCTTGAATGGGATGCGCTTGAATATAGACTTTAAGAAGTATTCACAGTGGTAATACCAACAAGTATGCGTTATGAGAACAGGAGTGTCAATCAGGAAGAAAAGAAGAGAGAATGGAGTTTGGACGCGCCTATATAGCTTATACTGAGCTTGGACACAACAACCTAACCAGATCACCACCGGAGAATCACGCCGGAGAATCACGACCTCAGCTTGGACACCCTAGCAATAGAGTTCGCATCAAAACAGGTTCTGAGAGGATCACCGACTCCAGCTAAGCAAGATCAGAACATTGCATGATCCAAACTCCTTGCCAAACATGGCCCATAGCGCCCATACAGCTCCATATCATGGCCACCATCAACGACAAGAAGGATGTAAGCATATTGTTAGTCACCACCACAACAGTGATAGATAGATAGAACCAAAAGAATAATCATGCTACGAGAGACGCATTGCAGTTGCATGCTTGCTCATGACAATATATCGGAGTGGTGCAGTCGGCTTGATCTGGTGGACGAAAAGGGGTGGTGTGCACTGGCAGTCAACAGCATGCTATAACACTATCGTCCTTGATGCACTGGTTATCACAGCGTGGGAAACATACTTAGCTCGGAGTCTTTCAAAACAAGGACCTGCCTTTGTATAATGGTGGAAATAGGGGCGACCACCAGTGTCGCGATNATGGCTGATTGGCGGCGGGAGACCGAAGCCCAAGACGTGATGGCGCTAGAAGCCAACTTGCAATTGCTCTCTGTTCGTATACCGCAGCAATGTCCTCGCGGNAGNTACCCCTTCTATGCTGTTGTGCCACCCAGGCATGCCCCGAACGCCAACAAGATAATTCAACATTCGCAGCAACCACCTAGTCGTGGAACAAGACACTGATACTCTCGCCGTGGTGAACTCTTCTGATGGCCTAGAATGGTTGTCAATGGATTGTCCTCGACGCGCAACGTCACGAATGACTACTCGAGAAGGCGCAACCCAACTTACCTCGGCGAAGACGTTTCCTACTTCGAGAACCTCCAGCTTCTGACAACGCTTCTTGTTCTCCTCTTGGTCAACGCTGTTGGTGACGACGACCTTGTCAATGGCACTAGCATTGATGCGGTCGATAGCATCACCACTGAGCACGCCGTGAGTGACAAGAGCAATGACCTTGCTGGCACCCTCCTTCTTCAAGAGCTTGGCTGCGCGAGTGATGGTGTTGGAAGTATCGGCAAGATCGTCGACAAGGATGGCGACACGGTCTGCGACATCACCTACCAGCATCATTGTCGCATTCTGGCGATCGGTGATCTGAGTCGGGCGACGCTCCTACAATACCGTCAGATCCCCATCCTGGGCGCCACTACAATTACATTTCCTTACCTTGTGAATGAGCGCGAAGGGCATACCAAGAGCATCGGCAATGGCAGTTGCACGTTTGGCACCGCCAGCATCCGGACTGACGATGACAGCGTTCTGGTACTGAGGAATGTGGAACTGGATGTACTTGCGCAAGAGGTGCTTGCCGTACAGGTTGTCAACCGGAATGTCGAAGAAACCTTGGTATTGAGGGTCGTGGAGGTCCATTGTGATGATGTGATCGGCGCCAGCGCAGGTAAGAAGATCAGCGACAAGAGTACCGGCTTGTGCAACCCATTGCTTGTAACCTCTTTGTGGTTCGAAGTGAGGAGGAGCTTTGTGGAACTTAGCCACAGGCTTGTCGCCATTGGCGCTTCCATTGGTCACGGTAGGTGTGAGAGAGTTGTCGTCGAAATAGTCTGACTTCTCAGAGGAAACCGACTCCATTGTCGAGCGGCGAGGCATCTTGACAGGGCTGCGACTACGCTGGCCATCACCATTGTCGCGCAATTGCATGTCCATCAGCTTCTTGTGCAAGTTCTCCGGGCCACCCTTCATTCCAGCACTTTCTGCTTGGCCAGGCATAGGCGTTGTAGGTCTGCTGTCGAAGGTGTAGTTGCCATTGCGGTTCAATTGGGTAGGAGCCTTGGCCAGGGGAGCCCCAGTCTTGTTGTAAGGAATGTCGCTCTGTCTCGAGTAGGGGAAGAGAGGGAGTACGGCGGTGACGCGCTTGGCCGACGCGGTCTTGCAGGCCGAGATGGTGATGAGAAGCTCCATCAAGTGGTCGTTGACCTTGCCGCCGCCGGATTGGATGATGAAGACATCCTTTCCTCTCACGGAGTCCATGATCTCGACGCGAGTCTCTCCTACAGCAAACTTGCTGAGCAGGATGTTTGCCGGAGGAACACCGAGGTGGTTGCAGATTGTCTCGGTCAGCTCGGGGTGCGAGCTGCCGCCCAAGACGACCAAATTGCGGACCATGATGATGGTTGATGTGTGTAGCAGAGAACTGTAGGTCTGGACTTCTTTGTTGAAGGGTAGGACTTCTGGCTGGCCTTATTGACAGACTTCCGAGCTCCTTTCAGTTTTATTTTTTCTTGTCCGGCTTTTTTCACTTCCCTATTGTGGGGAATGCTGCGCGTTCGCGGATCGATTCACGCAGTCGAGAAGGTGAGGAAGGGCGTCGAGGCCGTGCAAGACGAGTCGAGGGCACCGTCAAGGGATGAGTAAAGAGGGAAAAAGTCTGACTCCGTCATGGTGGGATGTCGGGATAGAGTTCGCGCAAACTTGGGGTCGAAGGACTTTTGTCCCTCAAGCTTTGGCGCTCCACGCATGCCGCTCCCCGAGGCAGGCCACCGTTCCCCTGTCGCCCAGTGCTGCTCCCAGCTGGACGTCTCGCCTTGTCCTTGGCTCTGTGCTGCGTTTCATCTGTCGTCTGCCTTGCCAGGAACACGTCTTGTGCGTCCCGTTGCAGTTTGACCTTCTTACCTAAGCCTCGAGTAACACACTGGCTTCGCACGTATCTTGATGGAACCTCAAGAAGTAAGCATTCTTTTACTGGGCGATGCCGACGTTGGCAAGACCACCTTTCTCTCGTATGTACAACGTGCCCTGTCCAGACATCCTCCATAGTCATGCGGACCTTACCACGACGTGACACATTTCCTGCAAATTCAAGTTTCCTTTGCTCCTCACCCCTTCCCATGCTGGTCAAACGCGGCATCCAGATCATGCACCTGACTGCTTTTCCANAGCCGCCTAGCTCTGGGTCCAAACAACAACAAATCCCCCCTACCTGCTNNTTTACGAGATCTCGATCAACCATTCACTTTTGAGCTGCGTGGCCGCACGCGACCCTACACTTTAGAGTTTTACGACACATCATCTCCCACGTCTTACACTTTACTACGACCCAACTTGATCCTCCTATGCTTCTCGATCACCTCCCGGGACTCTTTGAACTCTCTCAAAGGCCAATGGAAGAACATTGTAGAAACGCACTTCAACTATGACGAAAGCATTCCTGTCATTGTGCTTGGCCTGCAGAGAGACTTGCGCAGAGACAATGTCGAGGGTATGGTGTTTCCACAGGAAGCATTGAGGGTTGCGGCCGAGATGAGGTGTGATCGGTATTGCGAGTGTAGTGCTGTGACAGGCGAGCTCTGTGCTGAGGTTTGGGAGGATATCGTCAAGACAGCCGTAGCGACGACTACGGACAAGGGCGGAAAGTCTGATCCGCCGCCTTGTATACTAATGTAATATACAAACTTGTTCATGACGAACTATGTCATTGCAGCCCTTTTGTTCGTGCAGCAAGATACTCGTCACATTCATAAGATAGTAGTCGATATCGGCTTCATTGACGAGAAAATGGTTTACAATATCCATATTCCAAATGATCTTTTGCTACTTTCCACACTAGGTGCTTTGGTTTGTTCTGTGAGAGTTGTTGTCTAAGAAGAACAATTGCTGTTACCCTACTTCCTGTAAATCAGCTCATATTTTGAAGAGTAACCGCTTATCTAATCATCCTCGTTGCTGATAAGAGGTCCATTGATCTCGATGTAAACATTTTCCTCGAGCAATTCTACGAGCTAGTGAATCTTTTCTTCCTTTCTAAACCCCACTAGGCAGTCTTCCAACCATAAATGTATATCGGATCATTCTTAATGAACTTAGAATAGATATCTCAGGCTTCAAACTTTGCGACTTTAGGAGGAGATCTTATGCAGATATGACCTTTGGTGAGGTCGACCTTTGGAACTTCTCGTGAACAGGCTGTTTGCGCTTGCACTCCTAGACATACTCCTTCTAGTTTGCTAAGTATTACAACTGTTCTGTACTCAAATGTGTAAGAAACTTGTTTGGAACCTGGATGTGAACCATTCAAGTCTCCTTTAAATGTTGCAACTAAAAGAAAAGAAGATATAGGTACTATGGGTGAATGTGGCTACCTCTCATATGCAAAGGTATGTGATGTATGTGACCATAGAAACGCGCAGTACTATCAGAGAACAGGGTAGTGTCCAATGAGAAGCGATCCCTTATCAGCTCTCTTTGGCTAGATATTTGTCTATAGTAAGACTGTGCCTTTTCATAGCGTGTCCTTGACTCTCTGCTGTAGTTGGAGTATAACGGAAATTACATCCTTTAGCACACGCGGAGATGGTACCTGCCAAAGAAAATGCCAATAAAAGTGCTTTCGCAAAAGAATTGATGACAATAAGGAAGAAAGGCTTAGACCTGATTGATATACCCGTCGCAAGAACCCCGAAGTTTACTTTAAAATGCCCAAGATCCCAAACGCCGGCGCATGTAAGAGAGATGATAGTGTATATGTATATATAAGGCGGTGGAGAAGAGGAAGAGGAAAGGAAATAGAGGATGTCGTGCAGTGGGCTAGATCTACTGCCTACTTGCTCTGGGATCATCGGCTTGTACCTNTTTCCAGTCTCGCGCCTCCTTGGTTCCGATACTGCCGCCACCGCCCTCTACCCTACGCTCCCAGCCACCGAGGCGCACGACAACAGCAGTAGCATTGTCAGATCTGACGCCAGCAACTTCGGTCGCAAATGTGGCCAATTCTTTGGAAGCGGCTTCAGGTGTCTTTGCTTCTTTGACAATGTCGACAATTTCTTGGTCCTCGAGCGATGCTGTCACACCATCCGAGATGAGAACCAGGAAGCTGTACTCACTGGGGTCCATGTGGGTCATGCGGATTTCTGGTTCTGCGGATACACCTATGCGTTTGGAGCTGATATCGCCAAATGATCTGGTGTTTGCAAGGCCAAGGATACGCTCCTCGCCGAAACTGTCCGTCACGAAGGTTGCGGCAAAACGACGGAGACGAGTTGCTTCGACGGGAGTGGACGGATGGTGGTTCGTAGTGAGTGGTACGGCTTTGCCATCGCTAACACGACAGAGCAAGATACGAGTGTCTCCGCAGTGTGCTGTCACAATTGTGGCTGGAGATGCTGGGTTCCAGAAGGGAGTAGGTGTTGGCGTGGAGATCAGGGCTATTGAGGCTGTGGAACCGCCCTGAAAGCGGGTATGTCCACCTATGGGGCGGTTGAGGACGTTGGAAAGATTTTGTGAGGCAGGTCTGGCGGGAGAGGAGAGAATGTCGTTGTCGTTTAGAGGTCTGTCGCTCAGAACTGGATCATCGGTAGAAGCAGGGAGAGAGGGCGAATGCTTAGAAGCCTGGGCTGCAGTAAAGTCCATGTCGGCGTGCAGGAAAGCATACATCAAGGTAGCTTGGATTGAGTTGACAGCAGTGGGCTGCTCATCTGTGCTGGCCGTTGGCTTGAAGATGCTGAAGTACTGAGGTCGGAAGCGTCGAAAATAGCCGCCCACCGTATCTTTCCAGGTGTTGACCAGGTTGCGTTGCAGGTCAAGAAGTTGCTTGTGGCCACTGTCGCTCTCTTTCGGCTCTTGAAGACTACTTTCCATGTGAAACTTAAGGGCCGAGTCTTCCAGATAGGTGTGTAGTCGGTCTCTCAAGAACTCTGCACATTGAGCACCGCCATGGCCATCGAAGACACCAAAATAGAAGACCTGAGGGTCGCCGCTTTCACTGGCAGCACCAGTCTCTTGTAACTGCTTGTTTACGCGGGTCAAGCTGACAGGCTGACGTTTGGCGAAGGCGGGTATCTCGATGGTGCCGGCTTGATGCGTATCTTCATTGTGCTGGCGACCTCCTCGCAAGCAAGTGGCTCCATAGTGGTGTTTTGCCGACTTTAGGGGGATGCGCACGACGGTGGTATCGCGGCGGACGGCGGATAGGATGGCGGGCTGTCTACCGGACGGCTTGTCGTGAGGGGCGGCGACGTCGCGAGGGAGTTTGTGGTTCGAGTCCGGGTGCAGCGACGATTGCGGCAGGTGCGTGACAAAGTAGTCGTGGAAGCAGCGTCGCCATGACCGTGTCGGCAATGAACATGGTCTCATACTGTCATGGCAAGGCACAAGGCGACGGGCTCACGACATGGCTGGTATCGACACAGAGAGTCCGAGGCCAGTCGACTTTTGCACTCTTGCAAACGCGGGCACAGCGGAGAAATGGAGCACCCCAGCGTCATCATCGTCCACATGGGTCCGCCAAGATCCTGGAGACACTGCTGCAACCCATACCATCTCCATACCCGCCAGTCCGGTAACCCACGGTAGCCCTCTTCCGACATGACCTCAGATCTGCATGGCCAGGCCAGCATCACCATACTCACATGAGATTCACTGGAGGCTGGAAGACAACGCACGAATCTGATGATAGTAGACCTCGAGTCTTTTGATTAAAACATGAGCTGCCAAAAGCACACTCCTATTGACGATAAACATAACCTTAACAACATCCGTGTCCCAAACTCCAAAATCCATTCCAGTCGTGTTTTCCATGCCCTTGATACGAAAATAGTAGAGGTGACGAGGCTGGGTGAGCTCAAGCCATATCCAAAACTTACTCTGACCCTTTGTTCCTACAGAGAGAAAAAGGAAGAAGGCCATACTATTGTTGGACTCAACACACCATACAGCTGTTTATCTGATGGTGGTGGTCTTGGTAAGAGATGCCTTGGCCGAAGCAGCACCTGATGCGCCAGCGGAAGAGGCACCAGCCTTCTTCTCGAACACCTTCCAGAACTTGAGAGACTCATCGGCAGCGGCAGTTGCGAGCATCTGACCGTCAGGNNGAGACAGACAAGAGTGCAAGACACGAGACTCGTGAGCGGGAATCTCGACATTCTTGACTAGAGTGGGGTAAGACCAGATGCTCAGCGAGTTGTCAGGGAAACCAGACGAGCTGACAAGCTCCTTGTACGAGGTGCTCCACTTGAGAGAGGTGACCTGGCTGCCAGTGTCAATGCTGTTGGTGCGAGCACCCGAGGTGGTGTTCCAGAAGTGGATCATGCGGTCGTGGGAACCACCACCAGTAGCGAGGAGGTTGGATTGCCAAGGGCACCAGGCAAGAGCCTTGACGGCAGCCTTGTGGTTGGTCTTCTGGAACTTGGGTGCGTTGAGCGAACGAGCATCCCAGATGCTGACAAGGTTGTCGTTGCCACCAGTGGCCAACTGGGCACCATCGGGGCGCCACTCCAGACCACAAACCTCACCAGTGTGCGAGACGAGCTCAGCAACCTTGTGCTGGGCGATGCGGACATCGTGGTTGTAGACGAGACCGGAGCGGGCGCCGGTGGAGAGAAGGTGCTTGTTCCAGCCCATGACGCCAACGCGGGTGTCGTGGCCGAACATGCTGCGGAGCTTAGAGCCCTCCTCGACGTCCCAGATCTGGACCTCGCCCGTACCGAGACCAGCAGCAACGTAAGCACCATCCTGACTCCACTTCACAGAAGCGATGTATGTGTCAGCAGGGCACTCGAGGAGAGAGTTGACCTCGCCAGACTCGGCGGACCAAACGTAGACAGAACGCTCAAGACCGATGGCGACCTGGTTGCCAGAGGACCAGTCAAGAAGGTTGAGGTAGTAGTCATCAACAAGGCCAGGTGCGTCGAGGACACGCTCAGGGGCAGTTGCAACACGGCGGCGGAACTGTGTGGCGGCGGCAGTAGGCTTGAGAGGACGGTTGTACTGCGAGCGCAGGTCAATGGGTCTGGACGACTCAGGAGCGGCGGGCTTGAAGGCAAGAATTCTCTGGCCAAGCGAGATGTCGCAGGCCTTGGCGATCTCATCCTGGTAGGCGGCAGTCTTGGGCGAAGGCTTGTTGTAGGTCTTGTCGTCCTCATCGTCGTCGAGGTTGAGGCCATCGAGGCCAAGAGCAGCATCGATTTCGTCGTCGTGGGTTGAACGTCTGCCAAGGTCGAAGGCAGATGAAGCAGAGGCAGCACTGGCGAGGACAGACTCAGCCGAGGACTTTGAGCGAGAGTGCTCCTTCTTCTCAATCTTGTTGACACCAGAGTTGGTGATGGCGTCCGAGTTGGTGCGGCTGGGGATGAAGCGGTCGGCCGAGGTGTAGCTGATCTTTGTCTTGCCAGTCTTGACGGTCTTGAGGTTGCGAGTTCTTGAGGNGGTTGCCTTGTTGGAGGCCGAAGGACCAGTACCGGTCAGGTTCCAGTCGCTGACACCGAGCTCAAGGCGGCGAGGAGAGTTGTTTGAGACATGTCTGGCGATGTTTGACTTTGGCGAGTCGCGGACATTGGTCTTTGAGATGGAGCGCGAGAAGCGGGGGAAGAGGTTGCCACGGTGGATAGACTCGTCCTTGTCGAGAACAAAGTTCTGCTGCTTGGGAGTCTGAGGCGAGGGNNGAGTCAAGGGGGCGCGGCCACCAGCGAAACGGGTCGAGAAGAGACCATCACGACGCTTGATGGGCGTCATAACCGAAGGGCTTGCCATATCTGCGGCGACGTGTGTAAGAGGTTGCTGTTAATGTAGAAGTGATGCTGTCTGCGAAAGCCGTTAGATAAGAGATTGAGCGAGGTGGTGGACAGGGCAGCATACAGATGTCTCAATTAAGAGCTCCGTTAGTATGGTTGCAGATATCTTGCAGTCGTCGTGGATGGTATAGGGGTAGGAGTTGAACAAGGGTCGCTTCCTAAGAAGCTTTTGGTATAGTGGAATGCTGTTTTTGGGTTTGTGGTGTGAGGTGAGGAGGATTGAGGATGGTCGAGGGAGTGGTGCCCTTTATGGCTGTCTGCTTGCAAGTGCAAACAAAGTTGGCACAGCAACCGCTCAGCCTGGGCAGCGTCACCGTCGGCGCCCGGCGTTAAAGACGAGACACCCGACCATGCGAAGTTTGCTGGTTGGGACGACGACGACCATGAACTAAATTGATTGCCGTCTGTTCACCCACCGCTCTCGAACAAGGATCCGCATCTGGCCCGTCACTGGCGCACTGAGACCAGACAGGCACTGTGCTGTGCATATCTTGCTTCTAAGACATAACTCTTCTTGTGCCGGTCGCAGAAGCAGTCCGACACGACTACTCGTAATAAGACAAAAGACGGTATAAAGAGAATGACTTAGTCGACGACGATATGGCTTCATCACTTCCAAATCTCTCGGCTGCCTCCCTGCCGCCATCCTCGCGTCTTTCAACCGGCTCCACCAATACCTATGTCATGTCTACTTCTCCCAGGTCAAGCCGTACCTACTCGTCGCGTCGCCGTACTCACGACACCTACATGCCTACCATAATGACCACCGTCGGCCAGCGGCCTGCCTGTCTCGTGAATGCTTCCGTCACTTATGTGGGCAATGACCAGATCTACGCTTTTGGCGGCTTTGACCAGTATACCGACGAAGTCTACAACCATGTTCTGAGGCTTGATCTGCAAGCCAAGCAGTGGAGCCTGGTCGACAACTACGGCGACATTCCTGGCGTGCGTATGGGTAAGCTTGACTCACTCATCGCCACCCCTTGCTTGCTTGTGCTAACCTTCAGAATAGGTCACACTGCTTGTCTCTGGCAGAACGAGAAGCTCCTCGTCTTTGGTGGAGAGAACGAACACCGCTCTCACCTTGCCGACGTCATTATCTTCGATCTCAAGACCGCCCATTGGACCTCGCCTGAAGTTCAGGGTATCCCTCCCCGTGGAAGAGCCAGACACTCGGCTGTCATCCATGAAGACAAACTCTTTGTCAGTGGTGGTATGACTGGCCACGATAATGCGGTACTAGATGACATCTGCTATCTCGATCTCAAGACCTGGACATGGTCGCGACCCTGGAAGTTTGTTCCCAGATACGACCATTCAACATGGATCTGGCGCGACAGACTTTGGGTGTCGGGAGGTATGACCGAAGACATGGAGCGTACGAGCGACATCTGGTGGCTCGACCTCAAAGGCATCCCTGCTTTTGAAGGTGCCAATCCCGCCGACGACATGTCAAGGTCCTCAATGTACTCTTCAACTTCCATCACCCCACAGGCAGGCCCCACGGGCGCCTATGCTGCAAACTCGAGCAGTGTTCAGGTAAATCCCGGCTATATGGTCCAACGTAACCCACCCATTGCGCCAGGCTCCATTTCTTCTCTTCGTTTCATCTCAAATCCCAACCTCCCCGTCCAAAATGTAGGATACCATTTCCATGTTTTCTCTTCCGCATGCTTGCTCGACTTTGTCACCCCAGCGACCCTCATGTCTGCATCTGAGACTAGCCTGTCGGCATTCGATCTGGACTCTTTGCGTTGGCAAAAGCTAGCTGACGGAAAAGACATCTTCAACCCAAACTACCGATGGCATTACTGCTGTCTTGATGCGGATGGCACACATGCCTGGCTGCTTGGATGTCCCAACTCACTTCCCAGGAACGCACCTGATGCCGAGGAGTATCTTAGCGATGTCCTTCACCTCGACCTCAGAAAACTCGGCCTCTTAGGTAACAAACTCACTCTGGAGTCCAGATCTATTCAACAGACACCGACCTCTGACAGTCGAGTTTCTTCGCACCTCTCTGCTATCGGCGCAGATCTTGCCCGTACATTCGACGTTCCTCCTGAGCAGGGTTCCGGCGCCGATTTCACGATCACGGCCAACCCGGACGATGACTACGACCAGGACTACGACGGAGACAGTGTGAGATCTCACGAGAAGCCTGCAAATGCCTCTCAACCCATTCATGTCCATCGCTTCATCCTTTCCGCACGCTGGCCTCACTTCGCTCGCCTTTACAGTGCTCAAATGTCCGAGTTCCACACGAAGAAGATGCACATCCCAGAGCCATACGCTGCAGTGCGCGCCTTTCTCTACTACCTCTATACCGACTCAATCGCGCCCTCGTTCATCACAAACTCTGCGTCTCCATCACCCAGCCTCGAGGACGTGGCAGGTATGCTTGTCATGAGCAATATCTATGACATGCCACGCCTGCACCATCTTTGTGTCGCAAGATTAGTTCGCGAGCTCGACATACAGCACGCTGCTCTAATCTTTGATTGCGCGAGCATTGCTCAAGAGACTTGGCTCAAGCGCCGTGCAGCCAGCTTCTGCATGACACACTGGGGACGTGTGGTGCGTACAGAGGGATTCCGAAGATTGTCGCGTGCCGCCATGCTCGAGCTCTGTGAGGAAGTGGATGCCGAAGGTCGAGTTGTCGGTGGTGACGAGCTTGAGGCCGTGGGAGCACTTGGAGGTGCCAGACTCAGCACTCTTAGCAACTGGCCCGAGGGCAGGAAGAGGAGAATGAACTCTGAGAGCGGACTCATGGAAGAAATCGCCGACGAAGACGAGGAAGAGGGAATGGAGGTTAATTAGTTGGTGAACCTCGCTCTTGATTCGGATTGAGTTACGATTGACGATATTAAATATCTCTATTCAAGCATGTACATATTTTGGGCATAGATTGATGGCGTTCAATGGCTATTAGCTTGCGCTTTAGCACTGGCAAGGAAAGGGAAATATCCAAGGGACAGGGGAAAGGCATTATGCAGGTAACAGGTGTTCGATCGATTACAAAATTGACACTAGATATTTCTATGCTTCTGTGTGTTGTTCTTGGTGAGATTCGTGGCTATGCACGATTGAGCTCCCTCACAAGATGCACGACGCCATGACAGGTCTCGAAGTGGATCTTCAACGGCTGGCTACGGAACAAACCCCATCTCGTGACCATCATCACACCGCACAAGATTGGAATTGATATTGAAAGAGGATGTTCTTGGCATGATTCATCTACTTTTGAAGCTGCTCCTGAACCAGGGGTCTGGCGTCGCTAGAAGTCAGGTCGCAGATGTAAACAAAATGCGCGTTTTCTGTGTCGATCTTTGTCGACGTGTCTTGTCGTTGGTCCAGTCCAATTGGGACTGTCCCGACGCGTGTAGTGATATGACCAAGCTGGCAAATAGCTATAGGATAGCAATCAGGCAGAGGAGAGGTGCCTAAATCAAGAATTGTCTATCGAGTGAAGCCCAACGATGAACAAAGACACGTCTGCTTCTGTGCGGGATGCGCCTCAGAGCTGGAAAGTTCCAAATCGCGAGCGGTGATTGGCCCTTCCGTCATCCCGGGCTGGTTGACAACCGCCGCTCATCCCCATCACGACTGCCCCCCTCGACTTGTTTCCTCCACAAACAGCACCACTTCAACTTCAACTCTTTCCGCCACAAACTCGCCCTTTCTACACCCCTTTCGCTTTCCCAACAGGTAAGAGCCTCTACCGCTTGCACCTTGCACACGAGAATCGAGCCAGAATACGTGCGAAAACGAACACCCCCTGCTGTCAGAGTGCTTGATGGACGCGTGGCTGGGCAAACACACCGGGAAACGGCGACACGGCGCAATACAAGCTCTCTCGGCAGCTGCCATCGATGAGATTGCGACAAAGAAGATGCTTCAAAGTGAAGAAGGCGCAGTTCAGAAGCTGTTTTGGGTGATGCGCTCATGACAATACCCGCCTACCTCCGAACCTTCAGAGCTTTCGCCAGCGTCGCAACTGCCATCACAAGCAATTGGCACGAGTTACTCGCGCTTTCCCATCTCTTGCGAAACGCTACTGTGTTTGCCCGCGACAAAACATCACATGCCAAAGACTTCTGGACCCATCTACTTTCACACCGCCCCTGGCTCGCTCGTTCCCCACTTTCACAGCTGTCTTTAATACACTACCTGACCATACACTCCGACCATATCTTCTGGTCCAATCAGAAACGCTAACACTATGTCGCACCAGACTTCACATCACAAATCATCAAAAATGGGTTACGAGGATTCTGTCTACCTGGCCAAGCTCGCCGAGCAGGCTGAGCGCTACGAGGGTTGGTTCACCATCTGTCATCTGCAACATGCGCAAGACTGATTTCAGTACNNAGAGATGGTCGAGAACATGAAGAACGTCGCTTCCGCCGACCAGGAGCTCTCTGTTGAGGAGAGAAACCTCCTTTCCGTCGCCTACAAGAACGTCATTGGTGCTCGCCGTGCATCCTGGAGAATCGTTACCTCCATCGAGCANAAGGAGGAGTCCAAGGGCAACGAGCAGCAGGTTACCCTCATCAAGGAGTACCGCCAGAAGATTGAGGCCGAGCTCGCCCAGATCTGCGAGGACATCCTTGCTGTTCTTGACAAGCACCTCATTCCCTCTGCCCAGAGCGGCGAGTCCAAGGTCTTCTACCACAAGATGTTCGTATCCCAGACCTTCTCACCTGTCAAGTCGCACTACTAATGCGCCTCACAGNNGAAGGGTGACTACCACCGTTACCTCGCCGAGTTCGCTCTTGGTGACAAGCGCAAGACCTCCGCCGACAAGTCGCTCGAGGCTTACCAGAATGCCACCGAGGTTGCCCAGACTGACCTCGCTCCCACCCACCCCATCCGTCTCGGACTCGCCCTGAACTTCTCGGTCTTCTACTACGAGATTCTGAACTCGCCCGACAAGGCCTGCCACCTCGCCAAGGCCGCCTTTGACGATGCCATTGCTGAGCTCGATACCCTCAGCGAGGAGAGCTACAAGGACTCCACCCTCATCATGCAGCTCCTCCGTGACAACCTGGTAAGCATTTCTCGAAACGTATTCCGGCCTCGTATTAGCCACTGACTCTTTTTACTANNGACCCTCTGGACCTCGTCCGAGACCGAGCCTTCGGGTGACGCTGCCCCTGAGGCCAAGGAGTCCGCCGAGGCACCTGCTGCCACTGAGGAGACCAAGGCATCCGAGTAATCGCAGTCAAACATATCAAATTCCTTCCATTTCATTGAAGATGGCGGATCACGTTATCATGGCAAATGTGAACAGTCAAACCCAGGTGTTGTCTCTTTCTAACCAGAATTCGATCATGGGGCGGGCCAAGGAGAGATGGTTCTTTTTCTNTTNTCTTTTTTCCTCTCAAGTCGATTTTCTTGTTTTTTAACCCCCCAAGTCTTTTATTCTCTCCTTTGCACGGTACCTCGACGAACCTTTGAAAGCTTCCTCTTGGGCTGTNNTGCGCGTGGGAGAGTGGCGCGGGTGAAATTTGGGGATGGGCGCCCAACAGTCAATTGAAATCACTAGATTCCATTTCACTACCTATTATCCGTCGTTGCCCGTCCGTCTGTGTAGTAGTGATTTGAGAGTGAAGCTTGGATGAGGCATGTGCAAGCAGTCAACCAAGCCTTTTTCTCCCATTTCGCTGGCCTTCTGTTTCGATCATGGGTCGTTCATACTTCATGCTAACTCTAGACAAGGTGTTCTGCACCTGCTCCCCATGCAACCTTCCGCCACGTGGAATGATGGCCTGAAGCAGCGTAAGAGTCATCATAAACTTCCATCTAGCATACGACACCTCATCTTTCTACTTTGCAGCACTCACCAGCAGATGTTCTTCTCAACCAGCCATCCGACCTCTCTTCAACTTGCTCTCTGATACTTGCCCTACTGAACACCATCCATTTCTCTAACAATGCCGACCTCTATTCCAAACCTTCCCTCCGTCGCCAACAGCATCGCCGCCCTCGAGTTCATCGGCTTCACCCACACAACAGCAACCCACATCTTCACCACAAACTACAAATCTACCACCACTTCCCCCTCAGCCGCCAATTCAGACTTCTTATCTTTTATCCACGGCCACATCATTNNCATGATAAACTCGTCCAAATTTTCTGCATCTAACGATCGAGCATCCATGACAAATATTGGGATTTGCAAAGATGTTCAAGATTGGATATTGGATCCTGAGTTTAATAAGGTCAGAGGGTTGGGGAGTCTAGGATATTGGATTGAGGATACGGTTAGGGTTAATTATCTTACTTTGGTGGGGATGGTGGAGAGGAGGGGGGAGAGGGAGAAGGGTTTGTGATTGTTGTTGTTGTGGTTTTGACTGAGGTCTCTCGTCTTGGATTTCGTTCACTGGAGTGTCTATCAGAAAACACAAAGTTCTTCTTCTAAGCATCATGGCTACAGAGAGGTTTGCTTCAGGATACATCGAGGATCAACAACAGTTATCTTAGTAGACCTGCTCTGTTTCTTTAACTCTTCTTGTGTTTCTATGGCTGGATTTCTGGCACTTGAATGTTTGCAGATGTGATGTGCGGTCTGTCGTGCAAGCAAGCAACCTGCCTCTTGTCAATTCTTGTACTCTTCTCTTGATGCTCTCTTGACCGGAAAGCTCTGTCTTTAACCTCTTACATGAGGTGATACAAGGTTCTGAACACATGATTGCAGCCTCATCCAGCCCAACACTCAAGGACTCTCAGCACCACTCTCGAGATGAACCACGCCTCCAGGCACAACACTCGATACACATTCGTCCATAATCAACGACGTCGAGTCAGAGGAGCCTTATATTACATTTGAAATTTGTTCTTCTTGTGATTCCTGGTATTACCTAAGGAGGACTCGAAAAGAAGAAAAAGAAGAGGGACTAAACTAGCTAATACTTCCAACATCTGGCTCCCTTTCTTGTTTCCTTGTCACATCTTCGCTCGTGAGCACATCTGACATCGTTGCTCTTCTTTGAAACGCTCAAAACGCAAATCGAAACAGAAAAGACAAGGAGACCGGAGAAGACAGAATCTGACACTTGCCATGCCTTGTATAAAGCCATGGACATTCTGTTCCAATCTCTAGTCCCAACACAGTCTCCCCTGCTCTTTCTCCTTCCATGCTTAGCCGACAGTGTAGAAACACAATAGTTGCAAACAATGCATGCTTCTTCTTTCTCTTTCTGCCTTCGTTGGATCTTCTTTCCTTGCCGCCGATGCGATGATAAAAACAGAATGTGCCTCCCCATGAGAAGGTATAGAACGCCCCCAAAAAACAGACAATAATCAAATAACATAGAATCTTGTCTCGTGTCGAACTCATGACAGCCATCCATGCTTTGGGCTGACCGAAGAATCCAGTAGTGTGGTTAAGTATATTGATCGATATCAATCAACGAGTGGGCGCCGCTGTGGACGCATTTAGTTCCTTGTGTTGTGTGGAGGTTAATCGCCTCTATTTCAGAGGACGTTCCAGTTGACTCAGCAAATCATCCAACTGCGACCAATTTCCCTTGTCCATCGCAAATTTGCGGTGCTTGCGGGACTGACAATGAGCGTCAAAGTCATCGAACTTGTCTCTGCAGTTCTCACAGTATCCTGCCTTCATCTCACGCTCTACAACCACCTTCTTGCGGACCTGCTGGGCACGACGAGACTTGGTTGTCTCCTCTTCGCCCTCTTCGCGAATGTGTCCCAGGGTCTCTTGTGCCTTGCGCTTGGCCGCTCTCGGTGCTTGTTGACGGTCTCCGTTGATCGCTGCGCGCATGTCGGTAAGATATGACGACTGCAGGGGCTCGTTAGAGTTTGCGCTGGCACCTCTTTCCAATGCTCTACGCTTCAGAGCAGTAATCTCTTTGCTCGCACCAACATTACGAGTTCCAGGTGCTGTTGAGGAAATGGTCGATGAGACGATCTGGGAGCGAATGGCGGAAGTAATGTTCGAGGGCTGGACTCCAGATGCGACAGGCTCTCCTCCAATAAAACGTGGTGCGCCTCTCATGTTGGCCTGGGTACTGCCGAAGAGTGCTGGCATGCTACCAGTGTCCATCGAAGTCTGCCTTTTGTTAGGAATACCCTTGGGAGGGTCCAGAGGCTTAACATGATCATCGACAACTTCGGCCTTGTCCTTGGGCTCTATCTGTTCCTTAGGTTGTGATGTGGTGGATTGAGGGTTTCCAGTACCTGCAGCAGCACGACTGCGAGTGACAGGAACACCGGCGGCCAGTTTGCGTTCCTTCTCTGCCTCGGCGGCCTTCATTTCCTCTGCTAGACGCAGCTTCTTGGTGTGTGAAGGGTCTTCGACAAACGGACATCTTCCTATAGGGGTCAGGCGGAATTGTGGCCACTTGCCCTCCTCCTTATGGGTGACCTTTGGGTAATCACGGACCATGACCGGACGAGTCCTTTCGTCCATGTCGTGCACATAGATGTAGTACCCTCTGAACTGGACAGAATCCTGAGCGGCGACAGCAAGATCACGATCGGCTGGACCAATCACTTTCTCGTTACGCAGAAGGGTCTGCAGGTCTGCTTTCTCTCCTCTGCGCAAGGTTGAGGCGATGTTTCTTTGTTGATCAGGTTGCTCACCAGTGTCAGTATCGAACATGGTTGTCATCATACGCTGTAGCTTTTCCAAAGCCCAGATTTTGATACCAAGCTCTCTAGCCTTGGACAAGACATCGTTGCTTTGAACACCGAGCTTGCGTGGCTCGACAGTCTGGANGACTATAGAAAAGTGGTTAGCAAAGACAGTGAGACAGGGTGTAGAGGTAACTTACGTCTGAATGTTAGAGATGTGGTTACGGCCTTGCAGACTAGCTTCAAGAAGATCAGCAGTCTTCTTCTGAGCACCAGTCAAAGTTGAGTCTTGAGGACGGTCAAGAAGAGAAGGGTCGATGGTTTTGAGNNGGGAGGCATGGTGGGTATTGCCTTTCGACGTATGGCCATCATCAAAACTAGTCGAGGCAAGTTCTGGAGGAATGGGACGGGTCGTAACCACATGAGTGACAGAACGCGAGAAGAACTTCTCCTCTTTNNCTATTGATCATGGTCAGCAGAGCATTGTAGACATGTATGAAATGAGAAAAGAACGTACGGCGCCAAGATATTGAATCTGCCTTGAAACCTTTGTCCGCACGTCATCAGGTACACTTTCGAAGTAGAAGACGAACTGAGGGAAAGCCTTTCTGTAATGCCGTTGCCATTGACGAATGCTCTCGAGACTGTCGGCTGTCCTCTGTGGCTTTTGTGCAGATGGAGGCTTCCTTGCGGCAGCCAATTTTCTTTCAAAGGCAGTTGGTGGAGCATTGCCAGGCTTTCTTAGGAACAGTTGTGCATCCTTCTCTTGCTGTGCCAGTGACTGGCGAATCAAAGAACGCGGTTGTTGGTTCTCATCGTGGTCGTGGTCAAGAACTTGCTTCTTGAGAGGAGGCTGGCCAGCATCACGCGGGTCTTGTGCTCTTGAGCGCTTGGCAGAGACGGGGTTGAAGGGTCGGAAAGGAGAGTTGACGGCATTCGAGTTGTTGGCCAGCGGAAGCCGCTTGCTGGTCATGTTGGATAGAGCCGACAGGGTGGCCATGTATCGCTGGTATGCTGGTGGTGCTGTCTCTGATGTGTGGACGGCTTTGCACGCGACTCGGACGCGCTCTACTGGCACATTGTCGCAGCGTTGTCGAAGGAACAAGAGAGAGGAGGCTGGAGGATTAGTCGAGGACTGTTGGTCAAACACAGGAGAAGAGAAAGGAGCGAATATGGACAGCGGGCAGTTGCAAACGCGACGAGTCTGGATGGATGTGGATGTTTTGATGTGTGCATGCTCTTGCCCTGTCTGATGAGGCTCCGAGCTTCGCGCGTTCGAGCGACTCACACTGTATGCACAACTCCCCGCACAATTCTCTGTCTGGTTTTTACGCCCTCAAACACCCTCTTTCTGATTGTATTGTCCTAATTTCATTCCTAGTGATAGCCTGATAGCGGCCTCGATCTTTGCTGGGTTTATTTTGCTGTGCTTATCCTCGTGCATCGCAGCATTGCACATATCCACAACTTGTCACTTGAAAGCCTATCTGTATGCAGCCCCAGCAACTACATCATTCTGCACTAATTAGGGCCATACAAATCTTAGCGCGTTCCACTTCTTTTATTTTGTTGGTAAACATCCCCTAACGCCTGAGCGCTTCGATATCAACAACCTCCTTTACTGCCTCTGTTGTCAACACATAAGGATGCTCTTCTGTTATGCACACACTGTCTTCGATTCGGATTGCCAATCCTTGGAAGTGCTTGGGCCATCTCTCGTCTTCTGGAACATAAATTCNCTCTGTCGATTGTTAGCAACTGAACGCCTCGTCGCTTTCTCCTTCACCAGTTACTCACGGTTCAATTGTAATACACTCTCCTGCTGTCAGACGTCCTGTTCTGGGATGCCCAGGAGCATCATGAACATCCAGACCAATAAAGTGCCCAACATGATGAGGGAACAATATCTCGAGTGNCCTGCATATTTTAGCGCTGCCCGCGAATCAACATTCTACCATCACAAAACTTACATTGCCTTCCATGTTGAAGCCTAGAGACTTGAGCCCGTCGCGCAATCCGTCCTCAGTGATGCGATGAAGCTTGTCAAGCGAGAGATTTGCATCCTCGCGACAAAGCGATACAACGCTTCGCTGCACCTTGAGAATCATCTCATATAGGTCTCTTTGCGGATTTGTGAACTTGCCGTTGACTGGCCATGTGCGTGTAATGTCGGTGATGTAGCCGCCATACTCGCCTCCAGCATCAACCAGGACAAGCTCGCCTTNCTCTAAAGTGCTAATTAGTGTGTGTTCCGATATGCGTGTTTTTTGCACGTACTTGAGCGTCTGATCATTACGGGTGTAGTGGATGCTCAAACCGTTNNCTGTCCTTTGTCAGTACTTCGTGTGTCTATAGTTCAGGTCCCCTCATACCTTGCCGCCAGCAACAACGGGCACGTAGGCAGAGCCGTCTAGACCGCCAATCTTGAAACCTGTGTCGAGCATGGTCCAGAGATCCTTCTCAGTGCTCATGGGTGTCTTCATGGTCTCGGTGAATGCTCGCCCAGACACCTGGCCAGCCTTTCTCATGTTCAGGATCTCGGCTTCAGTCTTCTTGACACGAAGGTTGTTCATGATGGGTCTCAGTGGCCTAACATTGTTCTCCTGCAACAACTTGCCGAAGCCTTCCGAAGGGACTTTCTTCAGACTCGAGAAGTATCTCTTAAAGGCGGATTTGGTTGTAGTGCCGAGCAGATCGGTGTAAACTTCTTTGGCGCGGCCGATGATGTCCGGAAGAATAGTATGGCAACGATTGATGTCTCCGGNCCTGAACGATGGTCAGTCTGGGAGAGAGATGAGCAATAGAAGAGATAGTACCTCATCAGCGTTGAAGACGTCCAAGGCTGCCTGGATACCACTTCGAGCACCATCCCATTGTTCGGCTTTGATGTCCTTGGGTCGGACAAAGAGGTGGAAGGTATATTCGACGTCAGATTCACCCCTTTNTCTGCAGGCTTATGAGCTGATGTTTCCTTTGCATGACATGTTTGCGACGCACCCACCAATGACAGCGAGTGCTTCTGGCTCGTTGAAGCCTGTAGAAGATTTGTTCAGCATCCATCTCTTTTGCGAAGGTGACGGCGGATAATTACCAGTCAAGTAGAAGAAGTTCGGTTCTTGGTGAAATTCGTAGAAGACAGCACCGGAGCGGTATTTGATATCGGATGAAGCGAGGACGGCGATACTGTTCTTGGGGAGGGCTTTGGCGAGGTTTGCGCGGCGTTGGTGGTACTCGAGAGCAGAGATTCCAGGAGTCACNNTATGTTGAGGAAGAGTAAGCGTGTGGCTATCAAGAGGATTTGATTCGCAGGAAGAGTTACAATCGCCCGGCGCAATAAGATGCGGGTGTGTCTCATGCAGAGGCTGGCCGAACTGCAACTCGGCGGCCGAGACCAATGTACGGCGAGGGAGCTGTGTTATACATGAGGGTCTTGTTCGTGAGAGAGCAGGCCGAGGGCTTGAGACAGCCCTCAATAGAGTGCGACAGCTTCTCATACTTGGGTTGTGTTCTTCGCAAAGGTTGCTCTCACGATTCAAGCAAGGGCTAGAGTTAGACATCGACCCACTTATAACCTTAAATCGTGCAGATTGCGGGGAAGCCTCTGTACGTCACTTCCCTTCCTCGTCGGGCTTATCGTCGCGTACCTGCCCGTTTCGTCCATACCTTGACCTCGTACTCGACAGCCGCCTCAGCTCCAGATATCTGTCGCGTACCCACTCCAGTAAAACCATCTGCTCGCCAAAGTGTCGGCGGGACGAATTCGCAAAATGTCTTCGGACATTGAAAGTTTCACAGCTCATTTGCAGTCGTCAAAACGCATCTTGGCTTTACTCGGTGCTGGACTGTCTGCCTCATCTGGACTACCCACCTTTCGTGGTGCTGGAGGTCTCTGGAGGACCCACGATGCCACCTCTCTAGCCACCCCCGAGGCTTTTAGTCGGGATCCGGCTCTCGTCTGGCAGTTCTACAGCTATCGTCGCCATATGGCTCTCAAGGCGAGCCCGAATCGAGCCCACCTCGCTCTGGCTGAGTTGGCAAAGAAACATCCAGGCTTCATCGCTCTCAGCCAGAACGTCGATGGTACCTTCACCTCCTGCTTCTGTCTTCTCCCACGCTGACACCACATATCAGGTCTATCCCAGCGCGCAAAACATCCTCCAGAAAAGCTTCAACTGCTTCATGGCAGCCTGTTCAACGTCAAGTGCACCTCCTTCTACTGTTCGTACCATGCCGAAAACTTCACAGATCCCATCGTACCAGCCCTCAACATCCCCATCGACGAATCAGATCCCACCACGAAAGAAGCCCGCCATGCTGTCTCGGATGCTTTGCACACCAAACAAACCCAGAAAGAGCTGGATATAGCAGACGCACAAGTTCATCTGCCTTCTGTCCAGGTGTCAGACCTACCAAGATGTCCAGAGTGCCATGAAGGTCTTCTGCGTCCTGGAGTCGTCTGGTTCGGCGAGTCTCTTCCAAGCAAAGTACTCAACACCGTCGACAGCTTCATTGATGACTCGTCCAAAATCGACCTGATCATGGTGATTGGCACAAGTGCCAGCGTCTATCCCGCTGCTGGTTATGTCGACCATGCGAGAGCCAAAGGAGCTAGAGTCGCCGTCATCAATGCTGACCGTGCAGATGAGCCTGCCGGAGGTGTGCGAGATAATGATTGGTTCTTCGAAGGAGATGCTGCACAAATCGTTCCCGATATCTTGAAAAGTGTTATTGGAGAAATAGAGCAACCGACGGAGATGCTGTAGCCACACGTCGCTCTACACATGACTGCATGAATAATATCCTCACGGCCGTTTTCCGATGATGACGAAGCATCGATACACTATTTGGAGTAGTCTTAATGACTTGGATCCGAAGCTTTTATAGTTGTGGATTTCGTTATTCTTCATTCTTGACGCACACTTAATTGCATACATATATGCCTTCACTACCTCTGGGTATGGAGCAATCTAGTTGGAGAGAACCTCATCCAATACCTTTACAAACTGCTTGATCTCGTCCTCTGTNNGTATTCGTCAGCTCAATAATCCATGAATTGTACGCCTCAAGAACTTACCAGTATTATAGTGGACGAGACTGACTCTGACAACACCGTCCACAGGATCCAACCCCATGACTTCTTGGACCAAGCGGTTCGAGTAGAAAGCACCCCAGCGGAAGCCAAAATCACTCTTTGCCTCGACAGCCTCGACGATATCCTTACTGCTGCGTCCATCGACAGTCCAACTGATCACAGGAACACGCTTTGCAGCATCTGCGACGGGCTCGCCCCAGATCTTGACATCGCTTCTCGAGTTGAGGTAGTCAATCAGAATACCTTGCAACTTCTCTTCATGGCTAGAGATTGCTTGCCAAGGGATCTGCGATAGATACTCACAAACCTTGGGAATTGAGGCAGTGAGTTCGTAGTTGGCAGCTGCAAGACCGAGTTTATCTTCCAATGAAGCCGAACCCTTGAAGTAATGGCCGAGTGTTTGTAGTTTTGATTGACTTGATTGCTTTGCGTACAGCATAGCGATATGTGGACCATAGACCTTGTACCATGAGAAGCAGTAGAAATCCACATCCAAGTCTCGCATGTCGACTTGTCTGTGTGGTGCATAAGCCACTGCATCTACACACAGCAAGGCACCCGGGACAGTGTGAACGGTCTCAGCAATCTGTTTGATATCGCTGATGGTGCCGAGAATGTTGCTTGTGTGTGTACAGCAGACTAGTTTGGTCTTGTCTGAGAGCAGAGTCTTCAGGACAGAACACTCGAGTTTGGGATTCTGCTTGTCGGGTGCATCCCACCATTTCACAGTCAGGTTTCTCCACTCAGCCATCTGAAGCCATGAAGCTACGTTTGCCTCATGGTCCAGCTTGGAGAGAATGATCTCTGAGCCAGGTGTCAAATGCTCGTAGAGTGCCAGGGAAAGATTGCGGAATAGCTGAGTCGTTGAGGGACCGAGCANCTTTCACAAGATCAGCCCTCGATATTACAACTTTGTGTCATGTTTCTAATGCTTACCAATTTCATCCGATGTGGCATTGATGTACTTGGCAACAGCGTCCTTGCCTGCTGCAAACAGATTGGTCGACTTTTGAGCCACTGGGTAAGAAGCACCCAGCTGCACATTCGTGCCAGACAGATATTCAGAGACTGAGTCAATCACCTCTTGAATGACTTGACTGCCACCTGCATTATCAAAATACACTTGCTTCTTGTCCAGAGCAGGGAAGTGCTTGCGAAGAGCCGTGACGTCGAATGTTTGAGCCATTATTATGATATATCCAAATCAACGTGTTATATCTTGTCGGATTGAGTGTATTCCTGGTCAGTAAGATCAGATTTACAGCTGTTATCACGTATGCCTACCCAGACGCCCTACTGACGATCACTGTTGTCCTCCTTCCTTGTCGGCGGTAAAGCTTCGGTACCTTACGGCATCTCGGTTACAGATGTTCCATGAGAGCGAACGACATCGACCACCATGGTTGAGTCTTCTAGGAAGTTTGTAATATATTTTCTTTCTTGTTGATCGCTGGTCAATGATGGAGGTCACGGGAAGAGACCTCAAGTTTCTCGCAGTCGGTGCTGTGGCGTCTGTGGGACTTACTGCACTATTGACCTCACAGTACCGCAACAATATACATGCACCATGCCGGATCATCGACTCGCCTTTACCACAAATACAGAGCACTTTGACTGAGGAACAGCAGAATAAACTTCCGTATGCTCCCGATGCTCTTGAAGGTGCAAGAGACGTTGAGACTCCATTTGGCAATATACGAGTATACGAGTGGGGACCTGAAGACGGCAAGAAAGTGTTGTTGATACATGGCATCAGTACGCCATGTATAGCTTTGGGTGGACTAGCAGAAGAATTGGTGCAAAAGGTTGTCGTGTGATGATGTTTGGTGAGTGATACTCCTCCTTCCTAAAGCGTTTCCATGTCCAAATTCCAGAAAAGAAGACAATCATGTCAAGGAACGGCAACACCAATACCAAGCCCACATCAATTCATCGTACGCTGCGATATGATGGCACATACTACTTTTCCCATGATTGGATGCCGAAAAAGGTCTTCAGCGATATCCAGACTGGAATATCTCCAAGAGCAGGGTCAGACCACCAACGTCTTGGACATGAAAATGGTCAGACAAGTCATGATCTACCTACAGACATATCACTCACATGTGTCTTTTCATACATTGTCATAACATAACTGACAATACCATGTCCAGACCTGTTCGGCCGTGGCTTCTCCTCAACACCTGACCCTGCCGCTCAACCTCAAGACATCCAACTTTTCACCACACAAATCCTACTGGTTCTTTCCTCATCTCCACTAAGCTGGACCGGAAATGGCAATCGATTTGGTCTGATTGGTTACTCGCTGGGTGGAGGTATCACTGCATCCTTTACATCTTACTTTCCCAATCTGGTGGAGTCTCTCGTCCTCATCGCGCCAGCAGGTCTGATGCGATCTGAACGCATTCATTGGACGAGCAAGCTCCTCTACGGTGGATTCCTCCCTCGAAGACTAGTCGAGTACTTGGTATGGAGACGTCTCGGCGGCAACAGCAGTGCTCCAATACCATCTCAACACACCAACGATGACAGCAAGGTCACTGCAACCAAAGCAGCAGACGAGGAAGCACCAGCTCACCCAGCTCTCACCCGCAACTCCCCCGCCCAGATCTCTGCACGCAGACCTTCTGTCAGTATAGCAGATGTAGTATCATGGCAACTCACGCACCACGCCGGTTTCGTGCCCGCTTTTGTCTCAAGCATCCAACACGCCCCCATAAGCGCTCAACACTCATCCTGGGAATCCATTGCTGGAAGACAACTCCTCCCTCCCGACCAACGTCTTCTCGAAGGCAAAGTATTGCTACTGCTAGGCAAAGACGACACCGTAGTCATTGCCGACGAAATGTGCAAAGATTCAAAGGAAGTGCTAGGAAATGCAATCGACATCCGTGTCATGGACGGCGGTCACGAACTCCCCGTCACAGATGCCGATATCGTCGCTGCGACCATTCTAGACTTCTGGAGCCACCATATCGCATGACAGTAGCGGTGAACACCCAAATAAGCAAATCGAAAGAAAGAAAAACTCTGCTGCTGTCGGCCTTGCTGGCAATAGAATGCTGTGTTTGCTGGTACATGGCGGGTCTGTTGCATAATCTAGAGTAGATATATAAATTTTTCTCACGCAAGGTCTGCTGGTACTTGTGTCCGTGAACCATGTACTCTCAGTGTCACCGACATGTGAAAGTAGGACAGACCCACGACTTTAAGCGTGCCTGCATATGCTGTCGTGTATCTCAACCCGCATGTTGCTTGTTGAGGATGCCAAAAAGCTGAACCAGGTTACATGAAGCAAGGAGCGAAACAAACTGCAGCCGGTAAACAACATCCGATGCACAGTACTATCATGGCCAGAGTCACACAAGAACGAAAATTTGTTGGTTTGCAAAGAGATTTTTTTTGGTATTCGAAACACATCTGCTTTTTGTGTTATGTAGCCTATGGGCCTTGATTGGGCATGGAGGAAATGAGAGAGAGACTGTGAAAAAGGAAAAAGTGGTATCCCGCTCCTCTCCTCCAAGAAAATCTGCAATTTGGTATTGGAAGCCTCTTGTGGGCCAAAAGAGGAAAAAGAGCAACAAGCACGAGTCAAAAGCAAGACTCGTCAAACAGCAGCCGCCATCATCAAGCAATTTTTTGGCTCCCGGAGTTTTCTGAACAGCAACCTTTGCATGTAATTGCGGCCATCGTAAGATATGTTCGAAGTAATAATGTGCAGATGCTGTCCACCAGACGATGGTGGACAATGAGAAAAGAAACGCTGAGAGCAAAGGATACTAATGTATGAGGAACGCTTGCAATGCAATGGTGAAAAGGCTCAAGGGTACGAAGAGACTGGCGGATACATGTTGTTACAACAGAAGAACATGGAGCGTCATGAGTGTGCTCGAAGGAGTTGGAGCTCATTGTGACGGGTATGATGTTGGATATGAGCTGTACTGGTACGATGGGTGGCTCGGGGCGGAAGTCACATTCGAGCATGCATGAAGACGGTGCATCAGGTTTTGGTTCACGTTGTAGCTCGAGTTGTCGTAGAAATCCTTCTCCGGAGTCTCGGGAGGCGTGAGGACACCAATGGGGACTGAAGCGTAGACAGGCTTCTGGGGAGTCTGAGGTGTCATCATCGCTCCTGGTACTTGCTGCACGTCGAGTGTAGACTGGGCAGGCGAAGGGTAGGGTTGTTGCGATGTGGATTGCTGCTGTTGTTGCAAGAGGTTTTGGCGTTGCAAGAACTGCTCCAGAGTGGTGGCAACGTTCGAGAGGTGAGCCGACGAGTACTTGCGGAACAGAGCCTGCGAAGGACGCGAGAGCTGGTTTGACAGGTCCATGACGACGTTGGAATCATATCTGGCAGCCCACTCTGGGTGGTGAACCTGGGGACGACCAAGGATGTAGCGAGAAAGAGCGAGCGACGACCTGGCCATGACTGAAGGCAGTACGGGGATGAAGTCTTTGTGGTAGAGAGCCATCTCGGAGATGTATGTAGCCATGTTCTGCACCTCAGCATCGGCTGCTGTCTCGGAAAGGGCAATCTCAAGGAAGCCAGTCACGGTCGGGTGGCCGATGATCCAGTTTAAGGTTTGCAGAACGTGCCATTCCATCTGCGTGAACATGTCGTCGTCGTATAGCGAGCAGCACATCGACTTCAGTTCCTTGATGGTGGGCACACGCTCTTTACGGTCGCCGTACTTGGCAGCAATGAGTAACGAGGCACATCCCACCAGTTGGTAGTGACGCTTGTAAACGACACGCTTCGAGCAGTATCTGTCGAGGAGGTTGACGGCAAGGAAGAGAGTTTCGGGGAGCAGTTGGAAGGCGTGATGAGCTTCGAGGAGGAAGTCGAGGAGGTAGGGACGCATGAACCATTGGATCTCAGTCTGAATCTCGATGGAGTTGATGTCCGGCATCGTCTCGGCCTATCGGGAGTCAGTATATGCATCGAAAGAATGGCGAACCAAAGATCTTACCTCCATGACCTCCATGTGGTCAAGCACGTCGTTCAAGTACAGCTCACTCGTTTGACGAGAGAGGTTGGCAGCCATGTGCTNTTGTTGGACCTTTGCAATCGCGCGTGCTCTTTCCCGCTCAGCAGCCGCTCTGGCAAAGATGCCGTCTGTGTCTTCATAGCTCTCCACGAAATAGGTCTCGCAGTAGCCGTAGTTGGATTGTGCTGTTGTGGAAGCCATATTGCAGGTGTAAAGTTGGTGGTGGAGGTTGGTCAATTCGCCAGGATTGACGGGTGAGAATCTATTAATGAGTGAATGGTGTATGAACACTGGTTGCTTGAGTGTAGACACAGAAAAATGGACAGTGTTGGTGACAATGCAATAGAAGGACTGTAATTAGTTGGATGAGGGTTGTTGTGGATGATCCTAGAATGACTGGTCTGACTGCCTTTGAATGGCTCGAAAGATGCAGGTATAAGGAGTCTACGGGAACCTGTATGAGTTAGCACTAGAAGCGGACAGGAGACGCGAGTGTCCGAGCTGAATATTGCACATACCTTGGGAAATGGGTGGCAGCGAGGCAAAATGCAGAGAAGTGAATCCCTTGCGAATTGAGGCTCGGATGTCGACTGGAAATCGGAATGCCGTAGATGGTACTTGCCCGATCTTACAGGCGTAGAGAACGAATCAACGACTCTACCAGTTCCAATGAGAGCGCGTCGACCTGGCTGGGCTTGGAGTTCGCAGATAGGTCTGGGGAATGTCAGTCATTCCCAGGTCAATGATGAAAGGCACGTGCGCAGCAAGGGACGGAAATATGTTGATGATCAAGGAAAAAGAACTTACCAGAGAGAGCTGGTCTTGAAGAGATTGGCTTGAAAAGGCGAGTCAAATCAAGAGATTGTTTGCTGAAAGAGCTGTGATGGTTTGAGATTAGTGAATGCAGCTTCAAAAGTGCGCCAGTCAAGACTGAGGAGGCCAGAGATACAGGTGACGACGAGTAGATTGCCGAGGTTAGGCCGGAAGGATAGGGAAAGAACCATTTGGGAATGAGACACGACTTCGAACCGGCTCACTATCATCAAGAATGCAAGCGCGATCGCTTCTGGAAGTGTCCATGCCTTGACGGCCAAGGAACGTAAAGACCCTGCTCAGTACTCGCGTCGACGCAACGCTGTTGAAGCGTTGTATAATATGCCAGTGCTCCATTGTATAAAATGGTATTGTTCCATGGTATTCATGATGGCGATGCAAGAGGAAGCCGCAAGGTCGAACCGCCAAGGTACTTCATATGACGGTTCTTGCTTTAGTGACGCAGGCTTCGTTGCTCTTATCGTGAATGAACCCGGAGGGCATCATCGATATGTCAACCAGCAAGAGCAAGGTCTTTCCTTCCCTCCTGATATTGGAATGTGGTTGTGCACACGAAGCCACCAGTGTGCTTTCAATTTGCTCCTTCCATATCCTTCCAGACTGACCGCACACCCGTCTCTTCTCGTCAATGTCCACCACTCCTTATCCGTGTTTCAGATTGATCAAGATGATGACCTGTTATATTAAGAGAAGGGCGAGGGCAGATGATAGGGGGCATGGAAGAATAGCTTGAGCAATGCTCACTCACCTCGTACTGATGAAGACTCGATTCGAGGTCGAATGAGATTGCAAGCTGTCAAGGCTGACGAGATGAGGTGAAGAGGCCGTCCACAGCTCTGCGTTCAACGAAGAGGAGAGGTCGGGGCGGCTTGAGAGGTCGAGGGGTTAGGCGGCAGCGACGGTGTAGTCGTGTCGAAGGGTTTGATGGGGGCCTGATGTCGAATGGTGGTGATCGGATGCTAAGAGTCGACAAGGCTTCAGTCCAGGTCGAGGTCGAGGGTTATACGACGAACGGCTCTGGGAGAGGCTGGAGGGGGGTAGGAGTAGGTATGAGAGGAAGCCGTTTGGAAGCGGTGACCGTTTATCAAAGCTCCATTGACTTGCGAGGCAGAGTAGGGTTTGGGAAGAGGTGGAGAGGGAGCGAGGGAGGAGGGAGGAGAAGAAGGAATCGACAGCCTCGGACAGACGTCGTGTCCAGCAGTAAGACGTCGTCGGTACTGCCCTCTGCCTCCTGGTGGAGATGGCTCAGTCGGCCTGGTCTGTAAATCTTGGCTGAAGCCACTCTAGCCGCTAGCGTCGAGCGTCAAAGCGTTGGTACGTTGGCTACTACATAAATGCTTCTGATCAACCGGTTCCATACACGCACGCTTGTCAGGATACCGGCCTCTCAAACACTATCCTCCCCGATCGTCTGACTTGGGCACAACGCCCCTTACCATACTTTGGCCGCCTATGTACGGGCACAAACACACTGCTTGCTACAAGCAAATGGCAGCGAGCATTAGATCCAAACGTATCACATGAAATTGTCCATGATTAGTGAATCTCGGCTCGAGCAACCGCCCAACATGCGACATGCGACAGCTGCCTCCCCTGACGAGGCCTGACGACAATCCCCAGCCAATCTTGCATCCTTCTGCAACCGTCACGAAACACACTTGCTGTCGAGCGTCTGCTTCCTACGCGTTCAGTAGTGCAGGAACAAGCTTCGTTGGCGAGCACGAGATATCAGCTCCGCCCGGTCTGCCGGCTCTCCCACCAATGAGCCATTGTTCACCAGCGCCAATCTGCATCATTGAACTCCTTTATACCCCAGAACCTTGAAATCAACCGCCAATCTTCCTGCACCACAACTGCGATGGAGTACTGTTTTAGAGCCCTGTCTCTCCCCCCTGCTTGCTCGCCTGCCTGCCGCGGACCTCCGATCATCCCTCAAGCATATGCAACCACTTTAACGCCGTTTGAAAGTCTCCGTCAAATACGCGCTTCACGATCGCGGTCGAAACGCGTCTTACGCCGTGTTTTTTATATACGAAGCATATCCAAATTTCATAATCTGCTTCACACCGTACACGTGCGAACCATAGTTACCCCTGAGTTACTCTATCCGCAGGCGATCGTTATTATGCTCGTTAGAAATGAGTACAAGCTCGAAACTATGCCTGCGCGCTTGCTCTCCGGAAGCAATCAAATGCAATAACCAATATCATCCTCCAATAACAATCTCGTTAAAAGTCGTCCGTTGGATGGATCGAGAAGGTGTGTCACGCTCGGCGCTTTTCGGTCTTGGAGATAGCAAACAAACCCATTTGCAACCCCTAGCATCCGGCGGGTCGATTGTTTAGGTACAATAATGCAGATTTATATGTAGTATATGCAGACGGCCGACGAGAATTTCCGATCTGACGACTCGCACGTCCTGATGGATCCAGCCCAGCTTCCAAGTTCTCAACAACGAAGCGTCGGTGAACTTTTCCTCCACTGGATTACGCACAGATTCAAACTCTGTGCGGATCGTATAGCTGTTATCATATCCTTGCCCGTTCTGCATGTTCTTTCCCTCGCTCTCTTTGTCGCCAATGCACAGTGGCTGTCGATTGACTCGGCGGAGCGAAGCCGTCAAGCCGTACGACGAGGCTTCTTCGCGAGTTCTCACCACAGCCCGCAGCTTGCATATCAAGATGACATATCGCGCCGCCCGAGTATGTAGTTACGTTGACTTATACCCAGTCAGGCTGTCCTTGCTTTGAACTTTGATAGACGATCGTTCCACCATCTGAGCCTGCCATGCATTCGTGAGAGATGACAGTTTTTTTCTTTCCCTTCACATGCATTCAACTTTTCGAGNACTGCATATGCCGTCATACAAAGGCGCGGCCGTACCACTGCGTCTAGAAGTTTTGGCCGACGCTTTTCACCTTCGTCCACCAGTTTCTCAAGCAACGAACCTCTGCCGGCATCTCAGCCTACCAAACTNCATCCTAGACGGAGACCCTAGCATGACCGAGTGCAGAAGAAGAAAGAATTGGATTTCACCAACAAGCCACGCGACCAAGAACAAACATCGAATAGAATGTTACACCCGTTTCTCCATATTTTGTACTGTACCTGTACAAAAGTCCTTATTCATTTCTCCACAAAAGGCTAAACGAGANNTATGCTTACATTAGATCGGCATCATTTGAACAAGCCCCGATCATATTTATTAATACACCCCATAATCGAATTGAGCCTCATACTATCCGTTTCGCCAGTTATCCATCGTCTGTTTTGAACTCGGTTCCTCTCACATCTCAATCTTGCAAACTCGGCCGCAGATGAACCAAGATTGCTTTTTCTTTTGGCACTCGTTCGAACCCATTCAACCACNACACCACTTTCATCCTTCTGCCCTGATCTTGCCGTCACAAACATCCTCGTCGACCACGGCAACCAAGTGTCGGGTCGCTTGGCGAGACTNTTTTCGCTGACTCCACANCCACCGATCAACATGGATACCCGCCATCCGGTCAGAGGCTTTTCCAATAGTTTGAAGACATGCAGAGAGACTTTCGATCAGCAACAATGGTAGGTTCTGTCGCCATGCTTGCCCCGGGTAGATAATCAGTGTGTGTCTGAGCTCCGCTTGTCACTAGGCTCTTCCTGTGTACAATATGTGTCGTGTCCAACTCAACTCTCGTGAGTCTTTCTCCTCGTTTCGTACCCACGCAACTAACGAAAAAGCGTTCCATTCTTCAAGTCTCACACATGACATGTCGGCCACCTCGATAAACCTGGTTCACCATGTAACTCCACGGTACCTCGTTCTCCACAAAATGTGACTTTCTCAGCCAGGATTTGAGAATCATCCCGTTTCGACCTTGCCAAAGCCTAACGGCGGTACGCCCGCCATGCATTTCTTATGATCTGCACATGATATAATGCACTAAACGCGATACATACGCGGTAAGACGCGATCCACTTTACGCCCAACCGTGGGAACCTCGTTCGATCTTCCATCTCCTGACTCCTTAGCTCGCAAGCCATTGACGAGAGCCTGCGTAAACGTCTGGGATTTGGCCCTCGGCCGAGACAACAGGAGAGGAGTACCCGTCTTCTCCTGAGGAGACGCGGCAGATCGCGAAAGCTTCGCGTTTCGATCTCATTACATTGCCGCTTTTGGGCAAGTGAGCACGGATATCGATTTATGGGCGATACACTTGTTACTAGTCCTGTGATCAGATCATGATGAGTTGCGTGCTACCAAAGACACGGAATACTGATTTCCATTGTAGTTTCAATTGTACTGGTAGCCAAGTACGAGACTTCCAGTCAGCTGCTCTCAACAAGACGAGGCTTTTTGCCTAGCTCCCAGCTGCGATACAACAGCGTGGAGAACTGCCTTTCCGCCATGGATGAGCGCTCCAAGAAATTGAATCCCAATCGATGAAGTTTTGCGATCAATTCAAAAATGTTGTTTCAGAGTCTAGCTGGCACGACAGAATCAACTTCAATTCAACAAAATACAGCAGTCAGCCTGTGAAACTATTAACCGCATAGATTCATCACTCTTACGCACCCTTACCCAAGTTGTCATACACCGCCGTCTCTGCTCCGAACCACGCACCCATTACATTGGGATCACCGAAAGGCATGACCTGACTAGCAATCATACCAGCAACACCCTTCTCACGATCCGCCCACCAGAACAAGTTGGCAATTCCTGCCCAGAATGCGGTATTCTTTCCACGGCCTGTGACTCCGGGTTCAATGGTCAACATTGCGCTAAGGCACCAACCCTGNNTCGTTGTTGTCAGCGTGTGGTCAAAATGTGTAGTGATACGCAAACAACATACTTGTGCGACATCACCCTGTGGGTATAGGTCTCCCAGCGGGTTCGAGTGCTCTGGCTTTGAGTCAGGAATGCCTCGGCGACCAAAGTCCGGCATCTGAGGAATCTGGTTCTCGAACATGTGCTTCACTGTCTCTGGCTTAAGGATCTGTTTGTTCGTCTTGGGACACGTGCCGTCGTTCAACAAGATGGCAAGCACCTTAATGTACTCTGTGGGACGAGAGAAGAGGCCGGCACCGCCACTACACAGAATTCTGCTTTGCTCTTCCTTTCCTTCGGCGACCATGGGTCTGCGGTAGACATGGTCTCTTTCTACAGCCTTCTGGCTACCTGGCCAGCGTTGGTGCATGGACGCCATATTCGACTTCATCTCCTTGGTCGGGAACATGGTTGTGTTGTGGATGCCGAGAGGCTCCAGAATGTTCTNTTGCATGTAGTCGTTCAGATTCATGCCGGTTTGTCTTTCGAGGGCAATGCCTGCCCAGTCGATGTTGATGCCGTATTCCCATCTGCTACCTGGCTGGTTGACCAGGGGCATCCTAAGCACTTCAGCCGGGTCACCAGAGAAGACGTCGAAGCCGACAGGGCGGCCGTAATCTCTGAGCTTGGTGTTGAAGAACTCATATCCGAAACCTGCGGTNNCTGTGGCACTGGTAAGCAAAGAAGGTATGCGGACAATGGCAGGTAGCAAACTCACATGCGACAACAACATCCTCAGCGTAATCTCAGCCTCCTTATCTTCCAACTTTTCATCATCAGTCAACACCTTCACCTTCTCCAATTCTGGACACAGCTTATACAGCTGCTTGTGATCATCAAGGTCGAGCTTGCCCTGCTCGACCAACTGCATGACAGCAATCGTAGCAATCATCTTGGTGCAACTCGCGATCCAGAAAGTGGTTTCCAGAGTCATCGGCTCCTTGGTGTCTAATCCTCGGTTGCCAGACGCATTGGCTGTCAGAACATCGCCATCTTTGTTGATCGCTGCAAAGACTAAGCCAGCAACTCCTGTCTCAGGATTCGAGGTCACTCCATCGAGAGTGGTCTGAACCGCCTTGTGTGTCGCGTCGGACTTTCTGGAGTTTCCACTATCTCGACGATCAGGCATACTGTTCAAATGTCCAGAAAATCAAGATTGGGCAGATTCAGAAGATAAACGTATAGAGATGAGTATGAAGGGTTGTTTGAAGCACAAACCTGGGCTTAGAGATCTCTCTGTATGATAATGCCCCGCTATCGTCTACCCCTCTTCGATCCGGAGCTCTTATTCCGTGACCGAGGTCTCGAAAGTCTTGCAGGCTGGCTCAGCTGCACACTGCGCGCTTGCAGCGAGTTTCCTAAGAACCCATGACCCCGCATGTTCCCCGCAGATTACCAAAGTTAAAGCCAATCAAGCTTTCACGCGTGGATCTTCAGCCTCGCGGATCCACGCGCCCTTTGAACCGAGTATTCGGTTTGCTTTGACGAGGAACTCTGTAAGCTTTTGTATGTCTTTGAAGTGATGATTGTGTCTGCTCCACTACAGGACGACGTTGGTGTTGGTATATTTGTGTAGTGCCAAATTTGAGCTGTCATACGGATCTTCCTTTTCAGCTCCAAACCACGAACGCTTTTGCTCGAAGCGCTTGGCCAGGTTTCGTCTTTCAACCTTGAGTAGTATGATCTTCACAAGACATCTCTCTACGCCAATCAGAGCTCGTAAATCGCCTCGCAGCTTATGTATTCTTTGCGTCCAGTTCAGCATAACGTCCTCTCTGCAATTCACTCGCAGACTGTAAGCGGCTGACGTGAGCCATGGTTGGTTGGTTGGTTGGACGCGCTGACCCCACCCTGCATCGAGTCAGGAGCGCGCTTACACACAGCATGGAGATCCTAGCTGAGGACATGGTCTCACACATAGGCGTAGAAGAACATGACTTGAGCATAGTTTGATAATGATTCGAGACACCTCAACTGGTCTTTCCTCGAGCTTGCTTGAACTTCTTGAACTCCTTGAGAGCTGCCATTACCAGGGGTACAGCCATAGGACCGAGCAGGGGAACATATACCGCAACCTTATGCTCGTCTGGGAAGTAGACCTGGCCGACCATGGATGGTTCAAAGAAAGCTTGCTCCGCTTGTGCCTCGGCGATTCGTGCATGCTCTAACGCAGCGTCAAAGTGTCCCTCGTGAAGATGAGAGCATGCCGTCTCCAAATGATGGATAGTTTTTTGTACNNTGGAGTCAGCCACGTTGTCTGGAATGGCGATGCTGGTCAGCTTGAGTGTAAGCCTGGACAAAGCTCCAAGAGTCGATGAGGCTGATAGAATCAATGAGGCTGCCCTCTCGCGGGTCAAGCTGGAAAGACGAAGAGGAAGCGAGGCCGGTGACTGGGGTAACCCAATGAGAGACTCCAACTGCTCTGCAAAGATGCGCACGACTGGTTCGAGATCATCTTTAGTAAGAACAGTGTTGTTTTGATCCTTTGAAGGGTTCAATATCTGAACTCCGCCCCATTGGGGAATCAGCCAACTGGTTCCGCCGGTCTCCTCAATCACCATCGGGGCTTGCTTGGGAGAAGGAACATAAGCGACGAAGTTGATAGTTGGGCCTACACCGATGCTCGGGCTGAGAGGCCACTCGGCCGCGTTGATAAAGGCACTCAAGTCAGAACGCATCAGTGTCCATTGGTTTGATGCCTCATCGTACTGAGGACCGTGTAGTGAAGTGGATAGGGATGCATACAGTTGCACCTGGGTGTCGACACTGAACTTGCTGACGGACGAGAACGAGGTCAGGAAGGGACCAAGGTACTCGTCGAGAGCTGCTTTGATATCCCATGCAGATGGTGATGCTGAACCCGTGAAGAGAGAAAACGTCAAGTGGTAAGTCGATGCATATTTGAAAGCGCGGTTAGACCTTCTTCGGTAGCCTTCGACGATGGATGAAGAATCAATATCTCCCGAAGACTCATGATGATTCGTCTGACCTGTCAAAAGATAGTCTAGAGTAATTTGCTCCTCTGCAAACAGCTTCAAAAGTTCAGTTGCAACGAAGTCAGCAAGGTCAGACACACCGGTGGGCTGAGATGACGGCAATGTGCCATGGTAGATGCTTAGAGTAGGGTCAAAGGGCTGGACCTTAGCCACTGGGTGGGAGTAAGAGTCATCAAGCACGAGGTTGACAATGACAGCCGAGGACGACGAGAGGTCAGTATATGGCGCATCTGCTGACTGATCTGCAGTCCCGTGCCCCGAAGTGATTACTCGCAAGCGGTGGACAGGAGACTTGTTTTGTCTATCCAAGCCCTGCTGGATCTGCTGAACCAGGTCTGCAGTGGTTGCAGTGTCAAGATGGGAAGCAGCAAGAGCAACGTGCACAGGAAACTCGAGTTTACATGTNNCTTTTTAATGCTTAGTAGATATCATAAGACAGAGCGAGAGGGCAAGGCATACCTGACCTGAGGCCCACGCATCCATCGACTCCAAGGGCAGTGCAGCGCGGGGAACAGTGGTCGTGGCGAACCAAATAGGCAGGCCGAGCAGGCCGACGATGGCCCAGAAACTGAAGATGATCCATCTACGTGTCTTGACGCCCTGCGGAGATTCAGGCGGGGGTTGTTNTTTGGCCAAAGCAGCATGGACGACCCCTTCAGCAGGAGCGTCGTTGATGGCACTGCCAACCTGCTGAGTGTCCATCTTGCTCTTCCTTAAAGCAACAAACACAGGACGAACCTCTGCAGAAAGGAGAACTGCAACTCGGAGCTCGAAGAGGGGCGGCTAAGGGGAAGGTGCTTGGCGGAACCTCGGACGGTGGATAGCAGATTGTGATTGGCGCGCCGGTACGCCACATAGCAGGACAATTGGGGCTGAGGTCGTGCATGTACTTGGTACGTACGGACCCAAGCCGCGCGTGTTCTCGCTTGCTAGCATCTATTCTGGGTCTGCTCTTCATATCTGCGTCGGCTGGCCTCAGACCGAAAGCAACCTGTGTTTACTTTCCCACTGTCTGGCTGTTTGAATAACCAGCAGCTTCCGACGACAGCATCGATCCGGCACGCCGCACGATCGCGTGTCGAAAATTCCAAGTTCCGCGGCCGTTGCAACACTTCAGCCATTTCCCAGCGTCATCGTTGTCCATTATCCACGTCCGTCTGCCAGTCCGTGCGGCGTGTTGGGGTTGGTCTTGAGCATTCTTGCGCAACTTCTTATAGTCGTTGCTTGCCAGCCTTTCCGGCATGCTGCGCCTACTACGATTATCAGACATGGTCGGCATGACCAAGCGCGCCCTCAAGTCGACTGACGGCTCCGAGAAGACCAAAGCTGCTATTGTATGTTTAAGTCCGAGTATCCTTGTTAATGCCGCACTTTACTGACATGGCATACAGGTTGTTGGTAGTGTCGGTGCTGTTCTGCTATTCGCCATCATTCTTTTCTTCGTGCTCCGAAGTATCCGCCTACCCAAGAATATTCGACAGGCACAGGCCGCAGCCCGCGCCCGCGCAAGATCTCAAAAACCCCATCGATCATGGATCCAAACCATTCTCTCGCCTTTCCGTCGCAATGACAGCCCATCCGCTAGTACCGCCACTCGAGAAATGGTCCAAGACCCTGAGGCCGCTGTCAACAGGCACACGAGTATCCGTAGTATCGCCACTCTTCCTGCTTACTCTGCTGTACCTCACGAGAATGAAGGTGTTCTTGGCCGCGAAGGTGAAAGAGCAGGCATGGACACCGTTGTAGAGTTTCCTGAAACCAACGAGGAGGAAGAAGGCAGAAGAGAAGCCGAGATGGAGTCTCTCTGGCAGATTCGCCAACAACGCAGACAAGAGGCTGCTGAAAGAGAAGATCGTAGACGTCGTCGTCGCGAGGCTCGTGCTAGAGGAGACCTGGAAGCTCTCAGCGCTCTGCGACATGAGACAGCTCTCCGCGTCACTCTGGAGCGTGCCAACGGCTCCAACTCGATGATTGCCGAGCACAACGCCAGGCCGCGAGAGAGGAGAATCAGCGCTGTCTCGTATGGTGACTTGGGCGTTGCTCGCCATGATGGTTCGCGTGTGCGTGGTAACTCTACCGAGTCTGACAGCCGGCCGCTGCTCAACGACGTCTCTCGTGCAGGCAGTGCCAATCCTCTTCGACCTTGGCTGTCTCGCGCTTCTTTCTCTACTCATCATCGGATGGCTTCTGCCACCTCCGTTCTTACTACTGATAGCGCGGACCAGGATGACAGCGATTTCGAAGTCATTTCTCTCCAACATACTTCCTCTCGTCCACGCTCGTCGCGAGCTCATTCTCGAGCCCAATCCATCAACTTGAGTCTTCGTAGAACTTCGACAACACAACTCCACCAGCTTCCTCGAGCTGACGGCGATTTGGGCGAGAGCCGTATTCCTCTTCCTGAGCTGCCGCGATACGATGCCATGGGCTTTGAGGAAGCCCCACCCTATGAAGAGATCCACTCAGCTAGACCGTCCCTTTCGAGGGCCAACAGCCAAACACGAAGAAGTGAGAACAGCAGTCCACTATCTTCTCTGCCCGAAATTGTCCGTCTCCCAAGCATTCGCATCAACGAGGCATCCCCTACCGAGTCCCCTCGCCAGTTCAACTTCCCAGCCAACGCTAGGCCAACAACTGCCTCGACGATCGACGAAGAAACGACCATTTGAATGCCATATCACGACTTCTCTTTTATGCTTACCATGTTTTTCCTTTTATCCTGATACACGACCTGCATAATTTTTTCCCTTTCTGGTTGTTTATAGAGATTGTCGAAGAATCGCATTCATCGCATTCGCTTAGCGCCGGCGTTAGGTGGAGGAGGTCAGGCATCTCCAAAAGTTGATACCAAGACACGAATTACAATATCTTCATTTTCCTCTCGATCTCGTCCCGATAATGATTCTGAACGCTCCGCTTGAATTCTGATAAGCAAACTCTCACCTCAATTGACTTTTACCGTGCCTGCATGTAGGTCGAAGAAACATCAACCATAACATTAACGAGGATATAAAGGGTCTGTGCATTGAGCACGTGGTTGCATTCCTCGATGGCACTCGACTGTTCCCTCAGCACTTCAAGTGTTCACTATAACATGCCGTGTTGATATGCCTCAAAGACCACTACGACTGCACATGGCCAGGGTTGAGCGCACGATCTTCGCCGAGGCTCAACTGGCCCTACAGATATGGCGAACGAATCGTCCCACGTGCTTCCTACATGGGTAGTCAGAAAGGGATATAAAGAGCTCGATGGCCTCGAGCACGAGGCCAGAAGAAGGTGCATCTCACGCTTTACACTCTACAGCATGGCCTTGACTGCAGCAAGTCTCTTCGCTTTGGGCGTCATCTCAAGGTAGGTACTTTCGTCATTCCTTCTCAGCACATCACCTACCGCATTCAAGACAGTCTGGATATTTCACTAAACTCTAGGACCCTGCCTCTCTGCTCCTCGTGTGCAAAATTATGTGACGTATATAGCTACAAAAATGCACAATACTATCAGATAACAGGATAGCGTCCACTGAGAAGCGATCTCTTAGCAGCTCTCTTTGGCCAATTCTAGTTTCTGAATAGAACTGTGCATTTTTACAGCGTGTACGTTACTCACTTCTAAAGTCGGAGTACAGTGGGAGTTACATCCTTTAGCACACGGGGAGGCTAGATCTCGGCCCTGAGGGAACTTTGCCATTTCTTTTCTGCCGGATCAAGTTATTGATCTGACTCAGTCTACGCCATGCAATGACCATATCAGATATATAAGGAAATCGCTAATATTTGATCAGCTCCTCGGGTCACTTCATTCCTGTCCCGGCTCCAAACAACCATACATGCGACAATGTCCAGACTGGATACCAGTGCCAGCCGCAAATCAGCCACTACTGGGGTCAATACTCTCCATACTTCTCCGTCCCATCCGAGATTCCTGCAAATGTCCCTCTCACATGCTCGGTCACATTCGCACAGATTCTGTCGAGGCACGGAGCTAGGGATCCTACAGCTTCCAAGACTGCGAAATACAACGCAACTATTGCCAAGATCAAGAAGAATGTTGCCAACTTCACTGGCAAATATGCCTTCCTCGATGACTACGAGTACACACTCGGAGCGGATCAATTGACAGACTTTGGAAGACAGCAGATGGAGAACTCTGGCATAAAGTACTATCAGCGTTATGCAGGCCTTGCCCGCAAGGCAATTCCGTTTGTTCGCTCGTCTGGTGAAGCTCGTGTGGTAGAGTCTGCAGAGAAGTGGGTAGATGGATTCACCGAGGCCAAGACCAATGACTGGTGGGCCAACAAACAGTATCCCTCTGTCAATGTGGTCATCAGCGAGGATGCTGGCAGTAACAACACGCTGAACCATGATCTCTGCACCAGTTTCGAGGACGGACCTGATTCGAATATCGCCGATGCTGCTCAGAAGACCTGGGTGTCTGTGTTCGTTCCCAACATTCAGAAGAGGATAAACGCCGATTTTCCTGGAGCAAATCTCACGTCGGCTGAGATTGTCTACTTGATGGACTTGTGCCCTTTCAACACCGTTGCTTCGGCTACAGGTGCAGTCTCACCTTTCTGCTCGCTGTTCACAGAGACTGAATGGCAAGACTATGGATACTACGAGTCTTTGAACAAGTTCTACGGTTACGGGGCTGGAAACCCTCTTGGACCAACTCAAGGCGTTGGTTTCACCAACGAACTCATTGCCCGTCTTACCAGGAAACCAGTCGTGGACAACACCTCGACAAACCACACTTTGGACAGCAACCCTGCGACTTTCCCTCTTGATCGCGCATTGTACGCAGACTTCAGTCACGATAACGACATGACTGCCATCTTCTTCGCCATGGGACTTTACAACAGCACTTCTGCCCTCTCAAACACAACACTCGAGACAGCACAACAGACTAATGGATACTCAGCAGCGTACACTGTTCCATTCGCAGCCAGGGCTTATGTCGAAAAGCTGCAATGTCTTGGCCATAGAGAGGAGCTGGTCAGAGTTATTGTCAACGATCGCGTGATTCCTCTGCGTAGCTGTGGTGCCGATTGGTTGGGAAGATGCACTCTCAGTGACTTTGTCGGTAGTTTGTCTTTTGCACGCAGTGGGGGTGATTGGGCCACATGCTCCGCTTAGATTTTAGAAGTACGCATTCTTGCAATTAAAAGGCTGTCCATGACAATATTCTGAATCTCTATAGATGGTTGATTGTTGTGTTACGTCCATTGAGTACAAAGTGCCAATCGGATGTATCAATCAAGAAATGTCATATGAGGATGAGGCTGAGGAATCTGGATAGCCGTTGGTAAAAAGAGTCTCGGTGGGGCAGGGTGAGTGACGGGGAAGCTGCAGCTCAGTGTGGCACGACGACCAACACGATCACCAACATTGCTGGGTTTGCACCTTACAATGGCTGCTCATCTCTTCTTCACATCAACACTCACCAATCTATCGCTATGAATTATCTCAGCAACTTCATAGGCCGCCCATTCGCTATCCATAATCTAGACGAGGACAACGACGCCATGACAGCGCCAGAAGCGTCACCACCGTCACCACCGCCCAGCTCCATGTCTTCATCATCCCAGATTCCAGGTCTCGACCTCCTGTCAGCCGCGCAATTTGAAGCCCAAGTTGCAGCTAGAAGAGCAGCCTCCTCGCCGAACACTCCCGCTACCAAGCGTCCCAAACTCGACACACCAGCCAGCTCGTCGTCGTCGACAGCTCCGCGCACACTCCTTCCCTCCAAGCCCCGTGGTGACTCTGCCGCCAAAGTCAACGACATGTGTCAGATCCGTCATCTGCGAGCCGACTATGACTTTGAAGAAGGTCCTCCATACGCCTTTTCAGCCATTCTCCGTCTGCTAGATGGTGATCAAGCAATAGAGACTTTCGAACCACCTGGCACATACGGCGGCCGCCAAAGAGAAGGCTGCCGACATGGCTGTGACTTGGCTAGAGCAACAACCCATCCCAAAGAGAGGTCCAAAAGATGCAGGACTCCTGCCACTCGCTGCTGCGAAGGTCGATCCATCTGAAAACTGGGTTGGTGTATTGCACGGTAGGTCCCTGCTTCCTCACACGTTCGTTGTTGTGATATCTGCATATACAAATTCACGGGTGTACCTCTCATCACGCATGTCCAGTCTCCCGAAACGTCCTTGACGGCCTGCATATTAGCTTCCTCGACAGCCATCGCCAGCTCACAGTGTCATATGTAGAAGGATGTGGCAGTGAGAGCGCTACTGGTTTCAACTACCAGTATACCCTTCACAAGATATATGCCCGCACCTTCTCAACCCATGGCTCGCGACGGTCGATCAGAAGTTAGCCATGCAGGCTGAGGAACATGTCTCTGGAAGCTTGTCATGCTTAACGCGAGGCATTCTTCCATTGCTTCCCCATGATCATGCTTCGCTCGAGGTCAACTCTTACAATGCACAAAGTCAGTCAGCCAAGGGCCGTATCTGCAGAGGGTTATGCCTTCACGTTGTGCGAGAGACATGTTTCTGATACAAAACGCTTGTGCCTGATTGGATTTATGCATTGTTGTGGTTTACCACGAGCTGAGCATGGTCGTGGAAGTGGTGTGGTGTGCATCATCTCCAGTTCTTGTGTATTATAGACTTCTTTGTTCTCGCTAACAGCATCCTCCTGTACCCCTTCCATACTATCTGGCATGTCTAACAACAGCACAGAATTCTGTCAAGGACGCGCAATCGATCAGCCCGAGTACACTATCTTCGAGCTTGGTCCCCAACGATTTGGTGCGACATGCACCATTCTCAAACACACACACCACGACCAAAATGCCGCCTTCTCGAGTAAGAAGATTGCAAAACCGCCGCTGCTCGTGCTGCCGTCTTGGCCTTGCGCGAGGAAGGCGTCTTGACCAAACAATCAGCACACACTCGTGCCACTGTGGCTCCTGTCGTTCCAGCCTTTGGCACGCCAGTACCTCCTCCTGTTGCTACTGTCATTACCAGTACTCCGAAAGTACAGCCAACTCCATCACCTTCAGCATCTTCGCTCGTGCCTACCCTTTGCGCTGAACTAAACATCACACCTCCGACTTATAAGCTCGCGCAGACCTCGGCCCTGACTCCTGACTTCTGGGATGGCGAGGCTCGATTTGATCATGCCGTTGAACCTTGCCTGCACGGTGCTGTGGGAAAGGTTGAAAGGGTGTATGGAAAGAAGAATGCCAAGGACAAGGTCGTGCAGCAAGTTCTGGAAGTTCTTGAGAGTGTCAAGCAACAGAGGATGGCTGGTTGAAGTTCAGGACTTCTTGGTCAAGCACATCCTTTTGACATTGATTACGTAGACCATTGGAGACGAAATACAGACTCTATCCATCATCACACCTCAATCTGTTTCATCTACTATAGAGAGCTGAGAAAGAACAGAGAAGTTGCAACGCCTTCAGCATCACTAAAGAAAAATTCGCTCCAAAACTCCTCACCTCCTCATAAGCAAAAAACCAAGCTCCTCTTAGAGCTTGGGAAAACCCTCCTGCCTGCAAAGTATTCTACCTTTGTCAGGGAGAGAAAGAACGCTAAATGGTTCCGCTACATCCGAGGGTCGAACCCAAGGACTTTTAGGAGTTTTATCGCTAAAGGGAGTTGCGTCTTACCGATTGCGCCATCTCTACCGTTTGCTGAGAACAGAGAGGTTGGGCTAGGATATAAGGTGTTGGGGGTGAAGGGAAGGTGAGTGAAGAAGTGAAGGGGTTGAATGGGATAGATGGTCGTGCTGTATGAGAAAAACATCAGTTGTTCAGTTCATGATAATTACAAAGATGACACTCTTTTGCTCGTCACCTGAGGATGGAAGCAGAAGACATAAGAAGCTGACAAGATTCATTCATAAACGAGTTCTCCTCAAATACATTTGATTCAGACATGGGAGATGTCTCTTGCGGGAGTTTTTTGAGGAGCAAAATACACAACAACCATGTTAGAGTTTGCAGAAGGCGAGTACATCTACTCTAGCTGGAAGACTAGATGATAAAGAGAAGAAAGGGAACTATACATGAATGATAAACTATGGCAAGAGCTTTCATATGCACATCTTCTTCTTCGTCTGAGAGAAGGAAGGAGCAACCAGACTAGTGCAGAATGAGCGGCTGCAATGAAGTAGACAAAGAGATAGGGAAGTCACGATGTCACGGAAGGTTGAGCTACTTGCACTTTCCTGATTAAAAAGAGTCATGTGAATGTATAATCTTTGATTTCCTGCTTCTATGGAAACCCAGTCATCCTTCTGAACATGCAACTTTCCTTCTCCTTGAAGCAGAACCATCCCAGAAGATCTGGGAACTCAAGGAATGTCACTGTCCTCTTTCACCTCGTCTTTCCTTACGTTTCCTGCATCCAAGCCATCGAAAGCACTACTCGCCAATTCTCTGTCGCCAAGTAAGTGACCTATGTGAGTATGATCAAACTCCTGACCATTTCTGCGAAGCATCATGACTTCTTTCAAGAACGGCACTGGCGATTTGGAGAAAGGAGCGCGTGGACAGGAATGGAGTGAGCGAATCTTTCTCCGATCCTCAGGGCCCACAAAGCCATCACTTTGAACAGTAACACCTTGGGCGATACTTCGTCGACCTATTAGACCCAACTTGCCTTGGAGCGCTTCGTATTTGGCTTTGCTGTCGAGATACAGAGATCCCGCAAAGAGGTTGAGAGAATGTGTGGGTATGGCTGAGAATGTCTTCTCGGTGGAGTTCGAGGTTAGTGTGTAAAAGTCCAAGTCGTCGAATGAGACCATGGCTTTGTTGACGCGCGGAGCGAATGTGTGCAGGACTGTCTTTCTCGACTTCTTGATTTGTGGAAGCAGCTCATTAGCCTCGAAAGGGCTGATAACCAAGAGCGATTTATGTTCAGTGCTGCTCAAGACCCAGTTCACTGGAGCCATGTACTGGTCACGAGGCGATGACTGTGGTAGATCGACAGCGAGCCAGAAGTCAGCGGTTACCCAAAGACCGAAGACAGCAGGATCGATTTNTTGCCGTTCGAGAGTTTGAGCTGCACTGGTGTCTTTCAAAGCCGCAAAGGCACGTATCACTTGACACTTTTTGAGATCTGAGATATCACCGGTTTCGATGTATTGACAGATGCCTTGGCTGATAGCATGTTGACGCGGAAATGCTGGCGGGGGAAGCTCGACACCTACCTCTCTCTCGATCTCGTGAGCAAGCTCTCGCTCTTGCTCGTTGTCAATGTTGCAATCCTCAACCGTAGCTCTTTCGACTGAATCAAATTGACTGACGAGATGTTGCATCGTGGGATCGCTCGAGCCACGGTCTAGGCGATGCTCACCAATGGAAACGTTGTCTTCATGCACTCCGTACAGAAGCTCTAAGCTTCGAGCTTCAACTTCTTGAATCTCAACCCAAAATCGCTGAGTTCTGGCCTTGTCTGCTGTAATCACGGATGACGGGACCGTCGGGATGGAAGAAAGCAAGAGCTGGTTCATAACTTTTCGTTGGCGGAGATGCTCGAGACCCTGCATGGTTCGCAACGATTTCGCAGTCTCAAGAGCTCGGCAACTTTCATTCATAGACCAGGCCAAGACGTCAAAAGACGTCAGAACAGTATCAGATTCGCAACGTTTCATGTCACAAATACTTCTGTGGACCTCTGTAGGTGCAATGAAACACAAGCTGTGACCTTTACCTAGCTGACGGAGACGCATGCAAGCNNTGGAAACAAGTTAATGAGATACTCAATGTTCACTCGTTGGAAATGCCAACATACCTTGTGTGAGACGATCTTTCACAAGACGAGGACCTAGCATGACAGCAGCATGAGCCCCAACCGGGATCGCTAGATCGATCCCCCGAGTGTGCACTTCGTCCATGTATATGAGGCAATCGTTCAACTTCCTGGCAAGCGGAGAGATGCCTAATGGTATGGCCATACCACTGCGATCCAGGACCATCGGCTCGTCTTGATTATCGAAGTAGATTGCAGCCTTTGCATCGGGTCTGAACTTGAGCCACTGCTGCACAAACTCGAAGTTGGTAGCTTCCAAAACTTGAGCACCCACATCAATGAGTACATTGATGACTGGCTGCTGTTGAGAGATCAAAGTCAGCAGCTCTCTAATGGAGAGCCTCTTACCGCGAGCGCCTTCCCCATGAATGTATTCCTGATTCTCAGGGCGAAGAAGAAGGTTGAGCACCATGGCATTAGTGTGCTCTAACTCATCAAGATCGTTCTGCTCGATCGAGTATGGCAAGATCACGCGGCTATCATTCGTACCACTGAAGCCGGTAGTGAGCAGACCTGACGATTTAGAAGTCGACGGAATGTCCCATCCAGAAGCCGAGAGTCTCTTCAGAAACTCCTTGCCTTCTCTCGGAAAGACGACTTGGTTGAGNNGGAAGAAGTCGATACACTCGAGGTTGTATTGCATCTGAGGGAAGAGTGCCGTTCGACAGAGAATTCGACCATCCAAGTTTATAGAGTCCAACGAGGAAAGCCTGGCAGGGAGATCGCTTGCAAGTGCCCAATTGCTATAGATGTCGTGGGCATTTGCTTCCTTGAGCAAAACCTTAAAACAACGTTCAACTTGCGACATACTTAGACCGCTGTAATAATAACTCAAGCATGTCAAAAGGATCGCAACTTCAGGATGAGCAAACTCGGAATTTGGTGTTGGAACGCCTTTAGCTCGATATGGGACAGCCATCAAGCAGCGGGTAGAGTCAAGTCCGTACTCGACGAGCCATCTCTTGTTCTGCAGGACGAAAGATAAAACTTCGTAGGCAAACAGTCCTCGGAGAATCAAAATCGTGCACCAGTGCGACGATTTGGCACACTAATCGTTGATAATGGCAAGATCTTGCTCAGAGACCTCAAGAGATTGTATGAAGCTCCGGATGGCGGTTTTCGTCTTGGTCGAAAAACAGTGCAAGGTCACGCCAACGATTCTGCCCTCGAGAGCATCGGCGACAAGCAGATCCAGTAAAAGTTTGAACGCTGCAGGATCCAAAAAGGTTATGTCAGGGAAAGACTTGCTACCCAAAGTCGCATTGAGCTGGGATGGAAATTGCTCTGAGAGATCGATCGCGTGTTGCTTGACTCGACGAAGCACACCTTGTGCAATAAGCCAGCGATTGCTCTTGCCGTCAAGCATTCGCTGGCTTCCGACAGGATAGATGAGCTGCGACTTTATACCGAGTATCTCATCGCTCTCATCGATGACGTCGCGGCAAGTATTCTCCATGAAGCGCTGTAGGTCCAAGATAGCTGCAGCCAATGTTTTGTCAGAAATGATCTTCTCTCGAGTCATGAGCTTCATCGACAAAATCTCTTCAGGCAAGGCGACCATCACTCCCCGATTGATGCGATGGTCTGCCATGATACCAGAAATACAGCTGATGGTATCGTCACTGATTCGGGTTTTGCGGGAGAATGGAATGTGACAAATTCGATGTCCTAGCAGACCACCCAACCGTTGCAAGAGGACTTGTTCTGTCTGTTGCAAGAGCGACTTAAGAATCACTATGCGCACCAAGCGGCTTCTGTCGGCCAATGCAGTAGCCAGCATTGGTATAATGACGGAGGACTTGCCTTCGCCCATGTTTAACTGCATGACTGAGTTGGCACCCGAACTTGGTCTCATCATTTGCTGCGCCACCCTGACTTGCAATGGGCGGATGGTGATGTTGTTCTCGATCTCCAAGAGGAGCCAACTCCTAGAACTCCATCCTTCCCTACCAGGAGTCTCGAGCTCCTTGGACAGAGTGCGATAGTCTTGAACTTTAGCCAATTTCAACATGCGTTCAGCACGTTGTAAAGAAGCAATGCATTCCGCAAATGATAACAACTCAGTATTCCATGGGTCATCCAATTTGAATGCCTTAGTGCTCGAAAGACAGCTCAGTAAAGTCGATTCAGAAACGCGTGGCCACAAGTCTGCATCAGCCAATATCGCCTCTGTCGGACTTGATGGACTCAGTCCCTGGCAGATACTTTTGAACCACGNCCTCACATAATCGAGCGAGTTCGAAATGGTGTCGTTTGAAATCTCCAATGCTAAAACNNGAGGTTGCTGGTGGGTGGATGGATCTTGGAGATGACGGAAAGCTTCCAGACTTGAGCGTAAGACAGAAGCATACTGTTTGTGCGTATCTCCTTCTCTAGAGGAAAGAGACTTCACAAGTTTGTCAAGAGCAGTGACATCTGACCGCTTCTGACCTCCAGACTTCTGAGACCAGGTAAGTGAGATAGGGCTGTAATTGATGGTACCCAATGGTTTGACTCTATCGCCCCGCGAGAGCAAGGATTTCAGACTGGGTGTCGAAAACTGAACATTGTCTGGTGTATCACTGACAAATGTAGTGCTCGNAAACGAGATATCTCTTTGGGGTATGGTCAGNNTCAGCTTAAGCATACTGTTGACGTATGAGATATGGGTCAAGAATTGGCCGTTCTTATGCCATACGTCGAACAGGAGCTGGCATTCGGCGAGACAGAGAGCGACAGAAATTTGAGGATATACTCTCTGAAGTGGCATAATAGTCACCGCAGGCCACTGCTCAAAAATGTCTCTGGCAACCATTTTGATCTGCTTCTGAACTAGCTCTGTCTCCTCGGCATACTGTCTGGACTGCACTTGAGAAGGTTTACCGGGCAATACTGGGCGATGGCGATGCTTGCTGACAATCGAAAGGATTCGGTCTATATCTGCCTCGAAGCCAGAGGTCAAATCATAAGAATCATTATCAGTTGGTGGATTCTCATAGTCGAAGAGTGGGGATACAGCAAACGCGAGCAGTGTTCGAAGAAAAGCCAAAATATCAGGTTGGAGTCCAAATGCGATGGCAGCGAAGGAGAACATGAGTGGGTAAGTCATAGACTTTCTTTCAGCTGTTCGACACATCTCATAGAGGCCCCCCCAGTGTTTCGAAAGCTGAAGAGTGGTCAGATCGTACGTCAAAAATTTGTTGTGATCGAATCTGGTCTGATAACCAGAAACTTTCCCCCACTTCTTGATGACAGACTCAAGGTCTTCAACAAAGAGATTATCGGAGGACCACTCTTTGACTCCCGCGGCAATTTTAAGCACACGCTGCGATTGTAAGCTGGAGTAGGATTTGTCACGGCCTTTGTAGACAAGGTCATCGTGAGTAGAAAATATNNCAGAAGATACTAGACCAGACCTCACCAGAGCAGAATTTCTCTTTCGAGCTCGCTCAAGCAGATGAGGCTCTCCACGGTTGATCTGAAGCGACACATCACTATGCTGATCGCATGCTTGTTCGCACCTTCGATGGTGCTCCACGATCGCTTGAGCTGCCAACACAAAATCACCATGTTGAGATAACACAGGAAGATTAGGGTCCCAGGTGACTGTCTGCATTACTTTGCGTCNCCGGGGGTAATACTCACGCATGGGCGTAAGAGCTGCGATCTTCTGCAAAAGAACTTTTTCATCCTCTTGCAACGCAGTAGATGTGAAGTTGTAAGCGCTTCCGAGAATTTTGAGCGCTTCTTCAGTGCCAGTAGTCCTTATGAAGGGGTCAGGGAGGTAGAATGATGTAAAAGCATGAAGATAGGCCTGATAAAGGTGACCAAGCAGATCTTGAGCGCCTCGAAGTTGGCGAAGATGACGGTCCAATTTGTATACGAAATAACGTCGCTTCGGAGCAGCGTCATCAAGAATGAAAACTGACACATGATGGCCAACCTTGTTAACCTTAACTGCACCAAACGGTACCAGGATCTGTCGTTCTTCAGGACATCCAATCGGAGGGGTGGTGCGGAGAACGAGTTTGTTCTGCAATCCTATCATGGTACCGACTGCCTGATTGCCATCTACCACAGCATTGAACTCGAGAGATCTGACTTCTCCCTGCAGGGAGACGGTAAAATGCAGGCTGTATCTTGGCATTTCGACTTCCAGCTTCGAGGGATCGCTTTTATCGAAAANAATGTGGCATCGCGAAGGTCGTTCGAGTGAGGAAAAGAGGGATGAGATGGATCTACCCACCACGCTGTGTATATCGACGAAGTATCTGGAACCCTGGTGGAACACAGCCTTCGCAGTATCAAACTTCAGGCTTGAAAAGTGCATTCTCCAGTTGTTTTTGCTCGGTTGCCAAGGTCGATCTAGAGGACGAAATTCGACCTCTCCAGTGCGCTCGTTCATCCAATGGTGAAAAGACTGGACAAAATAACTGGGCAATGCCGCAGCAAATATCTCCCGCGGAAGAGCTCGAAATGTCTCTCCGTTCAAACGAGCCTTGATCACTACCTCGCTGTTCCGAAGACCAAGATGCATCACATTCCCGTCAATATGCTGTGATAGGCGGCATTCCGTCCCAGGAATATCGGATGCAAATACCCGCTGAACCGAGTTGCCGAATAGTTGTAGGAACAAAGCATCGCTTCCTATGTTGTCAGGTACGGTCCCCCCGGGTTTACCATCGACAAGCAATTTGCCATCGAGAAGATTGTAATGTACTTGCTGACTCTGTTCTGAACTTTCAGAAATAGTCTTGGTCTGAACCCATGAGCGGGCATAATCTACCACTGTCCATGCTGGGTTTAAACATACCCCATGCCAGATCTTCTGTACTGCTGAGACAAGACCAAGGCTGTGTTTGTGGAGGGCACCTCGAATGCGAGGCTCTACTTTGTGAGCGATTTTGGCGTGACGAACAAGACTTTGTCGGATCAACAGAGCGAGGGATTTAGTGCTCGGAGGTACGTTATCATGGACCATTAGCTGCGCCTCAACTGCAGAAGCAAGGTCTTCAGCAGAATCAAGAACCTGGACGATATGATGGTCCTCAACGTCGAAGGTACTGTAGCTGAGCAGAGCGGCAAAGAATAGACGGCTAGCGCTATCAGTCTGTGTTGGCTCCTTGTTTGGGAGATGATGTACTCGCGTTCCGATCTGGTGACACCATGCGAGCGCGACTCTTCTTGCTCTGCGCAAGAGCTCAAGACAACCTGACTTCGTCTCAGCGACGGAAGTCAAGGACAATAGACGCAAAGTGAGCTCTATTACAACCATCATACTGTATTGCTTGTCCCAGTTGTTCTCGATAGCGATCAATTTTCGCCAAAGGAGAAGGAGAAGCCGACCACAAAATGCAGGATTGGCAAACTCCGCATGTGCAGTTCGGAGAACATCATTCGACGGACTGCCAGCTTCCCAAGCCGCTTGCAGAACAAGAATCACTACAGCAGGATGTGCGAAGTCTAGGTTTGTACAGCCTAACTCACGCAGGATGTTTACCCACTGAACTCGCTCTCCAGCTCGGAGGGTGCCAAAAGAGAGATACTCTGTCTTCTCGAGATGGTTGTCGCGTTCGTACTGCCGTGATATTATCTCGTTACTGGTGTGTTGAGTGGTGCGAATAGTCCAATCTAGATTTTCGTATGGGCCAGAACATATGGATAGTGTGCAAANACTCTTGAAACTCGGCGCAACACCAGGCCACGACACCCAACGTTTCTTACGCTGATCCCAGAGCTTATACTCGTGGCAGTTGGTTATGCAAGTCTCCGCTAGTGTCGCAGGAAGTTTCTCGAACCTGTACTGAGCACGGTCCGCCAAAGACTTTTNGCAGCTCCCTAAGGTGATGCGCGTGGACTTGTGACTTGCATAGCGCTTCAGTTGGTGATATGCGCGCACCGTAATGTGCATCTTCTCAGCTTGGACAGCTTCTCGTTGCCCAATGTCATTGACAATAAGCCAAGTTATGTCCCTCCAGGCGGCAAACTCTCTAGGCATTTGGAGTTCGAAAATTGCGGCCTTGAACTGAACGGCTTTCGTTGGCAGAGATTCCTCGATGCGCCCGATGGCCATCTCTCTTGCTTTTGCCTCTTTTTTATGTTTCGTGCAGAGCGATGTGTCATGATTGCCGTTGGAGTCACAGACATCATCGCACTCCATTCCTTTATGCTCAGCGTTCAGTCGCCTCCAATTGTTCATTGTTAGGATTAGATCTCGATTCTTTGCTGCCCTTCCGTCTGCATCAGACTTCTTGATCTGTTCGTGAAGATCCTGAAGGGCCGAGGAGGTATCATAGTAGCGAACACAGAAGCTGTTGTCTGTGGGATTCGCGTAGGCGCTTTGTTCGTGAAACGATGCTTGTGACCAACGTTCGTTGATGTGTGATTCTACCGCGTGAAGACGTTGCATCTGGCGTGCTGTGGGGAGCAGAAGAGGTTGAATGGCGTCGACCGGTATCTCGGGAGGGTACTTCAGCATGAGAGGGATCTGCGAGGTGCAGATTCTGTCTAACGCAACCCAGAGTTCCAGCACCACGAGCAATGCACACGACTTTTCAAGCGGGTTGCATTCATAAGCCGAGGAGGCTCGAGACCAGTAATTCTCGACCAGTTCTTGCAGCTTTTGACAGGGTTCAGTGATTTGGTTCGCCAGTGCGATTTTGGTCCAGCCCGAAAGGTTATGATCAACCCAGTTCTCAATGTCGATAAGATCCGTCAACCCTGAAGACTGCTCCGCGCCTGAAGGAAGTATGTTTGGCTTCTGAGTGTAGCGTGATGGTGATCTCAGACTGGGCTTGAATGTTGAGCAGGTAGCACTCGAATGAGGAGCAGACATCCGCGCCAATTCTTCTCGAACCTTAGGGAGAGCCAGGGAAGTGGCATGTTCCCATTCTTTCACACTGATATCTGCAACACTTTCAAATCTTTCACTGTGTTGAGTCCAGACATGTTCCAGGGCTGCTCGGGCCTTACTCGAGATAGCTGAGATGTTGTCACTGGGCTTCTTCCCAAAATCCTGCTCATACTTCAAGACACGTCGAGCAAGCTTGGCATGAACAACAGATCGGAGCTGAGGATCAACGGATATCTCACAGGAACGTTGCANAAGGCAGGCAACAGCATCGAGCATGAAAGACTTGTATTGCTCTCGAGCTTCTGGTGGTGGCGAAGTGATCAGCAGGGTGCGCAAGATTGCAACCTTGCACAAGAGCCAGAAAGGCTCTCTTCGCCAGCAGAGTTCAGTGTTCTTCCAGAGGATGTCATCGCGAGTGTGCTTCTGGCTTGTAATTGATGAGTGATTCTTGCCGACTACACTCAGGATCGTCATCAGGTAGTCGCTGACGAAGCCGGGATGCATTGTATCTCTGGTTTCGTGAAGAGTATTTTCCAATCGAATAGTCTGAGGTTGATAGGACTTTGGTGGTCCTTCGCTGATGAGCCGGCGAAGCGCAATGCAAAGTTCGGCTTGGAAAGATACATCGAAGAACTTTTCGCGTGAGCAGGCTACCGCGCGGCCAGGAAACGTTCTCGTGAGCCGGCCTTGCGCGCTCAAGATGCTCTCATTGGTGGCCGAGACCTCGAAAGCCTCGATAACAATGGTCTCTGAATTTTGGCGTAAAAACAACAGAGCCGAGTTGTGTAGTGGAAGGTCCAGAGCGAGGCAGTCTTCAAAGTGTCAGTGCACATATTGATTGACTAGAGGCCGTACTTACCACCAGTATCCAGNAGTTTTGAGACGGGTGCTGAGCGAATCGTTCTGCAGAGTGTTTCCGTGCGCGGTCTCACCCAGTGTTAACAGCATCTTGGAAACCGAAACCCAAGCAGCACAAGTGCGGTGTTCGAATGTTTTGACGACATTCTGCAAAAGATCCAGAAGATTTCTTCTAATGCCGATGGAAGTCGTGTCTTCGCATTGTGGTAGCTTCGGTGGCAGCACGATGTGGTTGATCAAGTCTTGAACATCCTTCGCGCTGAGCCCGCTGCCGTCTGATGTCATTTCGGCCTGGGACTTGGTTCAGCTGTGAAGCGGCGATTGCTTTGAAGGATGATTTACAGCAGCAATGAGAGAGGCAGCACTCCGCGCGCAAGACGGATAAGGGTGCAGAGACAGAAAACTTACTGACTGATCGTCGGTTCGTGCGGAAGTGAAGTGTGCTGTCACGAACGGCTGGAGTGAGGGCGATACTCTGATCCAGTTTTTTTTACCAGAGCAATGTTTGGAATGATGCCGAGAGGGGGATTCCCAGTGATCCTTAGAGCTCCAAGTGGCCCAAGCCAGGCAAGCGTTTGATGTCGTCCAAGGCAGGGAACAGAACTTGAAGAAGGGAAATGGAATGAGTGAAAGTGGAAGCGCGGAAAAAAGTTACGAATGTGCAGAGCGGAAAATCTTTCTGAGGACAAGTGAAACTGACGGTATGATAGGCACAAACGGAGAACGACTTGCATGTATGAACCCGACTCGGAACCCTGATTCGCTTGATGAAGCGGAAAAGCAGCTGTGTCCGAGACAGGGAACGATGATTGATTGTTTCTATACAGTGAGCATTTTTCATGGCAGAGAACGACAGGTCAGAAGAGCAGAATATGGAGAGACAAACAGGACCCGATGTACCCATGCTCGTCACTGTAATATACAGTGAAGAGGCCATTGTGACTGACATTCATCTGCTCACAGCGATGGGCGGGCTAGAGTTCTGGCCAACAGTACTTGTACGAATTTTGGTGTTTGTTCAGATAGGGAGGAGGTTGGGTTGGCCACAGTCCTCGCAGCTGCACTTCACCGTCGCGGCAGATGCCGGTGCAGCTTTCTGTCCTGTCATGGCAGCCGCGACACTGAACTTGCGCACTCAGCATCGTTAGCACTTGCCATGTTGCTAACGCGAGCGAGGAAGATGCCTGTCGCAAGTGGCCTCCCCATGCCCGATTCAGAGTTGACACGTGTTCTACGACTATCTTAACAGATCTTTGCGACGCCCCACCCAGCACGAACGAATCCATCTCGAACAAACGATGCAGCAGTATCAACCTTCCCAGTCCCATCAAGCCAAAGCAGGAAAGAAAGAGCAACGGAGGAAGACGAGTGCCTCGCATATACCAGCGTGGTCGCTATCGAAGCTAGCACGACACGTTGTCGACTCGTCTCAAGATCTGCATGTCTCACGACCTACACTCCCCGATCTGACTGCATGTGTCCTGCTTTGTATAATGACAGCTCAGTCTTCTTGCTGCCTTCGCTCAGGTCACCATTTGGGAGTTCAAAGGGTCAAGCACACTAACTGGAGCAGCAGAAGCTAGGCATATGAGAGCACTACGCTTCTCTCCACCTTCCAACATGCATATCCTGCTTTTCGTTGGCAAACTACCTTTTGAGCTTTCGGACGCCTGAGTTCATGAACACGACACCATCGAATTGTCCTCTTGAATGAAGTGTAGTCGCTGCTCAACTCAGCTTGAGTCGAGACAGCTCCTTCCTAAGATCTTCAACATGTTCACGTGGCATCCGATCCTTCGAACAGTCGAGATGCGTCCTCGATGAACGACGATCGCCTCGAAACTGGCCAAGGACCTGAACGCCGGTGAGACGGAAGGCGGCATCCTGATTTACACAGCGCTCAATGAGGGGTAAGCCAACTTTCATTCCAAATATGGCTTCTTGGTAAGTGGGGGTTCGTATTCAAATAGTCCATCATACCTTCTTCAATTGGAATTCTTTCCTCAATTTTACCTTACCGTGTCCAGCCCTGCTTCGTGCTTAATCAATCCAACATCTTGATCTATACCCCGCACTTGATCTATACAGCGGAATTTGTTCCGTACCATATCAACACCAAGCACCAATTATAACGAAAGCAAGAACACATTCACAATGGCAAAAGGCAGTTGCATGTGTGGTGAAGTCCACTATGAGTATACTGTAAGCTGTTTCTGTTACCACTCTCCCACTCCTTTTCTGACCTGAACCTCACAGGGCGAACCAGCAGTAACAGCCCTGTGCCACTGCACCGACTGTCAAAAATGGACCGGCGCAGCCTACACCTCCAACGTCGTTGTCCCCCGTAAGAGTTTCAACGTCACAAAAGGCAAGCCCAAGGACTACGATGCCGTGGGTGCTTCCGGCAAGATCAACAAGCATTGGTTCTGCTCTACTTGTGGCTCTTCTCTGTACACCGAGTTGGAGATCATGCCCGATATGACTTGTGTCAAGAGTGGAAGTCTGGATGGCGGGGCTGCAAACCATGATATTAAGGTCGAGTTCTACAACAAGGATAGATTGGGATATACCAAGCCTGTTGAGGGGGCTGATCAGAAGGCAGAGTTCTCTTGAGTATGGTATAGGACTGCTTCTTGGATGCGGTGGTGCTCTAATGTTGGTGGGCATCATTGCTAAAAATCTTGGGAAGATATGCAACCTTGACGAATGGCTTTGAGATACGAAATTCATCTTGATCCCGATACTGTCCTCGTGTCTATATTGGTGGTAATTTATCGGCTCTCCGTGGACACGCCTCTGCTTCAGGAAACAATTGTGCCTTTTCATAACGTACTTTCTACTCTTTGTTATATCCGGAGTAGATTGGAGTTACAAACTTTAACATAAGAAGAGGAGGAGTGTTCCAAGCTCTCACTGAGTGAGGTAGGTCAACGGAAAGCCCAAAGCGGCACACTGCTCGACATCTCTAAACGGCATCATAATTGAGTTCCACTGCAGCTCCATCATCCTCGGCTGTGCAGCATTCACCTTCTCCCAAGGGCCAGACACTTCTATCTGGTTAATGGTGTTCCAATATCCTCTCGCCTTGAGATACTCCATATCCGGGTTAGGATCGAGGTTTCTCGCAAAGCTAGTCCAGTAGTCAGTCATAAGCTGGCCAAATTTGGCATCCAGACCATCACGATCGGGGAAACCAACACGAGCCACATTGCCAAACGTGTTTGCAAGATCTCCAGCATGGCACTTGAAGTACTCTTGAGAAGGGTCGCCATAAGGGTGCGATGGTGTGACTGGAGCCGCACAGACGAGGTTCGGGTTGTAGGCTGGATCTTGGTATGTGCGATTGAACTCGTAGAACCAGATGTTAGGTAGCACGCCATCTTTTACTCCAGCATAAGCTTCGAATTCATTGAAACAGCGGAAAGACACATCTGTAGAAATGCGAGTCGTGGTATTGAAGACATCCAGAGTCGCATTGTCGGTACGGCTAGTGCCAAGAGGGAACAGGCCAGAGTTGAGGATGCTGCTGGCATTGAGATTGTCTGCAGCAGCTAGGTCATCGATACCAGTGGTGAGATTGGTCGTTGGGTAGACTGTTCCGAGCACGCCCTCTTCATCACGGTTTACGCCCATGACTACCGGTACGCGGTTGGTGACCGTGGTCGTGCTGTTGAGATCAATGAAGTCGGACACAAGGTACGTGCCATCAACGACTGGGTAGCTNNACAAATGTGTAAGTGGGAGAAGGATGGGAAAAATTTGGTCAACTTACTTGAAGACAGTCTTGAGACTGAGTAATGCAGTAGCATTATATGCTTGGAGACATGCTAGCTGATCGGCTACAGTAGCACAACCTGTCTCGTTGAGGATGGGATTGGTAGTTTGATTGATAGCAGTAGCCAGAGGAACGTAAGGCTGGTAGTAATTTGACTGCATTATCGCTCCATGGAACAGATCCTTACCCTTCGGTGAGGCAATAAGAGCGTTAACGGACTCTGCTCCAGCCGACTCGCCGAAGATGGTGATACGAGACGGGTCTCCTCCAAAGTTTTCGATGTATTTCTGGACCCATTCCAAACCGGCAATCTGGTCAGAAAGGAAATAGTTGCCGTTATGAATGCCGTCATCGAGAGCAAGGAAGCCAAGTGTGGACAGTCTATACGCAATGTCAACGACAACGACATCACCACGTGCAGCCAGGTTGCCGCCATCGTTCGTTGGGTTGCTTGCAGATCCAGTTGTGAAACCGCCTCCATAGATATAGACCATCACTGGTTTGAGCTCTTTCTTTGCGGAAGGGCCAGGTAGACTGGTAGTCCAAATGTTGAGGAACAGGCAGTCTGTAGAACCATTGTTTGGCAAAGTCAGACATTCAGGCGCAGGCTCAAGAGCATCGTTAGTACCTGTTCCTTCATAAACAGAAGAATAGGTAAATCTCTCCGGCTCAGCGGCGAACCGAACTCCCATGAATCGAAAAGTCAAAAAGTCGCGGTATCCAACTAGTGTCTGTGAGCCAACGGGTTGGGCAATCTGGTACGGAGGAGAGTTATCTGCATATGTGATGTTGGATGCTGGTGCAGTTTGAGAGCAGAGTGACGGAAGTTTCTCTTTGCAGCTGACTTGATGAGTTTGTCCGTGGACGTCCATAGCCTGACATTGCGGTGCCTGGTGAGGAGGCCCTGGATGGGCAGGTGGCCCAGAATGCTTTGACTGCAATGTGGAGTGAGATTGTGTAATCCACATTAACTGGTCGCTCGCAAGACGTCCACTATAGACTTCGTATGAAAGAGAGTCGTTCAGACCAGCAGTAAAGGGTAAGGTAGAAGGCGACCACAAACTCTCGGACAAAGATCCGCATGCATTGAGTGCTGATGACAATGTGACTGGGTTACTCAAGAGCAGTGCGGCACTCGTCGTACTATTGTCCGTAGCTTCACCAAATTTGTCAGTATGTGGTATGTAGCTTTGCAGAATGCTCAACGTAGAGACATACTGATCAANGCCATCAGCAGCTAGGATCTGAACGTCCCCAAGCTGTGTTGGGCTGGGAGTGGCAGAGACATGACTTGCCAAAGCAAGCAGACCAAAGCATGTAGTGAAAACGCAGTTGCTCATCATGTCTTGAGTGACTTGGGTCGCAGTGATGGTTCCTTGAGCATTGGCTCATGAATGTGGGAGAGCTGCAGTGTTTATATAGATCTGCGCCCATGCTGCATTGTTCTGATCACCAATGACGATGCTGCTGGTCTTGAGGGCGGTATACCGGGTACCCGGCAGCATTCATTGATCCCCTCAGCTTTTTCATGAATCTTGGCGGCTAAATCGTGCATGGAAGACTTCATGTAGTTAGGCGTTCAAGTAGGATACCCCATGCTTGCAAGGTCAGAGGTAGTCGATCAACCCCACTGGATAAATGTGTCTCTGCCGTTACCCCACATCTATAGCGGAAACTGTATGCGCGGCTCCAGCTTGCTTCTTCCCCAGCCGATGTGCCAAAGAGGTGAGGGGAGAGAACGATGATATGTTGGACATACGACAGAGTAGTTGGCATAAACTAACAATCAAGAGAGTTATCTCACAAACTAAATTCAAGACGATTTCCGGCATAATCTCTCGCAAAAAATCTGCTTGGGTATTCGACGCCTTTAGAGCCTATTGATACCATTAGTATGAGACATAAAAAGCCATAAGCTTGTTGGTGCTTGAAATTACCTGAGTTCTCGGCACCAGGTTTGTCAGCCGCTCTGGGTGCTCCTTTGCCGCCGGCTTCGAAATGCTCATAGACGCGACTCTGGAGCTTTAAAAGAGCTTCTTGTGATTCTACACGAAAACAAGGGTGGCGGGACGATTCCTCGTTCGGTGGACCGAAAGCGATGTGAACTTGTTGACCGTTCGGTGTGATATCAANACCTGGAGATTGCTTATGAGCCGTAGTCCTGCATGGTGTATTTGATGTGGAACAGCAATTCGACCTTACTTACCAAGCAAGCCTATCTCTCTGTAATGATGGCACAGGAACGCGCTTCATGCCGAGCGTGTTGCTGTAAAATGCCTCTGCCTCATCGAGGGTGTTTGAGGGCACCGTGAGATTTACGTGAGCGATGCCGGTCAACATGATTGACTAAATTAGGATGAAATATGGATACACGAGAGTGTTAAGTAAAGTAGGTAGGAATGGAGTGGTTGTACAGTACGCTCGGTTGTGGTGAGCAGAAGAGACGCTTCTCGAAAGGCTGGGGGCATGCGGGGTTCTCGGTTGGTCCAAAAGCGCGTCTCAACTCCGATTCGAACCCACGACTCTGGTCTGTGATTGTTGTCCTTTCTCAATGCTTGAGACTCACCTCGAATGAGCGAAAACGAAACATTTTCCAGCAGTGCAGACCGTCTCAAACTAGAACCCCGTCTGTTTGGTTTGACGGTGGAAATTCAGCACAGAGAGTTCAGGGTTGAGCCATATCAAAGTATGGCTTAAATCTAGACATCGTGCGTGTTACACAAAACCACACAACGTCTTGGACAAGGTATGAGTGTGAAATGCTGACATGATCCACTGATAAGGTTGCACCTCGTTGGTCGTATGGGCGACTGCAATTCTCGATCTCAAGCGTGCAAGACGCAAAGTGTGTCTGAGTGGCACAGGCCTCCGTCGATGGCGGAGATATGCCCGCCTGCAAAGAGATGGCAGAGTGGAGACGTATGGCTCGAAAGGATAGTAATCACATTTAGACGATTTCGCTGACAATTATTCTTCCTCCCATGTGCAAAAGTATGTAACGCGTGTGACTATAAAAATGCACAGCACTATTAAAAACTGGATAGTGTCCACTTAGACGCGACTTCTTATCGGCTCTCTTGGGCTATGTTGTTGTCTTGAGATAAGATTGTGCATTTTTATAGTATGTACTTTGATCCCTGTTACAATCGGAGCAATGGAAGTTACATCCTTTGGCACACGAGTAGGGTAGTTCACGCTCTCGACGTTTGTTTGCTGCTCTAAGAACGTTGCGTGGCCAGATGTGCTCAAGTAATTCCAAGTAATTCGATCTTCATGGCAATCAGGGATGGCAATTGAGGCATGCTTATCGCAGCTCTGTCGAATCACACCATGATCAGAAGGGGCCAGGGACTGCGGCGACATACCTGCACCACATAAGAACTAAGAGGAGCCAGATCCGGCTCAAACTTAGCAGCTGTTGACGCGCATAATAAGCAGGGTGCTTGTCATCGAGATGCACGCATAACGACCACTGGTAAACGATGTTCTGCATGCGAACAGCTTACTCAAAGATGCGAAAGTCACAATTAGGTATCTCAAGCAATGAGTGTTCACGCACATATTATGCAAACCCACGACAGAGAAAGGTCGTTTGAGCTCGAGATTCCGAGGAAGGGTCTGGAACGTTCTTTCCCTTGTTGTGGAGAGATTTCGGACCACGCACCGGCTGCCAACCTCTCTTTCGTGCTTGCTCCTAACAATGTGCGCCTCCTTGGGTCTCAATATCGCCGATTTACAGCACTGCGTACAGACCGAGCGCAATAGGTATGAATCGGGGCGCTCACTGCTTAGGCATTTCGACCTAGCTAGTCCGCTCGACTGCAGAAAACAAAACGGTCTGCTACTTTGCCGCCCGGTGAACCTTTTACAACATGTCACTTGTCGCAACTTGATTGAAACACAGGTCCAGATCAGGTTCTCGAAGGCCCTCATGTAAGAAAAGTTTCCACATCCGAAGAACCGGCTTCAGGGCTAGCCTAGACCGGCAGGGACGTTTGCCTGTCAGAACCTGCAACCCAATTTCGTCCCTGGACAGGCCTAAGGTACGGATACACGCTGCGCAAGACATCTGATTCGTTGCCTCGAGTTATGTGGCACCCTTTCACACCTTCAAACAAGGTTTCCTTGAGTCAAGAGGACTCGGAGATGGCCCCCTCCTGATTATATTCATTGTTATTTGTAGCACTAAGGCATGGTTCACTGTCTGGCCAACATGAGACAGCCCTGACTCCGGCATATGGATCAGACGTGCCTTGATACCCGGCCTTAGATCTCGACCCTGGTCTGACTAGTCGTGGTCCCATAGGAGGTGGACGCGAGGACAATGCTATGCATGCCTGAGCAGAATGCCATCGGTCGAAAGTCGCATTCTATCAGTATATTATCCCTCAATTATGCGTCTCACACAGACTGCGGCAGGCCGGCCTGGAAACAGTCATGCGGCAAGCCACCGCACCGCCCAGCTTGCACCCTGAGGTTCACATCTTGCCCAGAGCTCGACTTCGTTCGCATGTTCGGTGCAGATCAACGGACGGTAAGGTTGGCGGTGTCCCGGCAGTTTGTGGCGCTCTGCGAGCATGAGTCGACCCCTCTACAGCCGCAGGAGTATGTTAAGATATAATCCCTGCCTGGTTCTTCTTTACCTCTTTCCGTGTCTCACACATCACACCTATCCAAGACTTTATAAGCATTTCCAATATGGCAGTTCACCAACCGTCGAGCTTTCAAGCCAAACGTGCAGGCATCTCCCTGCTGCTTCAACCTATCAACACCAATCAGCCAGCCATGACAGCACAAGCATTAGCACTGGAGAAGCTCAGCCGTTCAGTGGACATGAGCATCTTCCAAGAGTTGCTTGATCTGGATACACCATCTGAACAGTTTAGCAAGGATGTTGTTACCGAATATCTAGTCATGGCTCCAGAGTCATTGAGCACCATGAGGGAAAGCTTGTATGTTCGATGGTTATGTCTCCATTATCAGCTTTATACTAATATCTTCCAGNNAACACACATCAACCTCTCACAACTCAACACAAGCACACAATCACTTCGCTGTGCGTCAATGGTGCTCGGTCTGACACGTATCGAAAGGGCGTGTGCTCGCATCGAGACTATCCTGGCACACGGCGTCGACCTGCACTACACTGGCATCGGCCTTGGTCAGATCTGTGAAATTCTCAGATATGTCGTCAAGGACGCCCATTCACACTTCGAGTTGGCCAAGATGGCTTTCTCATCCTTCTACAACCTGCCATTGCATTCGCCTCAAGAAGACGCTTCCGACATCTCGAGTGCAAGCATCAGTCTATGATGCGTCTACCTCGCCAACGTCCTTGCTGGCCGAGGCCATTGGCATTCGACCTTTCTTCTTGCCCACAGGATGACTTCTCTTCTTCCCTACATGGCGACCTTTCTTCTTTTCTACATGGCCTTTGTATTCCGACGAGAAGGAATTCCTTCTTCAGCCTTTCCACAAGCATCTGCCGCTTCAGATGTATTCTTTTCTCAGCATAGCCTTACGATACCCCAGCCTCTTTTCTTTTCACTTTTTCTTCTTTTTGCTTGGAGCTGGACAGCTAGAGAGCTTCTCTGACTCTACGTTGGCTTGGAGATGGACTGACCGTCAAAAAGCTTCTCTGTTGGCGTGGTCAATAGATGTACTTGACGGAAGAGAGTATAATGATAAATGATGTATGAATAATGACAAGCTTTATATGTGCCTTGCGATCCCCTTTGGCCACCGTCTCGCATATGGTGATTTATGGTGTGACATCAACACAAATGCTTCTTGATTTGGACCAAACATCTGCTTCACCTACTACCACACTCTCAAGTAGTCATGTCCGTATGCAAAAGAAGAATATGACTGTACATACTGACCCCTTGTGAGATCACCTTCTAACTAACGGCTCTTTCTGATGCTCAACAACAAATAACGATGCCCTTTTCATGTACCACAAAAGCCTCCAAAGACCAAACACCGCTATTTCTCTCAAACAAAAAAATGCAACTATGCATAAAACGAAAAAAAAAAAACAGCCTTTTCCACCGTTTCCATCTACTGCTCAGCAATCCTCCAAGCCCTCAACGGCAAACTCTGCAACTGCAGCGCCTTGGGCTTGATAAAGCCCCAAAAAGTGACTATGCCAATGATGATGCAAAGCACGTTTACAATGTAATAGCCATCGGTAGTGATATTGCAAGTACCGCCTCCATTAACACAGATATGGCGGTCATTTTCCAAAGCGCAGGAAAAGGGGGTGGTGATGAGGTCGCCTTTGAAGTCNNAGGGGGGTGGGATGGAGGGGGGTGTGCAGGTTGCGGAGGTAAACATGTCGACGAATTTTAGAATGAAGAAGCGGGGGAAGGTGCCGCCGAGGTTGGAGANCGCTGGGGTTTTGGTGTTAGTGTGGAAGTGCAGATGAGGAGAGGGAAAGACTTACGTGGCGAGGAGGGTCATGTAGGTGCCGCCGATGTGAGGGTCGGCTATCTTTGCGTGGAAAGCGCTGACGGCGACGAACATGACGGTGCTCATGAATGTGCTGAAGACGTGCTCGACAATGACAACACAGAGGTATGGGAGGTTGGTACCACCGCTGGGGAAGATCATGACGGTGAATTGAGCAAAAGCAGCAGCAATCAATCTGCCCACGAATGCCCAACACCAAAGACGCATTGGAGCATACTGCTCGCTCCATTTTCCAGCGTAATAGCCTAATGAGATCTCGAAGGGGAAGTCGATGAGAACAGTAAGAGCAAGATCTTCTTGGCTGAAGCCCTTCTCCAACAGCTTAAGGTTGGTGACGGCGTCGTTGGCCTGGAAGCCAATCTTTGCAATGAGATGAATGACGATGAATGTTTGGATGTTCTTCAAGCTGAGGATACCGCCCATGACTCTGTAGACCTCCATGATGCCATCTCTTTCTTTGGTCTTGTCTTCCTTCTTGAGCAGAGCGAGACCGAGAGTAACAAGCAGGTAGGCCCATCCCCAGAAGCTCAGGTAGCCACCAAGAGTAAGAAGGCCAGTCTCTCCGGGAGCGCTGCGGAACCACTTGTTGGCGAAGTCTTTGGACGAGAGGGCAAGGAAAACGGTGTAGGACAGGAACTGGCCAGCAGTCAGGCCGACAGTTTGAGCGGTACTGGCGTAAGAGAGGTTCGATGGCGAAAGGAGGGTAAGTGCCCAGCCNNTAGATTATGTTAGTACTGAGTCTTTTGGAAGATCGAGGGTATACACACCATCCACAGCGATATCTTGAGTAGCGCACATCAGGACGAGAGCGAACCACCATCCAGTGAAGTTCCAGACACCTGCGCCGCCATTCTCACCGGCCTTGACCATCATGTCCTCGACGTGAGATCCAAGCCAGATCATACCGAAGCCACTGATTGTCTGAATAGGAAGAATCCAACTCTTTCTTCTGCCCAACTTGGGGGTCCACACAGCGTCGACAATGGGCGACCATAATAGCTTGAGCGAATAGGGGTATGAAGCGAGCGAGTAGACGCCAATCTGGCCGTACGAGAGATGCGACTTTAGGAGGAAAGGCACCGAACCACTGGCCAGACCCATAGGAATGCCTTGCAAGAAGTATAACAAGACGAGTAGGAGGAAATTGCGCTTGTCTTGCTCGGGTAGGTCTGTGAAGCCTTTGGAGGCAGTCTCTGGGTGGGTTGTCGGCGGAGGTTCATTGTCGAGGGTAAAGGAGCTCCTGCTCATGAGATTGGCCGTCACGGTAGCAGAGTCTGGAGATTCGAGCGAGGCATGCTTGCGCCGTTGTTCAAGCAGATTTCCAGACATGTTGGAGTCGTCTGCGGTGGACGAGGCTGACGAGGGAGCAGAACCCGTCGCCCTGCTAGGTCTGCTGGTCGTACCGTTGGCTTTCCTGGGCATCGGAGAAGGAGATTGAGCCAAAGAAATGTCTACCGGGCGCGAGTGGTGGGAGTTGGCTACTCCTACGTCGATCGGCTGCGGTCTTCTGTTCTCTCTGGGTATAAACGTGTCCAGACGGATATTGTTCCGCTCGTTGTTATCGATATCCACAATATGGGACCGAGGATTCGCGTGGACCAGGTCGTTGGACAGCGTAGCAGACATGCACCAGTGCTTAGCTTATATAGTCAACAACAACAATTGCTCTGCTTTCTGATAGACAAACTATGTACAGAAGATGCTCGCCAGCAACTTTTCCTTTGATTCCAACAGTCTTCGTGAAACACCATGCAGGTCCACTTTCTCCTTTCGTAACGTGGCCCTTGCTCGCTCCTCCGCAGACTGCCAAGACCCTGCCACTTCGCCGATCTCTCTGACCTGTCTTGTTTCAATCTTCTGCTCGACACCACATGCATCTTCAGCAATATCGCCCTAGTATCTCATTGGATGCACATTTCCACTGATAATGGAGCTTTGTTGTACCATTGAGGGGCGTGTACTTGGGTACCTCGGCCAAACCAAGCATAAAATCAATCTTTACTGCTACAGTTCATGGTCAAGCCTTGGATGCTGCTGCTCCCAGCTACCGTGCTGTTTAGTCCAAGTCGTCTGTGTAATGTGATGGGTCTTGTTGACAGAAGCTTCTCGTATCATATGGCAGCTCTGCCGTGCTGTCGTTTGCGCCTGCAAGTAACCGCTGGCAACAGCTCTGAATCCACTCGTGTCGAAAGCGCATGAGTGAGAGGCCAAGTACCTAGTCATCTCTTTTCCTTCTCTCTTTCCACTGTGCCTACAAGTTCTTGCTTCGTTTGTGTCGTGAAGTCGCGAAGTCGTGTTTTGCTCCTGGCTCCTTGGTTCATGCGAAAGTACAGCATCAACAGCTCGTCCTTGCCGTCTGTTGTTGTCTTGCCGAAGGCGCGACTTTCCATCAGGCAGACAATCAACAACGCGACTCAAACATGGCGTCAACCACTCCTCCCACCACTGATGCGTCTGAGCATCTCTCCAGAGTTCGTTCATCTCGACTACACATTCTCAATCAAAGCTAACATCTCCCCAGNCTAAGCATCGCGCATTCAGTTTCCACTTTGCATCACAGCATGGCAACCAGCACCGACCAACCTGCCGAGGAGAGCGAGTATACCAGACTGACTTTAGAGACCCTGCCTCCCGAAATCAAGAATGAGATCTTCTCCCACCTTCTGCTGGGCACCAAGGTCAAGTACTCAACCAACGGTTCCTGGCCCGGTCACAGATACAAGTTTGACACTACCATCATGCGTGTCAACAAGCAGATGAAGCAGGACGCCGAGACTTACCTTCACGCCCAGAACGAGTTCGCCCTGATCAGCTCCAAGTTCTTCGCATTCGAGATTGACAGAAAACGCTTCTTGCCCACTGTCGCTACAGCCAAGGCCGCCAGGTCCTTCAAGGGTCCCTCAATCGAAGCTACCATCACTCATCTCGGAACACCCCTGTGTGTGTGCTGCAACCCCGCGAAGCACTGTGACAAAGACCGCGCCACCCATGCCCTGTTTCTGGTCGCCAATCTTGAACATATGGTTCGAGAACTACGTCTGGCATTCCACATGTGGCCCTCCAGGCCCATCTATGTCATCTCCGAGAAGAACGTCTCTCCCGTCGAACATATCCCAGCCAATGTCAACACCCAGGTCAAGATCGTCTGGAAGGTCAACCCATCTCACCGTCAGGACCTAACTCTTGCAGAGCGTCGAGCCAGACAGACACGATTGCTTGCTCCTCTCGACTTTCCTACCGGCAGTGGCAANAAGATCTCTGTCGTTGGTGTAGACAAAGACATTGCTCGCAAGGTCACAGACCAACACATGCCACGTATCTTGTCTATTGACGCTGTCGGATGGGACCTTTTCCATCTCCTCAAGGCTCAAAAGAAACACCTAGACTCTGTCTTGTCCCGAGGATCACCGTCCCTTGCCGATCTCATCGACTCCTACACAGATCTTGCTTGTGCGGGATGGCAACTGGACATCATAGGCCACTGGAGGTACGCTTCTGTAACCAGACATGTCTGCATTCATGGTAGAATGGTGAGCATGTGTCTGATGCCCTGGGATGAACTTGACGACGAAGACTACGAGGCAAAGATCACAGACTCGTGGCAGTTGGCTGTTCTGTCCCTGGTACTCGATTGTTTGTTTACAGTCGCGAGGCTCGGTCTGGAGGAGACCTTCGAGCATCTGAAGGAGTGTGTTGACACCATTCTGCATGTGGTTGCAACTACCTTCCGCCCACACATGCCCCACCTAGTTCCCGCTCGCTTCAGAGCCTTGCTCGGACATTGGAAGGCCTGGTACGCTGCTCACGACACCTTCCAACTCCCCACGGCCCAGGATCGTTATGCCCGCGGCATAGAAACGTTGGAAGCGGCAAGAAAGCTCGTCCCAGCTGAAGATGATGAGGTTTGGCGTCCGATCAACGAAGATTTGGAGTTCTTGAACAGAGTTGTTGCAGTAAGTCCATCTCACTCTCCAATGTGGCACAGAGAGAACCTCAATAAAGGCTATCTCAACGGCCAGACTCATGATTCGATTGCAACTGTGCATTTTGATAGCTTATCCAACCCTTGTACCTCGGAATGGAGAGCATCTCGCTAACCATTAACANNGGGTGAAGTTGAACCCTGGAAGAGAGACTTCGGTCGCTTTTCCTTCCCATGCATCAACTTTCAGGGCCTGCTCAACCGTCCACGCATTCACAACACGTCTGTCCGCCCCAGAACACCACGCGGACCGCTTCAAGGCTGGGCCACCAAGCAAGGATTCCCCAAGCCGGAGGTGGCTGCACACATGACGGAGTTTGTCGATGCTTTCTCCAAGCTCAAGTTAGAGGAAAGAACCCACGATTGGACCGACAAGACCCTCGATAACGGTCACTTTGCTAGCGCCTTCTTGAACCTGCCTCGCGATTCTGAAGATGACGGCGACATGCCTCCAGGTTTTCCTCAAGGCGCTTTCGGTATTCAGGTTGGACCAGTGACCACTCTTGGAGAGATTTTCGCAAGCATGGGCATGCCTAACGGTCCTCCACCTCCACAACCTCCACAACCTTGAAGCGCTCTAGACTAGTCGAAAAACATGAACAAAGCCGTGAAGCGGATATTGATGTTGGACGAAGAGTGGTAGGAAGAGGAACTATGACATTCATGGAGCCAGTAAATTTTGAGATGTTGCATGAGGATTGAGATGAGAGAGAATCAGGTGGGGGGGATCAGTATACTATAACCCAGAGCAGCACACTAAACATGTCTTTGCACTCTTTAAGCAACGTATTATCTATCAGATGCAAACACTACTCTTGCTCAGCCAACTATATACCAGGTCCCTCCGTGAACAGACATGAATTGATGTTTTGTACCAAAAGAGGTAACGCATGTAGCTAATGAAAATTCACAATACTATGAGGAAACTGAAGGACGTCCATTGAGAAGCGACAACCTATCGGCTCTCGATAGACACGACTCTTATCCAACAACATCTGTGCCTCTTCACAGGGTACATTTTGCTTGTCGCCACACGCGGAGTACGATCAAAGTTACATACTTTATAACACGGGGAGGTAACAAAAAAAAGCCGCCAGGAAACGCCAATCGAATACCAAAAGATAGCAAACTCAAATCACAAAAACTCTAAAGCTCCTTCTCAACACCCTTGGGCACCAGAAAACAAACCCAACAACCTAAGCCTTGTCTGCCTTCTCCCCAAGACTCTCCGACTCGAACGCCGTAGATTCCTATCTGCTCTTCTTCCATGCTTTCCTTGTGTCTACCCATTGAAGGTAGACTCAAGACTTCTCTGAGGATCGTGGGGGTTTGGATAGATGGCTCGACCCAGTTCTTCGCTTGTGAAGATGCGGTGCTGATGAAAACGGACAGAGGAGTTTTGTGATGCAAGTTTGTTGTGTAGATGGAAGTATCATGGCCATGAGGAGTATTCTCTTGCATCTTGTCTTTGCACGCTAGTTTTGGAGATGGAAGCGAGAGCAACGAAGTATGCAAACTGCTGGACAGGTATGGGATACCCAGGCTCAAGTCTCCAGTCTTTGACAACTTTGGCTGCAGTATAAAGAATTGGCGGTGCAGAAAACGGACTTCAGTGAGGAGAGACAGTAGATCTGATAGTGCTGGTGTAGTGGTATTGGGGCGGGGAGTTGAAGGTCTGGTGGTATGGGTGGGTAGACGGGTTGTGCTGGGGGCATAGGAATCGGTTTCCAATTGGTGAGCCAAGGAAGTCCAGATATCGTCTTCCTCGCCCCTTTGCTTTTGCTTTGCTTTATTTGTTCTTGAAGAAGAAGCAGAAGCTGCAAGTGCCAACTCTGCTCTCACCTCTCTGGTGAACGAAGACGAAACGTCGACTTCAGAGCATACAAGCCATACGCTACTTCCATCCCTCACCCTAACAACCCTCTGCACGATTTGCAAAATCACAATTTGGGATTTAGAAGCAGAAGCATTGCGAGGGAAGGTTGGTTCCACGCGAAGACCACATTCGACGTCTGCGCCGTAGGGCAGATTCATGAACGTGCAACTGCCTACTTGGAGACTGTTTGCACCGGCCACGTAGTCTTGAGATAGAAAGCGGATTGGTTGGCCGTTGATGTGGGGGTCTGTAATTGCAAGACGGCGGAATACTTGTGGGAGACCTAGTAGAGGCGAAGAAGGGTTGATTGCAGGTCTTGGACGAGGATTGTGTTTCCTGGCATTGTTTGATCTCGAAGTTGTGGCAAGCTCGTGGACAGAGAGATCCACGGGCGAGTTGAGATGGCTTGCACCTGGTAGAGGCGAAGCATAGCCTCCGGTCCTAGAACTACTGCGCCGTACATTGTGTCCACGAATGCTTGATGACGGAGATCTTGAAGCCATAGTTGCAGATGAAGCACCGAAAGTCGGCGAATCACAGCGGTCGGACGAACTATAGTCGATGCCGTCGATGTGGTAATCGTAGCGGGCAGCAAGCTCGTCTATCAAGAAGTCTAGCTCCTTCTGTACCAGAGTTTCTTCGTCGATCGGTATGCTAGGAACAGGGAAGCAAGGCGGTGTCAGAGGACTAGGAAACCGTGGATCCGAGGTCGGTGTATTGAGCGAAATGCCAGAATCTCGAATAGAAGGCGTAANAAAGAGTGTCTTGAAACGATTGCGTTTGTGAGGAGTATTGGCAGGAGATACCGAGTCTCCGTAAACAGATGGGGAAGGAAGAGAAGGGATTGGTCTGTGACTAGCAGAGGGCGATGCAGAGAGGAAGGAGCGATTCGACAGATCAGACCGAGCTGATGAGGATGACTTTTGGCGTTGATGATACATGAATAGCGATTATGGCTGGATTTGAGGAAAGTGCTGTTTGTACAAACGACCTTACCTACTAAATATACTTACCACATTTTTTGGGATTTGAGACAAGTGCATCATGTCTTTGAGGCTTCAAGACTGGCGTCCCAAAGTCATTTCGAGAATGCACCTATCTCGATCTCTAAGTCAGACATGTTCATCTGATAGAGCTGGAAAGATCATTAAATGAGGATGATGTTTTATGCCTCATTATTGGAATTAGAGCACGAATGCATTTTTCTCGCAATCGAGAAACTGATGATGTTTGTAGAACATCGGTGTCGCAACACTTCTGAGCAAGTTTTTAGCAGACATCGGATATTATGATGTTGAACGTAATAGCCTAGCAAAATAAAAAAGGTTGTTTGTGAAGAATATAAATGGCTGGAAGAGGTTGGGAAGGGAGTGTCGGTCAAGGAACGACGCGTGAGCTCTCGTCCTCCCAGTCGCGTCGCGTCCACCAGAACCTTTTTGTCTTTCACAGTTGACGACACAAGAGCGTGTCGCTCAACTTTGGCTTCCATGCTGTCGGCCAGAATATCAGGTGAGCGGGTCGTGATATGCGGAAATTGCGAGCCCTCGGATCCGATGCGTCCGGGTGGGTCCTGCTTCCCAAACGGAATGCCGCTGCCTATTCTTGAGCAGGGATATGAATCCTACAACGTGCATGGTAGAATATCATAAGCAGTCGCTACTCAGTCGCTGTGATTACTTGATCTTACGGAGCTTATTGCTCGAACATGTCGACTTCTAGTTGTCAATTGACGCCTTTGCGACCCGCAGGTACGTCGCACCTAATCCTCCGATTTGGTCTGACTAAACAGATGAGAAAAAGGTTACAATGAAAGGCGATACATCACTCGTCAATCACTGGGATACTATCGTACACTTGCGATTGGTGATGTATATACTCTCAAGCAAGATCGCGAAGTGTCCCAGCAAACATTTGTGCCAGCCTTGAAGCATTGCGTGGCGATTCATCCACTATTGAGTGCCGTGATTGAGTGCCAGGATACCGAGTCACCTGCTTTTGCTAGACCGAAAGTATTGGACTTGCAAAACCATGTTGAGATCTTGAGTGTCAACGACTTCGAAGAAGGAGCCACAAATTCACCAGAGAAGGATCTTATCCACCGTGCCACGATTCGTACGCTCGACAGCGAGTTCCTGTCTGCAGAGAGCATACCGCCGTGGAAAGTTGTAATCTTCAATCTGCCCAATCGTCACGAACCTCAAGAAGACTCGTCCACTCAGAGGCTCTTCATCCTGTTTGCATACTACCATTCCCATGGTGATGGCAAATCTGCTCTGGCATTCCACAAAACGTTCTTACAAGGTCTCAATGGCCCAAAGAGCAATCTCACCGAGAGTTCCACATGCGAAACACCATCGACTCCTCTGCCGCCTACGATCGAGCAAGCTGGCAAGCTATCTATCTCTTGGTCTTACCTCTTGAGTCCTCTCTTCGGCGCATACCTTCCAGAATCTGTCGCTAGATTATTCGGCCTGCGTGCTTCGACTACACCAAAGTCTGCGGATGCCTGGAAAGGCATAAAGGCTTCTTTCGACCACAGTACATTTAGCACAGGACTTGACTTCTTTAACGTCCCTCACACGACTATGGGGAAGACTTTGGAGCTTTGCAGAGCCCACGATGTCAAGTTCACGAGTTTGTTGCATCAATTGGTTGTTCGTGCTTTGAGCGAAGCCTAACCTAGTAACACGTCTACTGCGGATACTATCGGCAGCTTCATTGCATTGACTGTCGTGGACCTCCGTCACCTTCTAAAGGGTATCGGCTCAGATAATATGTCCTGCCCTGGGCCCACCGCCTCTTTCGAGCTCCACAACCGCAGTAATGTTGAAGACTGGAAAGACTGGACCAATTCCGACAGCAACAGCCCCATCTGGCACGCAGCTCGTCAAACTACCAAAGATCTTGCCAAATGCGCTAGCACGTTACACGATCAACCTATCGGCTTACTGTCCTACCTCAGCAAATTTCGCCCTTGGATGCAANNGGGAGAAGCGGAGAAAGACAGAGACAGCTCGTACGAAGTCAGCAATCTTGGAGTTTTTGAACCTACTGCAGACTCGCAGAAAGGCGATTAGGGCATCGAATCCATGTTCTTTGCTCAGCCTGCAAATGTGCTGGGCAGTTGTCTTGCTTTCAATGTCGTCACGAGAAAAGACGGTGATACCACTATTTCTGTCACTTGGCAGAATGGTTCTCTTGGTGTGGATAAAGAGCAGGAGTTTGTCTGGCTTGTTTGCCAACTTGTTGCAAACTATCTGGGAGAAGTTGCTTAGTATACAATCATTCTCATTGGATTCCGGTCAGTTAGTTGTTTAGGTCAAATGGGCATCTTCAATTTTCTTGCTTGAACCAGTGGGAAGTTGCATACCACAAATCTGCTTCATTATGCCAAATGTCCAGCCCACAAGCCTAATCAACATCGTCAAGGCTCAAACGCATGCTCTCAATCAGCTCGGCGTCCATCAATTTCCTGGTGCAGTGAGCATCGAACACATCGTCGCGACGAATGGCATCCCTGTACCCCCTCCACCTTTTGAGCTCAACATGTTCGTTGAAGAAGAATTCGATTATAGCGTTGTACAGAGACTGATCCGCAAGCCGAGGTGCCTCGGATCCGCAGACATATGCAATGATAGGAAGGTAATAGTGAATGAGGAATGGCTGGCTCTTGATTCGATGCAGGGTGGCTTTGAAAGATTCAAGGGCAGCTCGACGAACAGCACGGCAGTCATACTTATCTGCCATGGTGTAAACTGCAAGATCGCTTCTCAGTACAGGACTATGCCTCCAGACTCCAACTTTTTGAGGATGTACGGTGTTTTGTGCGTGCTCATTATACTTCATGCCATACATGTGCTTGACCACGGCAATGATGGCTTCAAGGTCGTCATCTTGATCGTCTAGCTCAAAAACAGGGTTCGTAGCTACCTTTGTCACAAAGTCAGCGATGTTATCGTAGAGATGCTTTAGTGGACTCACCGCGAAGTTTGACATTAACGCCTTGTTGAAGAAGGGTGACCACAATCGCAGCACAACTCGATGTGCGTAGATCTTATCCTCGCGTAGCTGCAAGACTATGTCGGAGTCTTGAGGGTTGCTAAAGAGCGTCATCACACTGTAGATTCTATTAAAGCTCTGGTAATTAGAAAGCACAAGGCGACGTACCAATCGTTATCATGATTTGCCATGTCTCCAGGGTCTGCGTCGTCTTGTTCCTTCTGATGACGCCAGATTGAGAGAAGGTGTTGAAGAAAATTGGAAAATGGTGGCAGAGTATCTGAGTTTGCGATGGTCTCGCTAAACACTGTCGTGGTTACTGACAAGCGAATGAAACCCTGGATTGAAGGCAAAATTAAGGAGGATCCCAAGATACCGCGGCCTGCTGATAACCCTCTGTCATTTGCCATCGTCTGAAGGGTATTTTTGACGTGTTCTGTTTGATCAAAAGTTTGTGGTTTTATAAGCTTGTGAGATTCGGCTTGCTTGTACAATAGTCATCCATTGGAAGAGCGTGTTTGACGGTATAACGATACATCGAAGTGATGGTAACTGAGACATAATACATGACATATATTCTAACGTTTGCGTGCTGAAGAGGGACTCTCGCATAAGACTAACTGCTGCATGACAAAGAAATTTCGAGCCTGTTCGAGAAAGAGCAACTCAAGGCTTAGAGAGCTGTTCCTTCCTGAAGAACTTGAAGAAGCCAATCGGAATGACAAGCTGACAAGCCAAAGCAATCCAGAACCAAGGCTTACTGATCGCATTTATCACTCCAGCGCTAAGATCAGGGAACACGTCTCCAGGGCCATCTCTGTTCGGTGCGGTCGCCTTCGCAATAAGCGTGACAGCCGTACCTAGCACCTGTGCTGAGATCAGCGTCACACCAATATGAATACGTGTAAGAGTCTGCAACAGCATCATGCCAAAGCCGACACCTTGCACAGCATCCAAGACACCTAACCAGAGCCAGAGAGCTCTGCCAGCAATAGCACCTCCTTCGGCACCACCTGGCATCCAAGGAAGCCAGAGTCCAAAGCCAGAAGTACCCCACCATTGTTGCGCCCAGCGAGGAGCTAGCAGGCCGATTGCGAAAATTGGCAAGATCCAGCTATGGCTCTTGCTGAGTCTACTGAAGACATACAGCATCAAAGACCAGACGACGATGANAAAGACAAGAACCAAGATTGCAACTACCCAAACAGGAGCATATTTCGAAATCCAGAGGTACTGCCAGGACCTTCCATATTGTGAAGAGAGGAAGTAATTTTGCAAAATGACTGCGACAAAGAACCAAGATATGAGCTTGCGACGAGCAAGAGTCTTGTAGAAGCTTGGGATCTTTCCAGGCCGCTGGTGGTAGTAGGCCGGTAAGCTAGTGAATAAGGTAAGCGCGACCAGCCACAAGAGAGCTGCAATCGGGAGTGTGATAGCAGCCATGATGGGCGAAGATGAGAGCGTATTCTTCTCAATTTTTTGTTTTGGCGTGGCTTCCATGATTGTGCGTCCCCAGTAGAACAGGCCCGTGATATACAGTTGTTGAGTGCCCTGGATGATACATGCTCGGTATACCCAAGATGAGATTGGTGAGCCACNCTATAGTGTATTAGCTGAGTTCTAACACAGATACCAGACTGACTTACCCTCATCACCAAAGTTGAGCGTGAAGTAAAGACTTCCACTAGCCGAAGCAGCTGCATAAACACCGTCTGCCACATTACGCATCCAGTTCCTACCAGCGCCCTTAGGAAGGAATGGTGCCATCCCGACGAAGAGGAACGCTATCCCGTACATGACAAAAGGCACAGAAAGAACAAATCGAGCCTTCATCGACCGGAAGAGAAGCCACCAGACAACAGAAGCTGCAATGTAGATTCCGCCGATTGTGTAGATCATCGATGGCTTTGGATCCTCTCCACCAGTCAGTAATGTGATTTGGTAGCTGTTCGCGGCCATGATCTGTCCAAGAGCGAGCAAGAACGAATACAGAGGCCAATCACCAAGTCGGGTAAGCATCCAGCGTTTGACGAGTGAAGGTCGCTGGTAGTTGTCGCCAAGCAGGAAGTCTTCCATTGAGCCTTCGCCAACACTCATGCGTTCGTCAGCGTCGACTGAAGACGCCCTGGAGACGTGCGATACACTCAGTCTATTGCCATGGTGTTTGCCAGTCGAACTTCGGTCGCGTGATCTACCCAATTTAGCATCGCGGTACTTCTTGAACCAGGTTTNTTCGCTCTCTACAAGATACTCTTCTATACAGAGATATTTTTCGGACGTCTTGCCATTGAGCTTTTCCAGCATTGCCTCGAAGGCACGGTAGTATTCGCCAGTCTTATCGTCAAAATTGAGCTCGATTTGCTGTAAGCTGTAGTCTCTCTTGTCACCAATGACAGTCGTCAAGTCGAGTTGCGAGGATGTGCTCAGCCTCGAGGAATTGCTCAAGCGAGAAGATGAGCGGTCTCGTGGTTCAGCGGTCGGGAGAAGGCTATCAGCGCTTGCCCTTCTGATCGTTTCCACTCCTGTTTGGACGGACAAGTATGGTCCAGAACCTCTGTTTCGGCTTCTTCCTCTCTGGAGCTCCCTTGAATCCGGACTGGGCGATCTCGAACGATGCCCTGACATGAGTGCAGGCTGTGGGGCACTTAGGGACACGTTCCTACCTTTACCCTCAAGTTGCTCTAAAGCATCTGCTCTGTCTGATTCCCTCGTGAATGTGTCAGCCTCCTCACGAGTGATTGTCTCTTCTTCCATGTCTTCGCTGTAATCGCTGCCGAACGGATCATCGTCGTCTTCAGGGATATAGGCATCGGTGACCTGTACGCGAGGAGTTCTGCCATGATGACCAGGTCCTGCTCTCGAGCCTAGAGACAGAGTGCGATTCAGATTGGATGGCGAAGGACTTGTGCGCGGTCTAGTTTCGTAGACCGAACCAGCACTTGGACTGGCGTCTCTGGACCGAGCTAGAGAGATGTTCGAATCGTTGCCGAAGTTCGAGACGGGCCTTCTCGCTGGCTGTAGTCCGTAGTTTGCTTCTCGCTGATGGATGCGAATGGCTGTGCTTTGGAGTTTGTCAAGGTCCTCGACCCACTTCTGAACAGGGAATCTTTGCACGGCTGATCTCGCTCTCATCATAGCTTTGGTTTCTGTGGTTGCCGCCAGAGCATCTTCGATAGCAGACTTGAACTGGTGCATCAAGTGGGCTGTGGTTGTTGACTCCACGGTGAACCACCATCCAGGCATCTGCCCGANGACTATCCAAGGACGTTAGCTGAAGTCCATCACGGACGCCAGACTGACTTACCCTCCAACCCTCGCACCAACACCAAGGGCACCCTTACGACCGAATTCGACTGCAACTAAACCGAAGGGCTCGTCTCGACTTGGAATTAAAGCGTATTCGGCCCCTGAGAAGATGANACTATCTCATGTTATTGGACGTCCAGACACGATTTGGGCCAATTCTAGACTTACTGGAGGCAAAGCAGTGAATTCTGGTTTTGAGTAGACGCGCTTCGGATATTTCTTCATCATGACACCCAGCTTGAGCGCTGCAAACTTGCCGTACATGTCNNCTGGAGGAAGATCAGCAAAGATTTAATGACTGTTGGGCGGCGAGCATCATACGATCACAGGTCCAACGCAGATAAGCTGAACATTCTTGTGCTTCTCAAGGATGGCTGGGAAGACGTCGGCAATCAAGTCAACACCCTTTTGGTTGCTCCATCGGCCAACGAACACAAAGAGTTGAGCAGTAGGATCAACTTCGAGGCCAGCCCATTCTTGAGCTTGTTTGCGCAGTTCGCCTCGCGAGGCTTCGTATGCTGGGTCCACTTTGATGACCTGGTTTGCTTCCTCCTCACGACTCCAGGGAGCTGTATCGGATGGATCAGGATTCGGCAACTTGCCAATCTCTTTGAGACCCCAGAAAATTGCTGTAACAAAGTCAGTGGGTTTTCAAAGAGCTTAAATTATGAACTTAACGATATCGAGCAAAGAGCGGGCACCATATTTGTTAGATACACCAACAGCGCCGAAGCCCTTTTGGTGAACTCTCAAATAGCTCACGCCGGCGTGTAGTAGATTGAACACTTCGCCGAATTGCACATATTTTTGGATGGTTTCTTTATCCAGGTTGTAGACACGCGATACTTCGTCTGACTCCTTCTCTGTTCTCATGGGCCATAGTCCCTGAAACTCCGCGTTGTGAANGTCTAGCAGGTTCAGTGAGTGTATTTAGTGTGTGATATTGAGCTTGACTTACGATAGACAGCACGGGATGGTTTCCGGCAGGAGGTAGAGAGNGGCAGCACTTCCATGGTAGTCCTAAAGAAACAATTAGCGTTAAGTGTCCTAATGGCAACATTTGTTCTGTCCGCGTACGTTGATGTGGTAGATATCTGGCTCAAATCTCTTGATCGCTTCAGCAATACAAGCGTTCCAAGCACTGTAGTAAATGGCAGAATCCAGATCATCCATGCGCGGTGGATATGGTTCTGTTTTGGTCTGTTTCCTGAATACAGGTGCATCCAATAGGACGTAAGTGATGTTGTTCAGTTGATGGTATTGTACTTGAATCTCGTATGGGTTTCCAAGGATTGTCACAACCATAGGCTCGGCAACCTGGTCGATTGGATATTCGATGCCACCAACACATGGGATAACCCCNNTACAACAATCAGCGAAATTCTAGGTTTTCACGAATTAACACTTACAGATCAGATCCTGATGCGTCAAGCTTTTGCCCATAAGTTGCGCCATGACCCCTAATCCTCCAATCTTGACTTTGATACTCCAGTCCTCAATGTCGTACTCCATCGTGGCAATGATGACTTTACGTCTCTTGTCCTTAGCAGCAGCTATGGTGATGCCTGACGCACCAGAGTCGTATCGTTGGTGTGACTTGCTCAAGAACAATGGCCTCATACGATGACCGACTTCTTCCACATCGTCATCCGCCAACTTGCTGAACTTGTGACGCTTCCAGAACGATGGCATGCCTTTAGGCATAGGAAGTCCAATCTTGTTGAATTTGACTCCGTAGAAAGCGCCCATGTACGTCCAGATACTGATGGCGCCAGTCAAGACGGGGAGAGACCAGAGAAGAGCGAAAACGAGGACCTGGATGAATCGACTGCCAGCAGGTATGAGCTTGTACTTGTAGCTGGCATCGTCGATACTGATCTTGTAGGCCAGGTAGGGGCTGGGAGGAAGATCAGTCATGTTGATGAGAGCAGGACTTAGAGCGTCAGGCGGTAGGCGGTCGAGAACAGTATCGTTATCGATGTCGCCATAGATGAAAGACTGGTCCGGTTGACCATCAGGATTCATGCCCCAAACGTTGACCTGAACTTTGTGAGGCCATTCGGTCATGAGATGGAAGTCCCACGCATCGTCAACCATTTTGAAAGCGTTCCTTAAGCCGCCATCGAATCCAAATTGATTGAATTCGCCGTTCGCAAAGAGGTGAGGGAATCGTCGAGGCGCTTGTTTTTGGTCGATATCAGCGTGCTGAAGGTGAGTACTGCTTCCAATTGCACGATTCCAGTATTGAAGTACGATATGGTCCCCTGTCCACTTTTGACGCTTCGTACCAGACCAAGGTTGTTTCTTCACGGTTGAGTTAGTGCCATCGTAGTTTTGCCAATCGCTCCAGGTAGATCCCCAGTTGGTCGAGTAGCGCCATTTATTAGCCCCGGCGGCTTGATGCGACACAAGCAGATCTCCATTAGAGCCCTTGGAGAGTACGTTGCTGCTGTAGTTTGCAGTACGAGGGAAGACGATAGGATTTTCGGCTGAACCAATACGGAAGAAAACATGGTCTGTAGATCCAGTAGATATGCCATCGGTTGTTGAGGCATTCTGAATGGTCAAACTGTGCACACCATTGGATACGTCGATCAGGGTAGCCTTCCAGCTCCATGCTGAAGTGATGGCACCAATGTAAGGTGGAGGGTTGGGATCCTGTATCTTGCTGCAGACAACACTCTTTGTATCAATTCCAGGACTACTTTTATCCGCGGTGGTTGAGGTGACTACGATGTTCTTTGTGATGGAGTCACAGTCCATTTCTTGGGAGAATTGCAACTCGACATCAACGGACTCTTTCTCACCTGGGTTGACTTTAGACAAGATACGCGCATCGTGACCAGGGCTGAATCTAGTCAGCATTGGTGCGGGCTCGATCCAATCTGCTTTGCGAACGTAGACTCTGAAATCCCATGGTTCCATGGTAAGCTTGTCGAGGCAGCCATTGAATTTCTCTGAGCCATCGATCCCGAGCTNTTTGGGGCCCCGCTTGAGAGTCAGGGTGTCGTATGGACTGAGCAGGTTTCGAACTTCCTCTTCTTCATCGAACACCGAAATCAGGGCTGTATCGTTGGATGAACAATCAAAAGTATAGTCAACAGTATGGTTCTCGTTTTGATAGACAAGCCAGACTGCTGGTTTTGCATCGGCCGTGCCAGTGAGATTCTGCACGCCATTGAAAAACTGATTGCGCATCACACTCCACATGCCAAGTTCAGTCGCAGTACCATTTGATCCGGGAAGGTAGACATCATGTGTCTGGTTCGAAAGCGACTGCAGGAGCCATCCGTCATTGAGAATTGGATTCTTGGTCCTCAGATGATAGAATGACTTTATGATGTTGCGAACGGGGTGTGTAGGATCTCTGTGGTCCTGAGATACTCCATCATCGTTGCAGCCATTGGCACCTGCATCGATGGGGAAGTCATTAAAGATGTCTGAGCCAAGCTTATAGCAACCATGTGTCTGCCATGCAAGCGATGATGAGATTGGTTGTCGTCCAAACACGTAATTGGAAGCCGTATTATCGAGCGTGTAAAGTGCTTGCTCTTCACCCCAGTTGAGCAGTGGTACGCCTGGCATATGTAGAGTGGTCATGAACAGACCAAGCAGCATCTTCTGCGTTCCATTCTTGATAGTCGGCCAGCGGAAGACATCTTGATTACTTGTGCCATAGAGGTGTCTGGGATCGAATTTCCCAGTGTTCGGATTGACAAGGTCGTTGGTTAACAACATGTTATTCCAGCCATCTACGAAGTTCATCGGAATGTCGTATCCCACTGTCAGGTTGCCATCCATACCCAGGAAGCGCTGTAACTGGCGGTACACGCTGTAGTGAAAAGCCGAAGCGTCAAGAGCATTCTTACCCGCTGCGCGCAGGAAGATCTTGTCGTCTGATTCATTACTGGTTTTGACAGCGTCTCCGAGGTCACTGATCTTTTGATCAGGTTCTCGGCCTCGACCCAGGTAGATTGAGCCAAAGTTGTTGCCTCCAGTGATCTCTCCAGCTATCAGGAAATTGTCTTTGCCGTTGTTTCGAGCACACTCGCGAATCGACTGACTGAAATCTGCCAACGCATCGACTGTAGCTTGTGTGGATTTATCGATACGGAAACCATCGATGTCGAGCATGGAAATGGTAAGACAGTGTAGGTGCTTGAGTCTGTCGAGGACCGAGGGCTTCCACTCGCGCAATCTGTCTTGCACAGATGCAAACTTTGAAAGCTGTCTCTGCCAATCAGGGAAAACACCGAAGGCTTCTGTATCGCCATACTATCAGGTGTCAGAATTGGATCACGAACAATATCAAAGTAGGCTTACCTGGTCAAAATCGCTGTCAAAGCAGCTTCCAAGCGAGGACAAGTCATTGAAGGCTGCAGAGAACTTATCTGAATCGGATCCTTTCTGAACCAGGCTACCACTCTCGTCCCAGAAGCGAGGCAACTCGCATGTCGAGGTTTTCGTATTGCCAAATGCAAAGTCAGGGTATCGTCGCTCGGTCTTCCAGACGACTTCATGTTCTTCAGGGACGAAAGGCGTAGACTCGTTGAGGTACCCATCGAAACCGATTAGATCAGCCATNNACTAGGGACGATGGTCAGCAAAGCTTTGTTTGTATCGATGAAATTGCTATACTCACGTCGAGAACGTGTTATCGAGGAGTATATACATTCCACGTCGATGAATCTCCTCGATAGCCGCTCTCCATTCCGCGATGTTGCCAAAATGGTGGTCGAGTAGTGTGAAGTCAATTGGAGAGTAGGCATCTGACTTCCATGGCATATTGATGAATGGTGTTCCGGCTACATAGAGACCNNCTGAAACTCGATCAGCTACCGTACATGCTTGTTGGCGAACTTTGCATACCTTTATGCCCATGCCTTGAATGTAATCCAGGGTGTCCACCAATCCTGCCAAATCTCCTCCATGGCGCATTGTAGTGCCCATGATATCTTGTTCGAACAGCGTGCCGTTAATGTCATCGTTAGACGGGTCACCATTGACGAATCGATCGAGGAATAGCGTATAAAACGGGAATCGCCAATTTTCGGGGGATGGTTGAAATGTATGATCTTCCCATGTTCCCGAGTACTCCAGAGGACTAGTTGCAGCTTGATTGATATTGAGGTTCCAGTCTGTCTCACTAGGATCGTATCTCAGAGATTGTGCGAGTCGTAGACTGCACAAGAGCAGAGCTCCAAGCAGACCCCTCGCCCGCCTTAGCTGAACCATCTCGAGCTCAGACTAGAAACTGTTCTAGCTTTTGCGAGTGGCACAGAAACTGATCGCGTCGATATTGCGTTGCGTTGAGATACAATGAGAGGTGATTTTGGAAGCGCAGAAAGAGAGACTACATAGCTTACCTGTGTCCATCGGCCGGTTTTGTCAAATTTCCAGAGCTGTTTATCAGACTCGCGGAGTCATGGCTGCAACAGTGGCTGGTATCTAGCGCTTACCTCAACTTACACCCACCCTCGCACACAAATCCTCAAAGGTAAGGTCCCGGACCATTGTCCCAGACAAACCTTCCGTGATAGGACTATGGAGCTTGAAGCTCAAGCTCCGCTTTTGACTACACCATGTCGAGCGGTAAGGTGCTGATGCAGAAACTCANCGTTGCCATGTCCAGATTTAGGCCCACTACGGTTCGCTCCGAGCTTGGTGANNGCTGTATACAAGGATCAGCCCTACGAGGCGGAATCTCGACTGGGACTGCAATAAGNNCATGCGGCGAATGGTGATTTGACAGATCTTGTGCGAGGTTGCTTATCTGTCTTTCTTGTCAAGGATCCCGAAAGCCGCATGCAAGCCACAGAAGCTCTCTCCGTATGCAACTGGCACAGAGCATGAGAAAGCTCCAGCCGACCACAACCGACTCAGCCCCAACATTCGCTACCTTGTAAAGAATATTGAGCANTGTCCAATCATGAGGAATGTCAAAAGCATTGCTTAACAGATTGAATGGATCTTAGACAGATCAGACCAACATCCCGTGCAACGAGTTCCATGTGTATATCGCGTGGAGCTGATCGTGCCTTGTTGCATGTACTGTAAGCTCTAGGGCGTTAGCTCGCGTCAGCATGCAGTGTACCGGTCAGTGGGATTCCCATGTCANAGACTGTCGTGGAAAAATCGTTTGGACGTTCAGGCCAACCATTGACCCTTCTAGTATGCTCAATAATTCGTCTGTTCAGGCTTCCGCACCATAGTCGGAGCATGAGAAATGCGAACAGCTTTGGAGTGCTCTTGGAGGGCAGCCTCGAACTTATGCGGGTTCTCAATAGTAGCAGAGCAGCCTCAGACACCACAGTCGCGTGAGGCACGCTGAGCCGGTCTCCGCACGCAGACAAAACGAATATGGCGGTTCAGAGGTCAATTGTGAGAATGTCACAAAGATCCATTGTCTGGAAAGGTCGCCGCACCCTGCATGCCAAAAGTCAGATGCGGCCATGACTTTTGACCAACAGACTCTCCGGCAACCACGGCGCGACCCTCAGCTCAGCTATCGCTAAACATGTTGCTTCCATCTATTCTCAGTGCCTTACTCAGTTCTACATGACGATGACTGTCATACAACAAACGAAAGACAGGCACTACACTCGGCTGTGCAAGTTGCCTCACACACAGCCACAGGTTTTGGCCTCGATCAGGCAACCAGGAAGTGGGGTATGTTCGTACTTTCTACTTCCTCTAGGATTCGTTCATCACGACCCGCAGCACTATTTTTCAGCCAGCCGAAGGATGGATGCCAATATGGACATGCAACACCGTTTGGTGAGGCTTGAATTTCTCGGAGCTGGAAAGTCGTGTCAAAGACATATGTCAAGCTCGAGGAGAGCTCTGGAGTGATAACCTTATTGGGCCTGCGGACAGGGATCGTGTAGTTGCTAAGCTGGGCAGTGTGAAGAGCTCAACACGAAGCTTTCATCAGCCCCTCTTCGTTGTACATCGCTTTACTTAGCAAGGCCAGAGTTTGTTGGCCTAGAGGTACGTATGTATATGCAATCCGTACGCGATGCCACAGAGTACGTAGTTGGTGGAAGGTCATGTTACTCCTCTATGTTCCACCCATGTCCCAAATCCGCGGTCCTGTCTTGCTCTCCTTGTGATTTGTACTCGCTTGCATCTCTTTGCTTGCTCCTTTCCTACTTCTCGTCTTCCTATACAGAGTCTGAAACGTCAGCGTAAAATACTCATACACCGCGATGCGGTGCCTCTACGCCTTGTTGGTGGCCTCACTGGCTTTTATATACAGTGCATCCGCGCAGACAGCCACAATTAGCTCTTCTCCATCGACTCACACTGTCGTGGTAGGCTATGAGACGAACCAATTCCATCCGAACAATTTGACCGCCAATCCTGGAGACGTGGTAGTCTTCCAGTTCGTTGCAGTTGGTCACACGGTGGTACAGTCGAACTTCCAAGAACCATGCGTTCCAAGAGATGCCTATCATCCAGGCCGCTCGACGTTCTTCAGCGGCTGGTATAATGGCAGTGACGTGGGAACCGCCAATGTAGGTTGCCTCATACAGCCTATCAACAAACGTATAGGTACTGACAGAGATCATTAGTCGCCAACATGGAATCTAACAATCAACGATACGGCTCCCATATTCTACTATTGCTCACGATTAGGGTCCTGCCTCACCGAGCAGATGATCGGTTCAATCAACCAAAATGCAACCTACTCCCTCCAAGCTCAGCTCAACTCGATAAACAGCTCAGACATCATGCTTCAACCTGGCGAAGCTATCCCTGAGGAATCTACNCCCTCGTCTTCTGCCACACCTGCTCCCTCCAGCCACAGTGTTACTCTTTCTGGTGGTGCTATCGCTGGTATCGTCGTAGCAGGCGTAGTCGTTCTCGCCCTCGCTTGCGCGCTCTTCTGGTTTGTAGGCCGCCACCGCACACTAAAGCACTCTTTAAACAGCGCTTCCCAACACTCTGGCGCAGTGGAGAGTTGGGTCAACAGTACAAACCCACCTTCCACGGTTGGAGGCCCGCCTTCCATGCGTCCACCTTCCTATGGACCAGGTGACGGAGGTTACATGACTCCTATGGACGCACACAAACATTGGGAGTACGGACAGCAAAGACACAGTTACATGCCCATGACACCACCAATCCAGGAGTTGGGGGTCAGCGAGCCGGTAGAGATGGAAGAGACAGGGAGGGGAAGAACGCGATCTAGAGAGAGCGAGTAAGTATCCCGCATCTATATTGGGGCCGTGTACTCGAGGCTGACCACATAAGATTTCAGATCGCTGATTCCAAAGTGGTAACATCGTCGACGCATGTTTATGAGAAGGAGTAATGTTTTGAATGACCGGATTGGCTGATGCGTTTTAACTTATACTGTGTATACTTCAATTGTCAGTATGCTATATACCTTTCCAAGCAAGAACAAACAATTTATGTTGTTTATGTGACGTCGTTTCTATCTGTGTGTTTTCTCACCAACATGTTTGTTCTTGTACTCCACAAAATCTTTCTAACCATTGTAGACAAGACCTACTCAGATCTGAGATCTTGTTTTGTCCTGAAACTATGATCAGTGCCAATTGACCGTGAGCGTTCTCGATACTAGATCTCGCGTTCGATTGCCCTTACAACTACACCTGCCGAAACACTTAACTCACTCAGTCGTTGCCATACGATGTCTGATGTTCTGGTTCTTCAAACGAAGCTCGATGTACTCCAACGGAAGAATGAATTCATGGTCCTCGATATCACACTACTTGATTGTGAGAAGTGTGCGTCGTTTCGATTGTAAAAGTTTTGGTACAAGTTCTTGATTGATCTCCTTGGGTTCTTTCCTACGAGAGATGTCATGTGCATCTCACATCTCCTGGGAAACTGATTGATATCCTGTCATCAACGCCGTGCATGAAACATCTTTTCCTATCCCATCCTTACTTGCAAGCGAATACTCTTAATCGTCCATGCCTATTTAGAACTCCTTGAACGATGACCACTTATCTCCTCAAGCTTCTCATGAAGCCCTCAACGCCCTCATCAGATGCCCCTCTGCCGCCGAAGCCGCGGACCTCCTTTTGTGCGCTTTCCACCTTTTGTCTGAGTTGCTCAGCACCAACGTCGATTTGTTGCAACTGGCCGAGATGTGCATTGAGCACACGGACGATCTGAGAAAGAGGATCTGACTCGGCAGTCTTGGATGACTTGGAGAGGTTGGTGGATGCAAGGTTAATCTCGTCGATCATCGAAGTCAGGTCGTGAGACATTGTAGTCAGGCGAGCAGAGCAGCGCTCAGCGGTTTGGTAACTATGTCGATGGTTAGCTTTATATTTTCTCAATGTGTCATCAGAATGTACATACGTTCTCTCACGCTCAGCATCGACGCCACTATCAACACCACCAGCCTTGGCGGCCATGTCGTTCAACACGCGCTCGTAGTGGTCAAGCCAGTGGCTAAGTTCTTCTTGCTGGCCCTCGACAGAGGCAAGCTGACGCTCGACCTCAGCAGTGTCGCGTTCAGCCTGGAAAGTGCGGCTGTACAGTTTGCTGATCTTGTCACTGTTTTCGACCAACATGCGGTCCCAGGATCCAATCTTGGTAGCTAGGTTTGAGAATTGCTTTTGATGCGACGAGAGAGAAGTGGTCCAAAGTGTGATGATCTCATCAAGTGACTTGGAATTTAGGCGCGATGTAGCAGGAGGTGCAGGTCCTGAAGTTGATGCGTTTGTAGCGCCGCTACCAAGTCCGCCAGTGTTGTTGCTGCCATTGTTAGGACCCGCAGCTGGTGCTGCTGCAACAGCAGGTGGGGCGCCACCATTGCCACCATTTCCTCCAGCGCCGCCTGCAGCTGGTGTTGCTGCGGGCTTGAGACTGAAAGCGGAGCCGCCAGTCGAGGCAGGTGTGCTAGATTCAGCAGGCTTTGCGCCAAGTGAGAAAGCAGAAGTGGACCCTGAGGTGGCAGTTGTCGAAGTAGGAGCAGCTGCAGCATCATCTTTCTTCTGGCCGCCCAGACCACCGAAGAGGTTGCCAGCAGGAGAAGCAGGCTTTTCAGCATCATCCTTTTTAGCACCTAGGCCTCCGAACAAATTGTTAGCAGGAGCGGCGGGCTTAGCAGTCTCGTCCTTCTTAGCACCCAGACCTCCGAACAGATTACCGGAAGATGCGGCAGGCTTGTCAGCCGCGTCCTTGTTCTGGCCTAGACCGCCGAATAAATTACTAGCAGGTGCGGCAGACTTATCGGTAGCATCGTCCTTCTTAGCACCGAATAAGCCAGGTGTTGATGTGGCGGTCGTAGCCGGGGTATCAGCACCAGAGGGAAGTGGNNCGCCGCCTCCTCTTATACCACCAAAGAGCGAAGGTGCAGATGTTGTAGTAGCGGAAGCGGGCTGAGTAGAAGCAGGGGTTTGTGATGTGTTTCCACCGAGTGAGAAGGCTGGTTTTGAGGAGTTGCCGCCCAGGGAGAAAGCGGGCGTGGTGGCAGGGGCAGACTGGGGAGTTGATGAGGCAGCACNCCCGAGGTTGAATATAGGCTTGTTTGCAGGAGCAGCGCCATCTGCAGGCTTCTGGCCGAACAACGAAGGAGCAGCGGAAGAGTTGTCGTCGGCCTTCTTTCCGAATGATCCAAATGCGTTACCACCACCTAGAGGGGCACCAAAGGCTGGGGCAGACTTGGGAGCTTCTGCTGCCTTTTCCTCGGGCTTGCCAAAAGAGAGCGGCTTGCTGCCAAAGATGCCACCAGTTGATTGAGTTGGGGGTGGGCCAGCGGGTGTTGTGGAGAACAAGGGCTTGTTTGTGGTAGCAGGAGTGGTCGAGTTGTTTCCGAAGGAGAGGCCTCCAGTTGAAGCAGCAGCACCACCGAAAGGATTGCTCGCAGGAGCGACACCTGGAGTTGTGGGATTGCTGCCTTGGGCGGGAGCCTGTTGACCAAAGCTGAAACCAGAAGCAGTGGGAGTTTGTGTAGAAGGAGAAGCTGCGCCGAAAGCGCTTGTTGTTTGACCAGCGCTAGAAGTAGGATTGCCAAAGATGGAACCAGTGGTTGTAGGAGTCTTGTTTGTATTTCCGAAGAGACCACCGCCGGAGTTCGCATCAGGCTTGGAAGCAGCGGTACCGAATAACGAAGGAGTGCTTCCTGACGATGTGCCAGCGGAGCCGAAGTTGAAGGACATGGCGAGGTTAATTTAGTCGGGGTGAATAAACCCGTCGAGGGCGCGCTATAAGAGGAAGTACTCTGGCAATCCGAGTCGCGGGAGTTTGACGGATTGATGTGGAAAAGTATGGGCAAGGCGACTAAGGTTGTCGAGAAGGAGCAATGGAAAAGGCAGTCGCGATGGGTAGCTGGTGTAAAGCTCTCTTTGACCTTAGCAACACGCAGAGACGCGACGCTCGGACGCAGAAGCACTTTCCTCAAGCAAACAAATCAAACACGCGGTCGTTCTTTCCCTGACTGCTGCTCAGCCCCAGGACCCGCTCTCCACGTCACTCGTCGCTCGATAGCTGCTGCGGACTGCGCGTTATTTGGCGTCGTCGAGTTATCTACCAGACCGCTTCCTGCTCTTCTCTTGTCCTCGATCTCTGATCTTGCTTTCTCTCCATCTCTGCTGTCTCTCCGCCTTTCACACTCTGTTCTTCCCCGTCGACTGCGACTCCTTCTCCACTCTCCACACTCCACACCACACACCGCATACACGCCATGGCTCTTCAACCTCCGTCAGAGCCCATTGAGAATCTGAAGGATCCTGGTGCTCATGAGTTGCCCGGCGTACCTAAGATCTCTGGTATTCCTCTCCATCTTCTCTGCTTATAATCAACTGCTGACCCAACTGCAGAACCCGAAGAGTCCGATGACCACTTCTCAGATGCCTCCGAAGGCACTCCGTCGTACCCTCCTGCTATCACTGGTCGCAACCGCGCCCTGTCCATTCCCGTCACTCGCGTTGAGAAAGTAGACGACGAGCCTAGACATGGCGAGGTTCCTGGAACTGAAGCCTACAACATCAGATCTCAAGACGCTGTACCTGACGAGATAGAGATTGTCCCCGACGGCACCAGAAGCCGCAGCACTTCGCGTGTCAGCGAATCTGACAGACCTGTGACTCCTGGTGGCACCCCAGTCCCCCATCTTGTTGTCGAGAAGGTCGATCCCGCCGCCCCTAGCCATGGCGATGTTCCCGGCACAGACGCATATGAGATGCGAACTGCCGATGCTCAACCTGATGAGGTCAAGCAGGCCCCTGCCTCATCGAGTGCCCCTCTTGAGCGTAAGTACACCATCCCACGAGCTCACGCGACCTCTTCCCCAAACCAAGCCTTCATGTTTGACGAAGAANNAGCATCACCAACTCCCAATGACAGATCTCGATCCCCAAGCCCAGAACTCGACCAACAAGAAGCCAACGTCCTGATCCCCTCTGAGACCCTCATTTTACAGGAATCACAAGAAACCTTCCAATCCGATCTCCCGCTCCAACCCAAGACCGACACTACCATCGTACCACCAGCAGAGGAAAACGCAGACGACTTTGACGACTTCGACCAACCACAAACACAAAACAACAATCATGCCGACAACGATGACGATGCTTTCGGTGACGACTTTGACGACTTTGAAGAAGGTGGTGCGGATCAGGCAGACGGAGATGAGGATGATGACTTTGGTGACTTTGACGATGGCTTCCAACAAGCAGAAGAGCCTCCTGTCGCCGCACCTCCCCCTCAGCCTGTACAGCAGCCTCTAGCACACCTTGTAAGTAGCTCTGCCAAATACACAATCGCAGAAAGCATATACTCATCTCGTGCGCGCAGNCCCAATCTCAACTTTGCAGATCTGCAGACCTCAGAAGATATACTTCAAGCAATGTCGCCCTACATGTCTGAGCTCTTCCCTGAACTTTACGATCAAGAAACTGCAACCTCGGACAAGTCAGCCGCTCTATCTACTGATCCTATCCTCACCGACCGTAGCGCGTCTCTCTGGTCTCAACTTGTTGCTCCCCCTCCATTACAACCACCAAACTGGATCCGCAGTCGTATTCGCCGCCTGTTCTTGGTCTCCTTGGGTGTTCCTGTCGACCTGGACGAGATTTTACCCGCTAGTAAACAAAAGAAATTAGTCCTACCTAACATCCACCTGCCGGAACAGAAGAAAGAGGATAGCAAAGCCAAACAAGATGGTAGCAATTCTACTGGAGGAAGAAAGGGTCCTGCACCTCCGCCAGAGTTCAATGCCAACGAAGCAGCCATGCTTGCCAAGACGACAGACACAGCCACTGAGGCTTATTCTGATGATGAGCTAAAGGCACATGTGAAGAGGTTGGAGGAACTTATCAAAGATGCGAGCACGGTGCTTGAGTACTGGATGCAGAGGAAGGAAAGTGCTATAGGCGACAAGGAAGCATTTGAAGGTGTCATTGAGAATCTTGTTGGCTTTGTCAAGAGTCGACGATGAGAAGAAAAAGATGAAGATAAACTTAAAAGCATTTACATATACCAAAAAGCTATCACAGAAAATGTTAACATCGCTCTGCCAATCACTAAGACGTGATACATACGTTATAGTGACCTGCTTCTTCTACTGTGTTTGCATCTCGTATTGAGTCAGATACTATGAGCATTGCCCTGTTCAAAGGTCCATGGACTAGCCACCTCATGTCCAGGAGTCAGAATTTGCTTTGCAGCATATACCATCGCTCTAAGAATGAGTCAAGTAGGGTGTGGTAAGCTTTCTTCTCGTTGACTATTTCGACTGGAAGCGACTTCGATCAAGACAACAACCTCCGGTGTGCGGAAGCGTGTCATTGTCCAGCTATCAAAATACACAATACTTTTCAATTTCGAACTCCGTCCAAGGAGACACTCCAATATGACGAGCTCTCCCTGGATAACACCTGATTTCCAAAAGTATCGTGCATTTCTACGGCTACATTGTAAAGGCTTTTGGTATATGGAGAGAGTACATGGGTGATTCATTGCTTCATTGCTATCTGCGAATAGTATAGTACAGTACGGCCGTTTCAAGCTAGCTAAGTTGTTGGGCGTGTCATCGAATCTGTGTTTCCTTAATTTTCTTTTCTCTAAGCTTCTTCCGTCTCAGGCTTGAGGTCTTGTGTTTCACCCTCCTTCTTCAGGTTCTCTTTCAATGCAGCAGCGTAGTTCTCAGGCTCGTGCTCAGAACCAGATTCAGCAGCATCAGTGTGGTCGTCGACGTTATCGGCACCGTTAGCAGCTTGCTTGTTCTTGTTCTTCTTGTTCTTCTTCTTTTCTGCTTCTTGGAAGGCGATGATGCATCAATCGATTCAGGAGCGCTGTCCTTAGCAGGCTCGCTGGGTTCCTGCTTCACCCGTTCCTTCAACTCATCAAGATCATCGGCAGCCTCTTCCTTGATTTGCTTAGCATCCTTCTTGGTGGGCGTCATCTTGCGCTCGAAGCTCTCGACACGGTCGCTAACAGGTCGAGTGGGGCGAGGAAGTTTGCCTTGCCATCCTTAAGGGCTTGGAGGTCCTTCTTGACTTCTTCAGGCAAGTGGCCAAGCTTATTTTCGAGCTTCTTCTCAGCGGCCTTGAGGTCCTCAGGGAGATGACCGAGCTTCTTTCAATGCGCTTCTCAGCAGCTGCAAGGTCTTCGGGGAGGTGGCTGAGCTTTTTCTCGACTGCCTTGCCAGCGTGCTCGATTTCGCGGTTGGTTCCTTGAGCAGCTTCCTTGGTAGCGCGGCTAACAGAGTGACGCTTGCTTCTTGATTTGCTCGAGCCACTGCGGAATAGGTAGGCGCGAACGAAGAAGCGCATGAAGAGGACGGTCAGTGGGAAGAGGTAGAAAATGTTCAACCAGATGGCGAAGCTCTGACCCGTGGTGTCAATGCAGTCGATAGTAGTGTAGTCGGTTCTGTAGCGCGTCTCTTCGTGGTACTTCTGAATTGCCTCCTGAGCCTTCTCCATAATAATGTTTCCCTGCTTGTCGCGGACGTTCTCGGCGACACCTTCGTCACCAGCAGCACGGAGAAGGATACGGCGAAGGATAGCACCGTAAGTCTCAGCAGGAACAGCAGAGACAACGCTGGAAGCTGTCGAAGAAGCCTTCGCAACAGCGGAAGAGATGGGATGGAAGATGCTGTATGCAGTCGCCACAGGGATGTCGTATTTGACGAACAGGTGGATAGCGGCGTAAGATGCGCCGAACAAGAATTGAGTGATCTGCATAGTAGTCAAAGTGCGCTTCAGGGCATTGGGAACGCGCACATTGATGGCGGAAAGGGTGAAGTAGGTGTACTGTATATCAATGTTAGCTATGAACCTTCAAGCGAGACTGCATCCCCGAGTGCGAAAGCCCGTCACAATATAACTATCTAAATGCACAATTGTTATCCGAATATGAGTGTGTCCAAGGAGATAGCTTCAGTAGCGTGCTCTCCTTGGACCACACTCTCTCTAAATAACATTGTGCATTTTGATAGCTTACTATATTCCCATACCTTGCAGCGGGAGAAGGCTAATAGCGAAAAGTCTCTAGTACGGGGGTACTTACCATCAAAGTGTGAATGAAGGAGTTGATAAAGACAAACATCCAGATAGGAGGTGACATGTAGCGAATACCAGCCCACATGCACAACATGGCACCTGCGTGGTGGTAAGTTTGCAGAGTTGCGCTTCTCTTGCCCTTAGCAACGATGATGGCAGTGTCAACAACCTCGTAGAATTTTGACAGGTAGAAGAACCAGCCCCAGAAGGCAAGACCCTCGTTCCACAAGCGGCCAACATCGGTCGAGTCGGGAGTGCCTTCTGGCAGCAACTTGATGATGTCGTTCTTGGTCTGCCAGAGGTTGGAGGTTGCGTTGTAGTAGACAGCATCGCCAAGGCCACGAGGGCCATTGACCTTGCACAATGAGTCGGCAACGCCAGCCAGACCAGCGCTGTTGTCAAGACCAGGCCAAGTGGCGTTGATAGCACGGCACATGGCGTAGAAAGTGACACCGGAATAGACAGCCAGGAAGATGTTATGAAGGACGACAAAGAGCTTGAAAGCGCGAGTTTTGCTGATCCACCATGGCTTGTTTCCTTGACGTCTGTTGTACGCGTTGATCAAGAGGACAGTGATGACATAGGTCGACGCGATAGTGATGGGGACTTTTACGTCCAAGGCGCGGTTATAGACATCGAAGTCGATTGGGAAGGGAGACTTCCATGTGGCCTCGTCGGACGGCGGAGGCAGGGCAGCTGGAAGATGGTCTGGCGGGAACTTGAAGAGCGACGGGTGAGGTAGAGTGAAGTGGATCGAGGGACCGGACATGGTGGTGGTGTTTGCGCACGCGACGCGGCAGGTCAGTCAATGATGGAGTTGGACTGAAGGAAGGAGATAGCAATGTCGAGAATTATGCGCGCAGCATGGCCTGTGATCTGCTGTACTCGAGTTTTTCAGTGACACTGAGTGATGGAGTGAGGGAAGAGGGCGCGTGTCGCGTAGAAACCAAAGGAAGCTCTCCAACTTTTTGAGCACAACGTCACCGTGAGATCGCCCAGCCACCTTCCGCGTCTGTTAGTGACCTTCGTGCACGAGCTGCCATTCCCGAATAGGTAACGCTTGCGATTCTTCTTCTGTAGCAATGCACAATATTATCAAGAAACAAGATGGTGTCTGCTGAGAAGCGACAATTTATCGACTCCCCGTGGACATGCTCTACTTTTGAACACAGTTGTGCCTTTCGATAACGTACTTTCTGCTCTCTGCTACAGTGGGAGTACCGAGTGGAAGTGATAGGTTTCAGCACACGGGATGAGAAGCCACATTCCTCGCTGCCAACCTCTTGATTGAATCATAAAACTTCATAACACATTATTACTATTGTACCTCGGCTCTTTAGAAGCTCTGCTTGGGTGCTTGGCCCTTCTCGTCTCCACTGCCGTACTTGTTGACTGGTGTCTTGGCTGCGTTCTTGTCTTTGGCGAAGTGCTCAACCTCGGGTGAGTCCATGAGTTTGACAACGTTGTCTGCCTGCCATTTCTTGAAGCTGAACCCAAGTCCCTCGTGTGAGTAGTCCTTGTCGTTTGCCTGATCCTTGTGGTACTTGACTTGGATAAAGTCAGAATCTACGGTGTCAGGATCGAGGGACAACGAGACGAGTGCGTTGATGGTGGCTGTCTTGGGAATGATCTTGAATGTCCACGACTGNNAATGTTCATTAGCAATCGTCCACAGCACATAGTATGATCTTTAGCCTACCTGCTCGTTCTTGAACTGGATCAAGTCTCTGTCGTTCTTGATGATCTCATAGCGTTCATTCTTGCTGGCCTTGAACAGCTTTGGAAGAGCGAACCATTGTCCAGCCATCTTGTAGCGATCATTGGCATAGACAAACTGGTCATCGTAAACACAGTCTGAGGTGTAACGCTCAACGCGTCTGACGGTAGGCTCGCAGCTGTACAGAGCGATGATATCGTCAATCAAAGCCTGGCGCTGAGGGCTGAGCTTGATGGACTTCGAGGGGTCGGNGGTGTAGTCCTCAGATGTCGAGGTCTGACGGACTTCAAACTCCTCTCCTGGCTTGCTAGACATGTTTGCGGTTTGTTTGTAGATAACAGATGTAGGACGAATAAAAGTAGTCTTGGGAAGACTGGTGATTGTTCTGCGTGTGATGGGTTGAAGGTGTGTGAGGAGCATTGCAGAAGGGTAAGGGAAAATGGTTCGACATAAATCTATTGGAACTTGAGGCTCTTAGCTATTCTTTCTCTTACTGGCCATCCTTTGAGTCGTGACGTCGAGCGTCCACAAAACAACAGTCGCATATGCCATTTGATCCAATATGCTTCGAGATCACAGTCGATGATGCTAACATAAGCTCCTTAGCTGTTCCTGTGATCGAACATGAGGGGCAACGCAAAACGCGGAGGACGCGGAGGAATGACTATGATGCTTTTGTGATGTAACCAGGCTACTCGGCTATAGTTGCTCACTCGATTGCTCGCAGCTGTGGTTGCGCCCGAGCAGGGTGACACGCTCAACCACGGAATCTCGAGAGGTGAAGGACATCTAGGCCTTAGATTGGCCTTTCTTTCTGTATCTGCCTGTGTTAACTAATCTAGAGGTAACTTTTGAGCCTATATGAGTAGTTTTAAATCGAATGAGAACGTGTGTCGAGGTGTACATGGAATCCGGCAAACCAGCAGAGTTCCTGCAAAATTGCCTACCAGAATCCATGCAGCAACCACTCCGGTTGAACAAAGAATCGCTTACACCACCAATCATGCTATATAATATGGTAACTAACAGTATCCAGCTACAAATACGGAAGTTAAGGTAAATCGGTACATAAAAAGCATATGATGATGCACAGAAAGCATTATTGGTCGGGAAGAGGCTCGAGTGCACAAAAGCGCACAACAAAATGCAATATATGCTGAAAAACTGAAATGTCTTCCATCAAGCCTCGATAGTATAACGGCTAGTACGAAGGTCTCATATCGGTCATCGAAATGACCAAGCATGGCTTGGGTAATCCTTAGATGGGAGTTCGATTCTCCCTCGAGGCATTCTTTTTTTTGTTTTTGCCTTGTCACTCCACTCTGTGAGCTACTTAGAGCCGCGCTTCGCTTCCGCTCAATTTGTGTTTCATCTTTGTTTTCGTGGTTCCTACGGACCAATCGGCTCTCTGGCATCGTGCAATGATCTACCGGAAATGAGCTCCCAGGACTGCGAGCAAACAATCCATTTCGAAGACCGAGATTCGTTCATCGACCAGTTCAGTCTGGATAGCGCTGCCAAATGTCAACAAATTTCGTCTTAATATGTCGCGCAGCACCCATCGGTGCGAGCGACAGGAGACAGTATGGGTCCAGTGATCAAGCGCCTGGCTTCAATCAGACCGCGATCTCATCCTTACCCAACAAGCCTGCCCTCCTCTGATATTACCATCGTTAGAACGCAACTTTCGTCAGGCTCAAACCACACAAATCCGGTTCTGCTTCCAGACTATCCTCCTCAAATCTATGGAGCCTCAATTGAGGCACCAGAACCGCAGCGTCGAGTGGCCGACCCACAGCAAGCTTTGTTAAGGTTGTTTCGTGTATACAAGCCTAGACGAGACGTGATCTCGGATCCTCAGGCTTCAACCCTTCCTTATTGATCTGCTTCGTATTAGATGCCAGGATGAATGGTAGGTTCTTTCCATATAATTGCTCTCTCTTTCTCTTTCTTCCGAGACATTTCTCTACAAGACCATCCTTTTCGCAAAATATCAGTCATTCTTTTGCTAGTAGCCAGTCTACATCACACTCGTTCCAAATTCTCTTCTACAAGGTCTGCGACCATCGATAAACACACTTTTCGTCACATCAAACTTTGAAGAAATCAAAACAATATGTCCTCTATCAAGTCCCTCGCCCTGCTGGCTCTGGCCACCGGTTTCGCCAGCGTAGTCAACGCAGCAGAGACTGGTAAGACCACCCGCTACTGGTAAGTCCACATAATTCCCGTATCATCATGGCAAGGGTTATTTGCATAAATGCCAGCCTACGCCGATGATATAACCGCCATTGTGTTCATTATGCTAACATCAGCTCTAGGGACTGCTGCAAGGGCTCTTGCGCATGGCCCGGCAAGGCCGATGTCTCAGCTCCCATTACCACTTGTGACAAGAACGACAACCCTTTGACTGATGCCAACACTGCCTCTGCCTGTGATGGTGGTTCTGCATACATGTGCTCCGACCAGTCCCCTTGGGCTGTTTCTGAGGACTTGGCTTACGGTTTCGCTGCCGCAAACATTGCCGGTGGCTCAGAGGAGAGCTGGTGCTGCTCTTGCTACAAGTAAGCCATACCTTGCTTGTTGATCGATCAATGTGACTGACCAAACCAACCTCAAGGCTCACTTTCACGACTACCTCCATTGCTGGCAAAACTATGATTGTCCAGGCTACCAACACTGGCGGTGACCTCGGCAGCAACCAATTCGACCTCGCCATCCCTGGTGGCGGCGTCGGTATCTTCAACGCCTGCACTGACGAGTGGAACGCTCCCTCTTCCGGTTGGGGCGCTCAGTACGGCGGTATCAGCACCAACACATGCAGTGCTTTCCCCAAGGCCCTGCAACCCGGATGTGGCTTCCGTTTCGACTGGTTCGAGAACGCTGACAACCCCGAGATGGAGTTCGAGCGTGTTGAGTGTCCCGCTGCGATTACTGCAAAGAGTGGATGTAAGAGAGCCGATGATGGATCTCAGGCCTACCCATCCATCGTCTCGGCTGCTGCTGCTTCTTCGTCGTCGCCTGTTGCTTCTTCCTCTTCTGCTGCTGCTCAGAAGGTCGCTGCTACCAGCGAGGCTGGTCCTGTTGCTTCTTCCTCTGAAGTCGCTGCCTCGTCTGCTTACTCTGCTCCTGTCCTTGAGTCATCTGCTGCTGCCTACTCCTCTGCTGCCGTTGTCGAGTCGTCTGCTCCCGCCTACACATCCGCCGCCTCTGTTGAGTCTTCCAGCACTGGTGTCTCATCCGCTGCTGCCTCTTCTGCCTCCGCCAACTCAGACGATGCAAACTGCAACGTCCAATACGTCTACGAGTACGACCTTTAAGATGCCTGCACCTATATCCTGCAAATGGTGTTTTTGATTCGCTTCTCTGTTCAAGGCTGTAGAGTACATATGGCTTGGCCTCTTCTTATTTACCTTGCATGGCTGTGTTTAAATGAATATCTTCCTTTCGAAATCGTCTCCTTTGGCCTTTCCATATACCACAGACTGCTACAATCTCACGAACAGCTACCTCGTCTGCGAAGGTGTACGGGTATAATATAGCCATTGGACTGTAGAGTCCATGTTCAAAAAGAGTCTTCCAATGTAATATTGGCACCTCGTTCTAGAAAATGTTGTGCAGCCCTGTAGCCACACTTTGAAGCACTTAGGGCAAGCTCGTGCAAGGACGCCTCAGACAGCATGTCGCGTTACTACATCTCTTGACGGTCACGAAAATCATCACAAGAAGAGCTGTGCAAGACAAACGTGGTGAAGATGGATGATCACTGCGGGGTCTCGGATGCCCCGCCTGGCAGACCCCTCATCTGACTACCAGCACCATTAGATACATATAGCAGAGGTACACAAGTAATAGCTTCCATTTGTCATTGCATCTCAGACTGTAAGGAACTCTCGAACAATATAAACAACATTCAGGACAGCCTCTATACCATAACAACGAAAACAATGTCATCATCCTCGCAACCCTCACTCGGTCGTCTGAAAGGCAAAGTTGCCATTGTCACCGGAGGAGCCAGTCCCCAAGGCTTCGGCTACGCAATCGCGCGCCGCTTCCTCGAAGAAGGCGCAAAAGTGATAATCGGAGATTTAGATGGATCTGGAGCCGAAAGCAGCGCCTCTTCGTTCTCCTCCCCAAACATCAGAGGTGTGGCCATGGATGTTTGCAAACACGAAGATTGGCAGCGAGTTGTAGAGATGGCAGTCAAAGAGTTTGGCGGAGTCAACATTTTGGTCAACAATGCTGGATGCACGTACAGAAACAAGCCGACTGCAGAGGTTACGGAAGACGAGTTTGAGAGGGTCATGAGTGTTAATGTCAAGAGTATCTTCTGGAGTGTCAAGGTTGTGGTTCCGCAGATGCAGAAGCAGGGACAGGGCGGGAGTATCATCAATATCTCGAGCAGTGGGAGTGTGCGACCGAGACCTGGATTGGTGTGGTATAATGCCAGCAAGGGTGCGGTGTCGAATGTGAGTCTTGTCCTTGGTCGGGGATGGCCTACTGGCTTACTTGTCTACAGNGCGACCATGGCGCTGGCTGCGGAGTATGGACCAGACCAGATCAGAGTCAATGCGATTGCTCCGTTGTTGTCTGCGACAGGTCTTTTCGAGTCATTCGTCGGAGTCAAGGACACGCAGGAGAACCGAGACAAGTTTGCGGCATCAATCCCTTTGGGCAGACTGACAGATCCGGTGGATGTAGGCAATGCGTGTGTGTTCCTGGCATCGGACGAGGGCAAGTTTGTGACGGGCACCAATTTCAGTGTTGATGGAGGAAGACACATCTGAGGATGTAGCTAGCTCAAGCACTCAAGGCTTTTCCAACCAACTCTTGACACCTTTGCGACATGTGCAGCTCGAGAGCCATCTTGTGACCCTCAGGGCTCATCTTAACCCACGTCTTTTGCAGAATCTTGATGATCTTGTCCTCGTCGAGTGTCTTCTCGAAAGCCTCGAACTGGTCGTCGAGGAAGACAAGGCAGGCAATGTCCTCAAGGGCTTGTGTGTCCTTGTCGCCTTCGCGCAAGCCTTGCTTCTCGATTAGAGCCATCGTCTTTTGTATATCCTCGGCACTGAAGCCGCACTCTTCCATGATGGGAGCAACCAGCTGGGCCTGTCTCTTCTTGAGAAATGTTCTCCAGCTGTGGTAGCCGATGCGTGTCATAGGATACGAGTCTCGGGGCACTTCCCAACGACGAAAGTGCTGTGCGCGGATGGCGAGTTTGAGGGNGTCTGAGGCATCGGGCGAGCGTCTCTCGAGGTACCAGGTCATTTGGCGAGCATAGTGAAGCTCGTACGGCACCTCCTTTCCGTCGATTGTGACCTTCTTGGGGTCTTGGGCGTGAGCCTCATCGATGAGCTGGAGCGCCTTCTCTAGTTGAGGTGCCATTGCTTCGTGTGGATTATTCTTGTCTTGGGCAAGAGCGTGCATGGTCAGTGACTGTAATCACCTCGAAGACTGCTTATCTCAAAGAGGTCCGTGCTATAATCATCCAGCCGCTTTGCATGGGTTTGCGACATCAGCCTCTCAGCCTACCTTGCACGTTATAACATGTCGTCTCGCACTTCTTCTCATTTCTTGTGACCACGTTGACTTCTATATCACTCTCTTCCATGTCTTTTCCTCTCGAAGACCTCACTCTTGGATGCCAAGAATCTGCTTGTAGCAAGACGTGATAGACAGACCGAGCTTGACGCCTGCACCGCACCGGATGCCTATCCTGTGCTGACCAATCTTTATGGAGGTTTGCACACTTCACCAAAGAAAGTCCTTGACAAGCTCTCCTCAACACGCAACACAGCCTCATCACCTCTTGGCCGCCCTTCAGAATCGCATGACTGGATACGCGGAGATGCAAAGGACATCTTCAGAGACTAAACCGCTTCAGGTTATTCGGTGCGACTTGGCATATTGGATCTTCTTGAACTCTTGTTCGATGACGTTCAACGCTCTCTGCTCCGCTGTCCGCTCATTGTTGTTCGGCCACTGAGGGGTCATGTTGTATATTTAATGAAATTCACAGGTAGGACACAGTCGTGGGTAGGGCGACTAAGAGCTGTATGCGCCACTCATGCATTGAACATTCGGTATCTGATCCTCATAACATCTCTAATCACGACATCCACGAGGGTAGGGTTGAACCGTTGTTCCGGCACTTGTTTAGCTTTCCCTTATTCTTTTTACATAATGATGTCAAACACGCCTATTTCCTTGCCGCATTCAACTTCTCGTTGAAGCCTCCAGAGCCTCATCTCTTATACAAAACATCGCATAAACGCTTCGGTCTCATGCGGTTCTGACCAAGCATTCCCCTAAGCAGTATTCCTGAAATACGTCCATGGCCCTCGGTCTTGTCTTTGAGCTTGTTTTGACTCTTTCGTTGCTCTGAGGTCTAGTGCTAGAATCTCATCTGCTCGGTTTCTCCAATTCTTGGATTTCTGGCTCACCAACTGCGTCTGTTGCATTGCTGATCGCCACATGACATGTTACAGTCAGCACAACCTACCCAAGACCAGCCTTCATGGGGCGGCAGTAGCTCAGATACACTAGAAGCAGATAGAGTCGGCGAGCAACAACATGTAGTACGAGAAAAGTCACATACCAGCCAAGAAATCGACCCAGATGTGGAAATCGTGGATTGGAATGGGCCTAACGACCCGGAAAATCCGTATGTGTGTATATACCATGTCGGACAGCACAAAGCTAACTAGACATTGTAAAGGTTCAACTGGCCAGTACGACAAAAATGGATTCTCACATCAGTCGCTCTCTTTGGAACATTCATCACCCTCGTAAATGGAACATCCATTGCTGTCGCCGCCGAAGCCTACAACCGCGAATTCGGTATCAGTGATGCGCACTTCCCAAACTCATACTGGCCGATTGCAAGTTGGGCGTTAGGTGGTGGCATCTTCATGATGATTCTGTTGCCCATCCTCGAAGATTTTGGAGTCAGATGGGGTTATTTGATAACTTACATTGTCCTGATCATTTTCATCGTACCTTCGGCAGTCGCGCAAAACTTTGCAACCCTGGTGGTTACTCGCTTTATTGCGGGCGGATGCGTCTCACTGCTTGCCAACACAATCAGCAGCATCATTTGCGATATCTGGGCTGGTGATCGTGGCAGGACAGTACCGATGGAACTATACATCACCGTTTATCTGTTTGGCAGCACCATGGGTCCTGTCATTGGTGGCGCCATCTACCAGTTCCTCAATTGGCGCTGGATATTCTACATCCAGATTATCTGGTACTGCGCTTTCATACCGCTGTTTTTCTTCACCATCAAGGAGACCCGTGGCTCTGTCATCCTCAAGCAGCGTGCGAAGAAGATTCGTGCAGCTACTGGAAAGAAAGCGTATACGCGCGACGAGTTGCACCACATCCCTATCTGGCAGATTATCAAGACTTCGGTAAAGAGACCTGCATACATGCTTTGCACAGAATGGGTCGTGTTTTCGCTTACCATGTGGTCGGCCTTCTCTGTAGGACTTGTCTACCTCTTTACTCAAAGTATCGAGGAAGTCTTTACAGGTCTATATGGCTGGCCAGCCTACAGCACTGGTTACGTCCAGGCTGCCGTTGGTGTCGGAGAATTGCTTGGGTTCTGGGCCGCATACGGAAACATCTACTTCTACTTTCGGTCTGCAAAGTCCAATCCCATCGATCCTGGTACGCCTGTTCCAGAAGCCAGACTCTATATGTCTCTTGTGGGTGGCTTCTTCGGCATGACTGGAGGTATGTTCATCTACGCCTGGACATCGTACCCAGAGATTCCCTGGATAGCTCCAGCGATCGGTCTAGCAGTGGTTGGGTTTGGCACCAACATTGTGGTCTCGTCCATCGCACAATATCTGATGGATTCGTACTCCAAGTACGCTGCCTCGGCGATTGCAGCAGTGGCCTTTGGAGAAAATGTGTTTTCTGCGTTTTTGCCGCTTGCTGCGCAGAGTATGTATACCAACCTTGGATACCGGTGGGCGAGCTCGGTATTGGCATTCTTGTCGTTGGCGCTGGCTTGTGCGCCTATCATTCTGTTGGTGAAGGGACCGGAGATCAGATCAAGAAGTCCTTTCATTCGGGAGGCGAGATATGAGCATGATGTTAAGGGCAGTGTCGAGGAAGCTTGAACGGGTTGACTGTATATATTTGTGTTTTGCTTAGTGATACCCAATCCGGCAAGAAAATGTGCTTCTTATCAACTTCGACGAGAAGTAAGTCCTATGTGTAGATGTTCTATTCTGAGCATACAATCTCCACTACAGGAGGCTCACTGAACTCTTGATACTTCCTGGATGATGCTAACAATAAAGCTGTTGAAGATAAGCTACCATTCAGACATGCCAAGGCACCTCGGCATTTGTCCGAGGCTTCAACGACGATCATGTGGGGTGGAGACCGACCAATCGGAACATGCCTGATGTGTAGAGCTTCTCGAGAACTCATATTCCAAAGTCTGCAAAAGAAGACCTTCGGACGGTTGAGAAGGAACGATAGGCAGGTACAGTTTGGAGATCGGCCGGCGCGTCTTCTTTTCTACCTTGATTGCGAGTTTCTTGGACCGAGTCAGTCCTTTGCGTGCCACAATGATATGCAGAGAGCAACCATCAAGGATGAAACAGTTCGGATTAAAGCAATTCTACCGACCGAAGCCGGGGCGTCGTTTAAAACCCTGGAGAACAAGACTTCTGTTCGAAAGGTGTTTAACCTCGACGCTCGAGTCGTGAACACGGATAATTTGAAGCCATGGCCATGAATCTGCGCCGTATCGAGGTGTAGTCTGCACCGCTGTGGACTCGGGATGGTCAGCGTGACACCCGAAGACCGGGACCCTGCAGGCCGGTGGTGTTTTTGGTGTATTTATCCCCCCTCATTGAGCGATCATTTACCCCGCCGGTTAGATATGCTCCATGGGCGAGCATGTTTTGCGGGTCAAAAGAACACGAGCCTGACGTTAAGGTAGCTACTTCTAACATTTTTCATCTCTCTGTTGCCCCTTCTCCTTCTTCTCTCTACATACTCTCTTTCCTTGCATTCGCAGCTCTTCAATTCATCGTCGAGTTCGTCACACCAGCACAATGACTTCCACACAAACAATGGTCAAGCCGACGATGTCCAACATTGGTGTTTACACCAACCCTGCACATGATCTCTGGGTCGCCGAGGCAGAGCCTTCGCTCGAGCAGGTTCAAAGTGGTGAGAAGCTTGCTCCTGGTGAGGTCACAGTCGCAGTCAAGAGCACTGGTATCTGCGGGTGAGTAGCAGCACAGTTCGAACAAGATCAAGATCATGGCAACTGACGACGACAAGGNTCGGATGTCCACTTCTGGCACGCCGGCTGCATCGGCCCCATGATTGTCGAAGACGACCACATCCTCGGCCACGAATCTGCAGGTGTCGTTGTTGCCGTCCACGACAACGTCAAGTCGCTCAAGGTCGGTGACCGCGTTGCCATCGAACCCAACATCATTTGCGGCGAGTGTGAGCCTTGCTTGACTGGTCGCTACAATGGCTGCGAGTCTGTTCTCTTCCGCTCCACTCCTCCCGTCCCCGGTCTCCTCCGCCGCTATGTCAACCACCCCGCTATGTGGTGCCACAAGATTGGCGATATGAGCTACGAGAACGGTTCCCTGCTTGAGCCTCTCAGTGTTGCTTTGGCAGGTGTACAAAGAGCAGAGGTCAGACTCGGTGACCCCATCCTGGTTTGCGGTGCCGGTCCCATCGGTCTCGTCACACTCGCCTGTGTCAAGGCCGCTGGTGCCGAGCCCATCATCATCACCGACATCGACGAGGGCCGCCTGGCCTTCGCCAAGGAGTTCTGCCCTTCAGTCCGCACCCACAAGGTCGACTTCAAGCACACACCCGAAGACTTCGCAAAGGCCATCACCGAGCTCGGCGGCGGCGTCGAACCCGCCATCGCACTCGAATGCACCGGTGTCGAGAGCTCCATCGCCGGAGCCATCCAGACCGTCAAGTTCGGCGGCAAGGTCTTCGTCATCGGCGTCGGCAAGAACGAGATCAAAATCCCCTTCATGCGCCTCAGTACCCGCGAGGTCGACCTCCAGTTCCAGTACCGTTACGCCAACACATGGCCCAGAGCCATCCGTCTGTTGCAAGGTGGTGTCATCAACCTTGAGAAGTTGGTCACCCACCGTTTCAAGATTGAGGATGCTCTCGAGGCTTTCAAGACGGCGGCAGACCCCAAGACTGGCGCCATCAAGGTGCAAATCCAGAGCTTTGAGGAGGGCGAGTCAAGGTAGATGGGGCTGTGACAAAATAAGATGTATTTACACGCAAGCATGCATGGTTTGGGACGTTTTTTCTTTTACATATATTCGAGATGATAATGAGAACTTTTTTTGACAAATGTAAAAACTTCCGTGTCTGGTCTGGGCAGTGTCACTGCAGGAAGCAACTACAACCATGTCATGTTCGCCGACAGGTTCACCCTGTCAACCACTCCAGAACCTGTCGATCGCTTCGACTTCTTCGGTTTTTCTGGACATCTAACAGTTAGCCGGCTCTGTATAGATTTCATTCTGTATTTTAAGCAAGGTCAGTACCTTCTCTGATCAGGGTAAGCCGTAACGTTGAACATATCGAAACCCCGAGACAAGACATCTGCAGACACATTTGAGACGGTTGAGCGGACCAAAAGAGCAACCAACGACAAACATCAGTATGACACGACTACTTCCTACTAGTAGACGTGCGTACAGTTTATCACAAGAACATGCGCATGTCCAATTCGTTATTCAAAAGCTTCAAGGTTGTGAATACAGACCCTCAAACATGCAGAAGGATAGGAACACACATCGAAGGCATCCAATGCCATCGTTGGCAGCCCGTGATGGTAATGTAACCGCATACCATGTATCAGAAAGCGATACAGTTGACAATATTATAGCGATGAGCTCGTATGTACCTCCAGATATAAGTCCAGGGAACCAGTACTCGATATCAGGTACTGTTTGATGTGTCATCTTCTGACAAGGCTTTATGAATCAGATGCCGACATGTCGATCAGGCTTAGTGGAGTGCAGCAGGATCTAGGCAGCGACAGTGACATGGGGCTGAGATGATGACAGGAATGTCAGCTTCGACATTTCGTAATAATGTAAGGCTTGATCCGTGTCCTGTATCAAGATCGGCTTCTGATCCAGACATTTGGGAAAGGTTCCGAGGATCTGGCACATGAAAGTCAACATACTCAAGGCTGTGCTGTCCGCTGCTTAGAAGTAGTGACCAGATACTTTGAAAGCCAGCAATCGATAAGATGTTCCGGAATGTTCTAGTATATCGAAGAATCTGAGACTTGAAACGCCAGAAGGTTGGCGGTACGACTATACGCCGAGGAACATCATGCTGCGTAAAGGATCGGATAGGATTGACCCGGAGCCCAGAAAAGTAGTGGCAGTCGATGTACAGAACCAAATGCAGACGGTAGAGGTCTCACAGCTGATTTGCAGATGAGGCTCAGAGAGTATGAACGGCAGAAGGTATCAATCCTGAGGTGCACACCTGAATCATGGCGTATTGATGCAGCTCAGTACATCTGCATGGGTTATTGGGTGAGCGTGAGATTCTAAGGAGTATGACGAGTGAACTCCGAGTGATTCTTGAGATGTGGATGGAGAGAAGTTCCGATAGGATTGATGTCGATGACGGTGTGGCTCAAATATGCAGCAGCAAAGTCCGACCCGAAAGATACTGGTGATAACAACTTGCTCATGTGTGCATAAATGTTGGTATGTACTGCACGCAACACAAAGGCATCAGCTGATACAAGGCTGAGGCTCTCATGTCCACGCGAACCCCCATAATTTCCATCAAGGTCGATCCTTCAAGCATAAGCGAAGAAGCAACTCGAAACTCCAGAGAAACAAAGCATCCAAAATTGAATGACAAGATCTGCACCCGAAGAACGCTACACAACAGATCAAGATTGACGTAGGAGAAGACGCCTTCCAGTCTCTGTGAGAGTCGGGCATCTGAAAACGATCGATCGTGTTTGCAGACATTATCTCGAGGCTCACAGCTTGATCGCATCTACGATATACAATCGCTTTTGCATTCCAAGCCAGCGCTGTAGTCGTAAAGCTGCATTGACGTGTACTCTGGCAACAATAGTCTCTCCGCCTCCAAAGCCGTCATTGCCTGTACATATGGGTATGCTGCCTATCGAATACGGAATCTTTGCTTGATCACACTCTTGATCTCCTATTGAGACGTCAGTAGAATTCGAGAAACGTTTCGTGACAAAACGAAGATATGTGCCTTTGCTGTGCGAATTCAGATATACGACACAGGGACCGGTCAACGTACCAAGTTTTTCCAAGAGTTCACGCTTCTTCATCCGTCGTGTTCTGTTCTCTCTGTAGTTGTAGACATAAACAAACTCTCGAGGCTCAGCTTCGGNGGTTCGCATCAACTTGTTCCGGTCAAAGCTGGAACTCTTCCTTACAGGACAGATATCTTNTTCCTTTTCAGAGAAGTCGTCTTCAGAATCGTGTATGAGCTTTGGATCTTCCATATCCGAGTATGATTTTTGTAGAGTGTCTTGTGCGATTGATCCTGAGTTGGGGAAGAGCTGCGATATGCTCTCATGTTGTCGTGATGGTCTGACTATATAATAGTTAACCGGCCGGAATATGCATGGACATCAGTCCGCACTCGGTTCCCCCTTCGGTCACAACAGACGCAGCTATGTCAGCCCTACCTGACCACAGCCATGCCTGTTTCTAACATGATCGATAATGATCTATTTCTGGACGACTGAATCGCTAGGCTAGACCGGCATCGAAGAAGTCTGATTGGCATAGTGCGCAGTTCCATCCGTTCAGAGGCTGATATTACATTCCAGATATGATTGCAATCATTTGAGATCGATACAGCAGGCGCTGCTGGGCAATGACCAGGCTTCATGGCAACTTGGCTGGTGACTAGGATTTGAAGAAGCAAGAGCCTCAGGAAGACAGCCATTTGTCTACCTCATGTAGCTGACTAGTACTATAAAGGCAAAAGAAGACGAGTCAATTTTGGTTGCTGCTCAGCCTTGCCAATGATTCGAAGCCACGGCACGCTTGATGATGTTGTTGTAGCAGCCTTGGTGCACACACTTCCGCGGAGTGCAGGTGATGTTCCAGAGTAGCGAACGGTGTACGCCAGTACGTTGCATGTTAGCGTCTTGACAGGGTACGTTCATGATGGCGGCGACACGCGCGCGTCCATTATCCATTTATTCGCAGATGGAGCAGGTCATCACGAAGATCCGAGATAATCAGCATCGTGACCAGTTACAGCGTGCGTAAGTGGTGCATGGGATTGTGGAATCCTTCGGTTGCCAGGCGGAGCTTGCAGGTGGTGTCAGGAAGCATTCGTTAGGCTAGACGAAAGCGAAGCCCAACACAGAACGTGATTATGAGGCTTAGTAGTCGGATGTCAGTAACAGCAAAGTAGATACGCGTGCTTTGCGCCCATTCAAGAGGCTGTGCTGTATTGCAGCTCTCGACTTCGAGTCGAGAATGACAAGTATAGGTGTTCAGTTCACAGGCTGAGCAAGGGAGCGTTATGTCAGTAAGGTCGAACCTTCCATGCATGCACTCAGCCATGACTAGTCCTGGTGGGCATCCAGTTTGTAGGCGATCCTAGCAAGCAGGGGGGTCGGTGTGGGAATGCTGTTCTTATGCAGGCTGTGCAGAGGCTTCGAGTATACATACAGGTGTACTTGAGGAAGGTGACCTCCAGGCATGCCTTCGAATTTGCTGAGGCCTGATCATCCAGCATTAGCCAGGGCGTTCCCGAGTGCCACTGCACCTGCACTGGAAAAGTGTCGTTCAATTGTGGTCGACCTGAGATGCCCACATTTTCAGAGCACATTCTTCGTAGGTTAAGCTGTATTTTGTTCTGCTCTCCGGGACTTGTGCTGGTAGAGGTTCAGAAAATGTTGCTTTCCCGATAGGGAAAAATGTAGAGGGAGAGGCGTGTGACTGACCGTGCATAATATTGACGCATCTCCCTGCAGCCTCATTAATATAACAGCCAGAACATAACACGCATACGGCCCCCAAAACCTCAGCAATGATCAGTTACCTGAGGCTGAGCTATCGATATGGACCGCAGCAGAAGCAAACGATACGCCATTGGCACAAATTCGTTGAACACCTTGGTTGCCTTGTTCAGACCTTGCGCGGACGTCTTGCAAATACGTTACGCAGTAGACCTGCTATTTTATTAACCGCTTGTCGCCGTCTCACCATGTGTATAACCCTTTGAGTCACCTCAGTATGAGCCACGCCAATCTTATGAGGTGTGATTGTCCGACCTACAAGAAAGAGTCCGTCTTGACACTCGGTAAATACACTCCTGTGTCGCACAACTGGTATCTTTCACAGCTAACCAAAACCGACAGATGGCGGCGGTATACGGGGTCTCGTATCTCTTCTTATTCTCCAACGGATCCTAGAATTCATACGAGATGAGGAGCGTGGGTGCGACACAAGAATGGTTGAAGCAGGCCATCGAGCGCCACGTACCGACGGACGGGACAACACCGAAATGCCGCTTGCTTGTCACTACTTCAGCTTCATGTTTGGCACGAGCACTGGAGGGTAAGTGCGTTACGGGATGAAGACGACGGTGCGAGACTCAAGAGGAAGGCGTTGACGTCAACAGGATCATCGCCATCATGCTCGGTCGACTTCGCATGGGCATCAACGATTGTATCGACACTTACCGCAACCTCGGCCGCGAGATCTTCGAAAAAAGACAGCCGTTCCATTTCTTGGGTCAGAATAAGTATGATTGCACGAAGCTTGAGCGAATCATCAAAGATGTTGTACAGAGGCATAGTGGAAGCACAGATGCCCTGATTGCAGACTCCAACGTATTGAACAAGTCGCATCACAACAAACAGGATCGAGCGCAAAATCGATGCATACCGTGTCGCGTGTAAGTTTCCAGTACAATGTCTTGCAAGCAGCTACTGACGGTCGCACAGNNGGGCGTCTTTGCAGTACAAAGTGACAGGCACAGTGGCATGGATGAGAAGCTACACCTNTTCAGAACTTATTTCAATCCAACGCCCCCAAGTGCCAATGAACGGCAGGACCTCACAATTAGCCTCCATCGACAAAAACTCGACTTTCCCATATGGAGGATAGCGCGCGCTACCTCCGCCGCTCCGACTTACTTTAAGTCTATCGAAGTAGACGGTCTCAACCTTCTAGATGGTGGTCTGCTAGCCAACAATCCGAGCCAACATGCTAGGTACGAAGTGAACTCTATGCATCGACATCACCCGTCTGGAAGCTGCAAACCATCCGAAGGAGGAACACCTGATGGCGGAATACGTTTCCTAGTTTCCCTCGGCACGGGCAGACAAGCAGATCAACTGATTACCAGAGGTGCAGGTCCTGTACCAAAGCTTCTGAGCATTGTCAGACGCGCACTGAAGAAGATGACCGACCCAGAACCGGTGCATCAAGACCTACAAAGAGCCTTGGACCCAAGTGTATATTACCGCTTCAACGTCGAGGAGGACCTCAAGAAAATGAAGCTCGACGAATGTATCGTCAAGGGCGAAGACAATATCACCTTCAGCAGAATAGAAAGCGCAGTCAGGAACTACTTCAACGATGGAGGCGTTCGGGACAGCGCACAGTTTCTCGCTAAACAGCTTGTTAAGTATCGTCGAGAGAGACGCAATCCCGGACACGAATGGTACCGCAATCTTACAATACCTGGCCCACCACCGAGTTCAATGGATGACAGGTACAGGAGCGACGAAACGACTAACGGCACCTTCAACGTAGATCGAAGAGGCTCGTTGCCTGAACCATTATTCAGGGCTGTCGAAATGCCTACACAAATGCCCACACCTATGCCAGAAATGCCTACCGGACTGATGATACCTGAGTTGGGACCCAGAAGCCCGATACAAGACTCTACTCGCAGTCTTCCCACAAGTCCAACATACATGCCCCACGACTCAGCCATGCCTCTACAGAAACATTGGAATACACCAGACTCGCGGATCCTGGAGTACTACCATCCCCCGCAGGAGTGGGACAAAAGAGGCCTTGGTATACACGACTTTCCTATAAGAGCGGACAGAGATAGTAGCTCTCGCCCACCATCCACACCGGATACTCCAAGCTGAACATCCATGTCTTTGCGGCCCTTTCCTGTTTCTACTTTCTTTATTTGTCTTGATCCACCTATACCCCAGTTTGAATCTTTGATCGCTTCGCCCTTGCGATTAACATTTTGTTTGGCCCATGTACATTCTTTCTATTACATCTTGCTCGGACCCAGTTGATGGCTGTTTGTTCCTACATAACTCAAGGCTCCATTCAGTGTGAATACCCTATTAACACACATGGATCTGATGTTGGTGTTGGTTGTATAGACAAGGTACAAAAATGTATATCGGTATTTCTCAAACATGATCTCGAGGATGAAGACGGCGTGCGATACAAGTGAACAACTGACATAAAATTCTAAGTCTTGCTATGTTTAGTGTTTATGGATCTGAAAGAGCTAGTGTCATGTTGCTACGAGATCGAAACAACTGTTGGACGATTGGGCAGGTAAGAGTTACAGGAACATCAAAGCGTGGAGTGAATGGAAAGAAGAACAATGTAACAGCGAGCTCGTTCGGTGTAAACTTCGTTCTATGCTGCAAGTAAAAGCAGTTTATTAACTATGAAAACGACCATCACGCGAAAGACATCGAACAATCCACCCTGGCCATTCTAACCAAGCACGCGCCCTCCTGACATGATAGACTAGTCAACGTGCAATATGAGGCAGACGCTCTCCGCCATTGACCCAGATTTGAAGTTTTTGATACAGGAACTGATAATCACCATAACACCAGATAGTTTCGTTCGTTCTTGTCACTGTATGTAGCAGATCATTATCAAAGTACTTATATAGAGATCCTGAATCCTTCTGACGCCATCACGTACTCATTCTAGTTTCTGACTGAAATGTTGAAGGCTGCATTGTAACAGCCTGCATCAAAAGGTCTCTCTTACCCACAACCGTGGTAATCAAGCCGGCGTACCTCAGAATAGAGAAGGCAAACAGTTTGTGCTTAGCAGCTGATGCTTCGCCTCTCGATAGAAAGTCGAATGAGTCAACGTCTGACGTGTTCTCCGGTCCTTTTGGTAAGCACAGTACTGTGTAGGCAGCAGAGTCAAATCGGCGTATCCCGACATACGATGGCGAATACGTTATGCTTAGTGGCTGATGATTTGCCACAGGTCCGATGGGTCAATCCTGAAATGTGTTTTGGTTCTTTGGGTAAGTGCAACATTGTATACGCAGCAGAGTTAGATCAGCGTATCTCAGAATCGATGGTGAGTCGTCCATACTTGGTAGCTGACGGCCCGCCTCTCGGATACGCAGATTCGATGAATCAGAGGTAGGTACAGCATTGTGTAGGCAGCAAAGCTGGAGTGAGCAAATGGAAGACTCCTAGACTCCAGTGCCTGTATGAGGCAACCTCAGAGCCGGATTCCAGGATGGTCCTCGAAGGCCAGTCGTTGAAGCTTGGAAGTAGTCCACATCTGGAAGTGGATCAAGTGGTCTGGTCTCTGCTTGTTCAGACCACGTCATTAACGCTGATTCGATGCTGAACAGATTCTGGACAATGCGTTGTTCTCGAATTCAATTGAACTTCGAGACAAAGCTGACTCGTCGAGTCGTCGAGTCGTCGAACCTGGTGGCTAACACATATAGATTGTAATAGTATCTGACTCCTGGTTGCTATGGCTCTGATCGCAATGATTGGCATTTGACTCGGTCCCTGCATGTTCACTGCTTAGATGTCCCAGCCACGTAGTGTCGTAGGCAGAAGTTGTTAGCAAAGCCCAGCGCATCCAATACGCTAGAGTTTTACTGCTTGCCCTGAGCATGGGAAAGCTGGCAGTTTGATCAGACGCCCGAACGAAACTCGTCCTGGACCAGTAAAATTGAATAGACCGCAAAGCTCAAAGGATGGTGGCAGCCAGCGCATAAGGTGACCCGAAGACAGCTCTGTGTAGGTCATCTTGGCTGTCGTTTCAAGTTGTTCGGCGATTAGAGGTAGTCCAAGGCTGAGGCCAGTTTTTCTAAGCGCTGGTTTGAAGCCTCTTGGTCTGAGTATGGTTCGGTTCATGTTTGCGGAGGCGCCAATCTGCAGGAGCATGAATCGATCTGTCGACGCAATCCTCCCAAAGGCATGTGAAGAGCAGCGTCATTTTCGTACATTGGCTGATAGCATGGGTTGAGGTATTGTGCAGGCGGTATCTCAGGGAAGAGCTTAGGAGACCTGTGAGTTCTTGTTGGATGGTACCCGGAGATTGGGCGCTTCGGCAGATGTGAAGGGCCACAGACTCCGAATCAAAGTGTGTGCATGATGATGTGGCATATGATGCAGCAGAAGGCCCGAAAAAGGGATTGAGGGCGTGTATCTGATATGTACTGAAAACATACCATCAGCTGAGAACAGGGCTTTGATCCTGATGACCAGGGTGCCCTCCTTGAACATTCCATGAGGTCAACTGAGCCGTGCATGACCAAAAGTATCTGCCGTATCGAGTGACATCAAGTTCAGACAAAAACAAGAACAGATAAAACAAAACTGCAAGACAAATCATCGCCGCGCGAAAAGCAAGATCCTTCCTATCTGGAGGAAGGTACATGGAAACAGATCTATCATATCATGCCGATCATGACCAGGAATCATCCCTTTATTGCATCCACGATATACAGCCGTTTCTGCATACCAAGCCATCGTTGCACCCTCAATGCCATATTGACATGCACCCTGGCAACAACAGTGTGCCCACCACCAAAACCTCCTGTGCCTGTTTTGATAGGAATACTGCGCATTGAGTACGGTATAGGTGCTTGATCAATCTGTTGATCTCCTGTCGCTTCTGTTTCAGTGGTGCAATGAACAAGTCTTTGGAATATAATCCATGTCCGAACCTAATTGGTTGAGAAGATCCTGAGTTCTCATGCGCTTCGTCCTGTTCTGACNNTATAGTCGTAAACATAAATGAAATCGCGAGGTTCAGCTTCCGTTCGCATCAACTTCTCATTGAAGCTGAATCTAACGTTCAATATGTCGACAGCAGGACCGTGTTTCGATTGGTTTGATATAGATTTTTCGCGATGTTGAGTCTCCATTCGATAGTTTGGGTTTTCAGGTTTTGCTTGTTCTAATGTTGAGCTCGAATCGAAGGGAGATATGCACATTTCTTGGGACGACTGAATTCAATTCTTGATCAAAATGAGATCTTGTACCGCAAAATGTGTGAACCACCGACTCACTATATATCACAGAACCATGCATGGAGGCTCCACAAAAGGGGGATGAATGACTGCAACGCATGCCTCAACCGAGTGGCTAGCCGCGTACGTGATGCAACAGTACTGGGCTGGACAATATTTAGCATTTCCGTGGCCTGCCGAAACCATATCGGCCTGGCTGAAACTTCGAAGTTATCTCAAATCCACCGGTTGGCTTGAGACCTCAAGCAATCATTGTCTTCATCAGGAAATAGCACGACCCCCAGAACCAGAGCATTGGATAACAACTTGAGAACATTTAATGTCGACTTGGGCTGAGTTGACAAAGTACAGCCAATCGCTACACCTGAACACAGCGGTGTTGAACGTGCATCACAAGCTGCATTCCATTGTGGCCGGTTTACATAGAAAAAGCCCCCACAGAGTTGTCCTTACCTTCCTCAGGTCGCATCATGCACATGTGCATCAGGGGGCCGTGCTTTTCTGCATACATAGAAGGCTGAGCGAAGATCAGGGCGTAATCAGTAGACTTAGACACCGCCCTCCTTGTTCGTTTCGGCCAATACTGCCGCTTTGTTAGTGTTGTTCTCTTTCCATGATTGGCCATGACAGGCAGGACTGTGGAGGCAGTGCATTTGAGTTGTATAATGGGTGGGAAGAATGCCGCTACAAGTTTGTCGTACCCTGGACGGGGAGCTAAAGGAGGCGCCTGGAAGCAGCCGTGTGATCGAGAATCGTTTTAACGGATGCAAGGCTCATCAAAGATTACCCCCACGCGAGGATGTCGTGATCGAGTTTGCATTCAAGAGTTGCCCCCACGTGAGGATGTGATCGAGTTTTGAAGTGAGGTTTAACAGATCAAGGGTCCAGTTCTGTGATTGTTAAAGCCAACAAGCATCGAGTGTGCTTGTGTCCTATCAACTCTATCGGAGAGGTTTCCTGCCGTATGTCATGAGTTGTTAACATTCCTATGATCATGATCGCTGATTCATAGTCAGATGGAAGTGCGGCTGAGGCTGCGCATGATCAAATATGCAGACGCCTGCAATATTTATGCGTGTTTCTGCAGCCTCGCCAATATTCCGGCAATATATGTTTTGAAGCCTCGTCGACGTACCTGAGGTTGCAACAGGTGCGTTGCAATGCCTCAGCAATGGCTTTTGGCCCCCGACCTGAATGGGTATCCGCACAAGGCAATGCGCCTCATTCGACATGACTTCAGTGATCAGGTCGGCGCAGCACGCAGAAGCAGAGAGTGGCGAGAACAGTTGAAAGACCTACAAATATCGCCAGTCAGTACTACATAATAATCTGAAGAGAGGATCGCCTTGCCTATGGTGTCACCATGAGCCGGGCACAGACAGATGTTGTGTGTCAATGTGAGCCGTACTTGAAAGAAGCAGTTCTAACATTTGGTAAGCTGCAACCACACCAGAACCTAACTGTTCGAGAGCCTTTGTGATTGACGCTGTGCTTCNNAGATGGTGGCGGCATACGAGGTTATGCATCTCTTTTGATCGTACAGCAGCTCCTACGCGATATTCGTACTTACGAAATCAAACTTGGAGAGACCTTCGGAGAAGACGAGCTCCCATTGCCATGCGAGTACTTCAATTTCATGTTCGGAACGAGTACTGGAGGGTGAGTGGTGGTTGTAGAAGGAATATCTTGATAAGTTGAAACTGTCAACAGAAGCGCTGACGTGACGTCAACAACAGGNATCATTTCGATCATGCTTGGAAGACTCCGCATGAGCATCAAAGATTGCATCAAAGTTTACAAGAGGTTTGGCAGCGAGATATTTGCGAAGAAGAGACCGTTCTACTTCGCAGGTCGAAACAAGTATGACTGTCTGGAGCTAGAACGAATCATCACGGAGGTTGCTTTGAGGTATGGTAATGAGGATCCGGACAAGGTAGGACCTCAAGGTCCAAAGCTGTGGGACCCTCTCCTCGACAACGAGCAAAGTTATTCACAGAATGAGCGAGCAGCCAATTACTCTGCCCCATGCCGTGTGTGGGTATTGTGTGTCACTTGAGGTGCAACAATCGCTGACCGTTTAGGNGGTGTACTTGCTATACAAGAGAACCCCGAAAACCACGAGTACGAAAAACTTCACTTGTTCCGGTCATACTACAACTATACAGGCTACAGAGATTCGAATGTCCTCAAGCAGCTGCACCTCAACCTTGATGAACANAAAGGAGCTAGCATCTGCAAGATAGCTCGTGCGACATCGGCGGCGCCAACATATTTTCGCCCAGTCACGATCAACAACTTAGGTTACATCGATGGTGGCCTGGATGCTAACAATCCAGCCGAATGTGCCTGGGCTGAAGTCGGTTCAATGCATCAAAATCACCACTTACGAGCTTGCCCAAATGGAGCATCGACGAGCGGCATCCGCTTTCTAGTATCCATCGGCACTGGGCTCCAGGCTCCTCAACGGATTACGAGCGGAGGACCCTTCATCCTGACGATACGGAGCATCCTCAAGAGAGCTCTTAAAGCAATGACTGACCCCGAACCTATTCACAAATATCTGTTGAAGGCGGCAGGTGGGGAAGAAAGTCATGTCTACTATCGCTTCAATGTAGACGAAGGACTGGAGAAGATGAAGTTGGACGAATGCCAGATCGTGCGTGGTGGCGACAACCACACGTTTGACAAGATCGGTAGTAAGGTGGAAACCTACGTTAACAAACGAGACGTTGAACGCAGGCTTAAAGAACTTGCCAAAGATCTGGTCCATCATCGCAGACAACGGAGAGAACATATGCTTGCACCAGGAGATCAACCNCCCGATATACCTCCGCCATCGGGTAGCACAGTTGAGTTGTCGGCATTATCACCGGGTGTAGAAGCATCGTCCTCGACTCCTGAGTTGCAATCTCAGAGCCCTCGAAGTCCTCAGAATCCTCAAACACCACGCAATACAACAGATTCCAGGCGCAACACGGCATCTCACGGAAGCTCACCGAGTGGAGGAAGACGTTCCGCGCCATTGCCTAGTCTAAGAGTTGACACCACTACTCACACGAGCAACAACCACCGGGACGAAGCGAATCTGGCTTCGAAGCATATCTATCAATGATCGCTTAACGCTTTGTGCTGGGATCGTTCTCTCTTTCTCTGTCTTCCTTACTTCCTTCCTTTCTTTCTTTCTTTCTGTTGCTTTTCACCTTGACGAGAACCGATGCATGTGCCTCCAAATTGATTTGAGAACCGACGTTTCTCTTGCTTATAGGCGGTATTTCTCGCAACTCACATTCCCTTCAGACGCGTGTCTTTTCTCTGGTTATTTTCTCGAAACCGCCCTCGGTTTCTGTATGAATGTTGATATTGGACGTACAGCACATTATTTGGCTTCACAAAGGCGGTGTTTTTGTTTGTAGAGCATTGATAGGGCACAAGGGAACTGAGGTAGGAACGAACATATTATCACTGCTTACTGCTTTATAGATTTTTTTACTTAGATACCATAGCTTTTTCTTTTCTCAAATGTTTAACAACTCTGAATTGATTCCCACACTGTGCCGTAAGTAGGCTTCTCTGATCAATCTCTTGTTTCCGCTGTTTAGCCCAGCATCTCAAGCTCTCTGCTATTGCACCATGGTCTTCTCTCATCCGCTTGGCTTGTAGTTCGACTCTCTTTCCTTCTCTCGCCCACAAGTAGCATCACAAAAACATGGAAAAGTAAGAATTGTTCCATCGTGTGTTTCTAGTTCGCTGGATTAAACACAACTATCGACTCGACCGCATTGACACCACCGGTCAGAGTTTCGCCATCTGGTTGAACATTTTCTACCTCTTCCCCTTGACCATCCACTTCATCCGCTTCTTCGTTCGCGCCTACATATTCCGCAGTGGTTCGAGCAAGTCAAGAAGCAAGCGTCACTCCGTCAGCCGTGCTTCCAAAGAAGCTGCTTAAGGAACCAACCGCGAAATCGAGCACGCTGGCAAGGCAGTTGAGAACTCAGCTGGTTTTGAAAAATACACCAAAAGAGCTGGGATATCGAAATGACCTTGTACGGTGGAAGAGACAAGCGCTATCGCCTCTTTGTGTGCAAAAGGATATAACACTTGTGGTTATTAGAATGCACAATACTATCAGGAAATAGGATAGTGTCCACCAAGAAGCGATTCCCTATAGGCTCTCTTGGGCCAATCTTTGTTTCCAAATAGAATCGTGCATTTTTGTAGCGGGTACTTTACTTTCTGTTATGATTGGAGTACAACTGTGCAATGATAGTTACGTCTTTCAGCACACGGGGAGGCAGGGCATCAAAGCCATTTACGAAAGAAGAACGATGTAATGTTTATACAGAAAACAAGTAAAACAATAGTCTAGCTAGCCAAAAAGAAACCATCACTTTTCTCATAATGCATGCACCAAAAAGGATACCGGACAAGGTTTTTCGCAAAGGGACACGCTTGTGCAGGGTGAAGCGGGCAAGTCTACTGCTTGTCCATGTGCTGCATGCGAATCTCGACGGCGCGTCTGTGGGCCTCGAGTTGCTCGACCTTGGCAAGTTGCATGACTGCCTTGCCGACGTTGCGCAGACCTTGGGCTGTGAGGTTGGAGCTGGTGATGTGCTTGACGTAGGAGCTGAGGTTGACACCTGAGTATTGCTTGGCGTAGCCGTATGTGGCNNTGTGAGATGTTAGCTTGATGTTTGGAGAAAGTAAGAGGTGGGACGAAAAGAACTTACGCAGAGAGTGATTGACACCAGCAGAGTAGTCGCCAACTGATTCAGGAGTCCAGGGGCCGATGAAGACAGAGCCGGCGTTTTCAACAGTCTCAGTGTACGCCTCGGCGTCCTCGACTTGCAGGATCAAGTGCTCAGGGGCGTAGTAGTTGCTCAACTCCATGGCCTCCTCACGAGTCTTGACGACCAGCGTCAGACTGTGAGCGATGGCGCCACGAACGATGTCAACACGAGGCAGGGCCATGGCCTGGTTGTGAAGCTCATCCTCGACAGCTTGCAGCTCCTTCTCGCTCATGTCAATGGCGATGAGCACGACCTGCGAATCAACACCGTGCTCCGCTTGTGATAGCAAGTCAGAAGCAACGAAGGCAGGGTTGGAGCTCTTGTCAGCAATGACCATGACCTCTGAAGGACCAGCGGGCATATCAATACTGACACCAGCAGAGGTGTCGTTGGAAACGATCATCTTAGCAGCAGTAACGAATTGGTTGCCAGGTCCGAGAATCTTGTCGACCTTGGTGACTGACTCAGTACCGTAAGCCATGGCAGCAACAGCCTGAGCACCACCAGCCAAGACAATGCTTTCAGCACCGACCTTGTGGGCAACGTAGACAATCTCGGGGGTGATTGAACCATCGGAGCGAGGAGGAGAGGCAATGACAATCTTCTTGCAGCCTGCGACCTTGGCAGGAACACCCAGCATGAGGGTTGTCGAAGGGAGGACAGCAGTACCACCGGGAACATACAGACCCACACGCTCGATAGGACGAACAAAGCGAGAGCAGACGACACCAGGCATGGTCTCGACACGAAGATCCTCAGTTTCCTGTGCAGCGTGGAACTTGCGGATGTTTTCGTATGAGATATCGATAGCCTCCTTGGTTTCGGGAGCGATCTGCATAAGGTTTTCGGGGAAGGGAGCCTTGAGAACGGTGCTGTTAAGAGAAGTAGCCTTCTCGAACTTGTGAGTGTACTCAAGCAGAGCCTTGTCACCGCCCTTGCGGACACCCTCGATGATGGGATTGACAATGCCCATAATGCGGTCAGTCGACTTTTGCGAAGGACGCTGCAGAGCCTGCTGCACAGTGTCCTTGGTCTCCTTGGTTGTGTAGTAGCGACGCATGCTGATTCTGCCATCGACAGTGCCTGCGGGGTCCTCCTTGGCCTTTGGCACCGAAGCAGCCTCCTTGACCATCTCCTTGTCTCCATTGACTTGCATGCCGACCTTCTCGGCGAACTGGGGCTTGGCATCGCCCTTTCTTCTCTTGACCTTCAAGTTCTTAGCATCCAGGTTGCGCTCGATATCCTCAAGAGAGACGTCATTGGCGATGCACTTGGTCAGAGCGAAGTAAATAACGTCAGCAGCTTCAGCAGCAATGTTGTCCTTGTCTGTAGCATCGACCAACTCTTGTGCCTCTTCCAGGATCTTTGCTGAGAGCATCTTGGGGTCGTTGAACAAGCGGGCAGTGTAAGAGCCTTCGGGGGCAGAGCGCTTGCGGCTCGAGAGGGTCTTTTCGAGACGCGACAAGCCAGCGTAGTCACCGAAACATGTGGNGGTTGCCAGGTGACAGAAGCCTCTGCCCTTCTGGTGAACGATGAAACGGAGAGCATCGCCGTCGCAGTCCTTGTCGATGCGAATTAATTCTTGAATGTCTCCGCTGGTCTCACCCTTGTACCACAGACCACGCTTTCTGCTGAAGAAGACACCACGGCCGGTGCGCAAACTCTCAGAGATGCTCTCCTCACTACTGTAGACAAGACCAAGAGCGACACCGCGCTCGTCTGTGACAAGAGTGGTGTAAAGACCATCGGGTCTGTCGGTAGTGGCGTTTGCGAGGAGAAGAGGAGCAGCAGGAATGAGGTTCGGTTGGCTCTTGGAGTCAACGGTCAGGTGCTGGGCGGCGATGACGGGAGTCGCGTTGATATGGGCGATTTGAAGGGCCTTCTCGAGAGTAGGCTGGGCGAGCGAGACGTAGACGGGTGGCCTGTTGGATCCGTAGGCCTCAAGCAAGCTCTCAACAGCAGTAACGTCGGCAATAGCAGCAAGGTAGATTCCAACCTCGTTGCCCTGCAGCACGTCCAGTGCTGAGTTACCAGCACCAGCGAGCGACAAGACTAGCCGTGAGGCATCGACGTTCTTGTTCTGGATATTTTGCAATTGCTCGCTGGAAACAAAGACCTTGACGGCACCAGCGTCAAGCAGGGATAGAATGTCGTCGGTTGAGTCGAGCTTTGTTACGTCAAAGTATGTGCCGAAGTGGGTGGCAGTCTGTTTGAGATGTTCGAAGGCGGCATCGATGGTCTGTTGGGTTGCGACAGCGTAGACGGCGCCGACGTGACCAAGGCTGGCGGCGCTAAGTCCTGTAGAGGCATTGAGGCCGTGTGCCAGGTCAATGGCGGGGAGGAATGGTACCGACATGGTTCGGACCACTGTTGTATGGATATGAGTTGCTATGCAGATGTTTCGGAGCTAGAAGCGTGATTTCTATAGAAACGGACGAGAAGATGAAGATGGCTCGGATGATCTTGGTGCTTCGCGATGACTCGACAGCGGGGCGAGATTTGAGAAAAAGTTGGACCATTCGTCATTGGCTGACAATTCATCTCGTCCCAAGCGACGTCTTGATTCCTTGTCGCAATCGACTGACAACACCTGATGTTTGCTCTACGATCTTCTTTTCATATTAATCCATACTTTACAGAGCTCATCTCTTCCGTGTGCTTGTCTTCTAAAGCTGCATCTCCTCTGTTGCGCTCGGTGTTGGCTTGTGACTAAGCTCCGATGTAGGCGATGGATGATCTCAGTTCAGCATCGGCTTCTGACCCTTGGTCTTGCCGGTTGTCGTGCCATTTCTCTCACAAACAAAGCTCCAAACTTACCGCCTGTTCAACACCCCGGTGACCAGGTCATTCATCCATGTAGGTCGCTCATACCAGAGCAACAGAGTGCTCTGTTCCTGATCGCCATCATGACCCAATCGCGTCCATGTACCCATGTTCCTCTACATATTCCACGTCTACTCCCACTATCGTCTTGATACCATCTCACATCAGTCCCTTTTCAACCGAACATGGGCATTACATTAAGCACTCATACCACCCTCGCCCCCCTCTCACTTGCAAGCACTATCATTGGCTTTGTCTCGTTTTCCTTCACTCTGGCTACCCTACTACGTGTCTTTTGGGGCAACATCACAACTATCCTCAACGCCCATGATGAGATACACGACCTCCTAAACAGCCTCCGAGTTCAGCTGTACGAAGAGCGAGAATCCTTACGCAACATAAGACGCCACAACAAAGAATGGCGCAAGCGAGGCCGTTGCAAAGGTCTTCCTCTCCCTCGTCTCGATGACTTGGCCATCAGGTCTATGCAGGACACTCTTCACCATCTTACACGGAAATTCAAAGAACTCGAACGTCCATTCCTTGACCAACATTCTGCTTCTGGTCGCCGCAGATATCGCAAAACCTTTTCACCCATCCCGAGCGATACATGGGACTCCGAGAAAGGTCTTCGCAGCCAAGAATTGGAATGGGACAGGGAACTCGACGATGAGGACGATCCGAGAACTCATGGAGATGTCTCTTGCAACGTCACTCTAGGCAAACGCATTCTTTGGGTTCGTCAAAGGACTGATGTGCTTGCCATCATCAAAGCCGTCAGTCGTCTTCAAACCAGGAGGACTGCAAGACAAGTCGGCGAGATTGCTGTTGCATTGTACGAGTACGGAGATACGATAGAAGATATGGACGAGGGCATGCAGGAGATTGAGGCTCGGTTGAACCACGTTGTTGGCATACGGAGGGTGGTCTGAGAAACGAGAAATGTATTACGAAGCTGATGTTTTTGTTTTGTATATAGACCTCATAGCACAGAGAATTGTAAGCATGTCAATGAATCGTTAGTGAAGCATTAAGATGTAGAACTTGACTTGCCATGTGACTAATGGAGGGACAGGGTCATGGTTTGAGAGTGCATTCTGACTTGCCAAGCCCTCAATCAAGAACGCGCCTTCCGTTCACCAGCGCGATCATGCGCGTCAAGTCATTGACAATAAACATTCTTGATCTTTTCATCATTACATCCAATGTCCATCACCGACTAAATGCCTCACATACCGCCGACCATTGAGCTTCTCGAGCACGCACAACTCCAGTATAGAAGAAAGGAGTATGTCAAAGCCATAGACCTTCTCGATCTGGCCATCAAGCATGAACCGTCACCATCAGTGAAATTGCTCGACACGCGCGCAGCAGTCTATGAAAAGCTCGGCGATCGCAAGTCTGCCCTCAAGGATGCCCGGACTTGCATCCGTGTCTTCGAGAAAGACCCTACTGGCTATTTGAGAGCAGGCAAAGTGCTTCAGATTATGCAAAAGACTGATGTCGCTCTGAGCATTTACAAACATGGGATCAGCAANAAGGTTAAGAATGTTGAGCTGCTTCAGAAAATGCATGACAAGCTTTTCCTGTCTCTTGGTCCCGACAAAGCTGCAGACCCCTTTGCCCAACTTCCTATCGAAATCGTCGAGATGATCCTGTCGTACCTCAACTTCCGACAAATTGTTTACTGCACTCGGGTGTCGAAGCAGTGGAACGTTTTCATCAACAGCCTGCCTGGCCTTTGGATGAACTTGGACTTCTCGGAAGCCAAAAAGCCTGTCAGGTCTGCTTTCTTAAGTCATTGTATCAACACGTCCAAACGGAAAGTCATTTCTGCCACCTTGAAGCATGTCAAAGACATGGAAAAGGTCATCAAAGCTCTAGCCGGAAGTTGCACGGAGTTTAACTCGCTCCGTCTCGTCGATGGCGGGTTGCAAGGAGATAGTCTTGTCCACAACCTCAAGTCGGCCACCAAGCTGAAGAAGCTTACGCTTAGCGCTTCTGCAAGTATTTCGTCACTGACTCTTCCCAGCCTTCTCCTAGGTTGTGAGAATCTAGAAGAGTTTGAGTGCCGAGGGATCATACCCGGTAGTTTGAACCTGCATTGGAAAGGCGAGTTTCCCAAGCTTCGTCGTCTGAAGTTGATGAGAAACTTCCAGTCACCCAACCGCTCAATGCATATTCTCCGAATTGCCACACTCCTAACGCTGATGCCAAACTTGCAATCCCTTTCGCTGAACGACTGGGCGACACCCTACGACATCCTATCACTCAAGGAAGTAGCCAAACAGCTGATCGAATTGGATATGGCATCCGACGTGTCTTCTGGTCCGGTCCCATTCCCATTCCGCGACCTTCCACAGACTCTTCGCGTACTGCGACTTGATCTTGACAGACCTCTCAGTAGTGTCGTTCTGCTGAGCCCCAAAGACTTCTTCCTACCCAACCTTGAAGAGCTTGTCTGTTGTGGTGCGGACATGGCCAGTCTCTTTCTGTCGGACCCTGAACTCATCTCAAAATACCCAGATCCTGCGGATAACAGGTTCCTCAAGCAGTCCAATCTGTCTAAGCTCCACACACTACATGTGCAATGTACAGGCGCAGCGCAACCGGTGACCTCGCTTCTTGCTCTTNNCCCTCGTCTGGAACGCCTGCGCAGTCTGCGGTTGACGCACAATTCCAACGTCAACGATGAAGTGGCGAAGCATATCGCTACCAACATGAAGCAGTTACAAGACATTGATTTGTCCTCGACGATGATCACGGGTGCGGGCGTGCGCATTCTTGTGGATGGCCTCAAGTCATCTCTGAGGACACTCAGATTCGTCAACGTCTGGCATTGCAGTCCAGATGCACCAGAATGGGCGAGAGAGCAGGGTATACGGGTGCAGTACTCGCAGAACGCCGATGCCAAACTAAAAGGACGCAAGATGCGTCACGAATGAGACATGATTTCTACGACAAGGCAGGAAGGATAGGCATGATGGACAGAGCAGCAACACACGTGGTATGTAAATTATGAACGAGTATAATCAATGAGAACTTCTTAATTTTAGTAAACACCGCCTCTCTGGGCATAACAGTGATGTAGAAACTGTTGGGTTGTACGAAAAAAAAGGTATGGGGAAGTACTTCTGGTTGCTGCCTCAGGCAACACCTGCAATACCATGCCTCCATTTCTTTCCATCTCGCCATATCGATTCACAACCATGCATCACAGCAACAATCATAATTCTGGACTTGCATAGGAAACAAGCAGACAGGGTGGCCGGTCCTGTAAGGCAGCGAGCGCATACCGATTCGCGTTCGAGCTCTAATTCACGCATCGAGTCTCGCGTGGTCGCCGCAGCGATGAGTCTTGTTTATCTCGGCAAGTATATATATGCGTGTTTCTTCCACTTCGACTCGCTTACTTCTACTCGAACACAAAATTCTCATCAGGTAGTTCTCATCGCCACGCCAACCAGGTTCATCGAACATCAACTACCAGGTCCACCAAACAACAACTACCAAGTCTCATCGCGTACGCCAACCAGGTTCCGTCGCAACCCCCAACTAGGTTCGTCACATACGCGACCATCAGGTCTCATCACATACACCAACCAGGTCCATCAACCACCAACTACCAAACTCTCAATAATCAAATCATCAAGCTACCATCATCATGAGCGACTCATACCTCGCCTACATCGCCGACCAGATTTCCGACTATGTTCAGGAGCAACCAGACAAGGTGCCTTCGGGCACTGACAACATCAACAACGAGGCACCCAGATCCATCCACTACAAAACTTGCCAGGCTTGTCTCGAGAGCCATGAAAGGAGACTCTTGTGGCTCTGCCCTGTGGCCATTACTGGTGTCGCGACTGTCTCTCGCGCGCCTGCTCAAATGTGCGCAACGACATCGACATTGACATCAGATGTGACGACAAATGCGTCGTCGACTTGAAACTCGCGCTGGAGGTTCTGCCCGAAGACGAATCCAGGCGCCTCAAGAGCAAAATGCAGGAGTTCGACATGAACCTGCGCGAGCGTTGCTACTGCGCCAACAAGGACTGCGGTGAATGGATCCCGCCAGTCGTCAAGGAAATCGACAACCTTGCTCAGTGCAAGAAGTGTGGCGAGTCAACTTGTAAGCTGTGCCATGCTCTGAACCACGAGGGCAAGTGCGCCGGGCCCACAAAGGAAGACGAGCAGGCAGTTGCTCTCATCGAGAAGGAGGGCTACCAGAAGTGCTCGCAGTGCTACAGAGTAGTTGAAAGAACAGCAGGATGTTCACACATGACCTGCTACTGTGGCTACGAATTCTGCTACCACTGCGGTAAACAAATCGGCGTGTGCAACGGCTGCGGACATCTGGAACCAGACAATGCACCAGTACCACTCACAAACTTCCTCGAGGATACAGTCAATGAACCTTGGATGACGATGGTGGAAGAGGCGCTTTTCGCCTTGCGCATCATGGACCGCCCTGACACTCCCTCTGGCTTGACTTCGTGGTTCGACAATATGCTTCGCGAGCATGGATACCTCGGCTCTTAAGTCTTCCTGCGTAACGACACGACTAGAGAGTATATCCTCGACACTGAAGGAATGCCTGATCTGGAAGAGCGTCGGGTTTCTGATGCGGTGTTGTTCTCGATGTTTGGTACTGCGCGCTTGCAGGTCCACGCAGATGGCACTGCGACTCTGTTTAGTGTAGGAGAGGACTTCATACAGAATGACGAAGAAGAGGAAGAAGAAGAAGAAGAAGAAGAGGAGGAGGAGGATGAGGAGGCTGACTGGGACATGTGAAGAAGGTGTGAGGATACCAGCCCACATGCACAATATGGCGCCTGTGTGGTGGTCGGTCTGCAAGGTTGCCCTTTGCGATAATGATGGCCGTGTCAACAACCTTGAAGAACCTGGACAGGTACAGGACCCACCTAAAATTGAAAGTACTCCTCAATAGCAGCAGCAGCTTTATGGCAGCACTCTTGGTTCGTCAAACATTGGAGATTGGAACGCGGCGGAAAGGATCGCCTAGGATATGGGGGCCACTGACCTTGCACAGAGAGTCTACAAAGAACTAGTGGCAGGAGCGATCAGCAGCCACCACAAAATCAGCTCAGTTGTCAATCATCACAATGGCATTCTGAGCCTCGAGTCTTACAGAAGCCAGGCTGTTGTCAAGTCCGGGCCAAGCCGCATTGACAGCATGGCACATGATGTCTATAGAAGTCTTGCTTGTCACTTTACATAATAATGATCATGGCATGTTGATATCACCCCTCGATCTCCCAAGCAGCCACTACACAATGAAGTGATAAGGGGTAGTGTTGATTCATACGATTGATATTGGCATCACAACTTCCCCATCCCTCGGATACCAACCGCACAAAAAGCAGCTATCGTGATGCACAAACATGTTGGCGATACTTTTGTCATTTCCCTAACCGCGTTTTCATACTACTCGCTCCTTAGACTGCAACGCTAGCTCTTCCCTTTCTCTGGAAGCCAGCGATCAAGAAGGCCAACTCGAGAGCCTGCTTCTCATTCAATCTCGGATCACAGAAAGTCTCATATCTGCTTCCCAGATCCTCGTCTTCTAGACCGACACTGCCACCTGTACATTCGGTAACATCGTCACCGGTCAACTCGAGATGCACACCACCCAGGACACTACCCAAAGCGCGGTGGATGCGCAGCGAGGCCTCCAACTCGTTGAACACGGCGCCGAAAGATCTGGTCTTGATGCCTGTGGCGGTGGAGCGAGTGTTTCCGTGCATGGGATCGCATTGCCAGACAACGATGTGGCCGCTCTCTTTGACAGCCTTGATGTGTGTGGGCAGCAGATCTGAGACCTTGTCTTGACCGTAACGTGTAATGAGAGTGACCTTTCCAATCTCCTTGTCTGGGTTGACGACGTCGAGAAGTTCGCAAAGGTCCGAGACAGAGGTTGTGGGACCGACCTTGATACCGATAGGGTTGATGATACCGCGGAAGTACTCGATGTGGGCGTGGTCGGGCTGACGTGTGCGGTCGCCTACCCAGAGGAAGTGGGCCGAGGTGTTGTAGTGGCCCGATTCGTCCTCGTCATCTTCAGAGTCGCTGTTGTTGCTGCGAGCCTCAGCGGGACTTCCAGCACAAGCGGAGAACTTGTTGTTAGGGTGGCGGAGTTTTCTGGTCATCGCGCTTTCGTACTCGAGAAGCAGACCTTCGTGAGATGTGTAGAGATCGACGGTTTGAAGTTGTCCGGCTGTATCAGCACCAATTGTACGCATGAAACGAAGAGACTCGGCGATCGAGTCGACAATCTTGTGGTAGCGCTCTGCAAGATCCGGATCTGCTACATGACCCAAATTCCAGTCCAGAGGGTTGTGCAAGTCAGCAACGCCAGAAGCCAGTTGAGCGCGAAGGTAATTCAGAGTTGCAGCAGAGTGGAAGTAGGCGTCAACGAGACGTCCAGGGTCAATGGCTCTTTCCTCAGCAGGGAAACCATTCAGAATATCGCCACGGAAAGAGGGAATTTTGGTGCCGTCCGCTTGAGTCTCCATCGGCGAAGATCTGGGTTTCGCGTACTGGCCAGCCATACGCGCGATACGGACTACAGGCTTGTTGGCACCGTAGATCAGGACCAGAGACATCTGCAAGAGCAGTTTTGTCTTGCTGTCGATAGAGCCAGCATTGCAGTACGAGAAAAGCTCGGCGCAATCGCCTCCCTGGAGCAAGAAAGACTTTCCAAGCGCAACGTCTCGTAGCGAGGCACGTAGTTTCCAGATCTCATGAGCGGTGACAAGAGGAGGGAGGTTGGTGAGTTTGGTCACGGCTTTGTTGACTTCAAGTTGGTCATCGTAGACAACCTCTTGCTTAATGGGCTTCGAGCGCCAGGCTGCATACGTGTTAACTCTGAATACCCAATGAACGGATATCGACTAACAGGTCGGCGTCCAGTCGTTGGTGGCTGCCATTGCGTGAATGTGAGAATCTCCAGAGATACTGCTTAAGATCAGTATATGCGACAACTCGATCAGTTTAAAGCGCTTTAAGAGGCAAAGAGGAACTTCTGTGAATTTTTCAATCCTTGCGAATCAAGCAGACAATGAGGACGCAGAAAGATCGCAGGAGACGTCTTTTGTCCAACATTGACGAAAACGCGTGACAATAAATTCGAAGACAAAAAGAATTTGGAACAAAGTGCGGGCTTCAATGCCAAAAGGACAATGATGCAAGGAAACAGAGAATCCTACCTCTTCTTGATTTCAAAAATTGGCAACTACTGAGACGCAACAAAACGAGTGAGCTCCAAAGAAAGAGATGCAATAATCCTGTGAGTCAAAGGCAGGCGCGCGACAAGATCTGGCCACCACAGGGCGTGGTTTCGAAATTATTGACGAGCCCCGTTAAGTCCGTCTCACCCGATGAATGCCAAGCTTTATGATACTTCCGAATAAGGCTAGAGTACGTCACCTCCAAGCTCGAAACACCCGAGTGAACATCCTGTCTATGATCACAAACCACGACACTTTTGATTTCGTGTCCAAAAACCAGAATCAAATATGGCCGAACCACAACCTCCTCGAATTCAAGAGGGCGATCAAGCTCCGTCTGCGATTCCCGGCAGCAACAAGTCAGAGACAGCAGCTCTAAACTCTTTGGACAATCAATCCACAGACCTGAAATCTACAAACACAGCATCAACTGCAGCGCTGGGAAAGGCGATGAAGAATTTGAACATTGCGCATGAAGAGAAGCCAGAGTTCAGGAACGTCAAGGTCGATATGGCGGATGTGGTGTTGTTGGTAAGTTTGAACAGAGCCACCATCAGTGATGGGTGGAGAGAGGGATGCTAAGGGAATATCTCTACANNGGCTGAAAACCTGGATGTCTCAAGAGCCAGAGCTACCGAGCTGTTGAAAGCTAATGACGCGGATCCGATCAAGGCAATGCGGGCATGGGTCGCAGCCTAAGCAGATTGTAGTGTGACCATCAGCACTTCAAAACGGCAATGCAATAATGAGAAGACGAAGACACGAAATGCAACCACACATGACATTTTGCTCCCACATGCAACACATCATGAGCTTACACAACAAGTCCAAGGTCTCAAGTGATATCAAAACTGGAGAACGTTTGACGCAAATCAAGTCGACAATTTGGTATCATAGGTAGGTATGTAAAGTGAGGAAAAGACAACACCAAAAGAACGGGTACAAGCAGAAACCAACACCACCATCCGAACCACCCAATCCAAACCCATCATAGTCTCATAAAAGTACAGTAATAAACCTGCTCAGTCTCTTCCTCCCATGAAAGTGAGGCGCCTGTTGTCCTCATCCCTAATCCTTAACTTCTTGACTCTGTCCACAGGTGCAGTCATTTGACCAGTCTCAATACCAGCACCCTTTGCTCCCAAGGAAGTAGGAATTTCAACTTTCGCCATCGGTTCATCGAAGAACGCGTCCGCCATTTCCTCATCATCGTCCCAGGAATCTCTAGCTTGTTTGCGTCCGGGGGTCTTCTTGACAGGTGAATCATCGCCCCAGAAACTCGATGCGAGTGACACTCTTGCAAGCTTCTTGTTGGCAAGAGCAAGGTTGATACTCTGACGACCACCGACGAGACTTTGTCTCGAGCCGAGGCTCTTCCTGTTGGCGCTGCTATTCGCACTACTGTTGTTGCTGTTCACGATGTTACCATCCACATTCCTCAATGCAGCAGGCTCCATAGACTTTCTTCTTCTGCGGCCGCCACGAGGTATCTCGTCAAGGTCGACAGTGTAGATGTCTGCTTGTTCGTCCATGCGAGTGCCACTTCTCTCGCAGTCCGTAACCCAACGAGAGTTGACACAGAAGACCTTCTTACCATTGGGATCTTTGTTGTTCAGGCGTACTTTCTGGAGCGTGGTTGGAGAGCCATCTTTGAAGATTACATGTGTGACGCGATCGGACCAGGACTTTGTCGTACGTGCACCCAGTCCCTGGAGTAGGGCTATGAATGGACCCGAAGCAGAGGAGCCGTCTAACGTAAAGACTTCGACCAATGCTGTTACGGATTTNNCCAATGGCTGCAGGGGGTGCGGTGTCATAGGATACACGGCTGGTGTTGCAAGACCAGCAGCTTTGAGCGGTGTCTTCATCGGTGTCCGTGGTGCTTCGCGAAGACGCTTCACCGGACTACGGCTAGCATCTCGGAGCTTTAGAGGACTACGCATCTTCATCGGGCTGCGACTGCTGCTACGAGTTCTCAAGGGGCTACGACCGGCATTTCGCACCTTGAAAGAAGAGCTTGGCGTATGCCTTCGTGGCTTTGCACCAGAAAAGGGTACGTAAGGCGATGCCTGATCAATTTGAAACTGGACGGTACTGGTACGGCGCTGAGCTGGTGTTGAGTCACGCTTGCGTGTGCTCGATTTCTCTGGAGGGACGAACTCATGCAACTCGGCCAAGTCCAGGACTGTGTGCTCCAGGAGTGATTTTCTGACCGAAGATCGTCGCTGCTTGCTAGCCCACAGTTTTGCGAATGAATCACTCGTTGTCGGCTTGATGGACGTTTCGGCAGTGCGTGGTCGAAGGTCGCCACTCACCGGAGTGTGCAAAGTAGCGGCGGGAAGAGACTTACGACGTGAATCGAAGGCAAAGGTTGATCTTGCGTAGCTCGGAGAAGCCGGAGGAGGTATTGACAATCTTCGCTCACTATGCGCCTTCTCACTTGGCGTTGGAGCGCACTTCGGAAGGTAAGATTGACGGCGAGCGTTGTATCCCGGAGTTGATAGCTCCATAGGCTCAACATCGACAGGCGCAGATTCAGCGATGGGAGTCTTGACATCTACCTTGGCGGGAGAAACATGATCGAAGTCGACAAGATTGAAGATATCATCTTGAAGCAGGCTCATACGTTCTTTTGGAAAACCCATACTCAAACGCTCACGAGCGGCAGGGGTTGCGAAGTATGGAGTAGGGATGGAAGCGGCATTCTCAAGATTGGAAGCCAACTTGACGCCATAGTCGTCCACTTCCAAGAGGGAAGGATTGATCGTCACAGTCTGATCGGTCTCGGTCTCTGCAGGTTCGTTCACATTCACAGAAGGGCTGTCATTAGCTTCGGTGGCGTCAACACCACCAAGTGCAAACTGCATGCGAGGGGTCTGAAGCATTTTGGCCGTAGTAGTGGAGAAGGATACTCGCGATTTGACATTGGGAGTGGTTGCTTCTTGCTCGTCAATTATTGAAAGAAGATCATTGTCATTGAGTGAAAGCCTCGGTGCTGGAGCAATCTCCTGTGTGGGAGAGTCGAGACCTCGTTGCATGACAGAGGCGGGGGTCGAAGGCGTAGGAGAGGAAAGAAGCTCAGAGTCTTCCATCTCGGTTTGAGGAGGTTCCGCAGCGATGGAGGCTGGCGATGAGGGTATGGAGGTGGTAAAGTCGGCTGAGAATTGTGGTTCGGGCAGGATACTGTCGTCAAGATGACTGTCCTCGACCGTGCTTTCTGAGTCGTCCGAGACATCGTACTCTGCATTTGGTTCAGCAGGGACATATTCTGGTTCTTTCTTGTCGTCAAGTTCGACCATTGTATCCTCGTCGAGTTCGTCCTCTTGGTCTTCGTCTTCGCGGGCACGTCCAGTACCAGCAAGTTCGTCCTCTGAGTCGTCCGAAACATTCTCGAGATGAATAGTATGAGCAGGTGTGGGCATGATGGTGATATCTCCTTCTTGAAGGCGATTGAGTTGATCGTCGAGCTCGTCGGCGCTGGACTCCTCCAGTTCTGTTTCCGACTCATCCTGGGCATCTTCTTCAGTCATATCGACATCAGAATCATGATTTGCGGTCTCGGGCATTGGCGTATGGTGTACATTTTCCTGCTTCAGAGGACGAAAAACCATCGATTTTTCTGCGCCCCTGGCCACGGTCATGGGTCGAGGAGGAGACGAGGTGCGTGTTGCGTTGTGTGGCAAGCGTTGTGTCTGAGGAGTGCCCTGAGTCGTTCTGTGGCTGAGGAAGCGGCGAGCAGGTGTCTGTAATTTGCGAGCTGTCGTCGAGGCGGTGGCTGTTCGTGGTGCAGCTTGGCTTCTGGTAGTGCGTCGCATTGGTGTCTTGGGGCCACAGATCTCATCCTCGGAGGAATTTTCCTCCTTCTCCTCTTTTTCTTCTTCTTCTGCTGCTTCTTCTTCTTCCTCGACATGTTGCTCCGGTTCTTTTGACTCGTTCTCGGCGTCCTCTTCTTTTTGCGCTGCTGGAGCTGGCTCAGGCTCTGTTGCAGACTCTGATTCGGACTCGTGTTCAGACTCGGGCTCTGGGATGTTTTTGGCCTTGTTGGATCTTGTGGTTGGTGGAGAAACAACTGGATCGTCCTCGTCTGCTTGTTGATCTTCTTCTGCTTCTGCTTCCGGTTCTAGATCAGGCTCTTGCTCTGGCTCAGGTTCGACCTTTCTTGACCTTAGGACCTTTCCTCTGGCGACGTCAGGAAGAGCAGGCTTTCGTCGGGTAACAGGGGCCTTCTTTGGAGCGGGTTCTGGTGGTGGAGCTGCAGCGGCTCGTGTCTGGCGTTTTGGACGGGTTGCTGGTGCCTTTTTGGTACTGTGGTGGCCGATGATTTCGTAGATACGATAGAAGGCGGTTCTTTGGTGGTTGTGACGGCAGCTGATGATTTTGTGGCTGTAGTGGTGGGCTTTGCAGTGGCACGACGGACAGGCTTCTTGCGTAGAGCCAACTGGTTNGTCATTCTCCTTGTCGTCTGTCGAGTTGGGCGCCTTTTTGGCAGCCATAGCACGTGTGGCGACCATGGCTGTCGCTTGTGTCTGATCGGAATGCTGTGTGTTAGTAATGGGCGAGATGTCGTGGTTTAAACCAAAAGCTGGAGTGTTTACTTTTGTACACAAACAATTCCCGTCGGCACTGCGATGCCCGTGCGCCGACCCTGTGGTTGGCCTAAACTCCGCCTTATTTCCTCCAACGCTTGCACTCCAGGTTGCATCAGCACTGTTGGNAAGGAGCGGTGCACTGCCACGCCTTCCCATATTACTCGTAGCATTGTGAACAGACACCTCGTACAATGAACTCAGCTTCCNTTTCCTCCTTCTTCTGTCAATGTATCGTGTCTGACATGCCGACACCATGGCTACCTTTTCGCAGCTGCCACGTGAAATTCAGCAAGCCATACTCGATCATCTGGTCGTTGACAAAGGATACTTGACGCAAACCGATCGTAAGAATCTACTTGCTCCCATGAGGGTCAATTCTTTCTGGTTCAATCATACCTCCGACATCCTGTGGAACAATCTGTCCAACCTCGAAAGCACTTTCGCACAAATGGGCTTCGACGACGACAGACGCCAGTTGTACGTCAACAAGATCCGCATACTAAACCTCCATACTGCAAGAATCTACTTCGACTTGATCGAGCATCTGAAGTTCCAGAGCTTGACGTGCCTCAAACTCAGAGGCGACCACATGGGCATTCTGCCATTCTTGCAACCCAATCTGAAGACTTTACATTTCCACAGCAGCTTCGCCCTGACTCGCCACGAACTAAGACAGTTAGCTGTGTCCTGTCCCAATCTACGCGAGCTGCAGATTCTACCTCTTGCTGCCTCCAATAGCAGGACACTTATTGTCAAGCCTAATTCTGATCCCATTGATCCAGGAACCTTTTCTGCATTCTTTGGAAGCTGTAAGAATCTCAAATCACTCACTCTTGGGAAAAAGCTACCCAGTTTCTTGATACCAGCTGCTTTGACTGGGTTGCATCCTCTCTCAGCTGCACAACTGGAGGAGATAGTTCTTTCGAACATTGAACCAGAAGCTTTGTCACAAGAGTCCTGCAAAATCCTGGAGAGCTGCACTTCGTTGCGTAAATTCGAAATTCGAGATAACTATACTGGCAGTCCTGTTCCTGTGGCCATGGTGCTGAAACACCTCACCACTATGGCCAGTCTTCAGCATCTACGTCTAGATCATGATTTGGTTGGGGACGTGGTTGAAAACTGTATCAGAGGCCATAGCGCGCCCTTCAGAAATCTGCAATCTCTGGCAGTAAAGGGTGATATGTTGTCAATCTCGAGTTTCCTTTCACTTTCGATGCAATCACTGACTCGACTCCAACTTGTTGTCGAAGATCATGCTCACCACATATGTCCAAGTCTCGCCCGCCTACAGAATCTCACCTACCTCAATCTGGTCATTGGTATCAAACACCATGACTCCTTCACTGATGGTGCGAGATTCAAGCCACAACCTCACGATTGGCAAGCCATCTCAGAAGACATGCAGGCCTTGTCAACTCTGAGCAAGTTGAGATCAATCAGCATACGTCCCATGAATATAAACCTCACAGCTCCATGGATGACAGATGGCTACTTCAGCACCTGGACCAACAGATTTCCCAATCTGCGAGATCTTGAATTGGACATCGAGTGTCCTGTCTCGTGGTCGGCCATAGTTGGGCTATCCAAAAGCCACCCTTTACTTCGTACATGCAAACTTTTATGGATACAAGCGATATGAAACTACGACGACCTGCCATCACCAGAGTTCGTCAATCTGCAACACTTGAAGCTGAATCTAATTATAGGCTTCAGCGAATCTTATATTCGCGATTTCATCATCCGAAAATTCATCAAGAACCCGAGCACCGTGGGCATGAAACCTCTACAGTTGGAGGCTGGCGAAGAAGATCCATGGCGAAGGTCTGATTTAGGTCCAGATCAACCGAGAGTCACCCAAGTTCATGCACAAGCGGCTGATTTATAAGAGCAATGCCTGCATGCATATCTCTTTAACACAGTATTTCTTGAGTGAGCGAACCTCTCTCTTATCATCCTACGGATATCACACACCGCATGATCCGGCAGAGGAATGGGAAACAGCCTCGCCTAGTTGTTGTTGATGTGCTAAAGTTCTCGGTCGAGGCCAAACATCCGAGACACAGCCATCATATCATGATGCACAAGAAACACTTATATCGATCATGAAATGGTGTATTCAAGCTCGAGTCTCGATGTGGAAGCTTTGTCGTCAACCACTGGTTCGTCTTATACACACATGCCGATACCATCGGAGCTCCAGGAGCTTGAACCGACCATAAACTACCTCATACGACCGCTTCTCTTCGCCACCAAGCCCGCCGCCGCCCCAATTCTCCCTCAACCTTTATATTCTTGAGGTTTCCTTGCCCTGGTAAGGAAAAGCCATGGTGGTGCAGTGGTGAGCACACCTGTAATGTCTCTGGTGTTCCAGGAGGTCGCGGGTTCAAATCCCGCTCATGGTCCTTGGAGATATCTGTGATGTTTGGTAGTTGGCTTTCATTTCAATAACAAATTTCTCAGATATCTTCAACTCTTCTCTTTTGCTTGCTGGATAAATATCTTGAGCTAGCTTGTGTTTTCTTCTCCATGTCTTTTCTAATGTCTCCTTGTGTCATCTATTGCTATGCATCTCCCTCGACCTTTTATGTCTCTGAGATCTTCTTTTTTGGTGGATAATAACCGTGGTGATGCAGTTAAGAGCAGAGCAGCAATGTCTGTAGCGTTTCAGAATCACAGATTCAAGTCCCGCTCATGGCTCTGATGACAGCATGCGGTGCTTGTGGTCGAGTAGTTGAAGCTTTTCCCTCTCAAAACCAGGATGCATGCTACCATCAACTTCTTGTGATCTTTGCTCGGTTCATTGATGTATCTTTGGTCGAGCGATGAGCGTCTTATATGAATCGGTACTACTTGTATCCCATTCCTTGTTCTCATGTCCTCTTTGGTAAGCAACCCAGATCCCCTTTGATGCCTCCACAGCGCGAACTATCCTCTCGTCACAGCCGTGCCAGGCGCATAGATCGAGCCCAGCTGAACACTGTCCGAAAGAGTTTCTAGTGGAACTTTCTGACCTACTGGCTCAAGAAATACAAGCCACCGTGAGCATGAGTTGATTGAACCCGCGACCTCATGAGCCTAGAGATAGACAGAGTATTAGGAACTTAGGTATACGACATTAGGAGCATAGGTTAGCCGGGTCGGCTGTGCCGACCAATGCACAACCATGGAATATTGTATAGAAAGCTTGGAAAGAAGAGTGTGTTGGTGCGGGAAGGAAGTACAGTGACATTCCGATAGCTTCAGATCTACATCGAGCAAACATACAATATGATACTAGAAAGAAGAAACCTATTAAATGATGATGATCTTGATACAATCCCCCAAAAAGGGTTAGAAAAGCTACATAAGCTATGCTAATATAAAAAGGAAGCAGTGGCAGCAAACCAGCGCTACGACGAAACTGCAAAACTCCGAAATAAAGATCAAGACGCCATGTTTCCCTGCCCGAAAAGATGAAAGTGTTTGGTATCTCTGCCAATAATTAAATGATACGCCATGCCTGTCCCCTGGAAAATAACGCCACGCGTGCCTGCTCCGTGATTCTCGTTCGCCATTAATGGTTTCGTTCTCTTCTCATCATCTTTCTTGTTTTCATGGATCGGAGATGAGCGTAGGTGCAATCCTCCGTCTCTTGTCTCGGGAAGAGTCTTCGCCGCCCTCGTTCTCGCGTTTGGCAGATGCAGCCGCAATAGAAGCAGGTCCAGCGCTGGTAGCTGCGGGCACAGCAGGAGGCACTCCAGGAGTCGCGGAAACATATCCAGGTGTTTGAGGCGGCGTATACATGGGCATACCGCCATGCATGTTGGTACCAGAGCTAGCGGCCGTGAGACTGGGTACACTGCTCATCTCAGGGGTGTCGGCCGATTGTTCAGGAGCGGCCATGCTGCCAGCAACACTGACAGTAGATAAACTTCTGGCGGGACTACCGGGCATGGTAAAAGGCGATGGCGAAGGTGCTCCATGGCCTTGTGACGATGGGTTGCGCATCAATTGAGGCATAGTTGCGGCGATAGGTGTCGATGCAGGAGATGCAGCAGCGGCAGAGGGAGATCCGGCAGTGTTGATTGATGATGGAACGTGGCGGGGAATGGGAGGATGCTGGTACGAGACACCGAGTTCTCCAGGCTGGAAGTTCAAGCTAGAGCAGAATCCGTCAGATGATGTGATGAGTAGTGTGTTACCGTCGTTCGNACCTAAAATATGGTTAGCACGTCATGAAAGTGTCCTGGAAGAGTGCTCAACTCACCAAGTCAGGTCAGTAAAGGTAGCATAATGCAAGTTGCTCACGACACAGAGCGGCTTCGATTGCTGGGTATCATAAACATGGACGGAGTCTTGGGTAGCGACAGCATAGACTATGCGGTATGGAAGATCAAAGACTGGTGGAGGACCGCTTAGAGGTGTCGGTGCAGCGGAGCCATCTTCGGTTCTGGGAGAAGGAATAGGAGCTGGGTGTGCATGGCTGGGTGCTGGAGATGGCACGATTGGTGGTGGCTCCATGGAAGAAGTGGATTTTGAAGGTACGACAGGCTCTGGCAGAAGAGGGATCTCGTCGTCTACATGCGTGTCGATTGTGATATCCTTCGTTGGAACTGGAGAAGCGCGGAGAGTGTAGAAGATGGGCGAACACTTGACAGCCAAGGAAGGCTTCTTGTGGCCAGGCAATTTAGCGACAGGTGGCTTGTTAAGTCCAGCTCTTGTGTAGATGTATGTCATGTTGACCACGTCATCTGCCTTGTTCGGCTCGGTTGTAGGAGGGTGTGCTTCTTTGTGCTGACCGGCGGGCGTGAAGAGCAGACTACCATCGGGAGCGAAGGTCAAGCGGCGGAAAAAGGATGTAAAGGTCTCGTTGGCGTACATGCCAGTGCTGCGTGAGGGCATGTTCAGGCCACCGCCGATGCTAGGAGAAGCGGAGGGCATAACGGCGGGCAGAGGCATGGACGGACTGGGCGAGACTGAGCGACGCATAGACTGGTTTGAAACGGAGACGGAACCAAAGGACGAGCGGCGGCTGTGAGTGGCTTGCGGAGGGTTCATGGGCAAGGCGAGCGACAGAGGCGTACCGGGCGCACTAGGAGCCGGAGACTCGTTGCCGACAAAGGATGCACGACCTCGGAAGTCCGGTGGAGCAGGACTACTTTGGCTCACGCGGCGGGCGGGCATATCCATCTTGCTGATCTTGTTGTGGTTGGTCAGTGTACATGAACCATCCTTGGTTTTGAGCGTGTAGACGTGGACGGAGCGGTCGCTCGATTGAGTAGCGATGTATTCGTTTAGCGGATCCCAGGCGACGCCCTGAACGTAGTGGTTGTGCTCTGCCACCTGGCGAATAACCGAGCCNNTATCAAGTTGTCAGTCGTTTGAGGCAGAGCAGTTGAGATAATGGAGCATACCTGTCTGGGCGTTGTAGATACGAGCAACATTGTCCATGCTGCCAGTGATGAAGTAGACGCCGTCCGGGGACCAGGCCAGATCATATATTTCCGATCCCGTCGAGCGACACATTGTCTTGGTTCGCCATGTTTCCTTGTCTTCCAGACCATCTTCTCCAAAGTTTGTGGCATGTAGGGCGGCGTTCTCGGCGGGCACCCAAAGCAGAATGTTTCCGTCGTCTCCAGCCGAGGCGAGCATCTCCCCCTGGTCAATCGTCAGGCCATGTGTAGAGTATGGAGGGGAAGGGTATAAGGCAACCTTTGGNNGACACCATCGTACTACGTTGACAGCTTGGGTGTGTTTGGCGAGCGTCGATAGGTATGTCACGCTTCTGTCTTCTCCGCTTCCGTCGATTTTCCAGAGCTGCCGACAGGTCAGTGAAGTTCGTGCTCGAGAGAGCTGGCTCTCACGTACTCTGACATTGTTGTCGCCTCCGGCGGTTGCAAGTCGACCCTTGCCGTGGGGCTCGAAGTGAGCAGAGTAGATGGGCGTGTTGTCGTTGTGCCAGGACACCAGCAGAGGAGCTGCCTTCATCGTGGCCGGAAGAGGGTTGAGCTCGCTGCTGTGATGTTTTTTACTGAATGTGCGGCGATAGGGTTGTTGTGGAGTGAGAGAGAAGGTTGAGTGTGTATTTTCAGGACGAGAGTCACGTTTGCTAAGAAGTTGGATGCAGTCGTGGATGGATCATGTCGATACGACAGCGGTCCAGCTTCACAACCTCCTTGTCAACTGCATCCTCCCGATCGATTGGCTTCGTGACCACACAAGCCCGACCAAACATTGTCCTTCGCTTACTACTACAATTCCAGTCCTTGCTTCTTCCTTTCAGCTTCCCATCCAACCGTCTCTGATTCTTCCTTGGCCGTCTTCTTGCCAGGTCTGCCCTGCTTTAATTGCTGCAACAAGAAATCCTCCGTCACCCGCCGCGTTCCAATCAACTCCCGATCGGGAATGGTCGCTGACTGTGCCAAGCATCCAATCCACTGACCAGTCACCACCACTGAAACCTTTCCTGTTTCGCTCTTTCCTCCCTGCTTTATCTTGCTTGCCGACACGTGCTTGCTTTTGTTCCTGTCACTCTTCCATCCGATGAGTTCGTTCATGTCGTTGACTTGTCATATGTGACTAGCTTACACAAGACTGATCGAGATGCTTTTGCTCACCGACCTTGCAGCAAACGGTCAAGCTGCTGCAAACGTCCGTCACTACTGTATTCCAATGCTTGATCTATACAAACCACACTATTGCTTCCTAGATCCCTGTGCATAATCATCCGTTCCACGGCCATGGGACATCTGATACGTGTGATTGGTATAGCCGAGCGTCGATCGTACGAGATGGATTTGACACCGCGAGCATTAACATTTTGTCTCCTTGGCCAGTTGCTCCTGCTGCAGAAAGGCATCCGATCTTCCATAGCTGTGTAGACTTCGTCCGAGATTGGATTGACTTCTCAGCCAAGAAGCGTCGTAGTCTTCAAGCCGAGTCTTGAAGAGCCAACCCTTAAGCTCTATCACGGACGCTCTGACTTCTTCTCTTGTTCACCTGCCCAGACAGCGCAAACCCAGCAATAGCAGCTGCAAGCGTCGTTCCCTTGAACACCGTCTCGTACTGTTCCCATTTGATTGATTTTGTGTATGGCTGTCGGGAAATGCGCAAGAAAGCGCCGCCTGTAACTGCAACGTAGACGCCAGCAAGCAGGTAATAGCGGTAGTTGTGAAGAGTCGTCTCGGCAATCTCTGGGCTGGACATGGCGTAAGGTATTGGATGTGATAGTGGATATCAAGGTGCTGATATTGGCTGATTGAATTTATCGATTGGGGAAAAGTGTAAGTATCATGATGTGGAAGTGGCTGAAATATGGGGCATAGATAGGGCTTGGAAGTATGATCATGGCTGGCTGTGAAGTGCTGCATTGGATTCCATGACTTCCGATCAAAGCTACAAACCAAGAAACGATGAAGAAGTGGAATGTCCATGCATAAAAAATCAATACCATCCAAGCCTCTCAGTCGAAACGCCGAACCACAAGGCCCAACCCAGAGAGCTCAATGCAACAGTACAGACCAGTTTGATGCTGTTTACTAGCCTCGTGTGTCTTCTGAACATTTAGAACGTCTACAACAGCAGCCGTCGAAGCAAGACTGACAATTCTGCCGACTTGGAATGCCGTATACATGTTGGACATTTGTGTGCTTCATCCAGTTGGCCAGTGCAAGCTTAGTAACAAACAAACCCTCCAATAGATTTTGTCGAGCCTATGACTGCCACTACTATACTCATGATCAAGATTTTGTCATAAATTTGGTCCTCAGCCGGACACCGCTATGTAAATAGGTCAGATCGCACCGCTGTAGACGGAATATAAAACAATAGAAGTAAGATGAAATAGGACGAATGACTAAGCAACCCTTCGATCAATGATTTGTAACTAGGATACCAGAGAGCAATTTGGAAACACCGCTATATTACAGAGAGCAACAAGCAACCTTTTCGTGCTTGCAGTGAGCAGTATCTTTGGTCTTCAGATTTCTCCCGAGCCATTTTTATGCCAGTCTTCGTCTTTCCTGTTGAGGTTTGTACATCTTTCCATCTTCAGAGGTTCGTTCTTTCATCATGCCAGGAAGTTAGACTTGAGCCCAAGGTCACCCTCCTCGTTGTCCTCAAGGTCGATCAGGTCTTCGGACATGTTTTGCTTCGAGCTTTCAGATTCTTTGTTACCCTGAGTGCTATTGCCGGCTGTTTGATTGAGCACATCTGATAGTGACTGATTCTTAGATCCAGAGACTAGCCTGTTGATGGAGGCCAAAGGTGCGGCGGTATGTGTTGGTGTCATGGTTGCAAGACTGGAGGTTGAATCAGTGTCATCGTCTTTGAAAAGGCGCATAATACGGCCGATGCGGTCAGAGTATGAGACATCAGATCCATTGGCTCTTGAGAGAATTCTACGAGGAATTTTGGCTCCTGAAGAAGGAACGAATTTTTCGGGCGAGGGAGTTGTGTCGCCGTCGGTGATCATTCTGGTATCGTCGGCAGCATTGCGTGCGCGTACCCTTTCGGACCTGCGTAGTTCCGGCTTAGCAACGGATCCATGGTTGTTGGTACGTTGTACTGACGAATGAGTTCTGCGGTGCTTAACCGAGGCTGAGTTGGCGTCAAACAGCAAATTCAAGCTAGACAAGGTGTCTTCATCATTGATGGATATCATTTCCAAAAGTGAGGCTCCTCCACTGCTTTCACGACTGGAAGAGCTGAGCGGCGGGCTACGTTCTGAGCGTCTTGACGAGCAGGCGCGACCAGATCTGTTATCACTGGAGCGCTTTCCCACCGACAGCGACATTCTGTTCTTGAGAACATGGAAACCAGGATCCCGACCTTCCACACCTTCATCATCCATGCTTGTGATACGTTCTTCGTAGGCATCGTGGAGTTCAGGCGAATAACAACCGACTGCAAGCCCCTTTCTTCTGTCCGTACGAGCGGGCAGCTCAGGATAGTCATCCTCATCTGGATAGGAGCTGAAATGGTCGGCTTCCTTCAAATCGTCGAAATCAGAGTCCTCGAGTTTGGCAGTCATGGTTCTTGAGAATTGAGTACTGAACATGGCTGTATGGACCCAGTCGTCCAACATATCCTTTGCGCTCTCGATCTTGACGGCGATCTCGTCATCCATAGTGCTGGGATGGAGCTTGTTTGTGATTACACCAAGTAAGCGGTCGATAAAGTCGCTGAGTCCTTTGTCTCTGTATAGGCCCGGGGGCAATTCGCAGGCTGCGGTATGGACTTGACGTAGCTCAAATAGACCGCGCAAGATAATCTCGATGTTCGATATGCCATGAATCGACGAGCTGCGAAGAGAGAAGTCAGTCGTGTTTTGCCAGGGATATGGTCGCCAGAAGGCGCTTCGAGGCTCAACAAAGCGGATCTGCAGGCGATTGAGGCCGAAGTTGCCGTCATGCTTGAGGAGCTTGACGAGGGCACGAATCATAAAGTGCGTGTGCATAACATCGTGACGACTGTTCTTCTGATCTGAGGCTGCGGTGGGTGCTGGATAGATGCGAACCATCAGGCGCTTGATGCGCGAGAAGCCAAATGGGTCATCTGGACCCTCAAAGCGCTTGAAACGAACCTGGGTGAAGTGTTCACGGTATTGCAGACGCTGGCGGCCGGAGTTGAGAAACTCGATGCCACCCTGCGAGATACCCTCGTGAATGTTGATAGCGAATGTGCGCTCCTCGTACAGCATGACCAGAATCTCTGCAGCAATCTGCTTGCAAAGAACCAGAGCGTCACCTACAGCTAGAACAGCCTCCTTCTTTGCTTTTGCAGCCTTCGATCTGGTAACAGTACTGCCGACTTGTTGTGTGTTTTGTTGCGACGCCACATTCTGAGCCAGTTGAGCTGCTACATTCTGAATATGCTGTAGTACTTGCGCGGGCGTGTTCTGATTCTGAAGCATTTGTGTTATTTGAGGCAGATGAGTGTGAAGAGGAGGCGCAACAGGCACGGGAGGCGCAGCAGCTGCGCCAGGTGCGACAGATCTCGGGGCCTGGGGCTGACCAGGTGTCTGGTAAGGCTCAATGATCTTGTCCTTTGGCGGCAAGACGCAGCCGAAGATTCGACGGCGCAATTCTTTAGGCAGAGCCAGTAGGGGGCATGAACCATCAGCGGGTGGAATTCTGGGGTCTGACGATGCGTCTATGTCCATTGGGGTGACCATGGTCGTTTCAGGGGCGGAGACGTGTTCAGCAATCTGTTCTCGAAGTTCGATAGGCAGTCGTGCGAGCTGGACGTTTATGCTGGATCTTGTCGACGACATTTTGATGGCGTAGTCAAGATGATGATAGTCGTTTTGGAAGTGGTGGTGATGAGGATGATTGCGCAGGTTTTGTGTGATGGTCGGCTGATGTCTGCGCATCCAGTGAAGGAACGGGAAGATCAGTGTGTCGAGTCGAAGTGAGCGATTCGCAATCAAGACTTTGTAAACATGCGTGTGCCGTGGTGACTGGGTTCGAGTGAGTCAACTAGATGGACGGAACGATCACAAAGTCGATGGCTGCTGCCTTGGGATGTCCGGTTGGTTCGCAGCTCAGCACGAAGATGTCTTATTTGGCCGTGCACATGTAAGATAGGTAAGTTGACTGGAACTGTTCATGTCTGGCATGGCAGCCTGTATCGCAAACTCCCACCATCGATGCCTCCGTTCACAAGAACCTTCTGTATTGCGACAGCAGCATACGAACACGACTACGATTATTGGGGTTATCACTATACAACAAGAGGCAGTGTTAACTTGAAATTCGTTTCATTCATGATATAATGTGGTATCAATGACTTATTTCGTCAATTCTCTGAGCCGGATAACGGAAGAGTGAATCAGGACACCCGCGTCGCTATCTATGCTTCGATCCATATCATGGACGGAGCGCTCAGAGACGAGTCGCTATGGCATGCGATCCTGCTCGAAAGGCTGATGCGAAAGATTTAGTGACCGACTGAGGGGCCCTGAGTGATGTTTCTATCGCCGTTGCGGGCAGAGTTCTATGATTGATGATCAGCACAATGTAATGTAATGTAGGCCGGATGCCGGCGGGAGTGGGGATATCATCTTACCTCAGTCTCGAGGATGTCACCCTTCTCGAGGATCTGCTTGACGACCTCTTCCTCCTTGTGTGTTCCGAACTCGTTCTCAAGCTGGCTGTTCGAGGCGCCGTCGAGGATGCCGGTGGTACCCTNGCCTGTTGAGAGCAATGACATTAGCCTTGGTTCGCGGGGTAGTGGTGGGGTAGCTGAGCGTGTCGACACGTACTTGTGGGTAACGAAGATCTTCCAGCCGCTAACGACCTGAGCAAGAGGAACAGACTTGTCGGCCTTCCAGTCACGGACGGCCTGGGCAGAGTCGACAAAGACAATGTAGTCGTCGTCGGCACCCTTGAAGTGGACCTTGACCTGAGCAGCGTTTCCTCTCATATTGACGGTTGTGTGGTTTGTAGTGGGTGTGAAAGTTGAAAGTTGGGCTTGAGCTTGGAGGTGGTTTGGTTTGTGGTTGAGTTGATGGAGTTGAGTGAGATGATTGAATGAAGAAAGGAAAGAAGAATGCTTTTTGAAGACAAGTGAACCATTGACCACGCGACTTCCCTGACTTCATAGCTTCAGCACGGACTCTCCTCACTACGTCACCGCCTATCTGGTACCTGGCAGTGGGGTGTTTGACTATCAGACGCATGAGGACTTCTTATTCAACATTTCCCGAGTGCTAACACTGTTAAGTTGTAGCTATAGAAATGCATAATAGCGTCCTGAAAGCACTGGTAACCAAGGAGATAACAACTTAGCGCATCTCTCTGGACACGCCTCTCTCCGCAAAAGTATTGTGCATTTTTACAAATGGCGTTATCGCTGTACCTTAACAGGAGAGGAGATGAGCCTGGGCCTCTGCATGGATTTGGCGTCAATTCTCAGCTATCAACGTTCGGTAATTATGTCTTCAATGTTCGGTGTCCTCTCCGAGCAATGCCACTCTCCCCACATCTTTGGGCATAAACAAGCGATGGAAACAAACAGAAGCTCACCACTTGTCACTCCAACACTCGAAATGGCTCTACAAGTTCATGAGAATGGTCATACACGAAAGATCTATGATTGTTACTTGATGCTCTTGTACCCAATGTTACTCATACTCGATGTGGTGACCCTCCAGTCACTGTAGCCGTGAGCGATCAAAGCTTCGATCTGGATGACCCTTTCTCCACATACGTAAACAGAATCAAGGTGTCTCCACCCGACCGTAAAAATACCTTGCATCATCCCACTCATTCGTCACCAACCCGAGACTTGTTGGTCAGATACCTCAAGAGTCTTGGTCTCTTCTTTCTCATCACATCAGATTCCACAAGCTTCGTCTCGCCCTTCTTCACCTCGCTCATTCCTGTGACGCCCACGTTTCCCTCGCGTGGTCGCAAGCTGTCCTTCCTGCCCGGCTCCTCCACGGTCTCAGCTTTGACCTCTGCCTCTGCTGATGTACGCGGCTGTCTCGAACTATTGGCTCGCTTGATTTCGGGCGCCTTGTTTTCTGTAAAGAAGAAAGGCGATCGTGGTCGGTCTGTCATCGTCAATGTTCGCAACCCGAGCCTACGGCTACGCTTCGAATCTGGCCCTTGCAGTTCAAAATCTTCGGGCAAGAAGGCATCTGGCGCATTGTGGAAATTGATAAGAGGTGGACGCTTCGGCTTGATCGTGTCGGGTCGTGGCACTGGCTTGGCCTTGACAAGCTTCTCCGGTGCCTGATGGCTTGAGTGAACGCTTGTATAGCTCATTGATCGTCTTGAGAAGTTGCTGGCGATACTTGCCATGCTCAGCTTTCGAAGTAGGTCGCTGGCCGTGTCCTTGAAGATGTTCTCGGTACGCCTCAAGCCCATTCCTGGATATGGAATCGAGTCTTTCGTCCACACCTCAAACAATGCAGCCTCTATCTTGATTCGCTCTGCTCGCATTGGTGCTAAGATAGGTACGCCGCTGGTTGTCGGAAGTGACTTTGAACGTCCAGGAAGTGAGGAAGTGGAAGAGTTGTTCAGGTCGTCTTTGGGAGCCGAGGTATGCATGATGATGACCTGGTTGCTGTCTGTCATTGGCCCCAATGTGGCAGTACGCTGAACAGATAGTCGGCGAACAAAGCCTCTAGCTTTGCTATAAGCTTTGCCGAAGCTGCGGATATCCCTTGTGAGTGGCGACTGGAGGTCGATGGGAGTACTGTGACCTTCGGCAACATGCTGTGCTTCAACAGCGATCCGACCGGCAAGACGATCTCTCCAGACGCTTTCTTCGACATGCGAGCAAGCTCCCATGATGAGCTCGTACATCTTACCGGCACTTTCGAACACGAGCTTCCAGGTAAAGGGTGCCGTGTGGCATTGGAGGCCTAGATGAGTCAGTGAATCCTTCATCAGATGTCTTGAGCAACATACCTTNNTGCCATTGTCGCTCTCCTCGAGACTGGTTGAGGCCAGGGAAGTGCCGACCACGACCTTGTACTTGGATGAGGAGCGATCTGGCAGAGCGAGTAGAAGACATGACTCATACAAGATACAGATCATGTAACACCCCTGAAAAGCTGTCTTGTTCCGGTAAGCAATATAAAGAGTGCCGCAGAGGGACAACCTGCCGAGACGCTGGAAGAGCAGCTCCCGCGGAATCTGACTGGATCAGCAAAAATTTACCATAAAAAGGCACAATTGTTAAGGAAGTTGGGGCGTGTCCACTGAGAGTCGACAGCTTGTCGCCTCTCAGTGGATGTTATGTTTTGCGCAGAGTAGAGTTTTTCTTACCTTGTCCGAGAAGCAGAGTCGATCCTGCAGGAGTCTGGAGTTCTCCATCAACCGAAGCTTGTCTGGGTTATCTTTAGCATCATCAACGTTTCGGCACGTCTCGCCCAGACGATAAAGAACATCATCTAGAACTGCATGCGAGGTAGGGTCATCACAAGAAGGTGTGACTCTACAAAGATCCTTGAACAGCAATTCATAACGGGTAATTCGCTGAATAGGNNCTAGATTTTGTCAGTTCAAGTCACCAGATCATCATAATGTAAGTTTCACCTTGATGAGCAAGTCTTTGATGCTGAGTGCCTTTCTGCGGTTCGCTTCTCGACTTTTGACAGGATTGACAGAGGCCGAAAGTGCCTCGATAGCTTTGTCGTAATCCCAGACAGAGAAGGATGATTTCTGAGTGAAATTCTGAGTGAAATCAATGTCATCGTGCATCGATTCGCACCTCGCACTGTACTCTTCATACAAGGCAAAACGCTTGANTCTGTGCTGCCGTCAATACCTGCTGTCAATGGAAAGTAGTGGAGATATACTGACATTCTTCGCGAAGATTCGACCAACGTCAGCAGCTGTGGTGGGTGTACAAGTCAGAGATTGTGGCTCCTGGCTTGGAGATTTGTGCGAGTCCAATGAATAGCGATCCGACCACCCAGTATGACTTGTTGCTAGCGGAGGTCTTCGGACAGGCAGTGAATCCTCGCTGTGCCATCTGGTATGGTGGGGCTTGCGTTTAGGCGTTGATGTCTCGGCGATTGCCTGGTCATGTTCTGAGAATGGTATCACTCGATGCAAGTCTTCCAGTAGCTCAGTGTGTAGCTGAAGCATATTGGTGATGTTGCTGCGAGCTGAAGCACGGGTCTGTAATCCTGGAAAAGGCGAGGTTGGAGGCAAGAATGTAAAGTATGCNNCTACGATGGACGGGTCAGTATATCAATCTGTTCATGCTGCACATCAAGAACTCACACTGCTTAATGCCCTCAGGTCTGCGAGATAGCTTTCCTCAGTCTTTATCAACTCTTCGATCTTCTCGCGACGCTTCTTCGCTCTCTGACGGGCAGCATCATCGATCACGAGACTCAATGAAGGACGGCCGCTATCAGTTGAGAACCGAGGCTCGGACTCGAACAAACCACTGCTTCCACGGCAAAGCCTACGATTGCCAGACCTTTTGCTGGCCGATCTCGACAAGGGAGCAATGCTTGCGCTCGCGACTGTGATGGTGGCTGACTTGACGGCAGTCACGAAGTTGGCAGATGAAGCCCAGGATCCTGACTTGCGATGGCCCCTGACAGACGGCTCTGGTGAGGTAACAACAGGCTGGGTCGAGAACAAGGCGTCAAGCTTGGGACGGACTCGGCTCTTGTATGAAGCTTTCTTCAGCTTCAATGTGTTCATCCACCTTGAGAAAGGTTGCTGGGATGCCAGAGAAGATGTCACAGTGCCATGTTCGGCGATAGGGGATTCGACGTGTGGAATCGAGCTGTCATATATGTCGGACTCAAGCAGAGCATGACCTTCTTCCCAATCACCTCTCTCTTCATCGACGAAGTCTAAAGCAGAGTTCAAAGCTGTTGTACCGAGAATCGGTTCTGACTCCGCTGGAGATGGCAGGGGTGTGACGACAGGGACGAGTTGGGGGACAGCAGGAGGGACGCTCACAGGACGTGATATGTTACTTGAGGCAGTTGGGCGACGGAGCGCGGCGGGATATGTTCCATTCTCGAAGTCTGAGTATGATGTTGACCGAAGCGGTGTGCCATGGCTCGAGGGCGAGCGCCATGATGGACCACATACTGATGCTGCAGAAGTCAGAGAGCCGACTGAAAGCTGTCTTGAACGGCGATGATGAACGGTGCCCGTGCTGCCCAAGGATGACCATGATCTTTCGTAACTTCGTTGATCGTAAGGAGAGCCCGGAGAACTCTGGGGCATTAGAGAAAGGACGTAAGCCATACTCAGGTATCGAAGATGCTCTGTTGTGTTGTACTGGAAACTAGTTGGATAACTGTTGATGAAGTGCTTGCTCTTCCAAAGGTGGATTTAGCATCCGTCCAACGAAGAAGTCGATCCAAATGCAGCCACCAAGACCAAGAACTGATTGTTGTGTTCAATTAGAGGGCATGTCTCTTGACAGGCATGCGGCCTCTGGGCCAACTTGGCCGGGTTGAATGGAAATACGATAGATGAAAGAACAAGTCTGGGAAGCCTCACAAAGGTTGAGCTTCACATCCGTTCTGCGAATGACCTGAGCAGGATCGCTCCTTCCACCTTCCATCACATCTAATGCTTGACGCGAAGCCTGCAAAGGAATCGGACCAAAGAGGCTGTCACAAGAAGATCAGCATCATCGCAGACGCCATTCGACGCCGCTTGCCTTTGCTCATGCGCGAAAACACAACATAGATCATAAAAAGAAGAACAGATGAAGGTAAGATGGACTATTCTACTTCCCTGCGGCGGATGCCTGCCGAGCACGCGTCCTTGCTTCATCTTGAAGCGGCGCGAGCCATGGTTTCGTCAATCTCTTGACATTACTTTATACACATTCCGCTACCTCAGAGTCGTTTCCTTCGCATTTGAAAGGTTACTTGCATCAACGAGATTATTGTTGTTGAAGATGGAACACGTCAACAAGCAAACAGAATTCCGAAGAGAAACACGCCGACTCCTTGGCTTCCAACAACCTCGGTCACCCACTTTGAACCAACCCACCTCCTCTGCTCCTATGTTGATGGGCGTCTCACACAACTCTTCCTGACATGTCATAAGATCTAGTCCTGTACTTTGGATCTGTCGGGAGATCATTCCGGCAACGCCATGTCTGACTCCGAATCGCGGGTTCAAGCAAGGACAAACGACAGTCGTTCCTTTGTGTCTCTGTCGGCATCTTCCCGCAACACCGGCATGCTACCTCCGGACACACAGTACCACCACAAACGAGCAAAATGTTCGCAGTGTTGCATGACAAGCTGTCTTGCCGTTCACATGCTCAAATTGCGAGAGACCGCGGCTGACTGCCAGCATTATCAGAGCTGGCTACCTCGGACCTCTGTCAACTCGTTCATGGCCAAGCAGTATCAAGTGACAGGACTCCAAAATTGCAATGATACATTTGAGATCACGGCCTCGTTCTGTGTTTCCACAGATAGCACAAATGCTTGCCTGAAAATTCATCGAGTATAAAGGTAGGCAACAATCAAGAGCAGACTGATATCTATCTTCCACACCTAGTGTTTGATTCTCCAATATATCAATCGCCAAATACAATAACACCTCAAATACAAACGCCATAATGCACCTCACCTTTCTGACCTTCCTCCTGGCATCCCTTCTTGCCGTCTGCAACGCCTCTCCTACACCACTCTCCCCTACAACTAGTATGCGCGCACCCATCCACCCGCAATATCTGCACCCGTCTGTCAGACAGGCCGGCTGCAACCAAGCACAATGCGATGACTGCCGGAAAACCATCGGGTGCATTGCTGGAACCCCTGCCTGGTAGATTTCCATCCAAAATACACAAGAGAATCCAGCTGCTGACATGATATCANNAAGCTTCACTTGCGATACCTCACCGTCGTTTGAATGTGGTGTTTGAAAAGTTTCGCGAACTGCGGACTCGAATACGTATTCAGTGGGAACATCCTGAGGATCTAGCGCTTTATCGTTATTTGCACTACTTGTCTTGCGAGAGAATATCGTTGCGTGGCAATTACATGTCTGATTATTGCAATGAGCCGAATTGGTTTGTCTTACATATCAAGTACACAGTATCAGGATGATCAACTTCTATCCCGTTTCTGACATTGCATGTAACCCACCGCTTTAGCGTAATCAATAGATGATTCGATCAAGCAAAAGAATAGAAACATGTTGCAAAACTATCAGTCAAGTGGGTGACCCTGGTCGCTTGGTATGAATGAAGTCAAAATGCAAGATTAAGAAAAGTAAAACATTGGCATCTTGCCTTCTTGGACTATGATCTTGGTGATAGTCGCGGCTGTGCTGAGTACATCACACAAGGGCTATGGAGAGGCGCAAGAGACCAGAAAAGTCTCATGAGAAAATTCAACTCTGCGGCAATCTCTTGTCTAGATACTCTTAATAACTTGTATACATTCATGGCTTGTAGAATCACCAATTCACGGTGGAAAAGAGCCTCAAGCGATTTTGAGCTGGTAACAATATCACAACATACAAGGAACTAAGATATTCGTAAACATGATATTTGATTTCGTAACCAGAAAGTCTGTATCCTACAAACCAACTGTCTTTTATCTAATCGAAAAACTTCTTTGCAGAAGCAGGGGTATGATAATGATGACGATGATAACAGCTAACCCACAACACTCCAAACAAAACAAAAGCACCTATCGCAATCTAAACGACCATCAACACAGCAGCAACAGCAGAAACCGCAAATGCCAATGAAGGCACAGCGCCTGCAAAGCCGCTGTTCTTGAAGCTGAGCACGTCGTTCTTGGGCAGCTTGTACGCCGGGTTGTAGGTGGTGTTTACAGTCGAGTCGACAGTGCCGTCCCAGCAGTAGCGCTGGAAGCACTGGTTGCAGACTTCGGGGACTTCGGTGTTGGTGCGCTCGAGCGAGCGGCTGAGGATGGCACAGCCGACACAGGTGGGCCATTCTGCGTCCAAAGTGCCGTTGCCCATAGTGACGGCATTGTAGCCGTTTTCGATAATGTAGTTGCGCTCGGTATCGTTGTACTGCAAATCGAAGGTACTGACGTTGCTGTGGTAGACGTAAGGNNGGGAGTTGGGAAGGTAGACGATCAGAGGGGTCATGTGAGTTGTGTTGCTAGAATTACAGCCGAAGAATGTAGGACGGTAGTTCAAGCCGAGGTTGACAAAGGTCTGCTGATCAGGGATAGAAGGGAAGGAAGTGCCATTGGCGATGGGCAGGAAGGTACGCTGGTAGGTAGCAACGAGAGAAGTACCATTGGGCCAGTTGGCACCACCATTGCCGGCAGTAGTATCGGCAGACGAGTCAATGGCGAAGATAACATCAACATTTCTCTCGGGTTGGATGAGAGGGTGGAAAGGAATGTTTTGCAAATCTTCACCACCATCGACAAGAGTGAGCTGATCAGTGTTGGCAATACGGCTGGTAGCGTTGTTGAAGCCGAAGAAGGGGTTGGGGTAGTTAGCAATGTCGTCGTTATCCTGACCAATGTTGGCCAGGACCTTAGTGATAGCCTCATTGATCAGACCAGTAGAACCATTAACCTGGAGGAAAGCTTGGTTGAACAGAGAACTGGATGTGCCCATGATGTAACCAGCATTATCGAAACCACGGACACACTGCATGTCGCCTTCTACAACCACACCATCGGAGAAGTTGGATCCAAGGTAGCGCATGGGAGCGAATGCATAGGTGGTAGGGTCAAAGGAACCAAGTTCCCAAGGGTTCATCTCGTAGACGGTAGCATTACCGTCAATGACGAGNNCTTGACCTCTGGCACGGCCATCAGCGACGAAGATGGGCATGGGGGTGTCACCAGCCCTGAACTGATCAGAGTCGGCAATCGATGAGAAAGTGTAAGCAGGACCTCCCATGCTGGCATTGATCAATTGGTATGAAAGAGCACGACCCCAGTAGTCGGTGATGGTAGTCTCATAACCAGCAGCGTTCTTGTCTTGAACAGTGTCGTAGATATCGTGAAGATATTCGGCGGTGTTCAGGATCGAAAGACCGCTCTCTGAAGGACCATCAAGGATGGTCTGTTCAAACTGCCATGTGCCTCCGCTGTTGCTGCCAGATGTGTCTTGACTGAGGATGTTCTCAACTGAGCTAAAGTTGTTCATAAACAAACTTCCCACCAACCACGAACCACCTGACAGACCAGCGAGGTATGTGGAAGCTTGAAGGAGGCCACCAATCTGGCCTGCTCCAGTAGAGTTGGCAGTGCGGTTGTCGAAAGCAGACACAGCACCAGCGTAGTTCATCAGAGCGCGGTAACCACCACCTGATCCAGCAATAGCAATATTGGGGAGAGCGCTGACATTGTTTGCCGCGCTATCGATGTATGAATTTGTGTCGAGTCCAGTAATGTTCATGCGACCAAGCAGATCTCTCATAGCGGAAACGGTGTTGTTCCTTCGTACATAGAGCCATTCTGTCTCGTTGTTGGAAATAGAGGATGCTTCGCGAATAACAGGGCGGTCCGAAGGGCAGTCGACATGTGTAGGGACGTATCCGTTCGGAGCTTCAGGTGCTGCACGCTTGAGGGCAACAAGAGGAACAGCAAGAGCCTCTGCGGCGGCCTGCTCAACAGAGGGGTTGCGAATAACAACAACTTCGGCCGAGACTTCAGGGAGGAGGGCGGCGACCGACACCAGGCCGGCCAATGCTGTTTGAGCCTTCATCCTGGTATTAAAATATGGTTGCAAGATGCGATTAAGGAATAGACAGGCATCCTGAGCTCGGGGCAAACAAAAGATATATCTAGAGTCTGCCGGCTCCCACGGAAACGGAGCCAGTAAAGTGACGTAGAACGCTAATGGCTATTACAGTTTCATGCAGGACCCAACACACCTTGGCGCATTCGCCTTTTTCATTTTACTGTCGCGTGTGCATACGCTCCTATACGCTCTCTTAGCTACTGCTGATATTACAGAGTATTGCGCTTATAGTGCAGTGTCCATACGTGATGCGCACCTATATCTGACGGTTCAGGAATCCAAGGGGTAGTTGGCGAAACATCAGCCATGCCCAAAATATCTTTTTTGGAGCACAAGATCAAAGATCCATCGCCCGAGTCGATCTTCCGTGTGGTTGGTTGCCGCGGACAAGCCCTGCAGATCCTTTTTCCCGGTTGGCTACAAGACAGAGTCTTTCAGCTGTTTCGACGTCTGTTTGGTTAGGGTTGCAGCCGCGTGGCTTCGGCTCGGCAGCAACGCCACTGCTCCCCAGCTGCGGCACGTCGCTCCGACTTGGTCTCTTCTGGTTATCGTCATGCTGAGCAGATGTGCACCATGACATCTACTTCGGATCTGACAGTTCCTGCCGTTCAGCCTCTTCATATCAAGCTACGTACTTTTACTCAGCCATGCTCTCGGATGCTGCTGGATACACATCTTTCTCGGCGCTCTTGCATCCGAAGGCTGTGCTATTCCTTTGGTTGCCGTGCACAACTACCAGTTTGCAAGTAAGGGCCGGCTCAATAGAACCGCCGCTTATCGGCCGACATCAACGGATCCATCGATCCTCTTCCTCTTCGTATCGTTATACGCATACGAGATAGGATTTCGTTTTTAAATAAGTTCATCCTCCGCTCAGATCCTTCGACCTTCGCGGGGGGGCCTGATATCTGTGGATGACAAAGGGAGGACACCGTGTATTGAAGATGGAAAATCGAACTCCGTAACTACACCCAAAAGAAAAATCCCAATCTCTTTGCTCTGATAGCGCCACCCTAATCATGCCCTTACAAAAATCATTGAATAGTCCGGAAGCGCCTTAAAGTGTCATATCATCCTCGTTCCTCTCTTCTAGGCACTGACAGCCCTGTTCATCGTACGTCTTCTGGGCAGTTGTACCTCCTCCACCTCACTCTCGTCACTGAAACCGCCCCAAGGCAATTCAACGTCACTCTCCTCATCGAGTCCATCAAGACCAAATTGACGATGTTGCACCTCCTTGACCTCCCGAGCTCTCTGTGCCAACTCATCAACATCAATACCCAAGCTCTGCAATGTTTCCTCCACTTGTTCGCCATCCATCTCTTCTAGTCTATGTTCGCCATCTGTGTCTGCGGTAGGTGATTTCTGGCCCTCGAGCACGTCGTAAAGAGCATAAATCTGATCGCTGCGGCGTTCAATCTCAGCCATCAGAGCGTCCATCTTCTGTTTCACAGCAAGGCGCTTGCGGCGACCGAGAGCGGGATCGTGCTTGTTGTACATCTTCTCGTAACTCTGAAGTTGAAGTTTGAGGTGCTTGACCTCGTCTTCGAGTTGTTTAAGAACAGTTGCTAGCGCTACAGGTGGTGGTTGAGAGGGTCGAATGGTGGCGTTTGTGTCGTCTATGTTACGCTCAGAGACAGGGATCGGCTGGGGGATCGTGACCTCCTTGTCCTGAGAATCCAGAGCCGGGCAGGCAGTACAGTTCAAGTTGTCGTGAGAGATATCACCGACTGCGTTTGTCATCGTAGCTTCAGCTCCCGGACCAGTATGGAGAGTGATATCAGGAAGNNGGATGAAGGCAGAGGTCATCTCCTCGATGCTCTTGCTACGATTCCTGCGGCGTGACGAAGTGCTCATGAACGATGCCTCGATCGACTCTCTTGGCTCAGAGTACGATATGGCATCAGATGTGTTAGGCGATTGGATACGCACGTTCTTGAGAAGGCCAGTATGTTCGTCGACCTGAGATCTGATTGTGAAACGTCCTGTATCGTTATTGGTGATATCCTTAAGAGAAGATTTGCGAGGTACAGCTGTCATGTTGGTCGAAGTCGCATTCTCCTGTGTTTGGTGTGCAGGTGCACCGCGGGCTGTCTTCGAAGAACGGCGTTCTTCCTCGAGGGTCTTTCGCAGTTTTGCCAGCTCTCTAGGATCAAGGAAGCTCAGGTAGGTGATATCTCTAGTGTCTTCGTCATTCTCTGTGGGTCCATTCCCGATTGGTCTAGAGAAGTCCAGATTGGTTGTCGAGTCAACATCGCTAACGTCGACGACGCGTTGAGGCTTGGAGGTGTTCTGACGGGTGTTGGACTTGGAACGAGAGCGAGAGCGAAGATTAGCAGGTGCAGCAGTGGAACGCGATCTCTTGATCTCATTCTCGATGCTATCCAGAATATTGTGCTTGGTGTCCTGGCCAAGTCTTCCGCTGGATCTGGGCTTGCTTGCAGNGCTGCTCGTTGTCTTGAGCAGAGCGTGACTTGGACTGCTTGGACTTCGATTCGCGTGAGTTCCACTGCTGTGTTTCTTCATTGAATTGAGCCTTGATTTGAGCAAGTCTGACGCGCAGACGACTGTTCTCGGCCTGTAGAGCTTCGACATCAGCTTCCAAATGTTCGTTCGAGTCGCNNGTAACTGGATGTTCTCGTTCTTAAACTCCTCGGAATTGTAGTAAGCAACGCCAAGTTGGGTAACCAGATCATCACGTTCTTGCGTCAAACGTTTGACGGCAATGTCACTGACGGAAAGCTTGCGCTCACCACGGTCGAGACGTTCTTGCAAAGTTTTGATGGTAGACTGCAACGTAGCTCTCTGGACGCGCCATTTTTCTTTGGCACTAGAATCATCGTCCTCGCCCAGTGCACTGTCGGGCCTTCGCAGTTTCTGTTCAACATCAAGGCGCGACTTGAGCTGACCAACTTCTGTCTCGTATTCTTCGAGCCTCTTTTGAGATTCGCTCTTTTCTGCTTCGAGGTTTGCAACCTTGTCCTTGAGAAGCTGTAGAGAAGCAAAGATTGCTTTCTCTTCATCGGGCACGGCGATCGAGTTGATGTTTGCGTGGGCGATGGTGTTTGTGATGGTAGGGTTGTTGTATGATGCAGAAGTGAAACGCGAGCGCGACTTTTGTGAGCGCGAGAACACCGNAGTGCCATCCTTGCGAACGCCGGACACAAGCTCGGTGATGTTTGGAAGGTCGGGAAGCATGAATGAAGCTTGAGTCTGAGTTCCGGTCCAGGTAGCGGTAGGGTTCTGTAGCGGACGCTGAGGAGTGGATGCAGTTTGCAGGCCCTGGTCGTGAGAGTAAGAGGTGGGTAGGTTTGCCGAAGTAAAGCGCGTGTTTCGTGGTTGTACAGTCTGAGTAGTCGGACGGTCTTCGCCAACAAATGAAGAGTCGCTCTCGTGGCGGACTTTGTGGTGCATGTCGGACAAGGAACGGCGCTGAGAAGCATTGGCTCTCTTGTCACTGGAATGAGCGCGTCGCAACGAAGCTTCCTTCCTCAGGCTGTCGGTCTTCCTGGGTGTAGGACGCGTGCTTCTCGGCGGAGTACTGTGCAGGTCGTATAAGCTGTCACTGGGCAGTGGAATGTCGGACATGTCGAAGCTCTTGGGGCTGCCCTTCTTGCCGCGTCCTGCTTCAATGGACAAGGAGGCCTCGGGCGAGGGTGATGGGGACTTCTCGGTAAAGTCTGGGAAGCTGTCGCGTACGAAGGACGAGTCGATGTGCATCTCGGGCTGGGGCGGGTTGTAGTAGCTGAAGCGCTGTGCACTGGATCGAAGGTTGGGCAGCTGCAGCGACTGGGTGGCCGTGTCGAATTGCTGTGTTGACTCGAACTCGGGCTGGAAGGTCGACATGGTCGACGTGTTTCCAGGCGAATGGCGCGGCGAAGGCATGCTAACAAGCAAGACTGCCTGGATATGCAATGCTGAAGAGGAAGGATGCTTGAAACTTGACACGAACACGGACGGCGCTCGAGTAGTATCCACAAGCTCGCGTCAACATCAAAACACTGCGAGTAAACACAAAACGCCAAGACAACCTGCCCGCTGTCCAATCACACCATCTCCACTTCTAGACAGCCTTCTCATCTTTACAACTCGACAAAAGCTTCTTGTGAATGTGATCATGTTAGCTCAAGCTATAGTGCATTGTCATGTTCAGAACAGGTATGCAGGATTTCTAATGAATGTGGCATTGTTTCTTGTGGCTATAGAATTACAAAGTTATTACTAAAGGCGAGCTTGTAGAGGCTGTGGTCAGATTCAGATAAAATCGTTCCAATCTTCTTGAAGGCCAGTATATGGAAAAGTAGAAATGTACGATCGGTTTCACACCAGAAGTGTGTACAAAGAGACACCGCTAGAATATCGATTCTCCTAGATGTTACTCTGCTTCTCAGACGTCTAGCAATGCACGGTTGTGTACAGCTAGAAGATATGACCAGAGAGAGCCTCCGAGCTCTCACTCTCCTTGACTAGTGGTGATAGTTGTCTTGGCACGAGAGTGCGAAGTAGAAGTGTCTTTGCAACGCTTGGTGGTTTTGGTTACAATTTTGGTCACTTCCGAAGGATGGCTCGTTCTGAAACTAGTAGACCAGGTCGTCGAAGTAGTCGGCTTTGACGAACGAACCGTTCTGAAACTGGTAGACCAACTAGTCGAAGTGGGTTTTTGCAACGCTTGGTAGTCACTGTCGTGGTTGTGACTGGAGGGCGAATCGATGTTGAACGGATTGATGAGGCAGTGGATGAAGTATGACAGATAGATGAAGCAGTCGATGATGAACGACGAGTAGAGTGGACCGTTGAAGTTGAATGACGAGTTCTTGAGACCGTCGGGGAGAACAGTAAGCGGTGTGTGGAAACAGTACTGCGGACTGTTGTGGTGGAGCGGACGTGAGGAGGAACCAGGACCAGCACAGTGCTGGAAGCTGTGATGGCTGATGTTGGCTCAACCATGTTGACGACAGTCGTGGTCGAGCTGGGAAACCCATTGTTGTACACAGTGAGTGTACCCGACATAGTGGAGTTGATTGTCAATGTCATGGTTGTAACAGGTTCTACAAGAGTCGTGTTGGTTGACGAGCTTGGCCTGATGACGGTCCAGAAAGTGGTATCTGCAGGGCCGTCCACGTTGAAAGAAGCGGACGAAACAGCGGCAAAAGCGCTGAGCGCCAGGCATAACTTCATCGTGAATGCTATACAGTGTTAGTAGATGTGTCGAAACAGAGCCCAATGACTAGGTCGTGCGAGTACTGGGATATGAGGGAGCTGAACACACCAGATATAGTACTGCGCAGAGGTGGAGGTTGATGATATCTGGTCAGTAGAGTACAATAGCGAACGTGAGAAAGAAAGATGGTACAATTGAAGCAATGCAAGAGTGAGCGTAAAAGGGAGCAAGCAGGAATTGGGTCGTGGGATGCTGAAGAGGAAAGATACCTCAACTTTGAAACTGGTTGAGGAGGAGATTCGCCCTGATCTCCACCATTAGACTTGTGAGCGGAGAATGAGAGGGATCCTCGCGTGGCAGGAGTGGAACTTTACAAAGTCTATCGACTGTTCGAGTATTCATCGTTCCACACTGCACTTACGCTTGACAGCACGCTTTGATATGAGCCCCATTTTGTATCTTTTAGCATGACTTTCCTACTATTGCGTAGAGGTGCTGTGCGATGCCTGAAAGACGGTCAGCAAAAACAGCAATGTACCGAATCTTGAACTTGAAAAGCTGTTAGACGGAAACACAAGCTTGATGATCAAGGAGAAGTATGTGAGGAAAAACACATTGATATACGAGAAGAGACTAGATCAATCCCGTGTTGTGACATAATGCTTTATGCTGCGTAAGAATTCGAAAGAAGGACCATCGCTGATCTGGTCCGTTGCTAAACAGAAGGATGACAATCATGGGATATGCTTGAGCCAAATGCTGTCCAAAAGATACAATAATCCTGCAGCCAGAGGTTGCAGCGTGAGGCGCACACATCTATTGCAAAAGATGGTCCTGGAACGGGTTAGCGAGATGTCTGCAGTTTCATGATCTGAAGGACTTACGCGGAAATGCTTTTGGTTGTTTCCTCTCTTGTCGTTGCCCCATTGGTAGTTGGCCTGCGCTCTTTGTTCATGCTTCTTCTCTCTCTTCTCAGCAGCGCGCACCTCCTTCTTCTTGACCTCACTGACACCAACCATGCCAAGGCCGCCTTCTGCGCGAGAGACGATTTGACGACCACGGTCGTGTCTTGATCTTCTGGCCTCCTCTTCGTTGTCGGAGTCGTGACGACCTTCGATGAGTCTTTGTTCTGCCCTCTCCTCGGGAGTGGGGTAGTTGCGGAGGTTTTGGCGATAGTACTTGGCGAGCGAACGGTGACCGGCAGTGCGTCCTGTGGGCAAGTGCAATTCGTATTCGTCGTGATAAACAGCATGAGGAGTGGAGTGAGCGTGAGAATGGTATCCATCTGTGTTTCTGTGAGGGCGAGGGTCCTTGTGAGAATGGTGTCTGTGGCGATCGAGGGTCTTGTAGCGGTGCGAGTGGTCATCGATGGGCACAGAAGTGATCTCGTCAGTTGGGACCGATGACAAAGAGCCATCACTCTCCCATCCTTCGTCATCCTCGTCGGCCATGTCTGCGTCGCCGTCTCCGTCTTCGGTCTCGATTGTGACTTTGGTGGCACGAGCGGCACCAAGCTTGACACCTCCTTCCTGTTGGTCGTCTGCACCGTCCGTACTCTCATCATCTTCGTCGTCTGAGTAAGTGCTTCTAAAGTCGTAGAATTCTCCAATCTCGAGCATTTCATCTTCGGTGCTGTAGGGGATCATGCAGTGGCCTCTGTCGCGCATGTGTGTCTGAATACCGGAGGCAGTGTGCTTGAGCTGACCACAGTACAAGCATTGGTGGTCATCGTGAATCTTCTCGTGGAGGTAGCTCAGGAGGCCCTCCAAGTCAACCAGGAACTCTGTTTCAGGAATGAACATGCCATGTTGCTTGGCCATGTGCTTGACGTTCTCCTCGAGGTCTTGGCAGATGGTGTTGCAGAAAAGGCATTGGTTGAGCAGAACTTCAACCATGTCATCGGTATCAGCAGCAGCTGAAGGGGCTCTGGATGAGTTGTCGTCGTCGGCAATGTTGGCTTGTTGAACGCCATCGGTGATGTGATCGACGTCGCGCTCGGTAGCAACAGAGGCGACTGAGGCAGTCTCGACATTGGAAGCAGTTTCAAGAGGTTCTCCCAAGGAGAAGGTAGAGCTCATGACGGAGCTGGCGTCGTCGGCATCTCTCATGTGCATGCGAGCAATTTGCTGTCTGTGCTTTTGACTTCCGAGGTGGTTGGCATAGGCGTTCTCACTGAAGTAGGTCTTCTGGCAAGCAGAGCAGACCTTCTCGAAGGAGGCGCGAGCGGCGGTGGCAGCGGCCGAAGCCTTGTTGGCGAGGACTTTTTCGGCGAAGACTTCAGAGGTGAGCGGGGGAAGCGAGGCGACTCGTCTCTTGAGGTTGTAACGGCTGGTAGATTGTGTCAGATGTGAGAGGCGTCAAGGCACAGGACAGACTCACTGCCAGTCGCTTTGCATGTGAGTGCGCTGCAGGTCGCTAGAACGGAAAGCGACCTGGCAGGTGTTGCAGGTGAAGGGGTGGGTGGGACCCGATGCCATGCTAGCCATGATGAGGGGTGTCTTCTGGAGTGGTATACGGCTCTATGTTAGAAAAAGATGTGAGGAGAACAAGAGAGCAGCGCGATAAGAAATGTCTGGAGGGGCAAACTTTCGCATGTCATGTCCTAAATTTCGTCAGCGAAACGCCGCAATCCCCGACTGGCGTCCCTGCGCCGTTCCTGCCTCATCGCCAAGCCAGCCTCGACCTTCTCACCTTGCTCGACCATTTTCAATCTTGAACATGACTTACTACTCCGTATAGATCCGTCTCTTCTTGACCTTCTACGTGTCTATCTTTCCGCTCGACTTTGGTAAGTAATCGTCTGAGACATCTTCTCAGTCAAGCATCGAGTTCGTGCTCATGTGTCGTTTCCTGCCGAAGCCTCGTCCGCATCGCGTTTTGCTTCCATTCTCACGTGCCCAACATCATTCTTGACAACATTGACTATGGTCATATAGTTGAGTCTTCTCTTCGTTTGGTTTTGTATTACTATGGCCACTCAATCCCCCTCTGGTCCAACATCCTTGCCGTCTTCTTTATCTCGCCGCCATGTAACTCAAGACTTGATCAATCGGTATGTGTTTCTGGGAGGACCTCATTACATGATCCGCCGTCTGATCACTGATCTTGCAGCNTTTTTTGTACAACTATACCATGGATGTGGCACTACGACATGTTCGACACCACTTTGCGCGACCGCAAGGTCCCATCGCTCGTCCCCACCACTGCGTAGCTATACTGCTGTCAGTGCTCGCACCATGGCAATCGTCTTGGCCTCATCAGAAGATGCATACAACAGTCTCTGCCCGAACCTTCCGAGTCAGCTCCCTACTATTACTGCCACTCTTCAGGACAGGGTCGACCACAAATCCATCATGCAGCAACTATTCAATTCTGAATCACTTAGGAACATTCATATAATCGAAGATGCATACTCATCGAAGTCCGTAGACGGCGAGTCTGGCATTGAGACCTCGTCTTCTGATCCGATGTCTTGCGATGACTTGACCAAATTGTGCGATACCGCACGTAACACTCGTTCCGCTATACTGCCTTTGAAGCAAGACGACCAACTTGCCTGTCTCTCTTCGAGATTACGCTGCCTGTTCTCCAGCTTCTTATCTTTTGCGCACTCCTTCTCCGACAATCCTATGGATATTCTGCCAGGCTCAGCAACACACCACTCCACAATGTATTGTATCAAACTTCATCGTGTACTCGAGTCGGTGCATGCGATGGGTGAGGACATCTCCGCAATCATTTTTGACTCAATATGGGAAGCTCTCGAGCCAGTGTTTGAAAGCCCTTTTGATTCAAAGCATTCAGAATCGCGAGCCTTTCAGACATTTCCATCTGATACCAAGGGCTCACAAGTCCCGAGCGTAGTGCACTATGCCATTCACGCGCTTACTTCTTTTGTACCACAGGCCTCGAGGGACACTTGGCACACTGTTTGGTCAGCAACTGTTAACGGCAAGGCATATGGTAAGCAGAAGCATTCGCAAGCCGATCGTGTCAGTTCACCTTGGTTGTCAGTTCTTGATACATTTGAGCAAGAGCCTGCTTTGCGTATGGCAAGACGCCTAGTCCGGGCAATTGGTGCCAGAACTTGCCTTGAAGAAACATTGAGCGCTTGTGATGCGAATAACGCAAAGCCGGATCCGCGACTACAAATCTGGAAGACTGATTGCAGGATCAGAGAATCCGTTATCGATCTACTAGTTAAAGAGGAGCAAAGTATACGGTTAGCCACATTCAAAACCAGGTATAGAGACGATTTGCGACACGGTGGCGAACTTGTTGGCACTACGTCTCTCGTTTGGCTTGAGTGGTTACGCAAGTGTTTTCTCAAAGAATGGGATGGCTCTTTGCGCATCAACAGATGGAGTGTCGCTGGTTCGGCACTTGAACTGATTGATGATCTTTGTAAGAGCGAAAGCCTGTTGCCATTACATATTACTGACATTTTCNNAGGGAAACATCGTGGTCGAGGGCAACTGGATATGCCTGCAAACCTGTTCGCATGTTCCACCGTATTTGACACTCTCGATGTTGACAAGGCAGCACAAGATTGGTTATCGTACAAGCCAAGTCCTAACTTCCATCATTTGCTATCATTCAAATTCTTGTTTGACACAAGAGCAATGACTTTGCTGGTCCGCACATCCCACCACATCTTGATGCGACACGCCTACAACGAAGCGGATGCTGTATTGCACTTACGTCGGAGAACAATGCCTCAAGTGAATTTACAAGACGTGGTATACCTCGATCGTCGTTTGAGAGCTGCCCAAGATCATTACATCGTGTTGAAGATCAACAGGCAATCTGTACTGTCTGATGCTTTTGACCAATTGTGGCACAGAGAGAGACGAGAGTTGTTAAGACCTCTCAGAATACGTATGGGAATGGATGAAGGTGAGATTGGTCATGATCTTGGAGGTGTTCAGATCGAGTTCTTCAAACTTGCTTGTCAAGAAGCTTTCAATCCTGCATACTGTAAGTCAGATTGATCCTGCTTCCTAGTCTCTGTACTAACCCACTCAGCACTCTTTTCTATTGACCCTCAGACTCGCCTGGCGTGGTTTCAGCCTGCGACGATGGTACCACTTTACAAGTATCAACTGTTCGGCATACTGTTTGCTCTGGCCGTTCACAACGGTATTACCCTACCGGTTTCATTCCCTTTGGTCTTTTACAANAAGCTGCTTTTCCAATCACCTAGCGAAGCTGATCTAATCGAGGGCTGGCCAAGCCTGGCTAGATCTCTGCAACATCTCCAGATGCATCAAGGCTCTGTAGAAGAAGACTTCGCCCGAGATTATGTCTACAGTTTTGATGCTAACGGCTTGCATTTAGATGTAAGTATGGATGATCCTTGGGATGGTTGGTCAATTTGGGACAAGATCAAATCAGGTAAAAGCATGAGCATAGGGCGAATGAAAGTGATGCGCCAATATCCAGACAAGCACCATCCGACGCCCAATTCTACACATACTGCTCAGTCTACTGCGCACAAGCTACCAATTCCTGTGGACAACACGGACTCATCAAATGACCCGACGCAATCTCAAATCGACGCTCGTGGGTATCATCAAAGCAGGTTTGAGTGGCCTGGCTGGAAGGTCGAGGTCGCGAACCCTGGCGAGTTACCTCAACCAGTTACAAACGATAATCGCCAAAACTACATTTCAAGCTATTCTGCATGGGTCGTGGACTGGTCTATTCGCCCCCAATTCAATGCATTCGCTAAGGGATTTTACTCCGTCATGAATCTCAGACCTTTGACAGTAAGTAGCTGCTCCTCGCAACAACGTCATACCATACTCACCTGCATCCAGCTCTTGAATGCCGACCAATTCCGCACCTTAGTTGAAGGCTACAACCATCTTGATATCAACGCCTTGCAAAAAGCCACCACCTACAATCACTATACAGCCACCTCTCCAGTCGTTCGTTGGTTCTGGGAGGTGGTCAAGTCCTATCCTCAAGAAAAGCAGAAGCAATTGCTCGAATTCGTTACAGCGAGCAGTCGAGTACCCGTGAACGGTGCCGAGAGTCTCATCTTTGTTATTGAAAGGAGTGACTCTGAGACGAGCGCGTTGCCTGGAAGCAGCACCTGTTTTGGCACGCTCAGACTGCCTGAGTACGAGAGCAAGGAGGTTTTGGCGAGCAAGCTGGATATTGCATTAGAACACTCTTTGGGGTTTGGACAAGCATAGATGATATTTTGTTGGATCAAGTCCACGAACAAGAGTTGTCGCTCATGATAGCCATTTGTATATTGTGCGTTGTGCAATGTGATGGTCTTTGATACAAGGTGATGGCTGCGTTGACATGGGGTTCTTTACCAAGCTGGGCTCGGCTCAAGTGGGGGTTTCCCGAAGCACGCGTTGTGCGACCTTGCCGCATGACGATTTGCGAACACTCTTGAATTCAACAACCAAAAGTACTGGTTTAACACATCTATTACCACATCTAGTTCTATGTCTATAATTATGATGCTATCTAGTGCGCCTCTATTTCCTTCGAAGCACCATTCTCCTCGTCACCAGCATACGCGTACTTGGAGAATTTTCTGATACGATCACCGAAGAAGTAAAAGCCATACGGGATCGCACAGCAAGCCAGAGCGATAAAAGCCATCAGAGTTCCAGCCCACTGATAACCGAGACGGTGGAACATTTGTTCTGTAAACAACACGACGCCAGCTCCCCAGAAGCTTCGAATGAATGTCTTTGCTGCAAGTGCAGACGCAGCTGAATGTTGATATGTATCGACGAGGTAGTTGTTGGCGCTGTTGTAGCAGGGAATGAAGCCGAAACCGATGCAGAAGCCGCCCATTGCGGGACCCATCCAATGGAGACGGGGATATGACGTCCAGGCAAAGATGAACATGCCGATTGCAATGAACCAACAACTGCACATCATTGGTATCAGACGCTGCTCTGCTGGCGGCTTGCCCTGGAACTTAATTGATCTCTTCGCATAGTCTCTGTTGATCAGAGGTGCCAGGAAGGCACTTGCGATCACGCCAATCGCCAGGGGNNGAATGAACATCAGACCAGTAGTACTGGCTGAATATCCTTTGCCTTCCTGATAAATGATGGGAAAGGCAACGAAGAACATGTACAGCAACCCGTACAAAACGCTCATGTAGAGTGAAATGAGGAAGACAATGAGCTCGCAGAATAAAAGCTGGAAGGGTCGAAGAATGAAGACACGCATTCGTTCGGCCACAGGTCTTGTGTCGAGATCAGACTCGCTGACATATCTGCTGTCTCCTGTCTCTTTTCTCATCTTCTTTGCGCGCTTCGCCAAGATGATAGGTGCATAGGTCTCTGGCACCGTGAAGACGATGAGAATGTAGACGAAGCCGGACAATATGAGTTGCAACCAATACAACCAACGCCAGCCGAGGTGATCAGAGGTAAAGCCTCCAACTAATGGTCCGATGGCTGGGCCGATAAAAGGTGCTGCTGAGAAAGCAGCCATGGGCACGCCTCTTTCGTCGGCCTTCCAGAGATCGGCAAGTGTGCCACCGACAAGGACCATGGGTGCTGAAAAGGCGATACCATCGATCAGACGACAGACGAGCAAGGTTCCGATGTTCTTAGCGACAGCACAGGGAATGACGAAGATGACCGCGATCAACAAAGTACTGGCGTATACAGGACGACGTCCCCAGGTCTCACTGAAGGGTGCGAAGGCCATAGGACCAACACCAANACCTATGAGCTGTTAGTACCATCCGGGTAAAACCAGGAGCAGGTATACTCACCCTACAACAAAGACTGTAATGGTGAGCAGGGCGACTTCTTCACTGACTCCAAAGGTCCTCTCAACGCCGATCATGTCGGCAGTGATCACAGCGCTATTGAAAGCGACAGCGAAACAGGTCGTTGCAACGACCATTGTACACCACCATTTGTATGCCTTGCTCCAGTTCTTCGGGTTCTCCATGTCACCTGGAGTGAAGGTGACAAGCTCGTAGTCTTCGGTCTTGCCAGTCTTTCTGGATGTCACCTTGCGGGCAAGAGTTCCAGTGGCAGTCTCGGTTGTGTATTCTGCCATGTCGGCATCCTCGGTGAGGGTACGGTAAGGCAGTTCTAGTGGATCTGTATCGATGGGATTCGAGGCATGTTCTCTGGTTGGGCTTGCGTGAGACTCTTCGAGATTTTGTTTGGGCTCGTGGGGTTCTTCCGGATGATTTAATGTCGAGGTACTACTCGGTGTCCTTGATGTATATGTCGACATTTCTGGGGTGTGTGGGCCTGAGCCAGGTGTAGGAAACTCGGTAAGTCGGTCGTATCGAGAGAGTAGAGATGGTTCTCCAGATGGTAGATGCTTGGATATTCATGATCCCATCAAGGAGGACAAGGGGCATTATATATGCGCAGCAGCGTATCTTGCAAGACAACATTTTCTGCGAGATAACTCCCTGATACGAGCACCACTATTACACGACGCAACTGGAACCGTATCTGCCATGTTCTTGATATACTCGAAGCGGACGCGATAGGTGAGTCTGCTAGCAGTTTCCAAAGGCGTTTTTAGATCTCGGACATCTCTCGGATCGCTCGACTTTCAGGGCTCGCGCCAAGCATGTACACAGTCTGTTCCCTCTCGAGTCTCTTGAGCCTCTCTTGCTATGATCACCACCTAGTAAGATGTTGTGACTGCTCTGATTTGAATTCATCTTTGACGAAAAGAAGTCTGCGTAATTTGGTCTGATTTGCTTTACCTTCAGCATGACCCAATTCTTGCGGTGCGTCGGTATCCCAATTCACGACCAACAAGCCTATCTGAGCTTTTGACCGAGTCTTGCCACAACAACAATAACTTCAAGAGGCACTCTGCTGAAGAATTCTCACCTCGCACGTCACGTCACACTAGCAGATACCGTTTGAGTGTTCTATGCTTGGTGCAGTACCGTAAGGCTGAACCATGTTTTGAGTTTTCGTATGCATCCCAGGATCATGCACAGACCGAGTGGCTGATCAACATATCGTCTACCTTCGAGGTTTGATGGCTCATGGCTGTATGCTGACTAGGCGCTGTATAGCAATCTCACTGTGCGACGGAAGACTGACCTCATATCGAGGTACAAGGACAACCGTCCGATCCTCGAGAACTCTTGAGATGAGTCTGAGACCGACCCAACCTGCAATCTGCTTGTTCGAAATAACCGTAACTACGTTGGAGCGGACTTCGATTCCTTGATTCTTGACTGTAGCACCGAACAGGCCGAGTTGAATGGACGTTTCGGAGACCTCTACCGAAGACACGCTATCCGGATTGCCCCGAACGTTAGCGCCTTACAACAACCTTGGCGCGATCAGCGCAATCGCAGCTTCCTTTTGATAACAGACACTCGATCATACGACCAAGTACGCAAGTGTCTTCAAGTTCCTTTACCAGCATGAAGTCCTCCGGAAATACCCCTCGTATCATCATCCATGGCGGTGCTGGAAACATAACTCGCGACAATCTTGACGCAGATGCTTATCAAGCCTACCGTTCTACCCTTCTCGCGACTCTGCAATCTTCATATGCTCTATTATCAGAGCCTGGTGCCACAGCCTTAGACGTTGCAACTCATGCTGTTTCGATGCTGGAAGACAATCCCTTGTTCAATGCAGGACATGGTGCTGTCTACACTACTGCAGGAACACATGAACTGGAGGCTTCTGTCATGGTGAGCAAAGACTATCACAAACGCGGCGTCGGTGTCATGGAAATCTCGGAAGCGAAGAATCCTATCAAACTTGCACGTGAGCTACTGGTCAGAGGAGTGGAGGCAGATGGGGGTGGTGCTGGCGCCCATGTGCAACTGGCTGGAGAAACTGCAAATAAGCTCGCACAAGCATGGGGCTTGGAGACTGTGAGTCCTGGATACTACTGGACAAAGCGACGATGGGATGAGCATCGCAAAGGCTTGGGAAAATCTACGGATCGTGAGACATATCGGAAACACAAGAGACGAGCAGATAAATGCTCTTCATACGTCGCAGAGTGTGCGGCAGATGCAAGAGATCTAAACGTCCACGATCCTTCTTGGAATGGTCAGGACTACCTTCCTCAGGGAACTGTGGGCGCAGTCGTTCTTGACAGCGATGGTATGCTTTGCGTGGCCACCTCAACTGGTGGGCTTACCAACAAGCTTCCAGGCAGAATCGGAGTTGGTTCAACGTCTTTCTTACATAATTATAGGTACTGACGACTTACANNGGACACACCCACACTAGGAGCCGGCTTCTGGGCTGAACAATGGATTGAAGAGAACCCGTTCGACCGTCCACGTGGCATGATCTACCAGCAACCTACTTTGTCACCAGCGGCAAGACTAGTCAGTGGTGACTTTGCCAATGTCCTTCAAGATTGCTTGCCCAATTTCTCATCCTACCTCCCTGTATCTTCTCGAGAGGATACTACTAACGAACAGCCTGTCAAGGCCCTCTCAGCCCGCCATGGAGTCGCTCTTTCTGGAACAGGTAACCATATATCCTGCGTGGCTGATCCTCGACCCTGTCTAACGTCCTCGCANGGCAACGGTGATTCTTTCCTCAAAACATCTGCAGCTCGTACAGCTTCCGCGATGACCCGCTTTTCCTTCCCACCTCTTCCACTGGCGGTTTCGGTATCGCGTGTGGCTGGCCCAGACGGTATACTTCAGCATAGTGCCGAAGAGCGCTGGAAGAAGACCGGAGAGGGCGAAGGTGGTATGATCGGTATCGAATATCGCTTTGGACAAGGTACAGTGGTGGCCGACTTCAATTGCGGAGGCATGTTTCGCGCCTGGGTCGATGATGATGGCAAGCAGCGCATGATGGTGTTCAAGGAAGAGTTCTAAGCGCCACACAACTGGCAAGACGCGCTTGACCATACATCATGCTCGCTTGTGGCGTTCGACGGATCGAATCTAGTGGCAATAGCATAACACATGATCGATCTTTTCGATACAAGCAAAAGCACGAGTCTCGTTCGCGACTCGGAGATGATCCTCAGAAGAATGATGGCGCGTCCCACGGGCCGACTCAAACTTTCGAGCTTTGACCTACGCTACTTTAGTGCTACATAGATCTCGGAGATTTGATAAGATGAGATGTAAATGGTTCGAGAACGAGTCGACAGCAAGGGCATATAAGTCAATGAGCGTAGCCCAGATATCAGAGACTTGAGTGTATATATGGTATATCATATGAGGGGCATATATAGGTGATCTACTGGTAAGTTTAGTGTGAGTAGTTGTGGTTCCAGAACTGCTGATTGGAAATGGTAGAAATCAGCCAGACAATCAGGCTTCGAGAGCGAGAGACTCACTTTTGCCAATATCCACATATATCCACAAGTTTCACAGTGGATACCAGATCCGTCACACAAAAGCAATCCATAAGACCTATCTCAGCCACAATTAACCAAGGTCTTCGGGTTCAGATATTGGCTCGAAGTTATGGTCAGGGTGCTAGACACAGCATGAGAATTCATCGACACAATTAAGCCGGGACGACATGCTCGCTTAGCCGCTCACTAAGACAAACATCATCACAACTACTTCTGACGTACGCAATGTCTTCCCAGCGTACTCCCGACCACAAAAACCACTCAAATAGCACGCCTGGACCGCATCCGAGAGGTGCTATCCTCAACAGCTAGGCTCCGTCCGTTGAATTAAGGTATATTCATTCGCTAACTGCTTCTGCTTCCATCAGTCAGCAGCCAGTTCACACAGTGAACTAGATNNCAATCAGACCTGCCGGGGTAGCTCAATCGGTAGAGCGTGTGGCTCTTATCATTCNGATAAAGTACAACCTCAAGGTCGCGGGTTCGAGCCCCGCCTTCGGCTATTCCTANNTACAACGCTGTCTGCTTCANNTTTTGTCCTCTTTTTTTGCACTATGTCGTTGTGTTGGAAGAGATAGCACAGGGTGTGGTGAAGTGGTGACGGATTTGAAGATTTTTTTGGGGTGGTGAAGCCTGGCTTGGCGGTCTTGACTTTAAAATCTCGAATCTACTTTTGCTGTATGAGTAGAGGGTTGTTCTCTTTCTTGTTATACTGCTTGATTTTTGTTTTCTGTATTTTCATTGTCCGTCACTCTAGAGGTTAATCCCAGAAAATTATGGAGGCAGTAAGTCTAAAGCGAAAAAGTATTGCAAATTCGATGGTTACAACATATCTTTTGTTAGCAGCTGAAAACGCGGCTCCCACTCATCTGATCAGATCATAGGTTCGGTCCTAGTGCTTATCCCTTTGTTCTTTGCTATATCCTGGATGTGTTGTTCCTTGCAACGAAACACGATGAGGAGCAGAACAGATTTCTGGTCAGTCTATTCTGTCTTTGTGGAGGTTCTTCTTTTGGTACTTCTTTTGGATGAGGTCTGAGATCTATAGAAATGCCATCTGCTTTGGTTTGTTGCTGCAGAGGTAATGAGCGAGCGGAAGTTGTGCTTCTCTTTTTCTGGCAGTGATTAGAGGTCTTCGTTAGCCACTTAAATCGAAGCTGAAGTATCAATCCCACCTACTCAATGATGTCCGGAACCACGATATTACCAGAATTGGCTAATAGCATTACAAGTAACAAGTGTAGTGGTACCAGTCATTGCTGATTATCATTATACGAACTACCTATTTATCCTGACTAGCCTCAATCATCATGATTCATTACATCCTTCTCAAGCCTTTCTTCCCGACCGTGTCGTTTGCATCATGATGTGCTGTATACTATTTGATCTGGGTATCTTTGTCTCCAATCCACGTGTCATCCAAATGCTTTTTTTCCCTGTTATCGAACCTGGTTTGAACTCCCAGCTGTATAAGATATAGGCATCGTAGAACAATTTTTCGTGACGAAATGAAAGAAGGAAACAAAAGAGAAAACGCTGTAACGAAAGATGAAGGAGATAGCGCCAACTAAGGACGCAGCAGATTACGCCTCGCTTGCTGAACTCCAAAGACCCGTGAGAAAGGAAAGCAAAGATACAAAAGAAACGAGCGAAAGTGACGTATCAAGCGAGTAAGTTCTGGACATCAGAGACTGCCCTTGTTAGGCCTGTGGTTGTTCTTCTTGGTAGAACTTGCACTCGAAGAGCCCGAGGAAGACTTGTGTTGACTGGAAGCAGAGGAAGGTCTTTGGCTCTTCGCGTCTTTTTGCTGCACGCGATCGTGTTTCTCAAGCGTGGTGGCATGAGGTGTGGATGGAATGATCTTTGGCCTCGGGTGATGCAGAGTCGGATAACCGGTCGAGAGCTGCGAAGAGCTGTTCCTGCGCTCGGCACCAGCATTGGATTGAGGAGTGATCTCTACGGTATTGATTACAGGCAGAACTTCGGTGCTGCTGGTATTTGTGGGTGTCCAGCCGTAGTAGGAGGTGGTGTCTGTGCGATCGCTCGTGTTGATGACTGGCAGAGAAGAGTTGCTGTTGTTGATGGCCGTGTAGCGGGCGTAATTGGTAGGGGGCAGCATTCCTGTGGTCAAGGACGGAAGTGCAGAGGTAGTAGCAGAGTAGTAGGTAGGTTGCGTGGTACTGGTGGAAGCTTGGATCAGACCGTCACTTCCAGAGGACACAAACATGGCGGTGGGCATGGGAGCACTATCATGACTGAGAGCCGGCAGAGTTGCAGCAGTTGCATGTAGCCCACGTGTGACCGGCGGCAACATCATGCTTGCCTCGGCAAGATCGTGAATTGATGGTTGGCGGCGCTCGATGCCGTCCGTAGGCCAAGAGGCACTGTTGCTTCTACTGTACGGTCCACTGATGCTCAAACTTGCAAGGCGAGCACTGATGGGGCTGCGGACGTCATTGTCAGAAGTGACTGGAGTGCCGACGAAGTTGGGAGCAGGCAGACGACGCTCAAGAGGCAAAGGGAGCGAATGCTGCAAAGTACTCATGTTCAGAGGAGAAAGAGGTTCGCTTGAATCGCTAGAGATCCTGGATATTGGGGTCGAGTAGTCGTAAGTTGCAGGGCTCTCTTGCTGGAAATAGCCCACTCCTGTACTAGAGCGACTCCCTGTTGTCCATGATCGAGAATCGTCGCTGACTGCGTATGCCGGAGTATCCATTTCATAGCTGTAAGCGGGGAGGGATGTTTGAGGATATCCAGATCTACCATATCCAGGCACTGATGAAGACCTGTCATCTGTCGGATATGCAGGATAGCCTGTACCGTTGGGCGTTACAGGGCTGTACGGTGAGATCGGAGCCAGAGGAGAAGGTCCTCCGACGGATGTATCAAGGTCGAAAGTTTGGCTTGTGCCTACCTACGAATGATAAGGTCAGACTGAATCTGCTTGCATGAGACAAGTGAAAAGTGAGCGCACTCTGTGGTATAAGCAACTGCTGGCCTCGACTCCAGCACTTCGACATGCCTGGCAAGGTTGACCGCCACTGCACTTGATCTTTCTTCTCCTGCAACGCGAGCNACTGAATTTGTTAACGTCTAGACAAGATTGTGCAGGGCACGGCATACTCACAGCCATGGAGGTACGTTTCCTAGCCGATCCTGAATCGCTGTCTTCACCTATGTCATGGATCGGAGTTGGAAGGACATAAGTCCTCGACTCATTGCGAGGATCAGGTCTGGTCGAGTAGGCTACATACGGAACGCCTCGATCAACAGTGTGAAGAGGACCACGCGAGGGTCGTCTCTCTGACCGCTGCATGCCGTCATAGTCATAGTGGCTTTTCTGGTAGACCTGAGCCATGTTTGTGTAGCTCGCAGACAGAATTTGTGGAAGGCAAATAACAATCAACGGGCCAGAATTTGTCAATTGAAAGAGTCAAGGAAAAATACAGCAGATTGCAAGAAAACGGAAGCACCAGAACCAGTATATCTGTTGGCAGCAAGGCAACGATGTTTTATGACGCCGCTAAGAACTGCTTTCCTGAAGCACTATACGAAGAATGTGATCACTCATAAATCTAGCCCAATCACTCGCAGGTGAGGGGGAGTGTGACCTTGGTATTGAGGTTCTTCGTGGACCGGGCTTTTGGGAGTCCAACGGCAGATCCATCAAAGCTCTGGTTGTCGTTGGATCTGGTATCGCATCAAGCCATCTCATCTTTGACGGTGGCACCTGCTTGGCTGCAGGGGAACGCAATGACCCGTGTCATGACTGGCGACAAGACCTGATAGAGGGCGGCTCCGAGGGGTTCGCTCATGACAGGCGGGGAAACGGGAAGGAGCGGACAGAACGTGTGCTGCATTCGTTTGAGTTGATCAAACGAGAGCAAAGCAAGACCTGTTGAGTTGCCACATCTGCAAGCGCAAGCGGGGCACAAGACAGCATACCGCGAGATGTAAAACGAAAAGACGTAGTGGTGCAACACGAAAAAGCCCAGACTATTTATTATGCAGCAGTCAGACAGAAAAACAATGAGCAAATGCGCAGAGTCTGTAGTCCAGCATTGCCTCGCAAAAAGTGCATGCATGTGCAGATGACATGTTCTCAGCCTCGAGGATGTTGAGAGTTGACTGTAAGCGCTTGGACGCGTGGTCGTATCAAGAATGTTAGTATCAAGCGGCACAGCCAGTTCCCAGCAAGTAAACATGGACTTTACGGTGAAGCAGAAGACTTGCGGGAAGGCACATGCCTTTAGAATCATGAATAAAGTTGATGGTCGAAGAGGTCAACTTCAGTCGATGGCTTGAACGGGAAGATATGTCGTGCTGTTTCTGGAAACAGGAGATGAATAGGTGATAGGTTGACGAAGGACAGATGACAAGTTGCGCAGCAGCAAGATGCCGATTGGTGAAGCTGAGGAAGGCGCATGAGCGGACCGGATATTGGCTACGCAAGGATCGAAAGCGGCCTCGACTAGCAACACATGGACGGATGGTTGCAGCTTGAGGCTGAAGTAAAGATCGGCCGGGACGATAACGATGCTTGACTTCTGCTCGATCAGGCGTGTAGCCAGTTAACGCTATGCGCCAGAGGATGGATTATGAAGACAGCCGAGCTACGATTAATATCAACAAGGGTTGGTGTTGACGTGAACTTAGCCAGATGATGATGAAGATGACGAGCGGTAGAATGGCATTGAAACAAGCGCTGCAGCAGGTGGACCGAAGCGGCAGACTGTTGAGAATGCAAGCGCTCGTGCAGTCAAAGGATACCTTGATACATACGGAATTATGCACAGTAAGGCAGGTGATGCGAATCATGAAAAATCATTGGTAGAGAAAAAGATGTTTCGATGGCGAACAGAGCTGCAGTGAGACAGGGCATTCGCAGGGTCAGTCCAACCGTCTGTCAAAGGCACGGGCCGGTTCGTATCGCTGAGCAGACGGCGACCAAAGGCGCTTGTGCAGGTCCACACATGCAGAGTTGAGTCTGAGTACCGGAAGGATGGAAGTGGCACATGTTACACAGAGTTGGGACTTCCTCCCACGTTAGAATAAGATATACATCGATCGCAGATAATCGGTGGCCAAGTAGCTGGTGAGAGATGCGGAATAAATGATGCATTAACATGGTATATCAGGGCCTGTGGACAATTCAGATGGGAATCATGTTTGTGCATTGCGAGGGATGAGTTCATGTTGGTTGTTGATCGATCGAGGTGCTCTTGGTGGAGCCGCGTCCGTCAGTTCTGAACGACGCCCGGACAAGGCACCGACGGTCGCGGTTGACAACGCGTCACCAGAGCTCCAACTTTGGCGCTCTCTGCGACAACAACTGAGAAAATGTCGGTCCTGCTCGAAACGTCGGCTGGCGACATCACCATCGATCTCTACGTCGATGAAGCGCCCAAAGCATGTGAAAAGTGAGTTGCGCCTTGATCTTACAACATCACGAGACTGATCAGATTGCTAAGACGTTGACGCAGCTTCTTGAAGCTATGCAAGATCAAGTACTACAACTACTCGCCCATCTACAACGTCCAACCGGATTTCTCCTTCCAGACTGGCGATCCAATTGGTCCTGATGCCGCCGAGAGCGACGGAGGCTCCTCCATCTGGGGCCTTCCTGATGGTGTCACAAAGAAGCCTGCGAAACCCGAATCCATGACCTTCAAACCTGAGTTTAGTCGCAAGAGAAAGCACACCGATAGAGGCACTGTCAGTATGGCTACAACTGCCTCACCAATCAACCCGGACGATCGCTTCGCCGCTAGTCAATTCATCATCACCCTTGGTGAGAACTTGGATCTACTCGACGGCAAGGCTGCCATCTTTGGCGAAGTCGTAGAAGGCTTCGATGCCCTTGAAAAGATCAACACTGCCTTCATCGATGACAAAGGTCGTCCGCTCAAAGATATCCGCATCCTACATACCGCCGTCCTCGACGACCCCTACGATGACCCCGAAGGCTTGGTCGAACCACCTAAAAGCCCTGTACCAACGGCTGGCCAATTAGCCACTGTACGCATCGCCCATGACGAAGAGATTGCCGAAAACACCGATCCCGAACAACTCGAGAAGCTGCGCCGCGAGCGTGAAGCACGCGCCCAAGCCTTGACCCTCGAGCTAATAGGCGATCTCCCATTCGCTGATGTCACACCTCCTGAACAAGTTCTGTTTGTCTGCAAACTCAATCCAGTCACCCGCGACGAAGACCTCGAGCTCATCTTCAGCCGCTTCGGCAAGATCCTGTCATGCGAAGTCATCCGCGACAAGAAGACTGGCGACAGCCTACAATATGCTTTCATCGAGTTTGGCAACAAAGAAGATTGCGAGCGCGCCTACTTCAAGATGCAGGGTGTGTTAATTGACGACCATCGTATTCATGTCGACTTCTCGCAGAGTGTCAGCAGACTTGCCGATGCATGGCGCGACACGACAAATTCAAAGACAGCTAGAAAGAAGGGTGGATTTGGTGGTATTGCCGGGCTGGAAGCAAAGAGACACTACAGGGAGGGTGAGAGGTATGGTGGGCGTAATAGCCGTGGCGAACGTTACGACTATGTCTTCGACAAGGATGGCAAGCGCAGAGACGACGGCAAAGACGATCGGGATAGAGAGAGAAGCCCAGTGCGCAGTCCAAGGCGCGACAGACACAGAAGTCCCTCCACGCCGTGAGCAAAGAGAGCGGGAAAGAAGCCCTAGACGTGATAGGGACAGGGACTATAGGCGAGACGATCGACGTGATCGCGACCGTGACGAGAGACGGCGCGGTGACCGCTATCACGATGATAGCTATAGGAGATCAAGACATTGATAACCTGCCATGATAATCTCTGCATGATTAACGACACTGCTCCACATCCATCTAGATTACACAAGCTCCTGGTACCCTCATACTCAGCACTTTCATCTACCGCCTTCAAGTACCCGAATAGTGTAGATGGACATCTGTGTGAAACACAAGCGTGGGACTACCAGCTCTGCTAAGTCATGATTATGTATAAATCTTGCTCTACAAGCACTCGATCAGTGCTGTAAGCATCTCAGCCACATTCCCTTCTTCCTCGGTATCAACCTCTCCAAGTTGTTCTTGCAAACTCTTCTTCAGTGTCTCCAGTCCTTCATCTCTATCTGCCAACCCTGCTATGATCCTCTTCCTCGCACCAGCATCCTCAGCAACCAGCCAGACCAAGATGACATCCAGAGTATTGAGACAATATACGGCAGCTCCTGCGTCAATGTCATCTGCAACGCCAGCCTTTGCCGCATACTCATGTCGTAACTTCACCAGTTTATCCAACTTTTCGTACTCCTTTTCCACGAATTTGGCGAGTAGACGGATACGTTGGGACGACTCGCCAGGCAGCAAACGCAACAAGGCAGAAAAGATTCCCAACACATGTTCCGTATCCGCAGCTTCCAGATTCTTCTTCATGAATGTGGAAAACAGAGGTTTCAGTCCTGCAGCATCTACGAATTTTTCCGCTACCGCTTGGCCAGAGGAGCCGGAGAGTGCATGATCCAACACCTTGAGCGCGCGCGGTTTTGAGAATTTGGCTTCTTTGAGCATGAGGAGCATCAGTTCTGTGCCTTCTGCTTGCAGGAAAGCGGTTTTGCCGGGTAGTGGCGCGGAGAGGATTGTTAGTGTGTCGAAAAGGTCTTCGGCGTATTCTTGTTCTGTGCTGTCGCGTTCGGGATCGCGTTTTCGGTATGCAGAAAGTAATTGTAGGAGTTTGTCGATTGCGTCGAGCGAGATTAAGCGATCGCGAACGGATGTAGAGGCTTGAGATAGCACTTGGAGGACTTCGGCTGCGTATTGTTTGTTCTGCGACACTGATTTTTCGGAGCGAGAGATGCGGGAAAGCAGGTATTTGAGGATGGGGTCTTGGGCGATTGTGTCTGCGATTGTGGAGTTGGAGGAGAGGGCTTCGAGGACGGAGAGGGAGTGGTAGACACCGCTTCGATCGGCTTCGAGGGTTTCGTCTAGGCGGTCGAGGTTGGCGAGGAGTAAGTCGATGAGGTCGGCTTCGAGCATGGCTGATACTAGGGCGTCCCATTGCTCTTGCTCTGCTTCTACATCGTCGTCCAGAAGTTCGGAAATGATCTCAATGGCATCGATGGCGATATCTGTGTTCTCGTGGGAGAGCAGAGAAACTAGACTTGCTGCGCAGCCGATCTTTGCAAAGTCCTTGTATAGCTCTGGGTGTTCTGACAGAATGCTCAAGCTCTTGATCTCGGCGTCCAGGTCGGCCTCGCTGGCGACAAAGCGTGAAGGGTCGCTTTCGTACTTTGCGCGCAGCTCGCTGTTCTTGTTGATCTTCCGCTCGAAACTCAAGCCTAGACGGCGCACCCATGCTTGATCTATCTTCTCTGCCTTGATGTCTGCGCCATCGTCTGCTCGATCGACAAAGTCCAGAGCAGCATTGGTATGTTGATTTGTGCCGCTGCCAAAGAAGCGGCCCTCTTCATCTTCGTCCTCGTCAGGCGGTAGCTCGGGTCCGGCCTCCATATCATCGTCTTCGTTCTCTGGCGCATCCTCGACACTGGCATCTAGTTTTGCTGATTTGTAGGCTGCTTCTGCATCTTGGCCGTCGAATTTGCGCTTGGTACCGCCGTTGGTCGAGGGAAGGAATGGCTNTTTGAAGAGGTCGTCGATGCTCGTCATGGTGGTTGTTGCGTCTGGTAGGTTTACTTGAGAAAGTTGGTCGCATTTACTGAGCGCATCTGTCCTCCCCGTGTACCAAAGTCTGTAACTTCTCCGTACTCCGACTCTAGTTCAGAGCAAAATCTAGATTATAAAAAGGCACAGTTGTTATCAGAAACAGAGCGTATCCGCAGAGAGTCGACAACTTGTTGCCTCTCAGTGGATACTATCTTGTTTTCTATTATTATTCTGCATTTCTACAGGTACACGCGTTACATACTTTAGTACACTGGGAGGGTACAGCTCCAATGTTTGAAGTGTTTGCACTTCACCATCGCTTCTATCGGCTTTAAGCAACCCTGACCATTACCACTGACCACTCATCGCTAATCACACTTTTCTTGGACTATCTAGCACGACAGCAGCAGCCTTGTAATCAATTGGCAGTGTACATATCATTTAGGTTCTCTGGCAAACAACGGAGAACTCCTTCTTCTGGACTATAGCATTACTGTGGTGCCACCCTCTTGACCACTCTCCATCCAGAATTTTGTGGCAATTCTCGAATTCGACCACATGGATGGTCAAAAGTAGCAGCAAACAGCGTTTGTATGACTTGCCTGATTATTGCGTCCATAAATTCGTCGATGACTCGAGTGGCTTCGATGCTGCGTCCAATCACAAATAATCAATATTTTATATGATTATTATTTTACTACTGTCGCGGAGTCCGAGATCCAGTCGCACCTTCTATAAAAGTTGACCTGCCGACAAAACATCTCCTTTGTTGTTCCATCTCGATCCTTCCTACTGAGCAACACTCATGCAGAACACACGACCTATCACCAACCTCAACGCCAACAGTAAGTCACCGCATCTCACAATCTTCCTCACTTGATATCCACTTCACTTGGTCACATACATACTTGAGACTCATCGAAGCCGAATCACATACATGCCTTGATGTCGATCTTTGCACCTCTTTCGGTTACCACACAACCTTCGAATGGCGTTCACTAACGATATTGCCTACAGATCATGGCCGACGAACTACAGATTGACGGTACGCCTTGGTGGCGGAATGTGAACATGGCTAAGATCGAGAAAGCACAACGCCTGTCGCAGTCGCAAAAGTCGACATCAAGACCTGCATCACCTCCTTCAACTTCAGCAGGTGCTCCTTCTACGTCCAGATCAGCAGCTGCCGCACCAATTGCACCACTATCCTATGTTCCACAGCGCAGAACTGATATGCCTGCCGAGGACACCATGGAAGGCGGCGAGCGTCTCGATCTTGACTTGGAACATCCCGAACCTCCACAATGGTACAAGGATATCGACCGCGACAAGGCCAGCAGAGCCCCAAGAATTCCTCCCGGCATTGANCGACACCTAAACAAGATTATGGAAGGCATNCAAAAATGTAACAATGCTGCAGCNAAAAGAATGACTCCTAACCCCGAGGAGTTCACGAAGATCAACGATGGTATCCATCGTGCTTTCTTCTTGGATCTCAGCGCAATGGCTATCCGTCAAAGGGTNCTCTTGTTCAACGCCAGTGGTCTGCCACAAATCTTCAACTCCACCACTGTCGACTACCCTTGGTATATCAAGGAGGACGCCGCCGAATTGTATATTAAATGGTGGCAGAAAGATACCAACCCCGACCTTTTCCGTGGCATCATTCTAGGCCGCACCAAGAATGTCAGGATCGGCCGTGAAAGTGCAGCCGACAAGCTCGATCCCAAGTACAGCAGAAAGAAGGGCGACTTCCACGGCAACGGTCACCTCCGCAACGGCCAATGGTGGCCCACCCAACTTTGCGCTGTGCGAGATGGCGCCCACAGTGCAACAGTTGCCGGTATCTGTGGCAGAACTGACGAAGGCGCATTCTCGTGTGTCATGTCGGGCGGTAGCTACGCAAACATCGACAAGGGGGATGAGGTGTGGTACTATGGCACAGAGTCCGACGACCCCTCTCGTCCTACAGATTCTACACAACACATGATCGAAAGCTTCCGACTGAAAACGCCTGTCCGTGTGCTTCGTGCATCGAAGATGACCACCGAGAGCCCCAACCCATACAAACCGAAAGAAGGAATGCGATATGATGGTCTCTACAAGGTCGTGGATTACGAGGTAAAAGATTTGGCCAAGCAGGTTCATCTGTTCCATCTTGTGCGTGAGCCTGATCAAGGCCCAATTCGCAACTCTGGCCACGAAGTTCGTCCAACTCCTGAAGAGTTGGACGCTCTAGCAAAGGCCAAGATTGAGAAGCAGTATTTGGCTTGAGGAGAAAGTTTGTTGTTACAGACAATCATGAAGAAGTATTGATCGCAAGATGGTACTTGTACGGTTGATGGAGGAGTAGTTATAAAGAGAGGGTTTGTTTTCTTGTACAGAACTTCCTTCCTGTTGTTCTAATTCGTTGTTTCATTACAACTTTCTCAAGCGGATTGTTGAACACATGTATTTTACAAAAACAGACTGTCGGTCCAGCAGTATTGAGAATTGTGGAGAACACAGAAATCATGTACATATTTTAAACACCAAAAACATCTGCCTACTCAAACTCACTCAATTGCTGATGCTCGACAATGTGCAACTAGAATGAGAATTTGCATGTCATACGCGCGTGCGCAACGATGCCATTGTTACAAATATCGAAGAACTCCAGATCATAAAAGCCATAAAGACATCCACATACCTCTCACAACTCTACCTTCAACAGAAGACTAGAGCCATTCTCCTCGCCACAACACTCATGATTTCCTCGCTTCATGCCCCCCTCCATCATTCATACGAATACAAGAAGCCCATACCACATGCTCCGCTTACTCCAAAGCGATTCTTCCGTCATGGCCCTCGGCAGCATCCAAAGCATCAGTAACAGCCGATCCCTCACCCTCAAACATGAAAGCATCGTACACAGCAGCACCAGCAATGCAACCAAAGATAGGCACAAACAGAGGAACCAGGAAGTAAAAACCCTTGGCGGAGAAGACTTCGCGGCCATAGATGATGGCTGAGAAGGCACGGGGGCCAAAGTCGCGGGCTGGGTTGACAGNCCTGTGTGATACTATGTCAGCATATGCTTTCCGTTGAGATTCTGGTAGAAGGTAGGGACGGTGGAGAATAGATGTGAAAGGAGGGAAAGAGTGACTCACATATCCAGTCTGCCAACCCATAGAAGCACCAATAGCAACCATCAAAGCAAACATCATGAATTGCGGAGCCTTAAGCCCCTCATTTTTCGAATCTGCAACAGCAGAAGCTCCAAACGCAAGCAGCGAAGATCCCAAGAACTCCGTGACAGCAGCTTCCCAATTGCTGTCAAAGTGCGCAGCCGGGTACGTAGCAAAAATACCCGCAGAATGATGACCCTGGGGTGACAAAATACTGCCTCCAGGAACAGTAAATTCAGGATCCCAGCTCTTGATGGCAGATCTGTATTGGAAGTATACCAAAGCAGCTCCCACAAAGGCACCGGCAAATTGAGCGGCGATTTTGCCAGTGAGTTGGCGCCATTGGAGTTTGGTGGGGCGAATGATGGCAGATGCAAGAGTGATTGCTGGGTTTACTGCTGCGCCGATGTAGCAAGATAGAGCGACGGCAGAGGCCCAAGCCAAGTTTACAGAGAGGAAGTTGGCGTAGTAGAAGTCTGTGAGNNGGACGGCTTGGGCGACTACGCCGTCGCCGATGAGGATGAGAAGAAGTGTACCGATGAATTCAGCCAGGTAAGGGCGAAGGCCGCTGCGGTGCAGGGATGCTGGTATACGGACAGCCATGATTGTTGTCGCTGATGAGAGGAAAAGGAAAAGATGTCGTAAAAGTCGTTTGATTCAATGATCAGTTCACACGAAGGGCTATGTTCCTTTATATGCTAACAAGGTATCCCTCTTGCAATGCAACTGTCGTCGAAAAGCCCTGCCCAAGCTTGGTCCAAGCCCATGTTTTCCTTTCACTGCGCGCCCAGCGCCAACTCGGCATTTTCGCTGGGCGTGAGTCTTGAATGAAGATCGTCGTCGTTCACCGTTCGTTTCACCATCCCTTCGGAAGAACATCAGGCGGAATGGCACAAAGACCCTTCGAGAAGTGCGGTGAAAATCGGTCCTTTTGGTGGAACACGGAACTCGGTGGAGGTTCAGTTGAGCCTCACGATGACGGTGTCAACCCTAACGAAAAAGTCAACGTCGACGACTGTCAACAAACACCACCCAAGCTCAAAAGAAACCAGCATTGCAGATAAATACGAGTAACAGTAGAAAATTGTATTATTTTTGCTGATGCAAGTTCTATCATCGTGGCTCGAAGGAGTGAAACAAGACGCCTAAGGCATCATGGAATCAAGCTCCAGCTCGGTGCGCCAGACCCTGTCAGGCGGGCGAACATCCTTCGAGCCCAATCCAAATTTCGTTCCAAAACGTGCCAACAAAAGGTATATCCGTGGTCGTCGTCAACATCATGAAAGTGGTGAAGAATAAGCGTCATTTCCTCACACCGCTGCTTCAAGAGTATCTCTTGAGGGCAGGGCTGCCGGCGCAAGCGGGTTGCGAGAACTTGGTCTCGACGTACACCTNTTGCATGCCATCCTCCTTCTTGTCAAACATGTAGTAGACCTTGGCGAGGTCCTCCATGGCGACACGGTGGGTGACCATCTTCAAGGGGTCGATCTTGCCTTCTTGGATCATCTTGAGGAGCTTCTCCCAGTAGAGGTGGACGGGAGCTTGTCCGTTACCGATCAGGCGGATACCGCGCTCCATCAACGAGCCAATGTTGAAGTGGTTGGTNNCTGTAATAAGGTCAGTTTTGTGTTGATAACATGTGTTGTGGTGAAAAGAACTCACGTAGCCGACGTAAACACCAGTGATACCGCAACGTCCGTAATTCTTGACACTTTCAATCATCTCGTTGATGATCTCAGGAGTGTCAGTCTCGAGACCAGCCATGAGCTCAACGGTGTGAGCCCAGCTCTTGGGGTATTCTCCAGCGACACACTCGAGAGCGACATCAGGGCCACCGTGCTCCATCTTCTTCAAAGTACTGACAACAGTCTCGCCCTTGGGCAGGTTGGAGAAGTCGATGGTCTCAATGTTGGGGTACTTGGACTTGCAGAAGTCGAGACGCCAGTTCTGGTCAATGACAATGACACGCTTGGCGCCGTTCATGTAGCAGAAGTCGATACACATCTGACCGATAGGACCGGCACCCCAGATGGCAACGACATCGCCCTCCTTGACACCAGTGTCGACAACGCAGTTCCAGCTGGTGCTGACAACATCGGACAGGTAGAGACCCTTCTCATCGGGGACATCATCGGGGAGGTGGAGAAGGTTGACATCACCGCAAGGGACACGAGTGTATTCGGCCTGACCACCAGCGAAACCACCAGTGAAGTGAGAGTAGCCGAACATGCCAGCAGTACGGCCACCGTACATAGCGTTCTCGATGGTGTTGGAGTTGGTCTTCTCGCATTGCGATGACAGCTTCTTCTTGCAGTACATGCACTATGAGAGTACGTTAGCATGAAACTACGGCGAAGGCAATAAGGTAATACGCACGTCTCCGCAAGCAATCTGGANAGAGGCAACGACACGGTCGCCGACCTTGTGGTTCTTAACTTCAGAGCCGACCTGATCGATGATACCGCAGAACTCGTGACCAAGGATGTCGCCCTTCTCCATCTCGACGACCGAGCCGTGTAGCAAGTGGAGGTCGGAGCCGCAGACAGTGCTGCCAGTGATCTTGAGGATGACATCGCGAGGCTCGATGATCTTGGGCTTGGGGCACTCGATGACCTCGACTGTGTTCTTGCCCTGCCAGACCAAAGCCTTCATGTTCTCGCTCGGGTCACCATACTTTGATCTGTCTCTTCCAGGGTTGGTAACGTCCTGGGCGGTGATGGCGTTGTCGCCGTGGCCAATGGCCTTCTCAGCCAGGGCTGCTGCTTGTGTTACTGCTGCCATTGTGTATGTGTTTTGTGTGTTAAAGTATTGTAGATGAACAGAAATGCAAAGTGAATTGTGACCGGACTCGAGTTGCGACTTTCATGGGTATTTGAGCTTGACAGCTCGTTCCTCGTCTAATTGCTACGTCAGGTTGGTTGCATCGCCTCGACGTCACCATATCTTTGAGGATCGAAGCTGCGGCTGGCATCCATGTTCAGGTTTCGCTTTCATTGTTCATTTACGCAGCTTTAGAAAGCTCGTTTAATCTATATCAACAACTGCCGAGTAGGTCACCTTCCTAAAGCTAGGTGACCTGCTAACTCAATCCTAGAACCATGACTGGTACTCGACTCGATCACGGAAAACCTTGGATGACAACTCCAGCCTCAACTCTTCTGACATCATCCATTTTGAATTCCCTTGCCCGCGCGCGGGGCACTTCGCGTGGGAAAAGTGGGGCATCGACACCTGTCAAGCACCGAAACATCGCCCTTGAGGAGTTTCTTCCTACGACCGACAACGTCTGCAAGCTGTACTATGTGGTGAAAAGTATTCGCTGATTTATGATACTAGCTGGATCATCATGCTACTTGCGTTGTTTAATATCACATATGGAATGAACAAAGACAAACCTTGCCCGGCCTGGCTAACAGCTCACCCGACGTCTCTTAGACAAATATTGAGGTAGACGGGAGAAACTCCGAAGCATTGGACCACATGGTCATGTCATGGTATGGACAAGCGGGTAATCCTCGTTGTCGTAACAACAGGTCAGGCCTCGTTTTCGGGTCGCTTCTCTTCTGTAAAGAGAGGTAGTTGGCGGGAGCTCAAGACGAGTTTATTCATCTTCTGAACACCTTGTTGTGTCATCATGTACGAAAGCTTTGCTTGCTCTGCTGCTTGTATTGCGGCGTACATGTTTCGCTCAGCTTCCACAGCGTTAGTGACGGTATCGAGTATGACTTGGGCAAACGATGTCATCCTTTCTTTGCGAACAAGGTCGTCTTCCTTGGAGGCTTCCTGACGAAGAGTAAGTCCCAACTCCATCAGCGCACCCGTGTCGCGTTTTGCCTTTTCCATCTCAGTGTCTTGAGACGATTCGATCGCACCGACGTCGTGCTTCGAGCTTGTATGACATAGTAAAGACTTGTCCTCCTGGTTCGCCTTGGCGGCAGCACTGTCGACCGCAACGATTCTCTCCTTAGATTCCGGTAGTGCAGACGTCGCAGGTACAACCGGCATCGCAGGCAACTCAGCCATGTTAGGAACAGCAGGCACATCCGGGACGTCGACTTCGACTGATTTGGTCTTGCGACTTCCGACCGAGAATCTCCTCCCACTGCAACCAGGCGTTGGCGCAACGTCTCGTTTGCCGGTCAAGAAGTCCTTGAGGTTGTTCAAAACTGACTTGCCCTTCGATGTGCTTCTAGGTCGGGTTGGTGGAAAAGTGCCATCGCGGGAAATCTCGATTGGTCGTGACGAGTGACGGGATAATCTCATGTGTCCATGTGATGCGCGTTGGCTCGTTTCTGTCTTTGAGCTAGACTTCGACTTGACAGTATCATGGCCTGGTAGTTGATTGCCAGCAGTGGGACGGGCTATTGGTGTCATGCTACGGGAAGCGGTGGAGAGAAGCGCTGAGTGACCACTTCTACTTGTGCCACAAAGTTCGGATACTGTTGTTTGACTATTGGATGGTACAAGGGGATCTTTGGTAGAACCAGAGATAGTGTCGGGTCTCGTGGTCTCGGCCATTCGATCAGCGTTCAAACCTGGTGTACTAATGTCGTTGCGGCGAATGTCTGGCGGGTGAACAGCAGAGTTTTTACGCGCTTCTGAGGCCGGCGTAGGCAGCATATATGAGGGAACCCGACTGTTACGTGCGCGTGAAGAATCTTGAGCGATTTTTCTGGACGTCATTTGGTGTGGTCTCGCTGTATTTATGGGTGGCTTGGTGGGGTTTGAAACAGCAGGCAGAGATGAGTCTGCACTAGTGGGCGCACCTTCGAGTATAGACAAAGTCGTTTTGATGTCTTTCTTCTTGCTTGCGTTGTCCGACCTTGCGCCATCNNCCCTGATAGTCAGAGTTTCAGGTTTGTAGCCATCATGTTTTTCGGAAGACTCGGTACTTGGCTCAGCTGTTGATTGTTCGCTCTCCTCCGAAATCTTTGAAAAAGCCTTGGGACGTACAGAAGGTGAACTCTGGACAGTTGGCGAGTCTGGGCCATCCGATAAGCTGAAACCAAAGTCCGCAGGCCAAGATACATGGAATCCGTTCTCACTGGGAGAAGGCAAATCAAATTCAGCTTCTGTGGGAGCTGCCAAACTTGTCTGCGATCTGAATGAAGGTGTACGAGCTCCTTCTCCAAGGATGAGTTCGTCGGCTTCTTCGGAGATGCTTAATGTTGATCCAACAAACGAGCTAGACAGTAAGCTTCCCGAGAGTTGTCTAACTCTCGAATACTCAAAGACATCGTCAGCGGCACGGTCTTTATCGCCAAAAATGAGTCTGATAGGGCTCAGTCTACTCTGCTCCGAGGGAGAAGGAACCCTTGGGGGCAAGTTACGCCCAGCTGAAGTAAGGGTTGCCACAGATGATGTTTCGACATTAAAGTCTTTGCGTTTCGACGAGCGAGCACTACCGTGATCAAGAGTAGCGAGATCTGCCGGATTGCCCAAGCGTCGACCAGCAAATGTTAAGATGTCGTCAGCCACTGGCGACCTTGAAGTCATGCTAGGTGCACTGCAGACAATCAACGGTGTACTTTTAGACGATGGAATCCTAGTCATTGAGTTTTGCGATTCTTCACGAACAAGTCGCTGTGGTACAGCAAGAGACGTGACACCGGCCGTGGCCTTGTCCGTTTGGTGAGCTCTAGGTCGTGAGAAGCTATTTGTATCAGGCGTATACTTGTGTTCTTGTTCCACTATAGATGAGGGCTTTACCAACGAAACCCCTATGCCCAGACCCACATCGCGGTTTCTTGGTTCTGGTGTTTGGAGTGAAGAGGATCTCGGTGGATGGTGCTTTCTGGGGTCGGCAGAGCTAGTCGCATTGTCCATTCCACCAGGAATCCCGAGCGAAGAAACAGGCGAGACGAAACATGGTGAGTTGACGTTAGAAGGTACAGAGTCGAGTATTGGAGACACGACGACAGGACTGTTGTGGACAGATGAGCGTGGTAGCTTGCTGGAGGATTTGAGCTTCGTGCTCGAAGTCCTGTTTGGAATTGAGTTCTCACGGCGAGCGATCGATCGCTCATGGGGAAGGTGTCCTCGTTCCTGGTTCGGTGGGGTGCTGGGAGTCTTGGGCAGTGATTTGTTCAGGTGGCTAGTCTTAGCTTTAGCGGGTTGAGTGTGCGTCTCTGTCGTCTTGGCTGTTGGAGAACTTGGTTTACTTTGGCGAAGTGATTTGGGAGTTGATCTGGTCAGCGGTTTTAAAGCAATGAACTGTGATTTGTCCTTCAGAGATGCTGTTGAGGGCCGATGTAGGGGCTGGCGTCTGGCAAACGATGCGTTCAAGCTTTCGTCCGATGTGACTGCATTGAGGTTTCCACGAACCGAAGTCCTCGAGGCCGTTCTTGGGGCGTCAGGGAGTGTTGCAGATGTCGGCGACGATGATATTGTAAGGTTCATTGACGACTTGGACGAAACCAGCAGACGGGAGGGGCCAGATGCTGGCGGTACATTTTCATTGTTGATGCGACTCCTGTGCTCAGGACCACCGATCGGGATGCGACTCTGTCTGTTGACACTTCGGTCTGCGAGTGGTGTCATTGTGAAATCAGAGGTTGCTGACAGCCAAAGCCTGATTCAATCCGTCCAAGATTCTTTGCTGACGTTGCTGTAGTTCAGCAGATTGGTGTATTAGTATTAAGTATTGCGTGTCGTAGCGGACATAAGAAAGAGTCGAGATTATTGAAAGAGTGACATCGAGCTCCTGGCAACAGCGATGGAGGAAACGCAAGAATGAGTGTGAGTTGAGAAATTTGCAGAGAGTCAGTCGTACTTTCCACTGTAATATCATCCTCCTACCCATAAAGGGCAGCCACGGCGATCAGGTCAACGTTGAACGCTTTCGTACTTTCCTCATCACGAACGATGTTTATATCCATATCAAAATAGGAAGTCTGGAGATGAGCAAAGATGGCCGTTGGCGAACATCTAACGTTCGCGTGTTCTTAACCACAAAGAACCAAATCCGCAACGGCTGCTGCAAGTAGACATCAATATTCGACTGACAGGGCGTCAATTTACCTTGACAGTTACTTAAAGCTGTAAAAGGGGTCGTTGAGCAAAGACTGAACCGAGAAGTATACTCGTTTTTTGACCTTCGTGTCGAAATGTGTCTTCTTGGGCCACTCTTCCACTATTGAGCAGAGGATGTATTGTTCGCTAGATGGGGTCTTGGACAGGAGTCGAGGCCGCCCTTCCTAAGGCCGATTGCTGTTGCCTTCAGAGTTCCTCACAAGACGATGAGTTCAGGTAAGATTAAGAGGACAAGATCTCTCCTACATCCAACACTCGTTTTTCTACGTCAATCACCTAGTCTAGAGACACTCTTAGCAAGTGGATGTCAAGACCGGTATACTGAGACATAAGACAGCAGGATGTGCAAGCCTCGAGCCGAAGGGCACGCTTTAAAAGAGAGCGATTGAAGAAGGGAAATGAGAGAACAGTAGTGTCTATCACCAGCGCGCTGTCAGGAAGGAACGGCTTTCGGCAAAGAGACACGCCGACCGAAAGACGGAGCGGTAGGGACACACCTACTGTGCGTACCATGCCTCCAGTTGCACTGAAGCAGCGAGTCGCGCTCCAAAATCTCGCCTTAGACCATCGAGAGGATGATGACACGATTCGAAAGTAGGACATAATCCGTAGTTATGCTGGTATTCATGTCTATTGGTAAGCAGGAGCACATCGCAGATCAAGGTTGTTCGGTACCGACGCCCGTGGCTAGCAAGCTATGACCAGCTTCATTTTCGAAATGTTTTGTTTGACAGCTTGTCGAGATTCGAGAAGACTCGGAGACAGGCGGCCCCTTTGAGAACACTGTGTTGTCCTCATTTCCAGAAAACAAGGACCATTTTCCTTCTCTTCTCTTCAACACCGACACCATGTTTGGAGACAGCTACACTGAGCGCAAAATCGACTTCGTGACGGGTCATACTGGCAGTAATGTGTGGGACATCACTCGAGTAACACTGGTCGCTCCGGTAAGATTCAATGCTCTTCTTCAGCTGCGTATAGCAGGCGAAACGTTGATCAAGATAACCAACTAACACGATAACAGNGCTGCGGCATTGCTCTGGGCTGTTCTCCAAACTAGACAGAAGTTTTTCGATCCTTACACGACTTCAGCATATCTGACAGATTTCTTGCTTCAAGTCGGGGCTATTCTCTTCGCCGTCACGGCGTATGCTGACAGCCCCTCTGTGTTGATCGGATTTCTTCTGATCCCAGCAATTGGTACTCTTGTCAATGGCGATAATCTCGAACACAGATTCACCAAGCCTGCAAAGCCTCCTGTAAAGGAGGATGATGCCGCTGGACCCCCTGAACCTGTTGATTTGGTCCCTGTCAAGCCCTTCATCACCACTTACAGAGGTGCCATGATGATCATCACCTCTATCTCTATTCTGGCTGTTGATTTCCCTGTCTTCCCTCGTCGTTTCGCAAAGGTCGAGAACTGGGGTGTTTCTCTGATGGATCTCGGTGTTGGTTCTTTTGTCTTTGGTGCCGGTCTCGTTTATGCTCGTCAGCAACTCAAGGAAGAAGACGAGGATACGCCCAAGGTTCCTTTTGCCAAGAGGATGAACTCTGCCGTCATGCATTCTTTGCCTATGCTTGCTCTCGGATTCCTTCGTCTTTGGACCGTCAAGGGTCTTGAATACCAGGAGCACGTTACCGAGTACGGTGTTCACTGGAACTTCTTCTTCACTCTTGGACTCCTGCCAATCTTTGTCACTGTTCTTCAGCCTCTCATCAAGTTCATCCCTTCGTACAGTGCTCTTGGCTTTGCGCTGCTCGTTCCTTACGAGATGCTGTTCGTCTACTCCGACCTTGGTATGTTCATGTTCATGGCACCCAGGGACGACTTCATCTCAGCCAATAGGGAAGGTATCTTCTCTTTCCTCGGCTACCTCGCCATCTTCATCGTCGGACAGGGCATTGGTATGGAGGCACTTCGCCGTGACGTCAACGCTGCCACTCCCATCACGCAGAACGATGAGTGGGTTGCTGAGATGCTCGGTGGAACGGACAGCTTGAAGGAGGTCCGCAAGACTCGTGAGCACAACTCAATGCTCAAGCTTGCCAAGTGGACTGGTCTCTGGATTGTCGTTTACGTCTTTTTGACATGGCACTACGGCCCTCGCTTGACTGTTTCGCGTCGTCTGGCGAACCTGCCCTACCTAGCATGGGTCGCAGGTTTCAACTGCGGGCAACTCCTTCTCTTCCGCGTCATTGAGGGCATGCTTTTCCCTCTTCTGTACACTTCCCGCGACAGAAAGGTTGAGCAGGAGCGTGTTAAGAAGGCAACCAGCAAAGTGCTCAACGCCTTCAACCGCAATGGATTGGCAATTTTCTGCCTCGCCAATGTTTTGACTGGTGTTGTCAACATGACCATGCCTACCTTGGACATGAACGACTACCAGGCCATGGCAGTTTTGATCAGTTACATGGGCATCTTGACTGGTGTCGGTTTGTTCTTGGACCAGCGCAACATCACCATCAAGCTGTAAACAAGCTGATGGCCCAAATGTAAATAGTTTCAAGAAAACGTGTAGACTCATTGATTTTGTGATTGTTTCATCTCTCTTTCAGATCCAACAACATGTTGCACTTCTAATTGATACACAACAAAATATGTTTGAACGTGGTGAAAGCTCGATCAGGCAGCAGGGTGACAAATCCAACCAACCCGCCAATGACCCCTCCAAGATTTCCCAAATTCATCCACCTCTCTGTATCGCAACAAACAAGAACCAATGTAAACCTCAAAGACCATGCCCTCGTCGTCGCCAGCCCCAAAAAGGCGCCGCGTAGACTCCCTCGGCATCCACAAACCCTTCGTCTCGCCATTAAAGCGCAATCCCTCAGCAGCCACAGACCAGGCACCAACAACCAGCACTCCAAAACCATCCTCACGGATAGCTGCTCAAGCGCCTGCAACACCATACACACCCCTCCGCAGCAGCAATCTCAGAACCTCTACACCTGCCCCCCACTCCAATCTTCAAGATCCTGAAGTCGTACAAACGCAACACCAAATCCGCGCCCTCGAATCCCAAATCCGCGACTTGCGCAGTCAAAACGCTGTATTGCAACAAGCCCTCGACATCACTTCTGTCCCTACCTCTTCATCACCAACCACAACACCACGCCTCCAGCGCCTAGAACAAAAATGGCGCAAAGCAAGTCAAGCAGCAGCCGAAGAAGTCTTTTGCTCTTTCTCGCAGACCATAAAAGATAATGGTGGATACACTGTTNNTTTCCTCAAACAACAAAACAAACCAAAGAATTTCTTTGGGGAGGAGCAAGAGGTTGGGGATGGGCGTAATGAGGAAGATTGGAGAGATGAAGATGGTGATTGTTTGACGGAGAGGGGAAAAAAGCAACGTAGAGGGGAGATTGAACAGAGGGCCAAGAAACAACAGGAAGATGCAGAGATTGAAGAAGAGGAGGAGGAATTGACATTNGGGAGTATGTTGCAGGTCTTGAATATCCCGCCTGAGGTTATTGGTTGGGATAACAAGACGCTGGCATGGAAGTGATGTATGGCCTGACTGCCTACAACCTAAACACTTTGCTTGAGCTACATTGCTATCTGGCACATCACAGTGGAGCAAGGCTGCCACACGGAATGAATATGGGAGGCATACCGCATACGATTACCCACGAAACGATACACAGGATTCACGATTGACGATAACCTCTTCTTGCTTTTAGACATGATACCCCAATACAGCCTTTGTTTTCTTTCCGAATCTCCTATTCATACAAACTCTCTCCTCTACGCCCCTGTGATACACATTCGAACCCAACTTTGAAAACATTTGGAACACGCCATGTTTGACAGCTAACAAGGATGCACTTTTGTGTTGGGAGGAATATGTTGTTATCGGAAGCAATGCTGTCTTCAATGCTATTCTATTCTACTCTGACCCTACCTGAAACACTGCCATGAATTACCTCTGCAAATCCTCGAGCTTACAATGTATCAGCAGTGAGATGGTTTGCCAGTCATATTGCATGGTATGGAGGGGTGATGAGGAGAAGGAAAGTCAAGCGAAGCGCAGGGATGAAACGGACCTGCCGCCACATGCAGGTAAACACAATATCCCACACCCTTTGCTTGACTTTCTATTCAGCATACTCAAGCTTTGTTCTCTTGAAGCTTGTAGCTTAAGCAGTCATGCCAGAATCAACAACATCAGTCTCCAAACAAAACATGTCAGAGTATACACCTCATGCAGTAGAGCTGGAGACGCCTTCGAGATCTTGTGTTGACGGCAGTCCGCAAGCGAACTTGGATAGCAATCCTGTGCAGGAAGCCCGTCGAGAGAGTCGATTCAGCACTCTTCGAGTCGATACTCGTGTAGCAGAGCCTCCCCAGTCCGGATCAAGAAGAGTATCACCGTCTGGAACAACAAGTGAGTCGCCGGCGTCGTCGACATCAAACCACAGTCGACAAGACTCTACTGCATCATACACACCCTTGCGCAGTGCCAGAGGATCACTTTCGTTAGGTGTAAGCTGATAATGAAGACCTCAATATCACCACATGGATGGTTGATGACACACGTAGGGAACCGCCCATCATTCAGTCCTGTCGCGGAGATCATCGGTGTCACAATCCGGCGTCAGCAGAGAAGCGTTGGCACTACCGCTCGCAAACACGGATACACTTATTCTCGTGCCGGACGCAGTAGCAAACAGGTCACCGTTGAGTACGCAGACAAACGCAGAGGGTGCCGAGATGACAGAGAGCCAGACACGGCAGAGACCAGCAGAACCTAGGCCCACCTCTCGTCGACGAAGGATGTGTCGTCAACACCGAGAAATACGTAACACGTCAATCATGACGGGCATACTCTGTGTACTTCTTGTGATAGCATTGAGCATGTGTAAGTCGTCTGTCCTTTTGTAATGTTGGATGGCTGAGCTGACATGTCGCAGACGTGGCAATGGCGATACCNAGAGTCAACGACATTCCTGCCAGCGTCCATGTCTTCATAATTGGGACGTTCGTTGTGATAACCGGCTTCATTCTTCTCTTCTCAGTTCGTTTGCACAAAGCCATTGGTCGACATAAGATGGACAAGTCTCAGAGTGCAGGTGCTCGAGACGGACGTTCAACGGCTGTTCGACCCACAGAGACGGAGGAGAGCTTGATTCCGAACAGTCCAATTATGGTGCAGTACGAGGCGGATGAAGATGTCGAGAGAGCATCACAGGATTCGAGGGTCAATGTTCGACCTCCACCGCCAGCGTACGGCAGGTGGAGAGGCAGCTATCGCATGGATCCTGAGCTTTTGCATTGGAGACGAGTAGGTGATGTTGAGGAGGGCGAGCAGCGCAATAGCGTGGACACGGCGCCGCCAATGTATGCTTCTCCGCTGAGGCCTGTTCGGACTAGGCAGGACGGAGTGGTGGGAGTGACGGAGATGGTCGAAGTCGGTCGGGCGTGCTAGTTGGTCTTGTTAATGACTTACGACTTTATGTCTTGCTATACCTATAGTCGCTTCAGATATCGCTGCATGTGAACATCATCTCGGACAATCCACCATGAGATGCAGTCACATGAAGAAGAGAGATTTCACATGAAGACGTTTGTTGGAGACTTGGAAGAGCAAGAGTGTGATGAAGCAGACAAAATGGCACCGTCATCGCCAAGAAATTCACATGCATGTCCGATGCCTCGGCTCCCCGGAATTGGTATGCACGCATGTTGATGAGCTCTCGAGGTCGTTCCTTCCTTCTCTTGCACCATTTTACCTATACTCGAGTTCTCTCTGCTTTCTCACTACTACAATCAGCTCTACCATAACGTCTCGAACAGCTTCCCATCCATTTTCCACCCAAAACCGTCACAACACCAGCACAATGTCCATCGCAGACTGTAGGCTTCATTCCACCTTCACCCTGTGAGAACCCAAATACTAACACAAGACCACAGCCAACTTCCCCTCCTCAGCCGCCTTCGACGACATCAACTCCGCGCTCTCCTCCGACTCCGAACGTAAAGACGCCATCAANAAAGGCGGTGCCATCTTCGCCTTCACCCTCAAGAACACAAACGGCGCCCAAGAATCCTGGCACATCGATCTCAAAGACTCCGGAAAAGCTGGCAAAGGCACTGCCCCCGATGGCAAGAAATCTGCAGTCACTCTATCCCTCAGCGATGCCGATTTTGGAAAACTGGTTAAAGGAGAGGCGAATGCCCAAAAGCTGTTTATGAGTGGAAAGTTGAAGGTTAAGGGTGATGTTATGAAGGCTACTAAGATGGAGCCCATTTTTAAGAAGATGCAGAATAAGGCAAAGCTTTAAGGTACTCTCTGGGAGGTTGCTGCATCTGAGCATCGGTACATGCGCATGGCGGCTATGTTTTGACTGGGAGTTTCGGATACCATGGGAATGACATACAATGACATCGTTATACTTCAGTGCTGCGTGTGTCACTTGACTTTGTGATACTGCTTGTCGTAGTTGGACAAGCTATGAACATGATTGATGAATACTATTCACACTGTCTACCCTGACATTGACATACAACAACGCGTACATACCAAGGACCGACCTCTAATCGAACTCCAAATTATGCTTCGAAGCCAGGAGGGTTGTACATACGGCAGTTCCTGGCAAGCTTGTGTATGGAAGTCGTGATTATGCTGGACTATCCATTCTTGAGATTAGCTTCAGGCATAACAACGATGAAACTCTCACATCATACACACATACCCATCAAGGTTGCTGGAGCCTTACACCAATTCTTCCGTCTCAAACTCTGCAAGCATAGCTTCATCGCGGCTTGCTTGCGATTTCCTTGACCATTGCCATATCTTTCTCGCCAAGTGCTCTGATCTCGGCCAGAATTTGTTGCTGGCGCTCACTCTGCTTTTCAGCAAAGTATACAGCAAAGTACACTCCAATGGCCGAGGGAAGCAACGTCACGGGAAAAGGCTTGTTCCATTTGGATGTCAGGACAGTATCTGTTCGAAGTGATGTTAGCTGAGCATTGAGGAGGAGTGCTGATGGGCGTTAGAGACCTCTTATCCGTGCCCAGGCAGACATTGTCGTAAGTCTATTTGCAAGAGTTCTTGTGTGTTTCTGACGTTATAGTTGGCTTGAGCTGATTGGCCTGATCAGATGGTCTCGTGCTTATTGTCACAAGCTGGTATATGCAGGTTAGTGTAGACAGAAGAGAGACGTCGTGCGAGACGTCGTTGACCTACGGACCGATCACTAGCGCCATTTCGGCTATCAGACTGCTCTCAATCGGGCGTCCGGACCGTGTTGCTTTCTGATGATCCCCAGATCTGCTTTCCATGTTTTGTCAGACATGCGGGGTGCTCGAAAGCTTGAGATGACTCCTGCTGATTATCTTGGTATCTTTGGGCATGACAAAGCAACGGTACAGTATCAGCCGAAGTGGTGGAATGGCTGCCTAAACAAAGGCTTGAGTCTTCTGAGTCATCGTCCTTCTTTGGTATGTCCACACGAGAGGCTTTCGAAATGATGTCGAGCGAGCCGTTGCTGCATCTGAAGGCACATGAAAGAAGAACGGGAAACACGGCATGGGGTAAGCTCATCGAGTAAAAGCAGTTGATAAAGAATGCCGAAGACGGCCAAGGCCGGTGTGGGTAGAAATGTGGAGGTGAAGCACAAGGAGGGCTTCATGTTTCCCGTCGGAAAACCGTCGGCGGCAAAGGTACTGCTTCACCACAGCAAGCCACGCCCGCCTCCGTGACCGGCAGAGGAAACAAAGAGTTCGTGAGGAAGATTGAAACTTGCTCTGCTGTCAGAGTTCCAATCGGAAAAGTTGTTGCTTTGTAGTGTTCGCTGCGATGCTGTACGAGGTCAGGTATGTACAGAGTATTGTTTTGAACCAACCTTGTAGGGCTGACCTCGCGATCTGTAAGCGTTGTCGTATGATAGGTCATGAACGGTTTGCTGATGCAAAAGCCATGCAATAAACCTAGTACAAACCACCGGCAACACCTCCTGTTGGCGATCATCATTGACTAATCTTTGGGCTATACCTACTGTTAGCGATCTTGTTGAGGAGTGCTTTCCTTTAGATGCTTAGTGGACATGGACACGTTCGTGAGCCAAAACAAAGGTGGGAATGAGACTCTTTTTCGGCATATGTCCAGAGGACTTGTATCATGTTTCAAAACTTCCCATTGCATCGAGAAAAGCAGATTTGGCACGAGGTAAACTGGTATGCTGGTCATAGACCGAGGAGAATGTAGAGAGCATTCGAAGGACGGGAAACAATTGCGGAAAGCGCTTGCGGATCAGAGGTTTCCCCACAGACTTTTGTCGTCAACCAGGGCGCGGCATCCCGTGTCCACATCCGGCTAAAGCATCTTACACCTTCTTGCGCCTTTCATGTCAAAAGCAGGGCGCGAGTGATCGAGCAGGGCGTGGCATGTAGTCGGGAAAGGTGAGTCAAAATTTTTCAGAGAAGTGGAAACATCACATAAGTAAAAGACGTGCTCTCACGTCGAGGTAGGTCCACATACTCGCTTTTCACCTTCCATCGCTCTTTACCTTCCAGGTTGAGCAGTCAAGTATATATTTGTACCACGTCCACATACAGAAACTATCCCCGCACCTTGAGTCCCATTGGTTGCCCTTCCTCCGGCTGAGTACTTGTCGTATCTCGACTCCAACACTATGTCCTCCGCTTCGTCTTATGCATCATCCCACGGTGCCATGGCATCCAAATTGCGCACGCTAGCATTGGGATCGAAGCCTCACGTCAACATTGTCTTGCATGATGAACGACCATCATACTCAACCTTAGATAAGCTTTCTGGCAAAGTCGAGATCGCCGTTTCGCACAGCACGAGGTTTGATGAACTCGAAATCCAATTTATCGGTATGTCTTACAATGTCGTGTCACTTTCATATGATGACTGACCTTCATCGCANGGTACGACCAAGACATTCTTGGAGAAGATGCCATCCACGCCTGGTTTGGCTGGTGGCCAATCTGCCTTTCATCAATTCCTCAAACTCCGACAACCTATCCCAGAGTCAAGCTATCCCCAACCCAGAGTACTCGAACCAGGACGAACGTACGAGTTCCCCTTTGTCTTTGTTGTTCCTCAACACCTGCTTCCTCGTGTCTGCAAACATGAAGTCCATCACGAATCGATCCGTGATTGCCATCTTCAGCTACCGCCAAGCTTGGGTACAATCACAGCCCACAACGACATGGGTCCGGACATGGCTAAGATCCAATATCAGATTGCTGCTCGTATCACTGCAGCCAATGAGATAGATGGCACACCAAAGCCCTTGGCAACAAGGATGAAGACAATCCGTATCATTCCTACTGTGAATGAACAGCCGCCAGTCAACATCCTTGGCGACAGCGACTACATCTTAAGGTCTGAAAAATCCGTCAAGAAGGGTGTGTTTAAAGGCAAACTCGGTACCTTGGTCATCGAAGCCGAACAACCAAAGTCACTCCGACTCCCAAAATCTTATAAACCCGAAGAAACAACCATCAGCACAGTGGCAATCGTAAAACTACGATTCGACCCAGCTGATGCAAGCTCACAACCACCCCGCTTGGGAAGTTTGAGCAGTAAGCTCAAGACAACAACCTGGTATGCTACTGGCGCTCGCATGGACATCCCCAAAAGGAAGGACTGCCTCTACGACCACAGGCAAGGCTTGCATTCAGTAAGCATAGGTCTATCTTCGCGCTGCATGGGCAGTGTTGAATGGGTCTCGCGAACAGAGTCAGCATCAGACGAGGCACAGCTTGCCCGTCGTGACTCTGGTCTTTCACACCAAGAGGTTCCNCAATATCCCAGCCCTAGTACGAAGTACAAGGGTGACAACTTCTGGACCGCAGAGATCGTAGTGCCGGTGGCGCTACCCAAAGACAAGCATTTCGTGCCCACATTCCACAGCTGCCTCACCTCGCGCACGTATTCTCTCAATCTTTCACTCGGTATCCATTCAGCTGGTGTCGGCTTTCCTTCTGTGGATTTGAAGCTTCCAATTCAAATCTCCGCTGAGGGTAAGGGTGAGGTAGATGCCATATCAAGAACTTCTTCGACCATCGAGGAGCGTTTGGCGGAGCTTGCAGCGGAAGATGAGCTTCTTGCAGCAGAACATAGAGGCAGTTGGTCATACAATGACCTGGAGACTCCAGAATCTACCGACCTGCCACCAGAATACGAGGCATACAGAAGACCTATCGTTACTGTCGCTGGCTAGACTGATAAAAAATGCATGGTGGACAGGGGAGTAAATGAGACAGTATAATTATGGGTTCTGGTCTGGCGCTAGCATTTTTTCGATGTGTTCTTTTTTCTTTTTTCGTCCTAAAAGATACCCGCAGGTTACTGGTTTTGATGAGGCATGACTATTAGGCAGACCATAGATCTAATTTACGAACATGTTACATTTCTTTAAGCAACATTTTGAGCATGGTACTCATCGGGTGTCCTCAACAGAGGCATGCGTTGCGAACAGTTAGTAACTCAACGCGTGCCGAACGCGAAGCTGTAGGTTCTTCGGACACCACCTGAGTAACGCTCCTTCCTAGATCGTCTCTTGTTGCCTTATCATCAATTAACCTGAACGTTTGGAAGGAAGGATTCCTGCGATCGTCGCGATAAGGCAACGCTGTAATTAACCGAGGTTGATCTTTAGACCAGCGCACTTCCCTACGATGTAACGTCGCAGGACTGACGAGAGACGGAGCTTCCTCCATCTATAATCAACCAGACGCATGCCATCTTGTTTGACTTGCACGTTTCTCGCAATTCCCCATCCATTATGAAGGTCAAATCACACACAGCGGAGCAAGGGTTTCCCGCCTCCGGAGTTATCAGAGACATGATTGAGTGCGTTACTGCGGACGTCTCCGATATTGAGCAGTTCTACAACATCACCTTCTCCAAAACGCGGATCTACCGCTTGGAGGACTATTACCGCGACAAACTGGCCGAGCTGGCAACTGTTCAATATCTCTTCTTGCACCCCGAAGATCGGACCGACTATATACTACTGGAGAAATACTTGCATCAACAACGCGGAAGCCTCGCGTCCTTGAAAGCTTCCCTCGAGGAACTGAAACCTCTCATCGAGCCGTTTGCATCTGGACTGGTTGTACTTATCGAACGCAGACAAAAGGTAGAGCCAACTACCGGCAGGTATGCAGCAGATGTTCTTTCGTCTGTGGCTCAGGATTTAGAAAAGAAGCTTCGCGCAATCAGTACCGACGAACGGCCCAAAGACCCAGGAGCTCGTTTTGCAGCCTATCGCGCGGTCAAATGTCTGGAAGAGCTTACAGGAGCGTTGGAGGAATGGACGATCTTCTACAAAGGATATGATCCAGACTTCACATGGTGGACGAGTGCTCCTTTCCAGGAGGTAATCCGACAGTTGAACTCCTTCCAAGCAGCCGTGACCGCTAATTTGGTTGGAAGCTCTGTTGGCAGCTCTACTGATGACATAGTTGGTCAGCCCGTCGGAAGATCAGGTCTCCTAACAGATCTCGATGCTCAGTTTATCGCATACAGTCCCGAAGAGCTGATCGAGATCGCTGACAAGGAATATGCCTGGTGCAAAACTGAGATGATCAAAGCATCTAAGGCATTGGGATATGGAAAAGACTGGAAAGCTGCACTTGAGCATGTCAAGAATCTCTATGTTGAACCTGGCCAGCAAACGCGTCTTGTCCACGAACTGTCTAAAGAGGCAGTAGCATACGTCAAACGCCATGACATGGTCACAGTCCCAACTATAGCCGAAGAATGCTGGAGAACTTTCATGATGACACCCGAGCGACAAAAAGTCAACCCGTTCTTTCTTGGAGGAGAATCCCTCATCGTGTCGTATCCAACTGACACGATGTCGCACGCAGACAAGTTGATGTCTATGCGCGGAAACAACAGACCAATGTCCAGAAGTACTGTCTTTCACGAGCTGATCCCCGGTCACCATCTCCAGATGCACATGATCGCCCGCTACAGATCCTATAGAAGCCTCTTCACCACACCTTTCTGGATCGAGGGTTGGGCTTTCTACTGGGAGTTCATTCTGTGGGATCGTGGCTTCGCTAGCACTCCAGAAGAGAAGATCGGTATGCTTTTCTGGCGCATGCACCGCTGTGCTCGCATCGTTTTCAGTCTCAAGTTCCATATGAACCAGATGACACCTCGAGAATGCATCGACTACTTGGTTAACAAGGTCGGGCATGAAAGAGCCACCGCCGAAGGTGAAGTTAGACGAAGCTTTAATGGCGATTACAATGCCCTGTACCAAGCTGGATATATGCTCGGAGCACTCCAAATCTATGCCTTGCGCAAAGAGATGGTAGAGAACGGTGATTTCTCGGAGAAGGAGTTTCACGATCGTATACTCAGGGAAGGAGAGATGCCTATAGAGATCCTTAGGGCATTGCTGCAAGACAAGAGACTGCGGCCAGGTCACAAGGCAGATTGGAGGTTCTATGATCTCTAGACTATGACTTCGCCAAGCACGATCTGCGTTATAGCGTTCCATCACGTTTCATCTAGCCGCGTTCTATGGATAGTTCGAGTAATGTCTGTCTGAGCAGGTCAATCTCGATCTGAACAAATGTTGTTTGCTGGGCTCAGGAATTGCTAAGAGTTGCAAGGCTTCTGCATGCTTGGTCTGTCTGTTGGGAGCTGTTCCCCTCATTATCACTATATTGTGATGCCATTGCAGCCCCGCATGTTGGCCTATCAGTGGATTGATGATCGGCCGAACCACTCGTGCTTCTCGATTGGACAACGAATACGAAGAAGATAGCAATATCGAACAAGATACGATGTAACGTTACATGATCGTCGGCACTAATCCTCATGATCCTTCGCAGGTGGTATCACCTTACATATAACAACAGTCTGGATGTTTGAGTTGTCCATCTGGCTTCGTACTGGCATGTCAACATCTGACGTCCATCGAACACATCGGAAAATGAAAGTTTCCATATCGGAAAGAAACCATGGCGTCGTTGAAGAGGTCATCGAGGCCCGACCTCAAGTACTTGATGATGTTGACAAGTTGCANAAAGTGCATCAATACGACCCAAATCTTCTAGAAAAGGACGCACAGATCTTAGACGAGGCTGTCAAGACCGGCAATGTCGAAAAGGCTCTGGAGATCGACGAGTCTTTCACCAAAGAGTCACCATACGAGACAGTGCGTGCCGCCGTGCGAGAGACAGATGGGGAAGAAACTGCCAATACAGTACGAGCATGGCTTTTGGGTTTTATCTTCGTTACTCTCTCAAGTGGAATTAACATGTTCCTGAGCATGCGCAGTCCAGCAATCACCATTCCCACTGTTGTCATTCTGCTGGTCGTGTACCCTTGTGGACAATTTCTTGCGAAGGCCCTTCCTACAAGGAGATTTAAGATATTCGGTCTAGAGTGGACACTCAACACAGGTCCATTCTCGATTAAAGAGCACACAGTTGTGGTCCTCATGGCCAACGTCACGTACGGCTATGCATATAGCACAGATGCATTACTCGCATTGAAAGCAAAATCGCTGTACAATCTTGACATGGGATGGGGTTTCCAGCTTCTGTTTACTCTCAGCTCTCAAGTCATTGGTATCGCTTTCGCTGGTGTCTTCAGACGTTTTCTTATTTGGCCTGCTGCTCTCATATGGCCCGCCAACTTCTCTATGACAACTCTTTTATATGCTCTTCATGACAAGAGCAGGCCTGATCCTGCCAAAACCAATGGTTGGCGAATTTCTCAATATCGCTTCTTTGTCTACGTTGCTCTAGGCTCTTTTGCGTACTACTGGTTGCCTGGGGTCATCTGGCAGGGTTTGTCGGTTTTCTCGTTTGTCACCTGGATTCGACCAAACAACGCTACCATCAACCAACTATTTGGAGGGTTCACTGGACTTTCACTAATACCACTAACATTTGACTGGACATATATAACAGCATATCTCAATGATCCACTGCTCAGCCCGACATTCTCGCATCTCAACACCATCATTGGGCTTGGTGTATTCATGATCATCACAACATTAGGTGAGTCAATAGAATTTAGTTCTAATGTTATGCCTGACAAGTTNCTAGGTATCTCATATACTGGTGCGCTTTACTCCGACTACCTCCCAATCAATACGTCCACCACTTTTGATAACACGCAGGCCAAGTACAATGTCACAAGAATCCTCGGTCCTAGCTACACTTTCGACCTGGAGAAGTATCAAAAGTATTCACCAATGTTTCTTGCACCCACGTTTGCTCTAAAATATGGTTTGAGTTTTGCCGCTCTGATGGCTGCAATAGTACATACCATTGTCTACCACCGTAGTGAGCTCTGGACCCGACTACGTCTTGCTAGACAACAAGAGCCTCAAGATGTCCATATGCGGCACATGGCCAAGTACAGGGAGGCGCCAGATTGGTGGTACGGCCTGCTGTTCCTCATAGCGACGGCTTTTGGACTCGCTACCGTACTAGGCTACTCTTCACAATGCCCCTGGTGGGCGTACTTCGTGTCACTAATCATTGCGCTCGTCTTCATCGTTCCATGTTGCATGATCCTCGGCATCACCAATATCCAGCTGTCACTCAACGTCATCTCGCCATATCTTGCTGGTTTCATGATACCAGGACGCCCAATTGGAGTCATGATCTTCAAGGTATACAGCACGATCGTACTAGGACAAGCACAAACCTTTAGTCAAGACCTCAAGTTGGCGCATTACATGAAGATACCTCCTCGTATCACCTTCTGGTCGCAGGTCGTTATGTCCTTGTGGGCTTCCATTGTTCAAGTGGCAGTGATGAACTGGACCTTGAGTAATATTGACAATGCCTGTGCTGTGGACCAAGCTTCCCACTTTACATGCCCGAATGGCCGCACTTTCTTNTCGTCAAGTATCACTTGGGGAGTCATCGGACCTCAGCGTATGTTTGGATCTGGTTCCATCTACGCCGCATTCAATTGGTTCTGGCTGCTTGGTGCATTGCTGCCAATCGCCTTTTACATCTTGACCAGAGTGTTTCCACACAAGCGATTACGCTTCCTGCACGCTCCTGTTATGCTCGGAGCTATGTCCTGGCTTCCACCTGCAACTCCACTCTCCTTCACGTCTTGGGCATTGGTGGGTCTAACCTTCAACTGGTGGATTCGTAGACGATGGAATGGGTGGTGGAGCCATTACAACTACATCACAGCTGCTGCATTGGATTCTGGACTCATCATCTCCACACTGATAATCTTCTTCGCCATCACACTGCCAGAAGTTGAAGTGCCGAATTGGTGGGGCAACGTGGGTGTGTTTGAAACTATGGATGCTTTGGGTACCGCGATAAGGAAGACTGTTGCTGATGGCGAGACTTTTGGGCCAAAGGTATGGTGATAAATATGAAGATAGATTGTCAGATCTTGTTTATATCGTCGTCAATTTGATAGCCGAAACGTCCGGGTGCTCAGCAAACATCTCTGCGACCCTTTCGTGTACCATGCCCATAGTAAGACCTTGTTCGTTGCGGATCATAGGATCTCGGAGCTCAGTAGTCCGACCAACATAGTCTTTCGTCTCATCCCGCTCGTCCCAGATCGTGGCTTCTAGAGCCAAGCAAGGTGGTTGTGAGAGTAGCATATTTGAGATGTTTTGTCCTTGCCCAGTCTTTGCTCGAGCCTTCAAGTCAGGTATGTCGCGCTTCTCAACGATCATGTATGCGCAATGTCTGTTTCCGCTTGCTTCGAAGCTGAGATGCCAATAGCGGAAGTGGTAGTTCTTAAAGATCGTTTGTATGACTGGGTTCAGTACGGGTGGCTGCAATAGTGATTCTGTCTTAACGCCAGTTTCGTTGTTTCCACTATGGCCTTGAGTCCATGTTCGATCAGTGGTGATGTCCGGAAGCAGGAACAGTGCTCGTTGAATCGATGCAGACTGCTCGATGCTGACTTTCCACTGTTTGCAAACTTGAGTACAGCGTAGCAAATGTCGCAAGATTTCTGCGTTGTTGTATACTCGTGTGCAACGGGGGTCCTCTTGATATCTTAGCGGTGTCAGGTCTTCCAAGAGGCAGAGGAGAATCGGTTCGAGCAGTTCAGGCAGCGCAAAGACACGCTCGGCAGACGTCGCCATTATATGTGTGATATTCTGTCACTGTATTATTGTGTTTCAATCAGATACTCCGTAGTCTGCAATCAATTGAACATGTCGTGTTCATGATTCATCAACCCGACGTCAGCAAGAGGTCGAAGCACAGACCAGGTGTTCGTTCTACATCAGTGACCACTTGCGAACGAGTCTATCTTCACGCTTTCGCACTTTCTGAATGGCTTGTGGTTGTCTACAGCATCATGAAAATCAGACCGACTGCTACCAATCATGTTCAAGGCTGCCTCGTACTGCTATGACAATGATCGTCTGCTAAGCGTAACGAGCTTTATGTGCAATACAGCGATTATATGAACACTCAATACCCGTGAGCCCTCACATACTCTCTATGCATGACATCCGCTAGTGCACCGCCCATGACAACATCGATGGGAGCCCAATAGGTTCTACCTCGACGTAAGGCATATATGCGTAGCGTCCAAATCGCCACACCAGCAAGCATGCCAAACCCAACTTGCTGACGCACCATCTCTTCGTCTCGACCACGCTCGCGTGTCTGACTCCACCGTGGGATGAAACGCCTGTACTCGACGCCGAACGCTTGACACAGAAGTACAACCGGTGTAACGATCAAGGTTGATCTATGCATAGCCATCAATGTCCTGGGGTTTTGGAAGACATTTGCCGAAGCTGTGAAGCCAAAGTCGTTCAGTTGTCGTATGTAAGCTAGGGCACCTGCTCCGGCGACAAACGGCGCTATATCAACGCATGCTGCTTCGAGATCTTGTCTTTTAATCAATGGTGGCAGATTTCCGACGTATTTGGTTGGGTTTTGACCGGGTACAGGGTGCCAGGCATTGTCTTCTGCTGTCTTGGTTGTCCAGAAGAAGAGGAAGCTTAGATTCATAGTGATACAAGTGGTGGTTCCAGCTTGTTAGATCGCTTGCGGGTTATGTGCTTGAATCTGATTCGATTCAGGTCCTCGATATATTGTTGTGGAAAAGTCCGAATGCAGTATAACGCTTCCAGGTGAATTGATTGGTTGTCTTCCCAATAAGTGTGCTCGATAACAGGTACAAGTTCGCAGCATCAAGAAGAGTTCAACTTGATGTCCATCCTACCTCGGCTTAGCGCGCCTTGGCACCGTCATTGACTTTATGATAGGAGCAGTGATGTCTTCAAAGCCACACAGAAGTTGAGTCTGACAACTGCAATACTGGATCCATGCCTCTTGCAGGACAGACTCGATCCAGGAAGGACTTGGGTCGGACTGACAACAATACATGATTGCACATAACAATCTTGCAAGGTTGTTCCGATTTGGCTCAACTTCCTCTGTTGTGCTTCGTCTCTTCTGACGTCCGTCCTCAAGATCACGAGTGCTTTCCTGCCTTTGCAAAAATGCTCTGTGACATGCTGGTTCACTGAGATTCATATGTACCCGCCAGCATCTCGAGAAAGAGAATGACAAGTGATAGACCAGACATTGAGCAAGCCATGTTCCGGGGTGCTCAGGGTAGGCTGTGACTGCTCGATACAGAGCCAGTGGGGCTCAATATGGTGGCTGTAAAGTGCTGCTTGTATACGAGCGGCAGAAGTGAGTAGAACCGGCTCCGTAGCAATTCGCAGATTTAACCGCTCCGGTTGACTTCTTAAGCCGCTGCTCATGCTCTGAACTCATGCTTGAAACCTTGCTTCTGAGGTGCTTCATCGAAGAGCTGCGTTTCTTGCCCTGGCTTCTTATCAATATTGATTCCGAGCCCTTTAGCTCGCGCCCTCAGATCCTTCATGCTGGTGACGCCTTCAAACCCTTGAGGCATTGTGTTCTCTGTCTCTCTGTAACAAGGACTGCACAAGTATTGTTCATCAGCGCTCGGATCTCCAAGATTTATCCCACGTTCCGCATGATCAGAGGATTCGCCAATTCGACACCACCATAGCTTGCGACCGTGCCTCTGAGTGATCTTACAGCCCGTACAATAGTGTTCGGCTTTCTCGGGGTAGAACTTTGGCCTGTAAGTCGTCCAAGGCAGCCGATCACGGACCCAATCATGATGAGAACACCACTTCAAGAGTCTTTCCCAGACTCGAACAGATTCCGATTGTCTGTGCTTGTGCATCCGGGCTTTTGCGCTCGCAAGCAGTTTGTCTCTCAACCCCGGATCCTGATACCTTCGAGCCATATAGATACTCGAGGCCTCTAACTTGCGCAGGCGATATTCTGGATCAGTGTAATATCTCAACTCTGTGGTCGGATGTATCCACTTTTGAGACTTGGTAGANNGGGTCGAAAGCAGACGGCTCTTGGCTGCTGGCCAAGTCGCCAGTCTGAGAAGTCCGCCAGCTATCCACTGCTTCGAAGACATTGATTTTAATAGGTGACACAGAAGTCGGCTTGTCGAGTGTAAGAACAGGAAAGGGAAAAGGCTCGGAGGTGCGGCAAGTTTCCGTGATTAGGCGGTGAGATTCTGCCGGATACGGATGCTCTGTGTATCGTCGTTGACCAATGTGACTTCAGTCTCTATGGTTTGCTTAGTCCTAGCTCTTTCGCGCATGCTGTGAATTCCTTCCAGCTTGCAGCGTTCTCGAAATGCTCAGGGCACGTTTGCTCCCAACCTAATTTTAACCAGCATCGAGTGCAAAGATACTTTGCCGACTCCGACGTGCCCGACCACCACAAGTTGGCTTTGCGATCCTGCAGGTTGCAACCTGCGCAGAGATGTGTGATACGCTCGGGATAAAATTTTGGTCTGTAGGCTTTCCACGGCAAGTCTGCTTGACCCCACCCGGACTGTCTGACCCAAATTCGCAGATCTTCGAGTCTGCGATAGTCCTTGTCGGTTCTCTTTTTCATCACATAGTCTCTGTGTTCTTNTTGCTTCTTCTTATAGAACTCCGGGTCTACAAGCTTACGATTTCTGGTGTATTCAATGGCAGAGTCTAGGACCTTCCTGCGATACTCCGGGTCCGTATGGTATCTCAACATTTTCGAACAATGTTTCATGCTGCAGGAGCCATTAGAGAACAGACGCATGTTGCCTGCTTGATTTGACGAGGTTGCCAAGAGGTAGATCGGTTTCCAGAAACTTGCAAGCATGGTTGCGGTCGTTTGAGGGAAGGTTTGCATTCCAGTGCCAGTCAAGTTGATAGGGATATTTGTACAGTTGTTGCGAACATTATTCGCGAAGGAAGTCGACTGAAATTCTGCCAAGGCGGTGTCATTACACCCACCCTGACTATAATGAGTGACCCTGTCCTTCGAATACTCTTTGTGGTCTTTGTCCTTGCAATGCCCGTTAAACAATATCGACGTCTTCTCTACAATCGAGATTTTCCCATCTCCAGTTTAGGAGGAGTGTCTCTATCTGCTTTAATGCATGATCTTATGGGTATCTCCTTATGGCTCAATCACTTTCGTGCAGCAGACAGTTTGGCGAGTTGTCTCCAGCATTAGATCATTATCAACACTTCTCTACATGCATTAATCAAGAGTCTACATTGGCCGACGTGCCACTTTGATTTAATCTTCATGGTACTCAAGCACTGCCACAGCCGGTAATACTTGTGCGATTGAAATACACATCAATGGACTTGATATGCAATACAGCATCCTTTGTAGGGGGACCAAGCGTCCAAGGTCCGTTGTTNNTCTGTAGAGACGATTAGCCTTGATCTCAATTCCAAGCGATCGCAGTCGTTTTTACTCACGTCCACGAGTTCCACATCCAAGCTCCAGCTGTTCTGGGCACAAACTTGGTAAAGGTCTGCAACAGCTTTCCATCGACATAGTAGTCGGTTCTTCCAGGGACCCAGTCAACACGATACTCATGGTAAGCAGCAGATGTATCGGCTACAGCACTGGCATTGGACAGCGCATTCGAACCATACCAATCCTGGTTCGTAAAGTGAACGTGTGTGGTATCTCCGGTCTGGATCTCAATGTCGGACTCGTTGTTGTCATCGCTATAGAAGAAGAACCCGCTGACGGTACCCCAGACATTGGGAGTCTTTGCTACAGTGCGCATGCTTCCGTACATAACATCGTTTGCGGCGGTGGTAATTTGGGCACTGCCACAGGGATTGGCCTCGGTGCAGTTTGGTTGACCTCCAGGCACAGTGAGGGTAAGACTGCCGTCTTTGCGATCAACACCAACGAGGGAGGGCTTCCAGTATACGCCGTACGGACCTCCATTACGGTCTGTTGCCTTGAGAGTAGATGGAAGTGTCTTCCAGTTGTTGACAGAGATGTGAGAATTGAAGCCTCCTAGATTAGAGACTTGGTAGAGGCACCCGTCGAAAGGTGCGGTAGGCGATGTGTAACGCTTCTCAAGAGGNNGGGAGGCATCGCTAAAAACAGCAAGACCGGCAATGCCGGCCAGCAATAGAGCAGAAGATGAAGAGCAATGCATCTCGTTATTGCGAGGAATGACCGAGCTGGAAAGTGCCTGTTGCGATGATGCCTGAATTTTACTGAGTAGCCACAACACACCTTTTATACTCTTGACCTTGTAAGCGCTACGGTATGATGGCCTGTTCACAAGCGACTACAAGAAGTCATGCTTGAGCATATATAGTTAGTCTACGTTATGCTTCCTCGAGCCTCTAACCCCACCAGCGTAGGTACTTGTCATGACTGACTATAAGCCGCACTAACATTGACTCTCAGACAGCCACATGAGGTTAGATGGTCACAGCAAGCCAGTCAATGGTTGCTTGAGCAAGACGTTGCGACAAATTGAATGCAACGTGATTGCGCTAGACGTTGTCCATGTTGGTTGCGTTGAAAACCGGTGAACGCGTTCTGAGTCGTCTCGCGCCGACGGCTCGACGCGAGCATAGTACGAGGTGCAGCAGACTCCAGTCTCGAGCTCGAGAAGTGGATAATGCAATTTATTTCGGCCCTTTGTTAGGCCGTAGAAATTGTCGGTGCTGTAGCATAGTAGAAAAAATGCATGCATCGTGCGAAAGTGTGAGGTTCAAGAGGGTGGGGTCGGCGCGAAATCCTTGGAGCTGACCACTTCGAATTGTCTTTTCTTTCAGCTCCCCACCAGCCGCTTCTTTAAACCTCCCTCGTGGCCTTGAACCCAGTCACTCCGATATTGCCTTCTCTGCCGACACCCCATTGATTCTTTTCCTGGTTTTCCACTAATCTTCTCTTCATACTGATCTCCATAGTCCGTCTGCCCCTCTTACGTCCTTTCAGACCATCGTCATTCCAGTCATAATACAGTGCCCATCTGGGATGGCCTTGCTCGTTCCTGTACATATCTTCTTCCACAGCCAAGAAACCCTCAAAATCATCGAGAGTTATGCTCGAATCCACAAACTCATCGGTCCAGTCCCACGGTCCAACCTTGTGTGCTATACTGCCTGAGCGATTCGAGTACTTGAGTTCAAAAGTGTCGTTGTCCACGTATATCCAATTGAGCATCGGTGGGTCTTTCTGGATGGTCGTGACCAGGCCTCTCTCGGCAGGCGAGCGATCCTCGTCCGGGTACATGAGATAGAATCCGGTGAAAGGATGCGAATCTTCGCGTCTAGGTAATCCTGTGTTTCGGTTCTTGGCCTCGATCCAGAGTTTGTTGTCGCGGACAACCACTATGCTGTCGTGTAAAATTTCGCCTCGTCCTCGCGATCGTGATCCTTCATCTTCTATGACCACATCTATGTAGAACTTTGTCGTTCGTGATTCTGGATTTGCATTGGCGGCCTTTTCGTTCTCCTTTTGCTGATGAGATACACCTTGGGCTACACCTGTCACTACACCGACGCCTGTTGCGGCAGCGACTGGCAGGGATATACCAGGCCCATGATTACATCGAACACCATGTTGATATGATTGGCAAGTATTGATCCTTGAGAGCGTCTGTATCGATAGTTGGAAGTTCTTCGTAGAGTGAAGTTGAGAGATTGGTTTGCGTGCGACCTAGAGGCTATGGAGACATTCTCGGGTAGCGTCATTGCACAGCCAAACCTGTTTCAAATCTCAGGGTCTTTAGAAGGTTGCGTAGACCACCGACTTTTGGTGATCTGATAGACATGCACTCTCAAGGCACTACACTATCGTGTATGCTGTCTTCACCATAGGATTTGATAGAGTAGTCCAGCCAAACACGCCGGGTGCGAACGGCGCCGTTAGAATTCCTACCAAGTTTCTCGGTGAGAGGATGACCCTGCTCAGACGATCATCTCCTTGTCAACCACGTTTGAGGCTACCTAAATGGCTGGATGCTTACAGACAACATACTGACTGGTGCCTCGATTGCAGTTCAATGGTGTTTGACTGGTTTTTCGTGTTGTGGGATGACTCGTGACATTTGCAGTTATCTCTCAACTTCGATCACAGATCTGGGACGCGCCAGTACAGTCCCGCATGAGTTCGCAGGTGTTCACTTTAAGGGTTGTCGCAATAGTGTTCTCTGAAACGACTCAACCATTTCCCTAGCACTCAAATTCTTATTTCCATGACACCTCAGGCATGTCGCAGCTCAACATGAGGTTTTCAGCTCCGATGGGCGCGGACAGGGCCAGATCAAAGCGCGGCGCACCGGAGTAACAAGGTTACAAGGAGTGAGAAGCCTCTCCGAGGTTCATACCCAGTGCCAAAGTCTTGGCCCCGTTGTACTCGCGAGCTCAAGACCGGATAGAGAAAGACGCAAGGGGTCAAGGTTTGGTTTCCCCTGATTTGTTTCTAAAGAAAGGGCATGATCGATGTCGCAAGCATCTGACGGGACCAAGAAGGGAAATGAGATATCGCTTTCTTCTTTTAGAGCATGACAGCGATGATGGACAGCTCGTAGATATTAAATGAGAGATGATGCCGAGCCACGCGGCTATGTACAGCGACAAGAGGGTTCGGTGGAAGCGAGACCGGATGGAGAAGGAGATCCCTGGAAAACGGCATAAGCTCGAACCTTCCCCCGGTCAAAGACCCCTTTTGAGGCTGGAGAGCGTTTTGGAAGAAGACCGTCGTGGACATTCTAAAAAGTGCTCCGCCTCGATTGTCGACCTTTATGCTTGGCCGGCACCTCTCACAGTCACAGCCTCACGGACTCATATTGTCTATATCATCATCGTCCTGTTTATATACTGGTCTCGTTGTCGCAAGGTGTTGGTCGCATCTTACTCAGTCAGCCCAACATCGACAAAGGTTGTTTCCCCCAAGCCGGAGCTGAAACAACAGCCACCTTACGCCGGTTGCACCCTCCATCCTTGGCTTTTCTTGTCCAGGCAGGCCTAAAGCAGTGTAGCAATCAATCAACTGCAGCAAGCCGCCTTTGCACAAACACGACCACTCTCGCTCGCTTTTCCCCTCCTCTCAGCTGCGCTCACTCTCGCGCTTCCCGTTCGTTAGTCTTGGTCGTGTGGCCAACATCACTGCACGCGACACACCGCTTCGATCGAGTCTCGGCCCACCGGTCCGTGTTTGTCACGCTCACCCTTACTCCCTGCAACCAGGCGACTCCTGTCCGACGCATCAGCCCAACCCCGACCGTATCAAAACATCCCTAGGCCGCTGCTGAGCGGCTCCCGACCGTCACCATTACCAACCACAAGAAAAAGACCTCTCATCTGGGAGGTCAGGGTTTCCCAACAGCTCTTACATACCTCTCGATCGCGACCGTAGTGTCAGCCCCTTCCCTGCTGGGGGTTACCATGATCGCGAAGGGCTCACTGGTCCTTCTTCCTTCAGACAATCAACGTCAAGTCGCATCATGTACATGCCCAGTTCGAAATGGACGTGGTCATTCCTATTGATCGCCGTCTGTCAAGCTGCCATCGGTCTGGGACTTGAGNNGGGTGCGTCGTTATTGTCTATGTGCTCATGGCTTCCCACTGCTGACACGTGCTATAGCTATGTGTTTGCAAAATTCCAAATTTCGCTTCATCCAGAAGCGCGCAGAACGACACAATCACGAACGATTCCTACATACCTCGCCTTGTTCATTTTCGGCTTCATATACCAACTTGCTCTCGTCTGGGACGCTCTACGCCTCAAGAACACAATTCAAGTCATCGGACTCTGTCTTTATAACCTCGGTCTGCTCATCTACGCTACCGTCCAGTACGACCAAATCGATCGCGCCGTTCAGGTTCTGAACCAGCACACAGAAATCCTAGCCGGTTTTGGGCAGGACGTGAAGCCTTTCCTGGTAGCAGTACCCTGTGTCCTTGCGTTGGGTACGATAGCTTTCAGTTTTGTGGCGTGGAAGTTATATGACGAGTTTGCGTGGTCAATCTACAAGCACATCTCAGCAGACTTGCGTCTGAAGAGACGTTACCTTGTTTACCAGGTATGATTTCCAGTACTGCAAGCAGACCCTTGGACATGGACTGACGATGAATAGATTTACATCGCCCTTCTCAAGTTCGACTTTTTCTTCTTCCTCGGATTCACAGTGCAGTTCGTTGTCGTGGTTCGCGAACATACGTCCAACATCGAATTTGCCCTTACCATTGCCGCCATACCAGTTACCATCGCGATTCTGCTTGCGGCTGCATGGTTTACGAGACGCGAGTCCACGCTGGGAATGTGCAGCACGATTGTCCTCTACTTCGCCGCTATGGCGTACTTCCTNTTCAAGCTCGTGCGTATGTACGATACAAACAATCCGGCCAGAGTGGAGGACTACGAGCCTGCGCGAAAAAGTTTGACGACATTTGCTGTCATCACGCTACTACTGTTGATTTTGACCATCATCAATTGCGCATGGTGTACGGCAAACTTCAACAAGGGGCTCAAACCGCACGTCCAACGACGAAGAGCGATCGGAGTCGAGGACAAGAGCTATGCGTACGAGAGACGACACAATTCTCTAGGAGGAGCACATGCCATGGGAGCAGTTCCGGCAAGGATGACGATTGACTGATTGATTCGACCCTTCTGGCAAGAGTAGAGACAAGATCACGACGTTTCGGCTGGGCCGGAACGAATTGCCTATCGCATAGACGACCTTTTTCGATATCCCACGGGTGTCAGGCCGAGGGTCTCACAAGTACCTGCCTTTCATCACGGCGTTTTGTTTTATTTCCTTTTAGTGGTTTTAGCTGTCAGCTTTTCTATGGCACGATTTGGATGGAGAAGCATCGTCTCTATGATGAGTTCAGAGCGTGTAAATGTCTAGTAACGGCAGAATCTGTTTTCTATTCGATCGAATGTCGTCCCCTACACACGTCCACCTTGTGATAGGCGTAGAAGATGATGATAGACCAGGACGGATGGTAGTCAGTGGCTTAGCTCGTGCCGTGCCCCAGCCACAATGACGCGCGCGGGGTCGAAGATGCGGCATGCCAAACAAAACTGGCAGGCATCCGCAGCGAAACACTCTCCAAGGAGTGCCTGACACTTCGAATTCTCGAACAACATGGCGGAACAAAAGACGCCGAGTGTCACCATGGCCGAGATTCCCTCGACCATGCTTGCTCAAGCTGCGGCTGCTGCGAGAGCGAATGACGACCAAGAAAACCGCCTGACTCCATCAAGGACGGCCGAATACTTAAGCCCGAATAGCACAGACGAGAACCTACCACCGCCAGCATACGGCGACACATACGGCGATGTAAGCAGCCAGGACGCTGGTCTGGGTACCAAGGCCACTTTACGCTCCGATGGACGAGTCAACATCAATATCAACCAAACATCTCGCCACTTGTCGAGCTTGCTCGTACCTGCTCTCAGAAGCCAGCTTGATCTTGCCGACACTACCCAGGTCCCTCCGCCATATATTCCTACATCGCTCGGAGGGGCGCCCGGTCAACCNCCGCCACCACCTCTCAACGTAGTTATCCATGTTGTTGGCTCAAGAGGAGACGTACAACCATTCGTCGCACTCGGAAAAGTTCTCAAAGATCAATATGGCCATCGCGTCCGTCTAGCAACACATCCTGTCTTCAGAGACTTTGTTACCGAGAACGGTCTCGAGTTCTTCAGTATTGGAGGTGACCCTTCTGAACTTATGGCTTTCATGGTTAAGAACCCTGGATTGATGCCCGGATTTGATGTTATGAGAAGAGGTGACATTGGNAAAAGACGCAAGGAGATCTCTACCATGATCAAAGGTTGCTGGCGGAGTTGCATCGAGTCCGGCGATGGTACTGGTGTCGCAGTAGACGACAACACAACCGAAGAATGGATGCGCAATACCGATTCCACCATCAAGCCTTTCATCGCCGACGCCATCATTGCAAACCCTCCCTCATTCGCTCATATCCATTGTGCCGAGAAGCTAGGATGTCCTTTACATATGATGTTCACCATGCCCTACTCTCCTACACAGGCCTTCCCTCATCCTCTGGCTAACATCCAGTCCACCAATGCTGATCCCCACCTTACCAATTTCATTAGTTATACACTCGTCGAGATGTTGACCTGGCAGGGTCTCGGCGACGTCATCAACAGATTCAGAGTGAAGGATCTTTCTCTGGATCCTATCAGTTTGATATGGGCTCCTGGCATGTTGACAAGACTGCGCGTCCCCTACACGTACTGCTGGTCGCCTGCTCTGATTCCCAAACCCAAAGATTGGGGCAACCAAATATCTATTGCTGGCTTCTATTTCCTCTCTCTGGCTTCGAACTTTACACCGCCTCCTGATTTGAAGGCTTTCTTGGACGCTGGACCACCACCTGTATACATTGGCTTTGGCTCTATTGTGCTTGATGACCCCAACGGCATGACCAAACTCATTTTCGATGCTATCAAGAAGACTGATAGACGTGCCTTGGTGTCTAAGGGCTGGGGCGGTTTCGGCGCTGATGAACTCGGCATACCAGAAGGTGTTTTCATGCTGGGGAACGTGCCTCACGATTGGTTGTTCAAGCATGTATCTTGCGTTGTCCATCACGGAGGCGCAGGAACCACTGCTGCTGGCATAGCGTGCGGTGTTCCCACCGTCATTGTTCCATTCTTCGGAGATCAGCCNTTTTGGGGAGCCATGGTCGCTAAAGCTGGAGCTGGTCCTAATCCTATTAACCACAAGGACTTGACTGCCGACAATCTAGCCGAAGCAATCAACAAAGCTCTTGAACCGGCCACTAGAGAAAGAGCACAGGATCTGGCCAACAGCATAAGTCATGAGAAGGGCACTGAAACCGGTGCTCAGAGTTTCCACCAATTTCTTGAAGTCGACAAGATGAGATGTAGCATAGCACCTAGCAAAGCAGCGGTGTGGCGACTAAAGAGAACCGAAGTTCGTCTTAGTGCCCTTGCAGCGACCACTTTGGCTACTGAAGGATTGCTGGACTTCAAGGATCTAAAATTGTACCGCCCAAGAGAGTATGAGGCTGATGAGGGTCCTCCTGAGCCCATATCTGGAGGTGCTGGCGCTCTCACTGGCACAATCAGCACAATGATGATGGGTGTCGCCGACTTCCCTGTTGCTGCGTTGAAGGCTTTGAGAATACACCCTGATGCTGTTCCCAACAAGACTACAACAGATCCACAGGCTGCTTCTCAGCAACCTTCGTCTGAGGGCCAATCGACAGAAGTTGACTCTACATCCAGGGAGTCAGCTGTCTCTCAATCAAGCAGACCGACTTCGCCTTCTAGAGGTCCTAGTGCGGGCGCAACTTTCAATCTCGATGAGTCGTTTGCAAAGATGGGTTCTCCCCATCTAACAGCTGAAGACAAGACGGATAGAGGGAAGCGTAGTCGCTCTTCATCCTTGGCTGCTGCACTGCAGGGTCGTCTGGGTAGCCAATTGCGCCATCGCTCTGGCTCTCGTAGCGGCTCTACTTCAAGGTCTTCGAGTCCCCGCAGGGCAAACACCGCGCAGTCACAGACATCAGCACAATCTCAGTCACAAGGAGGCGAGACAAACCTTAGAGAAGTTATCGATGCCGCCTTCGGCACAAGTAAAGGCGTTTCTAGAATCGTTGGAGCTGGTTTCAAATCACCAATGGACTTCACGCACGCTCTTGCAAAGGGTTTCCACAATGCACCAAAGCTTTACGGAGATGAGTCGGTCAGGAAGCCTGACAAGATCACTGACTTCAGATCTGGACTCCGTGCAGCCACCAAGGAGTTCGGATTTGGTATGTTCGATGGCATCACTGGACTCGTCACACAACCTGTCGAAGGCGCAAAGAAGGAAGGAGCCGCTGGCTTCATCAAGGGCTTCGGCAAGGGTATTGGTGGCATAGTGCTCAAACCTGGCGCAGCCATTTTCGGCATCCCGGCTTATACTATGAAGGGTGTCTACAAGGAGCTTCAACAACTGTCCGGATCTTCCGTCCAGAACTACATCATTGCAGCTCGCACAGCACAAGGGTATGATGAGTGGCACAGGTCAAGCGCCCAAGAACGACAGAAAATCATCCGACGCTGGAAAGTGGTTGAGTCGGAGGTCAAGAAGAAGAGATTCATTCATGAACAATTCCAAGATATGCTCAGGAAGCAATGGGATGGTGACAACCGTGAAGGTGGTAACGGCAACGATGCTCAAGCCAGAGGTTCGCGTTCCTTGTTGGGCATGCGTCCTCGATCGCGTGCTAATTCGCGTGCAGTGAGAATGAGTACACACAGCGAAGTCACAACACCGACGGTTGAGGTCACACGGTACCCGAGCGAGCCTCCTAAGTACGAGGACTTGCAATTCACGCGTGGTGCTGGCGGAAACGAATTGGAAAGCGCCATTCAAGCATCCGTCGCTGATACCAGCCGTGGAGATCCAGAGCAGGATGCCATGATCGAGCGCGCCATCCGCGCCAGCATTGCCGAATTAGCATCTGGTCAGAATCCTTCCGGCAATGGCAGCGGCAACAACACCGATGACGAAGATGAGGTTCTTCGCAGAGCGATCGCAGCGAGTATGCTAGATCATCACGGCCAAGATCCACCAGCATACCAAGACACACCATCTTCCGAGCACGATGAAGAATTAAGAGCCGCGCTCAAAGCCAGCCTAGCAAACCCTTCCGAACACCAAGATAAACGCGTCAAACATCAAGTGCACTCTACCGACAGCGAATGGGATACCAACTCTGGCTCCGACGACGAAGACTACCGCCTCGCCGTCAAAGCATCCCAAGACCAGCGCTCCTTAGACCAACACTCCACTAACGACGCAGACCTCCAAAAGGCCATCTCCGAAAGCCAAGATGCCCACAAAGCGACGACCAGCGCTGAAGAAGAGGAAAGAGTGGTCATGGAGTACGTCAAGAAGCAGAGCTTGTTGGAGGAACAGCATCGAAAGAATGTTGCTGGTAAGGGTAAAGGCAAAGAGGTTGAGCATGATGATGATAACGATGATGATGAAGACTATAAAAAGCTCTGGAGATGAGTTTGCAGCAGGACGGCAAGAAGGGAGGGAGGGCTTGAAGTTGAGAAGGACATTTTGGTTATGACTTTATGATAAGAGATATAGCACGATACCCCTTTTTTCTTTTTTTTCTCCCAAAGTACACGATTTTTGCTTCTTGATTTCCCTCCACTTTTCTGTTCTTCGTTGTTCTCTGGTGACTCTTTTCACCCGCTCAAAGTATCTTCAGAAGACGGATCCTGATGGGGATTGGATGATGTGATAGTGACAAGAGAATGTGTGTGTGTGTTGGGGCATGTCATGTTCCTCGCCGCAGCCCATCCTTCGTCTTGAAACTTCTGATGATCAATGGAGTTCCTAATCTGTGCTCATGTCAAAGCCCGTGGTTGGTCGACCCTCAGCCCAAAGCGCTTCTCATCCTGTTGCCATGTCTTGACCAAAAGCTCAATGTGCAGACTCAAGGATGTTCTGAGCGAAGGTACACTGTTTGCACTCTTCTCTTCTTTCGAGGCGGAGATGCAATCTGTGCACTCAACGCGAAAAGCAACTTTGCAGTCAACTCAGTGTCAAGCAGAGATCCATTTTCGATCTTGGCCTTGAACTCGGGATTTCTGGTCACGAAATGGAAGTTGTCAGACAGCCAGGAGAACAAAGTGTTGCGCAGCTTGCTGTCGGCCAGCTGAGGTGCGCCTGGACCGCAGAGCTTCATAACGCATTCTGCGACTGCACGATGGTCTTCCTCGCCCAGAGTGTCAGAGCCCGTACATTCATCCAGCAAGTTTTTAACGGCGGATATGGCAGCGTTGCGGGCGGAGGGGACATCATAGATGTCTGAAAGCATGTAGACTCTGATAGAATACATCAATTCATGCTCGTTCTCAGCATGATAGAATCGAGTGTTCTTTGGATGAATGCCAGAAGGCATGCCGTAGACATGCTTGAGCATGGCATAGATGGGCATAAGATCTTCTGGGCTGTCATGGACGATGTTGAAGACTGCGCTTGTTGCGACAGGGAACTGAGAGTTGAGGCTGCGTTCGAAGAAGGGNNGAGACCACATGCGCAAGATGGCTCTGTGAGCATAGACTTGATGGCAGCCGAACTCGAGGATGATGTCGGAATCTTTGGGGTTGTTGAAGACAGTGGGATTGCTAAAGAGAGTTTATCAGTATGAGATAAAGGTGAATAGGGAGTCGGGACTTCTCTTACGCGTTATCGCCGTTGATAAAGTCCTTGTCGTCCATGATTGCGCTTCTGTTGTGAGGTGATGCATGAGGAAGATAGGTGGGAAGGAGCGAGCAGGAAGAGAAGACTTAAATGAGTTGTCGACTTCCTTGTTTGTTGTGGTTCAGAGATTCACTCTTGCCCTAATTATTCAGAACTTTCACTCCGAGAGACATCAATGCTTGTTCACTTATGGTTGGCTACCAAACAGCTCTCTTCCTCTCTCCTCCCATGAGTTGGATTTCGTCAGAGGGCAGCTGCAAGAATGCACGATAAATTCCGAAAGAGGGAGTGGTATCCAAGGATAGCATCCATTCTAGGACGTCTTCATGGCCAAACTTCATATTGGAAAGCCATTGTGTATTTCGAAAATCTCGGAGATCTCTGTAACTCATCATGAGAGTGTCCAAGTCCTTAGTGCCTAAGTTAGCCGTGGTCAATCGTTCGCGCCTGCAACAACTCGGAAGTAACACACTCCCTTCGATCCTTGCAAACTCATGTCTGGATATTTCATACGCGACCATCCACCATTTGACATAACAACCTTTTTCTCACCTCACTTTCTCTCTGCTTCTGCTAATTCTGAGACTTCCGACATCCTCAATCTATAGCGCTCTCGAATTGTTGTCCCACTCTCTTACAGGTGTGCAGTATTGTGGTGCGCTGCAGCCTTTGTTTCACAGATATCTCCCAGGATCTGATACTGTTCGCCGAGTATCAAGTATCAAGCCACTCCCTCCTCCTCATACTCCCGATATGTGGGGATAATGGCCTCGGCTAACACAAGCTAAACTGGACCAGATGATGGCAGAATTAGATCACGAGTTCGAAGCTGACATGGCCGAGAAGTCCGAACGAATACGTTTGAGGATGGAACTCGAACGTAGAGGCGAGCCCGAATATGTCGCAGAATGGCCGTCCGATGATATAACTCCCGAAGTTGTCGTACTAGAATCATATCATTCTCAGGGGTTCAATGATTTCTTCGATCGTGTCAACGGATCTGACATTTATGGTTGTGCTGAGCCTTTCATCGAGAAAGCACCTGTCGTCCTCGCCTTTGCTGGTACCTTTGACTTCGATGGAGATGATGCATGTTCTTGGATCACCTATGGCGCCTTCGCTGAAGACAAGAAAGACAACTTTATCAGTATGGTTCTACACCCTGATACGCAGTATCCGTCGATCGAGCTATTTATCCGGCGTGAAGATAGTTCGATAGCCTCCTGCCGTATATTTGCCAATAGTCTCAAGCTGTACATGGGTCTTCCATATCTAGTATCATAAATCCGTGGTGGCGACTTGCAGCTGGACAGGCCTGGCTGTGAGAGGACCGCCGGACTCTATCCTGATTATGGTCAAATCGAACTCAATATTCCGAGGGAAGATACCTCGAAGGAGAATCCAGCTTTGGCAGACATTCAACCGATTTGGACTGGAGACCTCATCGAGAAGGAGATATCTGATATCGTTACTGCCTACTAGAGGGCCTCTACTGAACACACTCTATCCGTACCTCCGGAGCCGGATGCATTCACCGTGAGGCTCACAGCGTCTCAAGCTGTAGCCTAGGATAATTCGGCAGCGGACCCGACGATCATGAGATCAATCCTTTCGATACGCCTATGGCCCTTTCCAAAGACTGCGTGGGCTTACGCCTCTGATACAAGAACGCCTTGTGCCGTTCTCACGGCGTTGAACAGTATGCGAGTCCTACTCGCTGAACCTGTTCAGATTTAGCCAAAACGAATTGGTTGGTTGTTGGTTGGACCGACGAGTGTGAAATGACGAGAACACACAACAGGGAACTTCCTCGAAGTGTGCGCTCGTTAAACATGCTCAGATCCTTCCTGGCGGGCAGACCTCCACTTTGAGGCTTGACCTCGCATAGTCGGATATCTTCGCCTCGAAGGCTTAGTTGAGGGATTAACCATGGGCACAGACGGCATGGGCACTATCACACTACAGCAGCGATACGTGTACAACGCATCAGACCCAGATCCGATAGTGCAGGTGACAAGGGACTCCACGAGACAAGCAAGTGCTTGTACATGTAAGCACTCGTCTCAAGCAAATGCGGCAGTGGTGCATCGACAGACTCTCTGTCGGATACACCGAACTACGAAAGTTACTTCCAAGGATACCTGTAAAGTAGCTAGTAGACTCAAGGGATATCAATTTACATTGGTCTTGAGGTATGCGGGAGGAGAACACCACGCTGGGGCAATATCATGCAGCCAAACGACATCCTTGTAGGGCCTGTGACGAATAGTCGCGGCATTGGTCTCACCTTGTTTCTCAAACCGGCATTTGTGTTTGGATATGATAGATGAACAAGTATTTATATCATGGTTTGAGAAGGAAACGTACCTGTCGGTTTGTCTCAAAAGGCATCTCTCAGGAAAACAGCGTGCAAACCTCGCAATGGAGGCTGGAGCATCGAAGCTTAGCCTAGATATATTGTACGGGTTTCGACTTCAAAAACACCAAACGGGGTTGTACGATTCGACTGCAGGTCTCAGCTCTTACAAGACTATGTATCTTGACCTCAGCTAAGCGAGCTGAACCATATACAGCTCGAAGCAATAGTCAACAGTTGTACCCAACGATACTTTGTGTAGTGATGTGCCTACTTCCCTGTCTGATGCCATGTTTTGTCGCAAGAGCGGAAAGATGAGGTGCACGACAAGTGATATGTCTTGAAGCGTGCTCCGAAAGAAGAGCTGAAGTCGAGACATATCGAACGGTAGCCTCTGCGCTGCAGGTGGCGTTGTCCCGCTCCTGCGCTTCCTCGATCCTTGGCTGGTTTTGTTCAACCAACAACTTCCTTGGGATTGCATCACACCTGTTTTTCCAGTCTCGCGACGTCGATGTCTACCAAACGACAGTCGTTGGCGGTATGCCGTAAGCGAATGAGTACAGCTTGGGGCTAGCTGAGGTCGTCCTTCCATCAGGATGAACTGCAGGATCATCGACAGGAGCAGCTGAAGTCTGCCAGCGATGTTCACGTCTTTTTTACTTGGTCGGGTATGCGAGGCATCCAACGAGGGATATAAAAGGCCGTTGTTTCTGCTCATCTAACATCAAATTCACAACTCACAGCGCTCTTTGTATCAGCAAAACAGCATTTCTGTCTTATCTTCATACTCGATCAACCTACTCTTACAGGATGCCTCTTCTGAACGAGACTACCAACGGAAGCAACAATGGTTACTCAACCAAACTTACAGCGCAAGCTGCTGTCTGGACCCTCATGGCTCCCAAAGACAAGCCCGTATCCTATGAATCTGCAATCGTGGCCGATCATGGACCAGAGGTCGACTCGGTATTCTTACCTGATGAGCGAGAGCTTGTTGACCTCCGCGACATATTAGATGGCGGCAGATACCGTTGTGAGTGGTGTACATCTCATGTTCAAAGCCAAACTAATGGGTACCCCTCAAGCAATCGTCAAAATCCACTCTTGCTTCGAGGACTCTGCTACCAAGAAACAGGTCTGGATGATGGGTACTGGTTGGCTTATTCGTCCTGATATTTTGGTCACGGCTGGCCACGTTGTCTTCGATTATTCCCAAGATTATCGTGCCACGGTCCAGATCAAGTGTTACATTGGCTACAACGGAAAGGGTTCCATCAATGATCCTGCTTGTCAGCCACGCTATGGGCAGCGCGTCATTACCACAGGCGAGTGGACCAAAGACCCCAACCGTGGCAAGGATGTGGCTTTCATCCAAGTGGCCAAGCCTTTCGAAGGCAATCTGAACTTGTTCGACTACGTCGATACTCCGGTATCCGATACGACCACGCTCAATATTGTTGGCTACCCTGGAGACAAGTCACTGAATAACAGTGAGAGTGGTGCACAGATGTATGAATTGTCGAAGAAGATCACGTATGACCTCAACGACAACGACCTTCACATGATTCACTACCAGATCTCGACCTTCGGAGGTAGGTATTCTCTGGGCAGAATAACTTTTGGATCATGAAGCTAACGAATCGTAGGACAATCTGGAGCCCCCATTCTGCGCAAGAAAGATGGACTCACCGAGTCAATCGGTACTCACTGCTACGGCGGCGGTGGAAAACAGAGCAATTCGGGCAACTAAATCGGCGGCCAGTGGGGAAACCCTTACGACAGCTTCGTCAGCTTGTTTTCGGATGTTTCAGCATGTGGTGAGCCTGAGAAAATCAAATTCATCGATTTGCACCCTACTGGCAGCAACATCATACCCCAGCAAGCCGGCGAAGAGGGCTTTTTGACGTGTTCAAAAGTGTTCTTAAAGTTGGAGCAGGTGTGCTTCCCATAGCAGGAAGCGTTTTTGGACCCATTGGCGGCGCTGTGGGTACCGCAGCTGGCGCCATTCTTGGAGCCGTCTCGGAAGCCGCTCTGATGAGTCGCGAGAGCGGCCTCAGCGAAGATGTCTTGATGAAAAGCGGTGTTGCAGAGCGGGCTATGCTCGCAGAAGCTTCCTTACAGGCTGTTCTATCTCTGCCTATCACCTCAGAGTCCCAAGCTGTCATCCGACACATGGAAACCATTTGGCATAACGCTCCCCCTAATGTTGATTTCCTAGCTAAGACATTAGCACCTCAGATCAGTGCAACTGCACTGTCCTTGGCTGTGAATCAGCTGCCCAGATCTTCTACAGGTTCTGGTCAGGAGGCGTTCATAGGCCGCAAACCACTGACATCTGGCCCTGAGAGCTCCGCCATCGGGCAGACGCCCTTCATTGAGGGGCTCTTTGCACCTACAAAACCTGTCTCTGGAGCGGAAGGCATATTTGACTGGCTCGGAGACGCGCTTCATGCGGCTCTGACCGTGGCTAAGCCTCTAGTCACGCAAGCTGCGAAGGCAGCTATTACCGATCTTGGTCCCAAACTTGTCGATAAAGTCCTGGGCAGTATCAGTGGCGGAAGCGAGTCTCTTCTCGTTCAAGCTGGCCTGAGCAAAGAAACAGAAGTGAAGCTCTTGCTCAAGCGTGCCCTAGTTGCCGACACAGCACTTCAAGCTCTCCAGGCTCTACCAAAAGACACACTGGAAGCACTTTTAGCCACTGCAGGTCCCCAAGGCCAAACCGAAGGCATTTTTGATTCCATCAAGAACGTAGTACAGAAGTATGGTCCTACCGTTCTGGATCTAGCCAAAGACGCTGTCAAGACTTATGCTCCAGTCATCATCAAAGCTGCTACAGACAAGCTTACCGAGGGCGCGCCCATGAACCAAAGAGGTTCACGCAAAGCCATGATCTCCATTGGAGGAGCCAATATAAGTCACCAACCAACTGAAAGGCCCAAGGAAGCCATCATCCAGGAGCACTACGCTCGAAGCTCAGGCGGAATTCCAAAGTCAGGTTATCAAAACCCTGACGCTCCACCCATCATGACGCAGGCTCCTCCAGATTTTCCAGCCTAAATGAGCTGACATCTGTTGCCATGCAGGCTTAGATGGAGAGCCGAGACTATAGTCAAAGAAAGCAAGAAAGCTGAGCAGGTGGAAGCTGGTCGTTCTTTTGGTAGATATGATGATAGTGTTGTTGTTACTGGTAATAATGATTTCGGTGAGAGTTTGATGGATCTAATTGGTGACAATGATTTTTGGTGATTAGCTAATCTGCTGGGTCTGAATTTCTGGAAGCAAACAAATTGGGTGGAAAAAGGTAGGGAGGACTCACAGTCTCAGTGGTATTGCTGGCGGTGTACATCTTACAGAGATAGTGGTCATGACAATTTGCCTCCTCAACCCAATGATGCCTCCAACAAATTGACCTCTGAGATTTTGTCGAATGTCATAACATGTTGCTGTGGATAACGCCTGATTATGTCAAGGCCTCTATCTGGCTCATGATCTCGCCAAGTCCGGTATCATTGCTCCAGACCCCCAGAGTGTCGATTAGTGAGGAAGATAGTGTTCGGTCGTTGCGGTAGTCAAAGAGTTTTTGAATCAGGTCAGAAAGTGTGCTGTATAAGATATCTGCATTATAGACGATTCTTGTCTAGCGCATGGTCTTGTCAAATTGACCTCAAGCCAATGTGATTGTCTGGATACGACGTTCCTCTGTCCAATACATAAAGGAGTCATAGAAGCCATCTTCCGAGGATCCTTTGGGATAACATCCTCACTCTGCGGCTGGCAAGAATTTGGGAGAGGATCTGAATCAAGCCAAATACGCAGAGAAGGTCTTTCCCTGAATGTCAAGAGGATTCACCTTCTTAATTCGAGGCACGTCGTGTATAATTGGGCGACCCTCAATGGTTGTTCAGCTGGAGGTTTGTAGCTCGAAGGTAGCGTACGACCTCATGCCGAAACTGTTCTAGTACGAAGCCGAGGCCTGGTCTGTAATTTTGTTTGATCTTGTCCTGTGGATGCGAGGGGAGAAACGCGATACTGGGGTGATATGCAACCGAACAACGCCGTTGCGGGGCCTGTAGAGACTAGCTAGTCATTGCATGTCCACTACCCTTTTTCTACATCCAGCACTCGCGCGTGAGATAGAGAAAATCGTCGAAGACTAGTATCATGATCCACAAAGGACAAACACCTTCATCCTTGGTCTCTGAGAGACATCTGGAATGGGCAAGCTTATAGCCTTGGCTGTATCGTGGTGGCCATTTGTGTATAGCTCGGGCTATGTGTACATATGCATGAGGTGTGTGTGTGTTGCATGACATGTCTGGAGTGTAATTCCAGAGAAGAGCTGAAGTCGAGACTTAAAAACGGTGCATGATGTCTTCTGCGCGACAAGTGAGTGGTGCGGCCCGCTCCTGCGCCCCGCTCCACGTGCACTCGCGCTGCGCTGCTACCCCTATCCATCAACTGACAGAAGCCAAAGAGAGTTTTCGGTTCTGCGTAAATGGCATATCCAGCAACACCATCGCTATACTCCCGTCTTAGATTTCAGCTCTCCTATAAAAGTTGCGCTTACAAGATATCAGCTGGTCAGGGCACTACCGCGCCATCCGTACCGAGTAGTAAGTATCTCTGCTTGAGCCAGATATGTCAGACACAGCTCAAAAGTCGACAAATCAACAGAGCTCGGCGCTAGCAAGTGGTCCTAGCGCATGAACGTACTGTAGCTGACATGCGAGCCCATGTATAATTGCTTACTCCGCACCCGACGGCCCGGATTCCAACTGCCATGCCTGAGACAACCACTAGATCCAAGTAGGCTGTACAGCTGAATTCCCACTACCTGAACTTTCAGCTCTGTAGTTGTGACATCTGTCGAATGGAATAGGTGAATGGGTCCAGCTCAGCTCACGAAGAATAGTCTCCTGATCCTTAGATGAGCCGAGATGTGCGTGTCTGTGATATATAAAGGCCTGTGGAGCCATCGGACAGCCTCATCATCGACATCACTACAGTACTCTTCATCAGCGATGCCTTCCTTGCCTGGTTACTCCATCAAGCAGCTCGATGCTCTGACACCCTTGCCAGACGACTTCTCTACAGTCAAAGATGGCCGCTATGTTATCAAAACCACCGACAGCATTGACAAGGAGGCTGAAGGTCCAGATGTCGAGACTCAAATCTGGTTTCAAACCAAAGTTAGTTATCGATTCTCACCTCGTCCTGCCCTGCCCTTTTATCTGACGACTTAGCAGCCTCTCGACGAAATCGAAATTAAGAGGATCCGCGGTCTGAAGCTCTATACCGAGTCTCGTGATCAGGGATTTACCAGTGAACCTAATGCTGGCAATTGGACGTGGTTCGAGTATGCTATCATGGAGGGCCCTTTTGACCAGGAGAAGGTTCAAGATGGAGTCAGATTGGTGTGGACCAGTCATATGAACCGACGTGAAGATACTGAGGAGTACGGATGGGTAAGTTGACGAATTGTTGTATGACAAACGGGGTGCTCTTGGTGCTGATCATAAGTTATAGTCTTCTGGTGATGCTTTCACGAACGACAACGATTTGTTTCGTGCAATACAAGTATGACTTGTCGTCTGAAAAGGATTTGTACATCTCGCTAATATTCTTCTAGCCTGGCGACAGCCTCGCCGTCCGCATTTGTGCACGTTTCGCCGGCTGGCATATCTATGCAAGAACTGCCTATCTGGTCATCGACATAGGCCCTGCAAGAGGTAACCAGTGTTACTAACTCTATGAGTTATCCATGCTAAAACATCTTACACAGACGAACTTGCTCCACCTCCATATGCTGAGATTGTGACCCAAGTCAAAAACATTCACGAGACGATTGCAGAGGTCAACGGTGCTTTGACTGGTTCCGGTGTGAGTGCCGATCTGCCTCTTGGGTTCTACCGTGCGGAAAACTTCCAGCCTACTAATGCAGCACCTCTGCGTGTGCTTTCGTTTGGTAAGTGATGTACCAGCATGTTAGTTTCCAGATTGAGCCAACTTTGCTCCAGATGGCGGAGGTGTTCGTGGGCTCTCAAGTCTCATGCTGCTCAAAGCGGTTATGGATAGGATCTCACCTAGCAAGAAGCCCTGCCAAATCTTTGACATGATCGGTGGTACAAGTACTGGCGGGTAAGTGCATTCCACGTAGCACGAAACAAAGGGTAGTTCTGATCGTACTTGCAGATTGATCGCTATCATGCTGGGTCGCCTCGAAATGACTGTGGATGAATGCATTGAAAGATATAAAGCTTTCATGACGAGAGTATTCGCAGTCAGCTGGACTAGACAACTTGCCACGCCGGTTGTGGATAAGTACGATGCTAAGATTCTAGAGACGTGTATCAAGGAAGTGGTGAAGGAGAAACTTGGAGATGAGAATGCAATACTTCTTGATGATCGCAAAGGCGCTTGCAAAGTGTAAGTCTTGGTTCTGAAGATGCAGTGGGCTCCGGCTGATGTTGAGATTCGCAGTTTCGTCACAGCTGTGCGCAAAGATGCCCTCGACAATAGAGGTCCGGTTCTTCTTCGTTCGTATCAGAATCCACTTGAGCCGTCTGAGCAGGCAGGCATCGAGGTCTGGAGGGCGGCTCGAGCGACCTCAGCCGCACCGACTTACTTTGACTCCGTCGCAGCTGGAGACAAGGAATTGATTGATGGGGGCTTGGGTGCCAACAATCCTCTAGGCTGGTAAGCTCTTATCCGATCAGAGGATCTCAACTTTCGAAGCTGACCTTTATCCAGGCTGTGGAACGAAGTTCTCTCGGTCTTCGGACCAACACGTACCACAAATTGCTTTCTCAGCATTGGAACAGGCATACCCAAGAACGTTGGCATCGAAAGCGGCATCAAACGCCTCCCCAGCCTACCCGAAGCCCTTGCCAGCGCGGCCACGAACAGCGAACTCACGCACATCCTCTTCCGCACCTTGCTCGACGCGTACGCGCCCACAAGTGCAACGCGCAAGTACTGGCGCCTCAATGTCAGTGTCGAGATTCCTGCTTGGGATGAGCAGAAGAGTGAATATCTTGGCTTGAAGAAGTATACAGTAAGGCATCTGGACAATTACGAGGATGTGGGCAAACTGGATGACTTGCTTGCATTGGAAAAGCTCGAGAAAATGACAAATGGCTATATCAAAGCGCAGGACGAGGCCATTTGTGAGTGCGTCAAGGCGTTGCAGCTCTAGGATAATGCTTTTCAATGTACGGGTTCAATTCACAATTTCGTCAACTCACAAGCTCAAGTTCAAGACTCGCATGGTACTACTGTAGCTTCTGTCATTTTTGCAGTACATGCCGTGTTTGATATCTCTTTTCTGTCTTTCCATTGAGCTTTAGCTTGTCTCTCTATCTCTGCTTCTTGATAGTACATTCTCAATGCTCTCGTGAATTGGGGTTGCCTTCAACTTTCGTGAACGACTCAAAAGAACAGTCGCTCCATCGGAACTGACAATCACTCAGAATAGTAGCGGGTTCGCGAAGAAGCAGTACACCGTTGCTCCGAGCTCGATCTTCACATGTCAGAGTTCATGTCATCGTCGGTGGAATAACGATCGGGAACAAAGCAACGACCATACGGTCCGTCGGAGTAGCTGCCTGGAACTGGGAAACGAACATAGTTGGTGGAATTGGCTTGTGCTTGCTTCCTCAGTGCGATTGCCCCGATTTTGCCAAGTAGCTTGACCATGGCGTCCTCGTCAAACATGTTGCCGTCTTTGAGTTGTTCCCGGAATGACGTGAGTTCGAACAGCTTGGTGTAGTTGACGACGCAAAAGTTCAGAACCTCGTTACGCAAAGAAGAATCAGCGGTTGAGCGGGCGTCAGTGCCACAGAGATGGGGAATGATCTCGATGAAGGAGAGCATATTGGTTGATCTGTAGTAATGAAGGAGTTTGCGGACAGACTCATCTGCGGTACGGCGAAAGTTGGACACTGCAGCTTGACGTAGAGATGGGCAGTCGTATTTGTCGGCTAGCATGAAGACGTCAAAGTGGAATTTGTAGACGTTGTCTGCTGATGTAGGCTTCGGGGACTCTGAGTAAGGCAGATTGTACATGTGACGGAGCATGGCATCAACAATCTTTGGGTCATCGTCGTCGCCGAGAGAGAAGACTAGGCCTTTAGCTACCTGTAAACAATCAACATTGAAACCTCAGAAGAAATCAGGAATACTTACAGGCCACTGAGATTGAAAGACACGCTCGAAGAAGGGCGAGCACATGCGGAGGATGGCGCGATGAGCATGAACTTTGATACCATGATACTCGATGATGATATCAGAGTCTTCGGGCTTGTTGAAGACGGTGCTGTCGAGGATTAGCCCACTCGTTCGACAGCAAATGAACACGTAAGACAACCTTTCATGAGTCGTGCTAGACTTGATGCCTTCGTCAGTCGAAGCGACATCTGGAGGAGAGTCTGGAAACATGGTTACGTGTGGATACGTAGAAGAGAGTCATGAAGAGAGGATCCTGCGGTATTTGAAGTGAAGCATGTCGTGATGTTGACTGCTCTGGAAGGTCCAGGAAAATGCGTGCAAGAAGCACAAAAGATGAACTCAGAGCCTGTTTGCTATTGACAATGAGAGACGCGTGGATGTTTGTAAGACAATACAATGAACATGTTTTATGAATCCTCGTTTGCTGTGGACGATAAGCAGCAGCCTTCTTACCAGTCATTGGTGTTTCTTTGTACAAGAGATTACTAGTTGTCTTTCCCCATGGCCAGGCTGAGTCGCCTGCATCAGAAGTTGTGGTCCGCTAGGCATTGAGTAGGCCCTGGCTATCGAATCAGAATGTTTGTACAGTATCTCCCATACATAAGTCCGAAACCCGGTCTTTGTCGTCGTTTTCAGGGTCAATATAGATGTACCTATCTGCTCAATGCTGTCTTCGCGAAGCTTGACAGAGAGGCGTTTGCTGGCATACTCTTTGTCGAACAGCAGTCGAAATCTGAGAATCACTTTTTCGTCAAGTCCCTACCTCTAAGACCTTTTCGTTCCGACAGCAATCATGATACACGCAAGATGTATAGTTGATTGGAGTAGAAGATGCTTGCAACAACTGCTTCATTGACTGCGAGCATCGAGTGGCCCAGAAGTGATCTTGAGCCGCAACAATCGATTTGCAATATTCTTTAGCTCCGACGTAGTCAAGGGAGCTGACTCCGAAGGTGGATATCATGATCGTCGAGCAAGCTCAGCGTGGTCAACGGACCGGCAGTGTAAAACTCTGTCCGGCAGATACATCGTTTCAGGACTCAGGAGAGCCTCTCCACCCTGAGACGAGCTGGTCACGGTACGAGAAGGTTTTTTTTTGTGCCGGGCTAAGCGGTGTTGAACAGAATGCTTTGCCCCTTGTTGATTGCCGAGATTCTTGGCAATCAGAAGTTTGCTCTTCGTGTAATTAACTGACTCGAGCACTTGTCGGTGTCCCATGATTATTTGGAAGGCAATGATGACGTAGAAAGAGTAAGTGTGAGCTCGCTTCGATCTCTGACAGCCAGAGGTTGACACGGCATGGAACAGCACACCAGTTCAGGAACGTAAGTCTTCCTCGTGGAATGCATGAGATGAAAGTAAGGTTTATGTCGAGTGGACCCTGTAACGGTTCTCACCAATGAGTAGTAAAGTTAGGATAAGGCTGGAAGATCGAGTCAGTGGCTGATGTCGGCTCGCAATATGCTTTGGGATGCGCTGTTGCGAACACTGTATAAAGGTGATCGGAACAAAGAGACCAGGAGGCAGGAGATTTGACCGAGCAATTGCGGGATATTTGTATGACTGCGGTACAAGTGAGCAGACGTTGTTCGTTGCGCTTGAAAATAATGAGGGTCGGAATTTGGGATCTACAAAGTTCCTGTCGCTCAGAGCGAAAGTGGTAAGTAAGCAAGATGAAACACACGATCGACATCAGCTCTTGTTCTTTTGCTGCACGGCGCACTCCTGAGGAATGAGATCATCAGATTCGCTGACTCCTTGGAGCCTGAAGCACGCAGCGCCAAAAGAGTGGTCGAGATTAAAATGACTTTCTCCGTCTGAGAGGGGGGTTTCTCAACGGACGAATTGATCGACAGACACGGCGGTGGAAGTGCGGCATTATCGTTGCGCCAATTCTCCGTACGCGTACGAGTAATACGTAGCGAGCGGACGCTAGGGGATTGAGACTGGACGACAGCTCGTCAGTTACTCACGTTCTCGACTCTCTCGAACTGTGAGAACCTCGTGATAACTTGGTGATCGGACTGCTCTCCTGATAGAAAGAACGAGATGTTCGAGAGGAAGGAGAGCCTTGAAGGCGTGCAACGATTGGATGCAAGTCTCCACATCAAGACCCTTAAAAGGCTGAAAGCCATGCATAAACGGGGTCCAAGCTTCGAATCCGCCTATTCACCTATCAGTGGCATCTTGATGGCGATTGTGCTCGTGGTCCAGAATACGAATCGAAAGGCAAACGACAGCCTGTCTTCTAGAACTTTGATGTTTTTGTGGACCGCTCGAGGAATCGAGATCGGGCTCGGAGCCAGAACATGTGCAGCGGGCTTGGAGCTCAAAAGACGAGATCTTGGCAGCAGCAGCAGCAGCTCCTGCGACTCGGCTAGCGAAAGGGATACGAGCAGTCGTTGACGATATGCACAAAAGGCGCAGAGCGAGGGCAAGAGTGACCATTTGTTTGAGAAGTGGTTGGATGCCGATAAATATAGCTGGCTAGTTTAGGTATGGGGTCTTCGGCTCGCGTGGTGGACAGCGGCTTCCTAAGCATGGGCTCTTCAGAGTTTGTTTGGCACTTCTTTGTCAGGACGCCAACACACAGTCTCATTGTTCTACGTGTCTGCTTATTCGTAGAGCCAGTACTGAGGCAGGAGGATTCGAGGGATTCAAAGCTGTCGCAGCACCGCCTTTTGCTCTTTCGTGTCCGGGTCGAAAACGATTGGACGGGCAGAGGCTTCTGGGCGATCACTAAATTAGCGCGCTTGTTTCCGACCCTTGGGCCTTCCGCTACTCTCAGCCCTCGACTCCTCTCGCAACCTGTCATAACTTCGACCTGACAACACGCACAAGGGGCATCCCAGCGACGACACGCCCTTCAGTTTTGGATGCCAACCTAGTATCCATCTCCGTCTCGGGCACTCCGGAGTCAGCACAAAGCCGCTCGTCACCGCCCCAAGTCCTTCGTGTCCCCCACACATTCCTGGATACCGGACAGAGAGGCCGCTTCCCATACCGTTCATGCGCGTCGACCACCCGCGTCTACACCAACAACCGCCCACGATGGCTGAAGAGGACTCGTATACAGCCCTCGCCGGCATCATCTCCAATCTTGCCAAACAATATACCCCTGCCAACGATGACTTCAACGGCCGTATCGCTGCCAACAGCATCGAATCAAATCGCAGTCCCCTGCCTGGCGCTGACTCTGACGCCAAACGACAACTCGAGCGAGAAATCGCTGCTTTAGCCAGCCGCGTGCAATATCTGGAGAACAGGGTCGCTTCTTCGGCCTCAACCATCTTTCCCATCACTCCCAACGAGCCTCTACAGTCTGCCTTCTCGCCGGACAGCTCGCCCACCGCTACCCGTGTCCTGACTTCACGGCCTCGCTCTGCATCTCTGGTAAACAGCTTGCTGGCAAAGTCGGAGAGTCCCAAAGGCACCGCCGTACCGCGTCAGTTGACCGAAGAAGAGCTTGGAGTCCTTCGCGACCATGTTGATCGCCAAAGCGAACAGATCAAGGCTCAGAAAGAATATATCGATAGCATCAACGAGACTCTGCAACAACAGCGCCAAGCTACCGAGCAAGCCCTTGGTGGTATCGAGAGCTCAATGGATGACGTTGAGACCTTGAAGCGCGAGTTGTCCAAAAACCAACAAATCAATGCCACCTATCAGAAAGTCCTCCGCGAGATTGGCAGTATTGTCACTGCCGTTGCCAACGGTGATCTCAGCAANAAGGTGCTCATCAGCGCCAAAGAGCGTGATCCCGAGATCGCTACTTTCAAACGCACAATCAACAAAATGGTCGACCAACTACAGGATTTTGCCAGTCAAGTCACACACCTCGCTCGTGAGGTCGGTACCGAAGGAAGACTCGGTGGTCAAGCTGTTTTGCCCGGAGTCAGTGGTATCTGGGCCGAGTTGACTCAAAACGGTATGCACTGTATTCGGTCTTGATTCCATACCCATCTACTAACTATCCACNNAGTCAACATCATGGCAGATAATCTGACCAACCAAGTCCGAGAAATCGCCGTCGTAACTACCGCCGTCGCCCAAGGTGATCTCAGTCGCAAGATTCAGCGTCCTGCTCGTGGTGAGATACTGCAACTTCAGCAAACTATCAACGGTATGGTCGACCAATTGCGTACTTTTGCAACAGAAGTCACTCGCGTTTCCCGTGACGTCGGCACTGAGGGTGTACTTGGGGGTCAAGCCCAGATCGAGGGCGTGCAGGGCATGTGGAACGACCTAACTGTCAATGTCAACGCCATGGCCAACAATTTGACAACTCAAGTACGAGACATCGCCGAGGTCACTACTGCTGTCGCACGGGGTGACCTTACACAAAAAGTCAAGGCAGAGTGTAAGGGTGAAATTCTTGAGCTCAAATCAACCATCAACTCTATGGTCGACCAACTCAGGCAATTTGCCCACGAAGTTACAAAAATCGCCAGAGAAGTCGGAACAGAAGGAAGACTTGGTGGACAAGCTACCGTACATGGAGTCGAAGGCACATGGAAGGATCTCACAGAGAACGTCAACGGCATGGCCAACAACCTCACTACTCAAGTGCGCGAGATTGCCCATGTTACCAAAGCCGTCGCTAGAGGTGATCTCAGTAAGAAGGTCGGGGCCGAGGTCAAGGGTGAGATCCTTGAGTTGAAGGTGACCATCAACACTATGGTTGACCGTCTGAGCACTTTCGCCTTTGAGGTCAGCAAGGTGGCAAGAGAAGTTGGTACTGAAGGTGTGCTCGGTGGACAAGCTCAAGTTGAAAATGTCGAGGGCAAGTGGAAGGATTTGACCGACAACGTCAACACCATGGCAAACAACCTGACCAACCAGGTCCGCAACATATCAGACGTTACACAGGCTATTGCTCGCGGCGACATGACCCAGGTCATCAAGGTTCACGCTCAAGGAGAAATCCTACTTCTGAAGAACACCATCAACGACATGGTTGGTCGTCTTGACAATTGGTCGCTTGCTGTCAAACGTGTCGCTCGCGATGTCGGTGTCGACGGCAAGATGGGTGGTCAAGCAGAAGTTGATGGTATTTCCGGTCGCTGGAAGGAGATCACTTCCGACGTCAACACTATGGCCCAAAACCTGACCTCACAAGTCCGAGCATTTGGTGATATCACAAATGCTGCTATGGATGGTGACTTCACCAAGATGATCACTGTTGAAGCATCCGGCGAGATGAACGAGCTCAAGCAGAAGATCAACAAAATGGTCACTGGTCTCCGCGAGAGTATCCAGAAGAACACTGCTGCAAGAGAAGCAGCTGAACTGGCCAACAAGACAAAGTCAGAGTTCCTTGCCAACATGTCTCACGAGATCAGAACGCCTATGAACGGTATTATCGGAATGACTCAACTCACTCTTGATACTGACTTGAACCAAAACCAGCGAGAGATGCTCAACCTGGTATTCAACCTTGCTAACAGTCTATTGACCATCATTGACGACATCCTCGATATCTCCAAGATTGAAGCCAACCGTATGGTTGTCGAGGAGATCCCATTCTCTCTCCGTGGCCAAGTCTTCAATGGCTTAAAGGGTCTGGCAGTCAAGGCCAATGAGAAGCACCTTGATCTCGCCTACTATGTTGATAGTTCGGTACCGGATTACGTTGTTGGAGACTCCTTCAGACTTCGTCAGATCATCCTGAACCTTGTCGGCAACGCTATCAAGTTCACCGACAAGGGTGAGGTCAGAATCTCCATTTCTGCAGCGGACCAGGTTGGATGCAAGGATGGCGAGTACGCAGTTCAATTTGCTGTCAGCGACACCGGTATTGGCATACCGAGCAACAAGCTTGACCTCATCTTCGACACCTTCCAACAAGCAGATGGCTCAACCACCCGCCGATTTGGAGGTACTGGTCTTGGTCTTTCCATTTCAAGAAGACTTGTCTCTCTTATGCACGGAAGGATGTGGGTGGAATCTGACTTTGGTCAAGGCAGTTGTTTCTATTTCACTGTCAAGTTCAAGGTCGGCAACCCCGATGTAAAGGCCATTGACAAGCCGCTCAGAGCTTACCGTAAGCATAACGTGCTCTTCATCGACACTGGCAAGACCGGTTGCTCTGAAGAAATCGCTCAGCATCTTGTCAATCTCCAGCTGGTACCCATGGTTGTCCACACCGAGCATGAAGTGCCCTCACCTCAGGCTGCCAGCGCTGCTGGAAAGGCTTACGACTGTGTCCTGGTCGATTGCAGAGAGACAGCTCGCAAACTTCGCAACGTTGAGGACTTTAAGTATATCCCCATCGTCATGCTTGCTCCTGTCATTAGCATGAGCTTCAAGTCAGCACTCGAGGACGGTATTGCAAGCTACATGACAACGCCTTGTTTGTCCATCGATCTGGGCAACGCCCTTATACCAGCATTGGAAGGACGCGCCGCGCCAACATCTGCCGACCCCTCTATGAAATTCGACATCTTGCTCGCCGAGGACAATGCAGTCAACCAAAGGCTGGCTGTCAAGATTTTGCAAAAGCATCACCACACTGTTACCGTGGCGAATAATGGTCTGGAGGCTTTCGAAGCCATCAAGAAGAAGCGATACGATGTCGTGCTCATGGATGTGCAAATGCCTATCATGGGAGGTTTCGAAGCCACTGCCAACATCCGCCAATACGAACGCGAGCACCAGCTCACTCGCTCGCCCATTATCGCTCTCACTGCCCACGCCATGTTGGGAGATCGCGAGAAGTGCATCCAAGCGCAAATGGACGAGTACCTCTCAAAGCCACTCAAGCCTAATCAGCTTATTCAAACCATACTTAAGTGTGCGACCATGGGAGGCGCGTTGCTCGAACGCAACAAGGACCAAAGGCTGGCACTTACACAAGGCGACGACGGCAAGCAAGAGGAGAGCGCAAGCAGCAGCAAAGTCAGCACGCCCAGGAGGCCGATCTTGGATATTCGTGGATACACCGACTCGCCGACCAACCCGACTAAGAGTCCTTCGATTGTGACGGCAGACCTCGGTGATCCCATTGAGCGGGTAAGCGTTTCTCGATGCATTTTGATGTAATGGACGGCTTGCGCTAACAGTGTATCCTTGTAGGAAATGCTCATGAGATCCAACAGCTCATAACCCCCGCCTCTCGACTACGGAGTTTTTAGATTCCAATATCAGTTTTTCTTGCATATGGCGTGGCGTTAGATCTGTCGTTTCCAGTGGGCGTTCTGAGAGCTTTCTCTTCTGAACTCTTAAAGAGAGATTTGTGTAGGGTACTATGGGAATTTTGCATATTGTGTTGTTTTTGTCGTCTCTGCTGGCACATTGTTATCACCCGCTTTTGTTTTGTTTCCTTCTCTTTTATACCCCATCGCATACAGGTCCTGTCACTCACAGGAAGCAATACAAATCTATGAGCGTTCCTTCAAAACAGTCTCCTTCGCCGTGATCAGCCCTCGATGCATCAATGCAGAGTCATGGAAAGAAAGATTGGAGAAAGGTGTTTTGTTTCGTATTCTTCGTGATTATCGAGCAAAGCATGTGCTCTTCTCGGAGGATGTGGCAATAATAGCGACACCTCAGATTTTTCTAGCAATTCCCTCTATGCGCCTGTGATCTCCAGTGCGATCTCCTCTGACAAGCTCTGTATGCTTTGGCGGAAAGCGTCCTATCTCTTTCTCAAGCCCAGACCACCGAGACCTCTCTTCTTGCCTCCTCCCAGCTTCTGACCGGCGTCGTCTACCTCCATAGCATCGTCTCCAGCATCTTCATTTTTCTTGCTAACAGCCTCGGCCTTGTGCACTTGCTCTGCACGCATGGCTTCTTCGTTTGTTCTTCTCTCTGCAGCTTCCATGACACTCTTCATCTGGACTTCAAGCTCCTTGAGCACGTCATCGCATCGACCGCTCCAAGCATCCAGTGAAGCCATCATACGTGTCACACTGCCTGGGTTGAGATCGCGGAGGGCGGCTACACTGCTGATGGCAACGATGCCTTGAGCGGGGTTCAGGGTGGCGGTGAGCAAGTCTGCGTAAATGGCATCTGTGACCAGGCGTTCAAGGGCCAGTGGCGAGTCTAGCGACAGTGCGGATTGGAGGTTTGTGTATGTGAGTGGGTTGTTGTTTGTGGTGGTTGCAGCGAGAGTGAGCAGGGTGAGTAGGCGCAACTTGTGTTCTTGGGCTGGTGACAGTGGAGGCAGTGTTGATGCGAGGGCTGTTTGTAGAGTTAGTCGCTGCTGTGTGTCGAAGATCACCAGAGAAGAAAACGTACCTTGGTATTCGGCCCATGTGCCCCATGCGAACAGTTCGAGCAGTGTGTAGTAGTTGCGGTATTGAGCATCGTTGCGTAGGTTCTGCATGTTTGGTGTCTGAAGAAGCTCGCCAAAGACATATGTGTGAGCGGCCGAGGTAGCTTGGGTGACCAGATCAGCGGCTGCGCGAGCTGAAGTGGCCGACTTGGACAGAGCGAGGAAAGGTGCCAGCGCGTTGATTGCTCGGGTTTGTTCCATGATGAATGATGTGATGTGTTTGAGGATGTGGGATTGATGGAGTCGTTTATTGAGGATCTTGGTTCGGTGTCGGTATGGAGTCGAGTGAGGAAAGCGCGATCGTCCAAGTGAATGTCTGGTATTGAATTGTCTGGTTACAAGTGCAAGGTTGGAAGGTGCTCTGTTTGTCCATCGTCATTGTCGTCGCGCCCAAACTCCGACCTCCGACTGCCGCTCTCACCGCCTTCGCATCAATGCTCAGTGAGGGGTCACTTCTCATCTAGAAACATGCATTTCCTCACCGGAGAATTGACTTGACGGAAACCTTCTACTCAATGGATATGCCTCCATTCTCGGTTGACACAGAACTGCCTCGGAGAGGACTCATAGACTTGTACAACCTCTCAAAACGACTGCATAACATCTCTCCTGGAGACTTCTCTGTCTCGGACTTGGCGAAAGAACTCGAGGCCATCAGATATGGGATGCTGGCCGTAGGCCCGGAGTTTGGCTTTGACGATGCCTGGTGGAAACTGTTTTTCTTACAAAGACTGGGACCCAGATACGATGAATTTGTGCTCGACTTCATGAGGAACAACACGATATTCCCACCTGAGGGCGAAGAAGCTCGAATGTCCTACGAAGACATTGTCCAATCAGCCATTTTGCANGAAACATTGCAGAAGCATGGAGCTGAGATGGAACGACCAGTCAGAACTTTGGCGAACGCAGGCCGACGTGTCAATGACAAGATCAAAGTTGAGGTTGACTACTGCGACCATTGCAAGATTCCTTATCATTCGACCGCCAATTGCTTCAGACTCCATCCTGAACTGAGAAAGAACCAGAGTCGTAAGCGCAGACGCGGTGGNAGGAGAGAGACGCTAGAGGAGAGGACAGGGTATAACTACGCTGCAGCCTGACTCACAGTCGATGCTAGCAGTCCTACCTGCACATCTAGTCTCTCATGCTGTCCTGGATACTAAGAGCTTTCATAGGTATATGACCAGACAACAACGATCAGCACGCCAGCTCCGCCAACGACACAGACCAAGTTCTGTGCAGCACCTGTAGACACCTCAGGCAGACTTTGCGCTGTGGTCACCACGACACCTCCGATGCTCAAGCCTTTCAAGTCACTCAAGATTCATTGCATGCTTCAACGAAGAGGCTGGAGCAAGGAGGCGACTGAAATTCATGCTCGACCGCATTAAGCGTGCACCATCCCCAGTCGTGCGCCATCGAAAAATTCAGGGGTCAGATGTGAGCACCACAACAAATTCAGCAAAGTTCATGCAAAGTTGTATTTTACAGACATGGAGCTTGATCTCAATATCAGACGCAACTCTGAAATGGGGAGTCATGCCTGCTTGCGGGCCAAATGGTGGTTGTCGCCACGTTTTGGCGTCTACCTTTATATACGACCAAAATTGGGACCCTTCCAGCGGCAACCTCTCCACTGTTTGGCCACCAAAGGGACGCCTTTGGTCTGGTGGTTGGGAAGCTCACCAAAAATAAATTACCTCGCCACGCTACGCCTTAGTAATACGCGAACCAAACACGTACGTATGAAAGCGCTGGCTTGTAGGGATTTTTCTGTGTATCAGTTTTTTGCTCTTTTGGAGGTAATGTCTATTTTCTCTTCTGCCTTTTTGTTTTGTATACACTGCTGCTGGATGTATAGTGGTGTTGTGTTCTGAACGTGTCTGTTAGAGCCTCGAGCATGTAAAGTTTGTTTTCTTTACAGCGTGTGGTTTGAGAGCAAGCTTCTGGATTCGAGCTTCGACAACATCGCCCTTTATGCGCCTCCTCGGATGCTTCACAACTTTCCAGTCGCTGACTGGAGCCCCAAGCTCGCAACAACCGTATTGGCCCGAGTGTCTCTTGAACAGGGAGCACTACCAGCGAACGCTGGTTCGAATGAGTCGCGTTCTGGTATAATCGCTCATCACCAAAGCGCTGACACAGCGGTTGCATGTGTAGCGAAGCCGGGTAAAGAAACCAGCGCAAGACGTTTTCCATACCCTGCACCAGGTTCTAGCATGCGTATAGGTATCAAAAGGCCATTACTTGAGCAAGATTCTCCGAGCGACATCGATTATGAGTCGTCGTTATACAGAGAGATTGTCAGCATCAACATGCGCCGTCTACACCTAACAGATTCTGTCGACTTGTCATCGGTTCGGCACGCCACCTCAATATAGATCCTGCTTCACCAGGGTCGGTCGCCCCTGTTTCCCTGACTACCTCTGCATCTATATCGCGAACAATTCCGCGATATTGACCACGCAGCTCTTCTCCATAATCTGCCAGATCCGGTATCGTCCACTGGTCATACAAGCGCCCGTGAGTGTTTACCGGAATAAAAGAGCCATGAGCACGCAGGAACTGGTAGCAGAGATAACAAAGCCATTTCGACGTTCCAATAACACGAGGAGGTAGGAAGGCTGGTGATGAGCCTGATGTAGCGTGGAAGAGCAAATCGTAGTGTACGGCAAGTTGGACTTCTGCATGTACATGGCATGTCGTTGCCCAGGACTCGTGGCCGATCATAGTAGGAACAGGCTCATACGGTGTCAAAAACGCCAGTTGTAGATTCGTTTGGAAAAGAGCAGGATACTTCAAACTTGCGTCAACAAGAGACGTCGCAACCCTCCAGTATGCGCCAATCTTCTCCAGTTGGCGCAAGCACTTGATAGCAGAAGCAACCTTTGGCGTTGGCGCCGCCGTAACACTGTTTTCCAATCGTTGTGCAAAGTCCGCAATAGCATCCGTCTTGCAAAAGTGATAGCTTGCTTTGATCAATTCGTGAAGGCATGGGATCTCGTCTTGGAATCCTGCCTCGACAGTCTCAAAGGCTTCGTAAACTGCAGCCAGCTGATGCACTTGTGCCTCCACCGAGCGTCTCAGGACTGCTTCCTTCTTGGTATAAACAAACTGAATCCGATGCGAAAGGTTTGCAAAGTCCTGCCATAGAGGTTTCTTATGTTGTTTGGCGAGATACTTTGGCTTTTCCCATTTTATAGATCGAAGACGTGCGAGTAATCGTCGGAAGTGCAAGTTCACGATTTGTGAAAACAATTTTTCTGTACGAGCTGATGTGTCAATTTCCGTGACTTTACTGAGGGCTCCAGTTATTGATGTAAGAGCATCCTTGACTTCCTCACTCAGTGACAGATCTAGTGCTGCAAACCGCACCGTGATTCGAGATGGTTGAAGATGCTCTTCTAGACACACTGCTGCAACGCTCTGAGCACCTTCTTCGATTGCAGCTAAGAACGCAAAGTCATCTGCAATCTTCTGCTCTGTGGTCAATGGCAGTGTATATCCAGCCCTCGATATATGGGTGTGATGATCCAGAGGAAATGTCTGCGGCTCAATTGGCACAGCATTGGTGCATTTTTCAAGGTCTACCAGGTGTTGGCGAAACGTATCTTCAGGGAGGTGCTTCCATATTGAGTGTTCCGAGTCTGCTGTTTGAGTTTGGAGTCGTGACATGTCAATTGTTAGATGGTAAAATATATATACAAATAGGTAAATCGTGGTTCTGTTTAAAAGTTTGACAAGATTTTATTCACATTGTGCATTTGTGACTGCTTTGTGCACTCGAGCATAAATCATCAACGTTCCTACCCATGATCTCAACCTCTCTCTTTTCATATCTTACGAATACCATATCTACAGAGCGACACGAATTGTTTTCGTGGATCGTCAAGATGAGTTTACTTGTCACTGGACGTCTAGCCTCAGACGGACAAATACGTCAATTATCCGCCCTCAGGTAGATGTTTCCCAGTTCCTCAAAAAGCACCATGCATTGTTATAGGTACAACCACGAAACAACGTTCTTGCCCAAAGATATAACACCTGAGTCCTTTGCCATCCTATCCACTCATGTTCAAACATCACCATGCTTACAAGACAGCCAAAGCTCCAGCCACAGCAGCAACAACCCCAGCAGCACCAATAGCACATCCAACCTTCTCAGCTGCACCAGTAGAATCCACCAGAGATGCAGAGGCAGATGACTTGGCTGCAGAACCAGATGAAGACACACTCGCCCTATCGATCTCGACATCAGCAGCGCCCTTCGCAAAAGTCGGAATGGTCTTGACCCACGATCTGCTCATGCTCAAACTTGTGGTTGTCATTGTTGATGTAGTGGAAGCTGGAGCCAAGGTAGGTAGGTCTCTTGTGCTTGTCGTGATTGATGTCGCTGGAGTGGCACTCAAAATAGTCGAGTTTGAAGGTGAAGATGCTGCGCTCGAAGCACTTATCACGCTTGAAGTTGTCGTAAATTGTTGAGCTGAAGTGCTGGCTCCAGTCGAAGTGGCACTTGCCATAGCTGTGATGGGTTCAGTAGGATCTACTGTCCAGTAAGACGATACCCAACTGCTCTTTTGCTGGGGTGTCATGTCGTTCCAACCTGTGGGATACATGTCGCTCAGATCGTAAATATCCTCATCATCGTCCGCATCGCCATCATCAGCATCAGCATCATCATCCGTAGCAGCAGTAGCAGTAGCAGTAGCAGCAGCAGCGGCAGAAGCAGAAGCAGTCAATGTAGGCGCAGCAGTAGTCAAAGCACTCGCCTCAACACTTCCCATTCCACCAGCCGTCATGGAAGCGCTGAACCCAGCAAGAAAACTAGGCTTGTAGGTCTCTGTACCGACATACAGAGCACACCCAGGTACGGTGGTCTTAGGAGGGGCTCTGCCACCTCCGCAATCCAGAGGGTCGCATAGTTCTCCAGTCTCGGGGACGATCCAGGCGTAAGAGGCGCCAGCAGGTGATGAGACGTCGGTTCTTGTGCAGCCTGTAAGGTCGGTTCTTGCATGCACCAATGCAGAGAAGAGAACAATGGGAATAGAATGAGAAAGATGCATTATTTTCTTTGATAAGTTGTGTTGTTCGATGAATTCAGAATAAATGACTTGATGGTCCTCGCTGTGCTGTCCCAGAAGAATATTGCTTTGCTTCAACTGACCAAGGTAGAAGAATAAAATCCCACACAAGGCTCCTTCCATATATAATAATTCGGGCAGATGCCTAACAAAGAAATTCTGTGGTTAGCCAATTTCCCCTTGTTCTTGTTTGGGACACAAGACTCAGGCAACATGAAGCATAGCGCATCCTTCTAGAGGGAAGCAACGCCACATGACCTCCTTCCGAAACGGCTATACCACACTTTTCGTGGGACAGATCCACCACAAAAAGCTCAAGTCTGCCGAAATCATGCTAACAATCAGAGACTGAGGCTCAGTCTGAGAGAAACAAAAGTTCGCCTACGGTGGAACTAGATCGACGGTGAAAGAGAATGGAGAGGAACAAGTCAGAGACAAAAGCCAAGATCAAATCTCTTGGCTCAGTATGAAGCGAGACCGGATTCATTCACATGTCCACCTAATAATCATGAACCAGAAAGACAAGGCTGGAAGACAGACAACGGGCGTACAGCTTGCAGCACGCGTTCCGTCCCATGAGATGCAGCTTTTGAGCCTCAATGTGCCGTCCACCGCTGATCAAGTACCAATGTAGCATTTGTGACAGCTGTGTGGAGAAAGGATGAAGTGGATATGCTCGGTGTATGCGGCTCTTATCAAACATCTTCCTGCATGTAGAGGAACGAATCAGATGATTTTCAGTGTGATCGGAAGAAGAGAATTTTTGATATAAAGGTCCGACTAATACATTCAAGAAAAGCTTCCCTATGCTCTTGCGTTTCCCGAGAGTTCAATGCCATGCCCAAAGTAAAAAGTGTACGTTTGCTAATGAACAAGAAGAAGAGCCGCTTCGAAGTTAAGATGAAAGAGGACGCCGCGCTGACCAAGAAGAAAAGGATGAACACGAACCAATGGAAGCAATTATCATTGAGTTCAGAAATTTGCAAAAGATGAGGAAAAGGTGTGATGTGAAGAACGGTTGAATAAGAAAGGGCGAACAAGAAGGAAGAAGGGTATAAGAAAAACAGAAGAGGAAAATGCAAATAAAGCAATGCTCAGAAAGATGAAAGAGCCGAGCAATATTGCTCAAAATCAGTAGAAAGCGCACAGAGATCAACAAGCCGCACAAAAGCTTTCCTAGTTGCTTCTGTCTTTGCCTCTCTTACGGAACCAGTCCATCACTCGTCGAGCACCACCACTGCTGCCACCGTTTCCGTGGCCTTCGTACGCATCGCCGAATTTGCGGTTCTTCTGCAGCACTGCTTGTTGGCGATGTTGAGGCTTAGAAACGACTGGCTCGGTCTCATTGAAACCGGCCGGGTATTTCTGTCGCGGTGTTTGGGCAATAGAATCGGATGCCTGCGACTCTGCGGATTGAGAAGGCGTGTAATAGTTATCCTGTCTCGGTCGACCAGCGCTGCTCTGAGGAGGGGTGTAGTTATTGTACTGCTGCTCTTGTAGTTGTCTAGCAAATTGCTGCTGCTGAGAGAAACCAGGGTCTTGCATCTTGGTGAGATCAGGCGCAGTTGCGCCGCGTACGGGTTGATGAGGCATCTTACGACGGCCATCAACATTGCTATCCGGAACCACAGGAATACTGCTGCCGGTAGTACTTTGGCTAGGGGAGCGACTTCTTCCTTGACCGAATGCCATGACAGGTGATTGCTTAGAAGCAGGACGACTGCGAGCATTGGCTTGGACGGAAGCACGTCTACCACCGTCGGCAGCTTCAGGTCCAGATGCGCCAGAGAAGCTCATTCTGGAGAAAGACATGGGCAAGAAGGAGAATCTTCTTGATGACCGAGGTCCGGCATTTTCGCTGTTCTTGCGGTTATAGCCGAAGGAGCGACGGGACGATTCGGTCGAAGGACGGGGCAGATCCTCGCCAGAATGAGGCATCGTGTTCTTCATGCTGACGGGAGGATACATGCGCGAAGACTTCTCACGCTCCGGACGAGCGTTGGCAATTTCCTGGGGAGTTGCTGATTGACGACGAGAGTTTGTGCGGCCGAACAGTTTTGTAGTGAAACTTTCCATCGTGTTAGAACGTTTATGTCCACGAACAGGTCTTTCTGCAGGCTGCTGAGGAGCAACCTGGACGTCGGCAGGCAGATGTTGGCTGACTGGCCTTCCTGTGTATGAGTTTCTCTTTGAACCATCCTGTGAGTTCTGACCAGACATGATGTATCCAGAGCTAGAAGGTTTGGGTTGCGAGAAGCGGCCTTCAGCGTTGGTGGCAGCAACAGTCGCCAAAGCAGGTTGGCCATACGAGTTGCCACGCGATGGCAATCTCGAGCCACTGGTGGTGGGCCGAGCGCTCGAAGTAGGAGAGCCAACATTGAAGGGAGTCGAGTCGGTAACTGCTCTTGGAGGCTCGCGATTGGGACGAACAGGGGGTGACATAGCAGATTGAGTAGCTGGTCGTTGCTGAGAGCGTTGAGCACTGGGTGTAGGTTCGTATGATCCAGAATTGACAGCCACAGGACCAGAGGCGCTGTCTCCTCTTGCACGCGATTTGCCTTGAGAAGATGGAGAAGGCTGTGCCAAGACAGCACTGGTTGGCAATGATGTCGAGATAGGCTGCTGTCTTGCAGTCTGAGACTGAGGAGCAACGTACTCGACCTGAACTGTTCTACGCTTAGCATCGCGAGGTGTCTTGGATTCGGTCTCGGTGATGGGGGCATTCTTGTTGCTAAGACCACCAACAACAGCAATCTGACTGGGTTTGGATGGCTCTCTAACTGATGCACTGCGGGCGAGTCCTGGTACGTCGTATTGGTCTTCTGTGCATGCATTAGTTGCTGCATCGTGTCTTTGGCAGCTAGTGGACTGACCAGTAGGGATGGCAGAGTCGACAATGTCAGCAGAGGTGGTCGTGGTACTTGTTATGAAACCGACAACATGGGCATACTCGCTCAGCCAGCTGTGACGAGCAACCTCGAACAGATCGGCACGCTTCCTCGGGTCGGGGACCAAAATACGCCGCAGGAGATCGCGAGCGTGAGGCGTGACATACTCGGGGAAGGTCAAGGGAGTCGACACAATGTACTTGTACAACAGGTTGATGTTATCGCCCTCAGGGTTAGCTGGATCATCATCGAAAGGCAAGTATCCTGCAAGCATGGCATACTAGTCAAAGTTAGCTCACCGCTATTTGTATTGGGAAAATTGACGTCGACATACCAAGATGACACCACAACTCCAAACATCGACCTTGCGGCCAGTATAGAGTGAGTCACTAACAACCAATTCTGGCGCGGCATAGCACGGGCTACCACAGCTCGTTTGCATAAGATCACCACGACGGTGACCAGTCGATTGGACGTGTTCCAAGCCCATCTTGGAGACGAAGTCCTTGTTGTTCAGGTGATTCTCGATCTCCTCGCCGAGTTCATCATCCGGGCTGAAGGTGTTTGCGAATCCAAAATCGGTGATGATGATATTACGGTTGCGGTCCAGCAGTAGGTTCTCCAGCTTCAAGTCGCGATGGACAATACCCTTCTTATGCAAGTAGCCAACACCAGACACGAGCTGTGCAAACAATCTACGAGCCGCATTGTCCTTAAGATAGCGGTGGTTGAGGATGTAGTCGAACAGTTCTCCACCTGATGCGTACTCGAGGATGATACCGATGTGCCTTTCGGTTTCAACCATCTCGTGCAGGCGCACAATATTGGGATGCTGTAGTCCGCGCAAAATCGAAATCTCGCGGTAGATCTTGGGGAGACGGTTGGGGTTATTGCCCAGCGTCTCACGGCGAATCAGCTTGATGGCAACCTGCACTCCCCCCTCTTTCTTCCATCCCATCTTGACCTTGCCGAACTCACCCTCACCCAGTGTCTGTCCCAAGATGTACTCTCCGAACTTGGTCTCCTTTCTAGGGTGACTTGACTTGAGGTGTTCCTGACGGCGGCGGGGTGCAGCAGCTTCTTCGGGGGCCTCCATAGTTGACATGGAGGGATCGTGGTGACTGGCGGAGATGGGCTGTGCTTCGGCGACACGGGCTCTTTCACGAGCGACGTCGGCTTGCGGGTCGTCGATGACCAACCTGCTCAATATAGCACTGTCTTCACGAGGAAGAGTGTCTGGAACCATGTGCCTGGGCGCTGAAGGCTGATCCATCTCTTTCCGGCGGGCCTGTGACGGGCTGTCTGCATTGAGGTGCGGATGAGCAGATGTGTAGTCTTGTTGAGGCATGGCAGGTTCCATAGAGTCATATGCAGTAGAGATCTTTCGCTGGTTGGGCGACGCGTTGGTCGAAGATGAGAATACTTGACGGGCGGCTAAGGCAGAGGGGCTGTCGAAATGTGATAGACCGCTGGCTGTGGACGGCCTTTGGCTCTGCGGTCTGCGCGCAGACGAGGGAGAGGCATTCGGAGAGGACTGAAAATGCTGTGGCGCGACGGCATGAATGGCGGCCGACGACATTCTATGGTTGAGAATAAGCGACGACTCTCAGGGCGCACCGAAGTTGGGGGTGGAGCGCTGTCGAAAGGCTCTTGAGTCGGCGCGGTCGACCGGGGACGGATGTTGCGACCTGGACGGAGACGAGGACGAGCAAGGATGGATGCGTGTGATGATAGGAAAAGCGCGTGGGCGGTGAGCTACCCGGCTCTCAAAACCAGGCACAAGAATCGCGCTCTCAGAGGCCCCGAACTGGACTGTGATGAAACGCAGCTTCGATCCGCTAGCAGCTAATTTCACTGGCAGAAAGCGGAAAGCGCGAACAAAGGTCTGAGCGTTAATACAAAGCCTTGGGCTCCCAGCGCGATGATTCGATCCTACCAAGTCCTGGAAATGGCGAAAGAAAACCAGCACGACGACAAGACGAATGTGAACCAGCAGTAGTACCACGAGTAGCCACAGGCGAGCACAGAGGACGTCTCACTTCTCGACCAAAAGCCGTTGTGATGTTCTGATAATGTAAACTCAAAATCCTGAGCCGTTCTTTGTTTGTCCTTCTTCCCGCAAGCCCCTTTACCATCGAATCTTTCTACCCGTCGCACAAAGAATGCTATTCAACACCACCGTTTCTCTTTACGTGTCGGGCTGCAAAGACGACTCGTTGTCGAGCTCGCAACGAGGATCATACCCTACCTATTCCCATATCAGTAACGTTGTGTGTGCTCGCAGCCTCACACTGAGTCACTGACATCCCGTCTTGCAGTATCTTTAGAGGTCAGTATTTGGCATGTGCTGGATACCATTCATAATGTGTCTGTTATCGACTTCCCCTAACTCGCCTGCATCTCGGCTCTGGTCAGCGCCCGTCAGCCAAGTACCAAATTTAAACCACCCATAGCGCGCCTCTACAGAGATCGGCCAATCCAAATACCAATTGATGCCTTCCTCCGACACTCCGAGACATTCTGTTTGACCGATACTCATTCACCCATCCACAACATCTACTACATGACTTTTTGCTCTACGTTCTGAATCCATTGTTTTGCACTCAACCCGTTTTCGCCTTCGCTGTCTCTGTCTCGGTATTCATCTGTTTGGTCGTCATCGTCTTTCCCCTCGTTCTCGCCGTTACTAGGCGTCCAGCGACAGCTTTCTGCATCGTTTCAGAAGTCGTCCTACCAATCTCGCTCGCCTTCCTTTCTCACCCTGTCCTTGTTTCTTTTTGCCAACCCACCCGATTGCTTTCTCTTGCTCTGACGGTGCTTGCATGGTCTATTGAAAGCTCGCCCAAGTGGCTGGGAGCTGCCGTCCGTCAGGCCCACTTGGCTGCCATCGCATTAAGATCGTGCTGACGATCGACGTCACTCTCTTGCCTTGATGCCTTCAGATTGATTAAAAGTCGTCGCCAGCTCAGGGGTACCCCGTCTTGCTTGTTCAACATCAGCATATCGGGGAGCGAGACCGTCTCTGATTGAATATTTGACAGGTGCTGGTCACGATGTGTTGTGCAGCAATAAGGAGCAACTCAAACCGTGATGGCGACAAACGGGATCTTGATAAGATTTACATGGACTTCCATCACTCGCATGGCGCCGGAAGCGGCATGCGAGGGCGGCTGGCCGGTCGAACTCTATTCTCCGCGTCGAGGCCCTGAAACGAACATGTGCCAAAATCACATGCGAGAACGTTTGTTACTCCTGAGATTTGTACACCAACAAAGTACCTGCTAAACACTGCTGCTGCCAGAGCTCCCGATATCATGCAGTCAAGCATCGGGTCAGCTGCTGACTTTGTTGCAGCGTCCAGTCCAGGAAGCCTTGCAACCCGTATCCCCCGAAGCGCTTTACGGATTTAGCTGAGAAACATACTTTATAGCTATGGCTCGTGCTTCGCCATCATGTCTCTGCCAGGGTAAGCGATCCACGGTCAACGAACACTCTCGCTAGAATCTGTTAACAGTGGTTCCCTCACGCAATCGTGGAAAAGCGCCTTTGCACAAATGTTTCATGTACCTGAGCATGCCGTCATTGACACCGTCCTTCAATTCAACGTGCCATGGCTGGAGGAGTTCCTGGTTACACGTGGGAAGGCATCCCTAAACAAGACAATCGGTTAAGCTCAATATTGGAGAGAGGCTTGCAGCGAGCCGCTCCGTCAAGAACCAGGGCTATTCGGGACGAGATTGAGATCACCCTGTCTCGGCATAATGGTCCATTGCCAAGGCAATTCGCAATGTTTGGCTGCAGAGTCGATCAGAGCAGACTTGATGATGGTTGTATTTGGAACTTGCAATCTTTTGACAGCAAGATGGCAAGTTCGGTATGCTAAGCTTCATTGAGCGCGTGTTTCCGGCAAACGCGCCTTCAATGGGAGATTCTGAATCCTTGTAGGAAGCCTTGCATGTTGTTAAAGGATCTTGGCAGAACTACGACTGGCATCAAACGAAGGTAAATTGCTGACAAGGCGTGCCATGTTTTGTGGGCTCATGTCTTTGTGGTTCAGGCAGCGGCAGAACGACGTTCCGCTTTCTAGAAGGTGTCTTCGACACCACGCCGTTGAACGACAGAAGGTTTTCGGTTTCATTGTTTGAGGTATCGATAGTGCAACATACACCAATGCCTGACGAAGTATGAGAAGACGAGAGCAGTGGTTCTTGACCTGCACATTTAGGAACCTCTTGAGTCCAAGCGCATCAATCGCGCCTCCTGTTTGTGTGCTAGAGTCATCGATGAGATACTCTCCAAAAGTGCTGGTAGCCTGTATGACCCTGGCTATATGTGTGGTTGTCCCTACATCGAGCATCCTTTGCTTTGGATGAAAAGAGCATGAGGGAACAGGTCGCCTTCAGTGTTTACTGGATGTCTGCGACTCACGTTCGGTCAAAGTGTACCTCAGGTATGTAGGTTGTCCCGTTGAAAGGTCACTCACATCCTTTGAGCTCTCCATCATTTCCCCAGAAACGGTTAAACATCGATTGCGGGTAAATGAGAGTGCTCAATGCGTCCATCTAAACGAGATCTCAGACATTGCGCAATCTGTATAGACCATCGACTAGACCATGAATGTTATAGTCCCGGCCAGTATCGATAGAGTCGATAACGAATAGCGAGAGTCGGCGAGGAACGTGGGGGCCGAATGGGAGACAGAAATGCCAAGGCCGTAGTGGGGGTTTCGATGTGTCAAGACATGCGGATGCTTTGACTTGAGCCATTCTGGTAGTCATTCGAAATGCATTTGACTCCAAAAGAGGTATGCAGCTTTGCGAACTTCCATATATCCGCTGCTGATACTCAAACTGACATGGTGTTTGTCTATAGCTCGACAAGCTGGTCATTTCGCAAGTCGGCCAGCTTGCACAGCGTAGATTGGCACGCGGCGTCAAGCTGAACCAGACTGAAGCGACGGTATGCTCATGCTGTTTGTCACAAGGAGTAGTCGCTGATTGTGCCCTCAGNGCTCTGATCGCAAGCGTCCTCCAAGAAGTTGGTTCACCTCTTTCTCCTTTTCACCCGGCTGCAGACCAAAGTAACGCGTTGCGATAGCTTATCCGCGATGGCAACCACTCGGTGGCAGATCTCATGTCCTTGGGCAAGACCATCCTCGGCCGCCGTCATGTCCTCCCGCCCGTAGTCAACTCTTTGGTCGAGCTTCAAGTCGAAGGAACCTTTCCCTCTGGTACCTACCTGGTCACCGTCCATCACCCTATCAGCTCCGACGACGGCGATCTCGAGAAAGCCCTGTACGGCAGCTTCCTGCCCGTCCCAGACAAAGAAATCTTCCCTCATGCCGACCCTTCTGAATACACCCCCGAGAAACAGCCTGGTGCAATCATACCTGTCAAGAATGGCAAGATTGTCCTTAACAAGGACAGAAAGAGGATACAATTGAAGGTTGTTAGCAAAGGAGACCGTCCCATCCAGGTAGGTCATTGCATCTGTAGGACACGGAGGAAGTCAAGTTTGACGCGTCTANNGGTCGGATCACACTACCACTTTGTCGAAACCAATCCTTTACTCGACTTTGATCGTGTCAGAGCCCTGGGATACAGGTTGGATATTGCTGCTGGAACCTCCGTTCGCTTTGAGCCTGGTGACACTAAGACTGTCAACCTTGTCCAGATTGGTGGCAACCAGGTTATCAAAGGAGGCAATGGCATCGCTACTGGCTCGCTCCATGATTCTAGGATTACCGATTCTCTTGTTGAGAAACTACAGGAGGGTGGCTTCCATCATACCCCCGAACCTGCTGGCGATTCTGCCCACCTTGACATGTTTACTCTCGAACGTGAAGCTTACATTGCTATGTTTGGTCCCACCACTGGTGACCTTGTTCGCCTGGGTGCTACTGATCTGTGGATCAAGGTCGAGAAAGACTTCACTCAATATGGCGATGAATGTACCTTTGGCGGTGGCAAGAGTATTCGTGATGGCATGGGTCAATCTTCTGGACGTCCAGACGTTGATTGCTTGGATCTAGTCCTCACAAACGCCCTGATCGTTGACTACACTGGCATCTACAAGGCTGATATCGGTGTCAAGAACGGCATCATTGTAGGAATTGGCAAAGCTGGTAATCCAGATATCATGGATGGCGTTGATCCTAACATGGTCATCGGGTCCAACACCGATGTCATTGCTGCTGAGAAGGATATTGTCACTTATGGCGGTTTCGACAGCCACATCCATTTCATCTGTCCTCAGCAGGCACCTGAATCGCTTGCCTCAGGAGTCACAACCCTTTTGGGAGGTGGCACAGGGCCAAGGTAAGAATTTGGACACTCAAATACTGCGACAGACCATTGACAAGATACCAGCACTGGAACCAATGCCACAACTTGCACACCAAGCGCGTGGCTGATCGAGAGTATGCTTCAAGCTACTGATGTCGTACCGCTGAATGTAGGTATCACTGGTAAGGGCAATGATAGTGAGCCTGGCCCTCTGCGTGAACAGGCTGAGGCTGGTGTGTGCGGTCTCAAATTGCACGAAGATTGGGGATCAACGCCCAAAGCCATCGACACTTGTCTGAGTGTATGTGATGAACATGATATCCAGACTCTGATCCATACCGATACCCTCAACGAGTCTGGCTTTGTCGAAACTACTGTGGCGGCGTTCAAGGGCCGTACCATTCATAGTTACCACACTGAGGGTGCAGGTGGTGGTCACGCACCTGACATCATCTCTGTTGTCGAACACGAGAACGTCCTCCCATCCAGTACTAACCCCACCAGACCTTACACCAACAACACACTTGATGAGCATCTTGACATGCTCATGGTGTGTCACCACCTCTCACGCAACATTCCTGAAGACGTGGCCTTTGCTGAGAGTCGTATTCGTGCGGAAACAATCGCGGCAGAGGATGTCTTGCACGATCTCGGCGCCATCAGTATGATGAGTTCAGACTCACAAGCCATGGGTCGTTGCGGAGAAGTCATTCTCCGCACCTGGAACACTGCACACAAGAACAAACAACAAAGAGGCTTCTTGGCTGAGGATGAAGGCACTGGCGCAGATAACTTCCGCGTTAAGCGGTACATCTCAAAGTACACCATCAACCCGGCTATTGCTCAGGGCATGTCCCACATCATTGGCTCCATCGAGGTTGGCAAACTGGCTGATCTCGTCCTCTGGCATCCCTCCAACTTTGGCACTAAGCCTACTCAGGTTATCAAGGGCGGTATGGTTGCATACAGTTTGATGGGTGATGCCAACGCTAGTATCCCTACGGTAGAACCCATGATCATGAGACCGATGTTCGGCGCCTCGGTCCCTCACAACAGTATTGCCTTTGTCAGCAGAGCAGCTCAAGCCAAGGGTGTGCGCAACAAATGTGGTTTGAAGAAGCGAGTTGAAGCTGTCAAGAATTGTCGAAACATTGGAAAGTCTGACATGAAGTTCAATGCTGTCAAGCCCAAGATGAAGGTTGATGCTGAGAGTTATGTAAGTTTGTTCCATGCCCTCGATGATAGAGCTTTTGTAAGGATGATGTACTGACTATGTGCACACAGACTNGTTGAAGCAGATGGTATGGTTTGTGAGGCCGAGCCTTCGAGTGTTCTACCTCTTGCTCAGACCTTCTATCTTTACTAAGACATTCCGAGGCAACGTGTTGTCATTTGTTTGTCATTTGTGGCATAGTTGTTGACAATCCCTGATCTTTACAGTCATGACTGAAACGATATAGCTGCTTTGTAGTAGTCTTCTGACCTTTTACTTGTAAAGCCCAATTTGATTCAGGTTTTTGGTGTTCGGGTCAAAGTGACTGATTCTCGTTGGTTCCTTCTCTTTCTATTGATCCTTCCCTCGTCTGCACCCCAAAACTTTGCAAGCAACAACACCATCGTGACCAATATATCTAGCACCACCTCCACCCTCACCTTCTTTAACATTTAAGGAGACAACGCCTACCATTAGATCTCCTTCTACTACCAAGACACCGATGACATGGGCTTCGGCGACCAGCCCAGCGACTCTCCAGACCGCATAAATTTCTCTTGAGCCTTACGTCGCATTTCCTCCGTTGTTGTGAATAACAACACAACAGGCATGCAAACACTCTATCAGAGAGATACGCACAAAGAAATTTTACTGTCTACACTGTTGAAAGTATGGTTGAGTAAGGGTGAGAATAACATCACCGTGGGTGGATTCGACAATGGAGTTGATGTGAAGGGAGCAGATTTGGATAGGATTGTTGTGTATCCTGCTGAGAAGTAGAGGAGGTTGTTATGGCTGTACTTGGAGTGCTCATCTCACAACGTCAGAAGCGAAGTTGACAAGCTGTTGAAATACATGATTGTCTAGTGTCTACGGTCTGCTCCAGGAAGAACAATCACTATTTCACCTCTCAGCGGAAACTACCATCTCTGGAAAAGTGTTGTGCATCTTGATAGCTACACATAACAGGGTTTGAGCACGTGAGAAGACCACACCTGACCCTTGCAGGATCGCTAGCCTGGGTCTGGATCGATTTTTACATGTTGTCTTGTACTCTTGTTGGAAGTCGGCAGTAAATGGGTGTCCATTTCGGAATGTATATTTCAACGCTGTCTGTATCGCTTCTTCCTTGTGCAGGATCACACAAACAGAATATGCAGGAAGAAATTATGCTGGAGTCTTGTTGAGTAGAAGATCATAATAAATGTCATTCGCTGTTTGTCGTATCTATTCCTTGCTTTTTATACAATTTCATGTTCCGGCGTATAACTTTTTTCTCCTTCTGTTTACTTCTTGAGGAGCTTGGCCAACTCGCTGGCAACGGCATCGCCGACCTCTGCGGTCTTTGCCTTGCCGCCAATGTCGCCGGTCTTGATGCCTTGCTCGATGACAATTCTGACGGCTTCGTCGACCGACTTGGCGAGCTCGGGCTCTTGGAGCGAGTACTTGAGCATCATGCCGACGGAAAGGAGCATGGCGACGGGGTTGACGATGCCCTTGCCGGAGATATCGGGTGCGGATCNCTGGAAGGGGCATTAGTTGGAGTATGGGACGAGGGGTTCAGGAAGCATACCGTGGATGGGCTCGTAGATACCATTGCACTTGCTCTTGCCATCAGGGACACCACTGAGCGAAGCACTGGGCAAAAGACCCAAGCTGCCGGGAATTACGGAAGCCTCGTCTGAGATGATGTCGCCGAACAAGTTGCTGGTGACAATGACACCGTTGAGGGCACGGGGGTTCTTGACCATGATCATGGCAGCGCTGTCAATGAGCTGGTGACCAATCTGCAACTGAGGGAACTCCTTCTCCATGACCTCGGTGACGACCTTTCTCCACAGTCTGCTGGTGGCGAGCACGTTGGCCTTGTCCAAAGACCAAACGGGAGCTGGAGGGTTCTCGGCAAGGGCGAGGTTGGCGGCCAGACGGGTGATGCGCTCGATCTCGGGGCGCGAGTAGGGCTCGGTGTCCATGGCGTAACCTGAACCGTCGTCCTCGGTGCGGTCACCGAAGTAGATACCACCAGTCAATTCACGGACAATGTTAAAGTTGACACCACGGCAGACCTCGGCCTTGAGTGGTGAGCCCTCGATGAGGGAGTCAGAAGCGAAGAAGCAAGGTCTGAGGTTGCCGAATGTGCCCATCTCCTTGCGCAACTTGAGAAGACCCTGCTCGGGACGGACTGCACCAGTACCCCATTNTCTGTTATTTCTTGTCAGACGGTGTGGTTGGCGAGGAAGACTTGGTGAAGAACGTACAGGACCGCCAATGGCACCGAGAAGGACGGCATCGGCAGACTTTGCGGCGCTGAGAGCCTCGTCGGTAAGAGGAATACCGTGTGCGTCGATTGAAGNCCTGTAGAATGTCAGCTTCTGTCGTGGTTGACTGAGAGGGGAGAGACGTACACCACCTAGCGGTTGCTCGTTGAAGTTGAAGGAAATGTCCTTGGCCTCCTTCTCGATCACCTTGAGGATCTGTGTGTCGCGTGAGTGAACTGTTTCTTTGTTTCCTTCTTACAATGGCCATGTACCTTGATAGCCTCAGCTGTGACCTGTGTGCGACTGCGTGTAAGTAAATTGAGCACAGCGGTTATGTCATAGGCGTGGTCGTACCTCAGGACCGCAGTGGTCACCTGTCGCGAGTCAGCCTTGTTCAATTCTCCCCATCCTGCTGCTGTGTCACTCACCGGCAAAGACGACAATGTTATATGAAGGCATTCTGTAGTGTATGTGTGTTGTTGTATGAGTCTAAATGTTCATTTCAACTTTGGCCTGTACACTTTCCCACACGACAGTGGGGCGCCCACAGCTTCGCCGACATCGCTGAATTCTGCAACTCGACTCTCCACATCGGCCCGCTTCCGCTCATTGAGACGCTCACCACAACTCCACTGGCAAGAGTAAGGCTAGGAGACGACGACGACGAGTAGTTTGATAGAGGTGACAGTAGCGTGTACTGCTGGGTGAGTGTTTCGTCATGGGAGCATCGAACATGATGCTCGAAGAGATCAGAGAGTCTTCAGAAGTTTTCAATGGGTGCTCTGTTTTCTCTGAGGCCGAGACAAGTCCAAGTTCTTCTATCTTGCAGAAACACTGGTCGTTTTCAGCAAGCGTTGTTGCTCCTTGACACTTCGTGAGTCGTTCCTGCCATAACAGGCCTTATGACGTTAACTGGTGCTTCTTTCTCTCCGTGACATACAAGGACAATTCTGGCTTCAGAAATTCATTATTCGTAACTACACCGAATCATGTCAAATCAAAAATACTGAACCACACAGACCGCAGCATTTTCTCCCATCTGCCCACAAGAATCATGTCTCATCTCAATCCAGTCCGACTCAATAATATCCCTTCTCGGCAGACCAATAAGCACCCTTGTAAGGCACAGGCTTGTTCTCCTTCACCCACACCATATGTTCCTCGCTCATATGCTCCGGTGGAATCAAGCCATTGAACTTCCACAACCTGCGCTCCGTCTCCTCAACATGGAACTCGCAATCATAGTCCTTGTCGTAAATATGCGGTTTGAGTGCTGCATCAATCATTCCCGCGGTTCTGCGATAGCGCTCGGTGTCGTTTTCGAGACGGATCGCAATGTGTTTGATCACAATGCGGATGAAGGGTTTGGAAGACTCTGCTTTGGTCACGCCGCCCACATACACATTGGAGGGTTGCATCGTGTTGAAGTGGATGACTACGTAGAAGGCGGGCAATCCGACTCCAGTGTAGATTTTTGTGATGTCGGCTGCGAGGGCGGCTTTGCTGTCTGCGTCTTCGAAGACACCGGGTGGGTGATAGATTTGCCAAAGAGGCATGATGACGATGTTCAAACGATCAGATTGAGTTCCAGTGGCTTGTGGTTCTTTATGGTTGACAGATTTCACGAAGAGCGACGGTTGTTCCAGAGATCTGTCAAAGGGTTATTATATAGAGCTGAAAGACGGCTGGCCATGTTGTCTGTAAACACCACGTCGTTAGACACGATTAGTGAACAAACGCCTATAACAAGACGATTAGTGAACTCAATTCGTGTTCCAGCTCTGGCGATTACTGATAATCAGCCCCAAGGTGGGTAGTTCTAACGATTAGTGCGTCCGTAGTGTGCCATGGCTTACGGTTCTGGCGCAGCTCAAGGCGACGACTCATCGTTGGGGAGGGCAACACAAGACGGCGAAGAGTCTTGGTCGCTGGTATATAGGCGTGTTACTCAGGGATCTTGTATGTTCGCCGAGGCGACTATCATTGTTTACGAATGCATGCCTAGTGGGAGGTGACCCAAGCTTATTGTTGACCCAACGACCCCACACTTCGGAGTTTGAGTCTCGGTGGAGAACCTGTTAAATCCGAGCACCCATATGAAGCTCTTGATCACTTGTGCCACGAAGCCTTGAACGGAGTTCGATATCTGCCGGCGTGCGTTGCTCAGGCCTCGGGAACGGGGCATCTTTACTCCTTCATTTCTAGACCAATCTTCCCACCTGCTGACACGGTGCCATTTTGCTGCCCGAGTATTTGTCCCATGCCAATCAGACTTGGAAGGATCCGCAGCAGAAGGATCAAGTGCAGCCAAGGCAACGATCATCCTGTCTTACAAAGCATAATCATCACTAAGTGTGAAGGATCGTTGGACGCCTGAAACTGCTTCGAGGTGAGATAAAACGACAGTCAGTCGCACTCTGTGAAGTAGCTTACAAGCACTGTAACTCAACTCATTCCACCAAACAACAAAATGTCCAAATCCCTTATCTTCATCACAGGTGCCACAGGCTACATCGGTGCTGAAGTTGTTCACCAGGCACTTGAAGCAGGCTACCGCGTCCGTCTCAGCATCAGAAGACCCGAACAGGCTACTATATTGAAGAACCGCTACCCCAAATATGCTTCTGACATCGAGACTGTCGTGATCCCGGATATCACTCAACGTGAACCTTTTGAATCCGCTTTGGCTGATATCGACGCTATCATCCATGTCGCATCTCCCCTTCCTGGAACAGGAACAGACTTGAAACAAGATTTCATCAAGCCTGCACTCAATGGCACAGAAGCGATACTGTATGCAGCGCTCAAATTCCCCAAGATAAAAGCTGTCGTCATCACTTCGTCTGGTATTGCTTTGCTGCCAATTGCCACTCATATGGAAGTCGACAGAGTTCTCAGTGGTAAGACTGACCCGTATCGGCAACCGGGATATTACTAACCTACCCCAGAAAACACGGGTGAAGTGTTCCCCGTAGACACTGACATGGACATACCAGATGGTCCAGAGGGTCAGCAAACAATGTACCGCATCTCAAAGGTTCTGGCCCATCAAGCTGCCCGCGACTTCATCGCAAGAGAAAAGCCTTCGTTCAAGGTGTTCAGCACACACCCAACACTTGTCATTGGTGAAAGCAGAATTCAGGGCTCGGCCGAGCAGATCGACTTCGTAAACGGTCATTTGTGGATGATCATCCAACACGGGATGCCCAACCCTCCGCCCCTTCCGTCTGTCTGGGTAGATGTCAAGGATGTGGCTGCCATCCATGTCAGAGCAATCAACTGCGATGCTCCTTCGGGTACCGAATTCATCGCTTCGGGCCCCGAAGTAACCTGGAATGAGATCGCAGAGTTCACGAAGCAAGAATACCCCGAAATCAGCAAACTCGAGCCGATTTACGATGGGCCCAACAGTAAAGCAGATGCTGCCAATGCTGGGAAGTACCTTGGTCTTGAATGGCGTCCGTGGAAGCAGACATTTAGAGAGACCGTAGAGCAGCAGTTGAGCTTCCAAGACAAGGTCTCGAAGTAGGCATTGGACGTACTATTCGCTTGCGGTTTCTCAGACACGTAAATTGACTAATAATCAATTGATCTCATCCGATGAAGAAACCAGTATCGATAAAATGTCATGGCACAATGCCACAAACTGATGCTGTTGACAGCTAGTGCGTTGCGCAACATTCTCAACTTGTCACCCTTTGCATGCTCTGTAACGTAGCAGCAATGACATGCGATGCAAGAAGGGCAGGGCCCTGACCAAGGCAGACAGCAAACTGCGTAAGTACNNTGGCAAAGTCGTTAGTGGCATTTCGTCATATCCTGGCATCGACAGGCTTACTTTGAATGAGCTTCTTCTCTTCCAGAATCCAGCGGTTGCCCTGATAGTCAAAGTGACAGGGTCGAGTCACGAAATTGCCCTTCGGATCCACAGACTGCCTTAGCTGACCATTCAAGACAAAGTAACTCTCAACATCACGAGGTGTCATGTATGGATCGTCGTCAAAATCGTGTTGCGCCGAAGCCAGGAGGTCCGTGGTGACTTTGCCTTGCACCATTCGCGGAGAAGAACCGAAATCGAAGTTAGGATAGTTGTGGTACTCCAGTTCGCCGTAGTCGTCTCTTCCCAGGGCCGAGGTTAGCGATCTTCGAATCTTTTCGGGAGTGACTCGATCTAGGTAAGCACCAAAGGCGTTCTCTAAGCCAGCTTGATGCCGTCTAGTGTCTGCAAGCATGCGTAGTGCCGTTTCCGCGCATCGTCGCCATAGCCTCTNTGCAAAGGTTGGCTCGCGAANAGAGGTATATGGAATCGAATCAAGTTGTCGAACAAGCTGAGCTGGGGGACTTGAAGGTGTGTCTGTATGAGCTGATAATGGCATGTAAGGCACATGGTCGTCAAGGACAGCAGTATACCCGAGCGGCCAGATTTGCGCGGTTTCTAGATCTGAAGACTGTGATATAAGTTCTGTAGGGGAGGAGCGAGTTGAGATGGTGCTAGGTTGTGGGAAGTGAAGGGTATCAGCCATACCTAAGGATAATAGATCGTTCGATGGTCCAGGAAAGAAGCTGTCAAGTGTCGATGGAGACACAGGGGACCAAAGGTTCCCAAGAGTAGTATCGTCAACCATAAACCCTTCAAGGTTGACTTCAGGATCCATATTGTGTGCAGGTTCAAATTCGTGTTGGTAGTCCTCAGTGGGCTGGTGAGATGCTGGGTTTGGGGTGACCATCTCATTGCTCATCGGAGTCCTTGTCTGGGTACCCAGACGCGCGATGACTTCTTTGGCTTCTGCGAGTTGTTTACGAAGAGTTTCAATCTCGCTGTTTGCATCCTTGAGCTCTTCCGCTTTGCGTTGCCTCAGCCGTCTCTGGGCGTCGCGTAGTTGCGCCTTGCGTCTGAGTTCCCGGGGTTTCTGAGTATCCTTTGTTGTATCTGTTCCATCCATGTTGAAGACTTGAGTGATTTCACTTATGTCACTGCAATTCAGATATGACATTACGAGGAAAAAGAGGAACAAGAGGAACAAGATCGTGCCTGCTTCGTCAGCAAGGGAGGTCGAGGTCCCTCGGGCTCTGGTTGCGCCGAGACTTGCTCTGGGGCAATAACGTCACCTAGATCATGCGACCCTGTTCCAGACGGGAACACCGTTTTTACGAAACTTTATATCGATGATAGACATCACTGTTCCAATCGAAGTCAATTTCATGAGATTGCCATAGGCTTGTCTCGTTTTATGCCCTGTCCAATCATGAGGAAATCACATCAACCACATAGTCCAAACTGATCTGCCGCAGACCAAAGACAACTTGATAGCACAGTGAAGCTGTGAAGAGAAGGACAAGCCGGAGGATCGGTTTGTCTAGATTTTGATTGAACGTTCTCTGAAAAAGCAGCATTCTTTCTGGCCCACATCTGCTTTCGCAATTCGTGACCGTTCATGAACGCATCGAACCACTCAGGCTTGTAAGGTGGTAGAGGTCGTCCTTTTCCTTTACGCCCGGNGCCTGCCAGAGTCCTTACAGTTTCGAAATATTCCTCGAAGTCAGGATGAATGACATTGAACGCAGGACCGTCTCCCTTTTTCTTGACGCGTTCTGCCTCCCATTGCTGTTGTTCTTCAAGAGGCGGCAGTTTAGCACGTCCAGCCAGCAATCTTGCTGCGAGTACAGCTTGCCACTCGAAAATCTTGAATGTCAACCCAGCTCCAACCTATCCATCGTGTTAGTGTTGACCAGAATACCGAGATCAAGTATTACTTACTGCGCCAACAAATAAGAGTGTTGGGTCCTGTTGGTAGACAACATTCTGATATAGTCCAGGTACTCTGTTGTTTCTGATCTTGACATCTGGCAGGAAAGGGAGACTCCAGGAGTATCCAGTGCCAAAAATAATGTGGTCAACGTTTTGTACTGATGTACCGTCAATGAAGTGTACAGTGCGTTGACCTGCTGAGGTATCAATATGCGAGATGGTTGGCTTTCTGGTAACTCCAGGGTTGTTGAATGCGCCGTCTCCAAAGTACACGTTGATGGTATGGCCGTTGACAACTGCATAGACCTTAGAATCTACCACGCCAACGAGGTCGGTGGAGATATCGGCTGCAGAGACTGAACCGCCAACCACAACAACACGCTTGCCTTTGTAAGCGTCTCGGCCGCGGTACATCTTGCTGTGTAAAACACTGCCAGGATGTTGGTTCTCGAGCTCTTCCAAACCCTGTACAGATGGGACATAAGGCACATTGAAATGTCCGCTTGCGACAATGACGGCGTCAAACCACTCAACCCACCAATAATCATTTTCGTCTTCCTCTCTCCTCAGGGTGACTTTCCATTCATCACCAACCTTCTCCACTCTTTCAACATGAGTATTGTAGCATACGAGATCTTCGTAGCCATTACGTTTGAATAGACTGGTCACATAATCTCTCATGACAGTCCAATGCCGGAAAGGTGATTTTTTACCATGCAGCTCGATCGTTCGTGCAGAAAGCTCTCCGACGATAGGTTCTTGAGTGTACTCCATGGTGACCACATCAACATTGGTCTCAAGATAAGGATAGATTGACGAGTCTGTCCAGCGTGGCTGAGTGCTCCTTGAGGTATGACCTGGAACCTGTGCTGGCAATTCTACTGGCTGATCTGCCGTTCTTGTGGCAAGCTCTGAGAAATTGGTCAATGGAACTGGTGGTAGCTTATCTCCATANNCCTGTCCATCGAGTCAGCTATGCTCAATGACCATGGATCTTAGGACAACAGGGTTCTGAACGATCAGAAAGTCAGGAACTTACCAACATCCTCCTGGACCTTCCTGCCTGTCAAAAACACGAATTTGATCGAATACCTCCTCTCGAGCCAGTGCATCTACTGTGATCGCTCCTGAAGGACCGGCGCCAATTACGGCTACCCTTCTGATCTTCGCGGCCACCATCTTCGTGCCTTGAAACTTCTAAAACCTCTTTAGGCCAAAATTGACTGATCGTGAGGCGAGCACTTTACGAAGCTTTTGTACGTCGTCGTACGCAAGATGGTAAGAGCCCCTGGCCAATAAATGTATATACAAGCAGAACAACAATGAACGATAAGAAAAGAGAGCGACAAGGAAAAGAAGTGAGGGTGTAGAACAGCACGGTGACCTTCCAGATGGGGCAATGGCAAAGAAATTGGCTCGATCACGCAAAACTATTCTCTCATTCAAAAGTCGTGAGAGACTATACTCCACTCTTGGCGCCCGGCAGATTGCCCGGGTTAAGGGCGACCTTGTCAGCTTTCCTAACCCTTCTCCTCGGTTGTGATTGCTCGAGAAACATCTCATCCTCTGTCACACACCAGTCAAGTGGTGGTCAACATGTCCAATGGAAGCCGTAAGTTCTATTTAAATATAAGATATCGAACAAGAGATATGGCGAGCATTTAATGAACGCTTTGAGAGGCCGTGGTTGAACCTTAAAATGGATGACCTCCATCAGCGTTCCTGCCTTCAATTTGGAACACTACAGAACACCGCCTATCAACTCTGAGACTATATAAGTCCAACAAATTCGCCGAGCCACGTAATGTCTAGAATGAACCAGAGCCTGAGTTTTTTCTCCTTTGCCTGACTGACTTCCAACTCGGATAGAAAGTATTCACGATGTTCTTGTCTTTTCTTCCTACGCTCGACTTGATCAGCACCAGGCAGAAAGGCTTGTGCAGCTATAGACTTCAATCCAGAGCTCAAGATCCCCTCAAAATCTTTGGCAGAGAGCTTGGTCCCTTGCTTCTCTTTTTCTGCCAACACATCGAGAAGCTTATTATATTCACTTATGGTTGTGCGACACGCATCGAGATCCTTGAGGTCGGGATACTTCTCCAAAGCCTCTGATTTTTCTTCCTTATATGGGATCAACGACACCTTCGCGAGGGTGTCTTGACATCGTTGATAGTCGGCCTTCCACTTTTCGAGTGCATCCTCGGTAGTAATAGGATTGTCGATCAGATGTATCGCGACGTAATGTAGCGCCAGTTCGCAAAATTGCCGCTTTTCACTATGTAAAATGCCTGCGACAAACTCTCTCGGTTGGTCGGCTCCTTCTTCTGCGCTCCTTGGAACCAGAATCCTTTCGCTTTCGATCTCGTATTGCTTCAGGATGCCTTCCCTCACGACCGCTATCGCAAGCTTCGGGTACTGTTCCAGAACAGCTTTCCTCTCTGCTTCGTAAGCAAAGTTGACTTTTGGCGCGTTCCTCCTCAACCAGTCTTCGCATTCTTTGTACTGTTTGAATAGCTTCGTCGAAGATCCGTGCTTCAAGACGAGGGCTGCTGTAGCATCAGATCTCAGGCGAACAAAATGCTCCAGTTGAGGTCGTCGAACGCAAATATCCTGGAGTCTGGTACTCCGGCCTACACCTAGAGTCGCACATTGATTGTGGTATTGATTCAGAATGCGATCACTGGCGGTCTGGTCATTGAGCTCCGGATGATTAGGCAACAGAGTCGCTCTTGTATCGGTAGAGGTATGGAGTCGATTTGCCCAATGGCATACAATCGTTGGTCGCGTAACAAACAGTGGTCGAACAGAATTGATGTGGTTTTGTCTAACGAAAGGCATCTTGTAAAGCTTGAGGCTATTGCAAAAGACAGAGATCTTGCTCAGCGGCGACGTGGAAAGAAAGGCATTGCGATTGTTGGCGGCTCAGACTTATTTTCTGGCCATGCAGCTCGGCTGGTTATCATTGCGGCACAGTGCAGCTATCCCTGTCTTGCCAGGCTTGTGTAACCATACCTGCATACTCGGTCAAGATCTGCAACAAATGTGATCACACTAATGATTGAAGATCAAAAGAGTGAATTTGTCAACTTTTGCATCTTGAAACGCACTGTTCGTTATTGCGGTGTGATCGAGCTGTGCCTAGGCGCTCCCCGTCTTCGTCTCGTGTATTCATTCATGCCTGTTTCTCTTTGCGATACTAAGATCATTCAAAGGTATGTTGTGCACAACGCACCCACAGGAACACAGCAACCAAGTCGAATCTTATTCACGTTTCTGACATGGTGTGAGTTTATGGCGACTTGCTCAATCAAGTTTTGTCGAGCTTCGAACGCATTATAAGATTTCCAAGAATTAATTCCAGAAAGATGGTGGCAAGAATCAAACCTCATCTTGTTGATACATGCAATACTCATCAGTCAACTGTAGTCTCCGATGCATCATCTTGGGACGCAGCCTTTTCCTCTTTCCCCATGATGAGCTTCCATAGAACTTGGGAAGCCATAGCGATCAGTGATATGTTGATAGCAAGCACAAGAATGTCCGTTGCTGTAAGATTGGGGTCAACGGACGTGGATGCTTCTTCTTTATGCTTTTGCATCGCTTTCGACGACCATCCATCACCATATTCGAGCTGCAACAAGATTTTCTCATACTCCTGGCGTTTCTTGTTCCGCTCTGCAAACAGTTCTTGTGGATCTTTTCCTCGGGAAGGCCATAGAGCCCTGGTGTCCACCGCCTGCAGTTGCAGTTCGTAGTAAGCTTTTCGCCTTTCCTTTGACCAACCTTGGCTAATGCCTTGGTCCGATGCTCTTTCGGCCTGAGTCCAAATCCAGCGAGCGTTGTCCAAGTTGTTGCACTCGGGGTACTTCTCGCGTACCTTTTCTCGTTCGGCTGCCAATTTTCTTTGGAGGGTTGATCGAAATTGTAATTCTGCATTTTGCCTTCTCATTTGCTCCAATTCTCGCGTCGAGATCTTTGTCCAATGCTCGGGCTTTCTGCTCCGCCTCCTTGCGTTTCTTGTACAGCCAAGTATTCATCATTCGTTGACGCGATCCTGGCTCGTTCCTTTCCATTTCTTGCAGGATTTCTTCCTCTTTCCGCTCCATCTCATGGATTTTTTCTCTCCACTTTGGCCAGCCAAGAACCCAAGAATGTGCGACGTGAGCTTGGGGCGTAGAAGCCAGTGCAATTGAAAGGGCTTGATCCATGTGGCCGCAAGATGTTTTGTGATCGAATGGTGCTTGTTGCGAGCCGTGGCAGAGCACGGTTGGCATGTGTGAAAGCCATGCTCGAGAACAGGTTGTTTGTTGATGGATATGGTTGATCTCTATGGCAAGAAACAGAAGAAAGAGCGACTCGAGTCGGTGGCAACAATGTAGTCAATATGCACAGGTTCCGACAGAGGGGTGGGGTTTGCGGCACGTAGATTCATGCAAACAGCGCGACGTCCCACCTCTGCTACAGAGTACACTCGACTCATTGACGACTCAGACTTTGATCAGCGTAGCATGCTTCCTGCATCTCAGCTCGACTGGACCATGCCAGTGGAGAAGCGGCGATATCGACGGATGGGAGGATGAGAGCTGAAAGTCACAATAGGAATGCACGGCGCGACGGGAAGCTCGCGTCATCCACAAAATCAGCTCGTTGGCATCGGTCAACATCTCATCAACAACATCACAATCCATCATCTATTTTGCTTGCTCTTACATCGCAAGACCAGCAATCAACAAACATGAACGAGTCGTAGCGCATTGACAATGACAAGATGATGTTGGACAAGATCAGCCTATCGAGCGCATACGGCCACAGTCGGCTGAAAACTGGGCATCCCGTCCGCTCTGCCATACGTAAGCAGTTGAACGGCAGATTAGTACTACGGTGGGTGACCACGTGGGAGTCCCTGCTGCTGTGTGTTTTGATCTTCTTTTGCTTCTTCAGACGACGCGTTCTTTTTGCCCAGAGACCTTGTCCATCCTTCCAAAGTGAGCATCTTATGAACAAGGAATACTTTTGTCTTCGCACGACTCGTAGCAAGCACGCACAGCATCCCAGAACCGCGTAGAAGCAGTGCGGACTCACAGTAAATCTCACATTCAGGTACATCGCTCGCCTACAAATGCTTGAGGTCGAAGCATCTCCAAATGCGATACTACATATCCGGCTTATGAAAAATCTTGCAACGCACATCACCAACCAGCCACAAACAAAATCAAGGTCCTGATAAACAGATACTATCCTGTTGAGAAAGATCTCTAAGTCCCTTTGGCCCTCCTTGTTCTTGCTGCACTTTTCTATCCGGGACCAGAAGTCGTATCAGGTACGACTGGTGATTAGTCCCAAAACTGTCGCTGGCTCTGACACAGCTGGATACCATCTATACGTGGACGAATGGGGATGTGATGCGTTTGCTAAGGTCAATCACAGTTGTGTTGTACAGAGGAACAGTGCAGGGAATTCCTTGACGGTTGAGAGAAGACTTCACGCGTAGATGATTACTGCCCTCGGATCATTCGCGATGGTACTCATGTGCTTGCTTCTTGAATTATGATCGAAGTGCTTAATGCATCCCACCTCCTAATCATCTTCTACTGAGATTATCATGGTCGCCTTTCTGTTCGAAAAGTCTTGTTTATCTTCATGGCCCTCAAAGAGGTCTTCATCTCACTAGACGTGCTTGGATTCCAGTATCAGCCGGCCTCTTAATCTCTGTTCTCTTGCTGTCAGTGGCCAGATTACCCTCAAAACTTTTTCTTGTAGATCTTATCCAAGACCCCGAGTGCAAGGCTTTCGTTAAGCATTGTTCCACTGGCCATTAATTCGCGGAACAAGTCATTTGCGAAAAGGGACTCGAAGTGAACGAGAATGCATGCCTGAGCAGTCTCGGCCAGGGATCTATCTGCAAGTTGTGGAGCATCGGGACCAACCAACTTTTGAATCGCATGGAGATTTCCGTTGTAGAGTTCGAAATCCTGAACCTCATCTTGAAGAAAAGTCATGAAGAGGTCTGCAGCCTCTTCTCTGAGGGACTCAATATCGTATTTGTCTCCCAACATGAAGATTGCCAAGTGGAATTCTGCAGTGCTGTTGGGTTCAATGTATATCTTTTGATTTTCGTATTTCGAGCCGTAGAGGTGTCTGAGCATGGCCATGATTGCATCGGGGCCTGCNNATCGTCGTCATGGATTTCGATGACTTTCTTGTTGGCTTCCTGTAGTATGATCAGCAACATGATTCATGATTTCTCGGTTGACAACAGATAGTACACTGAAGTTGCCGCAGAGGGCTTTCTCGAACCAGACTGATCCGCTCGCAAGCACAACCTTGTGAGCGAAGATCTGCTGGTTAGCAAATCTGACGATGACGTCTGAGAACTCTTCATCGTTGAAGAAGTCACGCTTCCTGTACTAGAATTAGACGATGACCTTTTATAGTCTACAGAGATGAGGATGACTGACTTCGAAGGTGTATTGTTGGCCATGATGGCTGGAAGACGTAGTAGGAAGAAGGATGCTTCTTCCAGAGTTGAGTGTGTTGGGAAGATCGTTCGGAGGCGATGTGTGAGAGGGCAAGTGGATGTTAAAGATCGCCGAGAAGATGAAGTCGCGTCTCGCAGAGTGACAGTGAGTTTGTCAGACTGAAGTGACAGGAGAAGTCCCACCTAAATCTACCACGAGTCAATATCTTCACTTTCATGGCCATGTAACATTCACAATTAGCTACATGTGAGGGTTGCATCCCTGAATCTCCAGTAAGCAGCTTCCTGTTCTAGACTTACTCGTGTGTGCAACCACTCATTGCTGTGTATGGTGTTGGGAAGAGTGCGATATCAACTCTCAGAACTTCAAGTCACCGATGCAATCACTCAGGTTGAGACTATGAGAAGTGGATGTTGTGTTAGAGATGCAGAGATGAATGAAAGCCAGATCCGAATGCAACGAAATGGCACGAGTGTTGATAGCAGATCGCTGCCTCACTGAGTTGTATGATTTGGAGTTATAATAATATCCGCTCAAGCCATTCGACAAGCTTTTGTCCTCGCCAGATGTAACAAATTGTGGAAGTTGTTGACGAGACATGGAGGTGGTAGAGATTAGAGATTTTGTGTAAGAAATGCATTGTTTCAAGAGCAAAAGCAGAAGGTTCTCTGTAGAAAATAAGCTAAGCTGGAAGAACTGTTCGCCTGCCGTTGGTATCATGTTCGCCCTTTCTTCGATCGAAACCCCCATCAACTCTCCTTCCTGGTTCTGGTACAAGGGAGTGTTTGCTGCCTTCTGGAGACTTTGTTGGGGCATGGTATCGTGGATCTTACCAGACTCCCCATGTGTCGGTTTCCCAGCTGTAAGGGGGTGTAGTATGGCGAGAAGGGGGTCGCGCCCCAATCCTGTGAGGGTTGAGTCAGTACTTATATTCCTCATGCTGCAACTTGGACGGCATACACCATACAGCAAAACTTACGTCTGATCTGTTTCTCTGCAGACGGGTGATGAGCTCACCGGTCTTCTGGAAGAAGCGGCGAGCAAACGACTCGCTGAACATACTTCCGTCGCCCAACAGCTCCTGGAATAGCTCATTCTTGTACATGGAGCTTGCTTGTTCGATGATGAACTTGAAGACGTCTTCCTGGATACTGTTGTCGGCGAAAGTGTCTGCGCTAGGTCCGATGATCTGCTGGATTGAGCGAATGACTTGGTCTGCCATGCGATACTGGTCAGCAGAATTGGTGTGGTAGCGGTCTTGGCTGAACTGGTTAATCAAGTGGCGTGAGGCCTGCTTGCGCAGACTACTGGCATCGTAGAGATCGGCGAGTCGATACATGGTCAGGTGCTGGTCAGCGGAGTTGCCTTTGAGTCCATCCAGACGATAAGTGCCGTCATAGAAGAACCTGAGCATGGCAGTCACAGCGGCTGGGTCATCGTCGTTTCCGATATCGATCACAGNTCTGCTTTGATTCCTGATTGATCAGCAATGGTATTCTGTACGTCTGACATGTTGACCTACCTTGAGATCTCCAAGCAGGGCTTTCTCAAACCAGACAGAACTCTTCACAAGGATAATTCTGTGAGCAAAGATCTCCTGGTCGCCAAACTTGACGATGACATCTGAAAGTGTCTTGTCTGAGAAGAATGTGCCGAGGTTTCTGTGTTTACTGTTCATGTGAGCGCTGACTCGTATATCTTTATTATGAGAAGAACATACCGTAGTTCTTTCTGACTTTGACCCTCCGGTGAGATCTGTACTGATGAAGGACTCGACATGGTCTTGCTGTTAGATTCTTGACGAGGTGTGGAAGGTGTGTCGTGTAAAAGTAAGCAAGAGGCAGTTATATGGAAGAGACACGCCAAGGCACGCGAAGTGAGAGTGAGAAGAAACAGGAAGACTACAACGCGTCGCGCGGAAGAGTGTGATGAAAGTGAAAAACAATACCACTAACTCTTTCACTTTGCTCCAAGATTGTTCAACCAGACGAATCTTCTTTACCACAAGGTCACAATGATTTAGCGTACTGGCACAAAGCGCCTGACCAGTTCCAGAATCAGCTTTGGCAATTTGGTTCTTGATCTTCACTCCACAAACATTCTTTGCACCACAGATCAAACTACTAGTGCTGGTAGTACCTGAGAAGTTCTTTGAGACAGCTTTCTTCGAATAGCATTGCCATTGTTGGTTTCGCATTAGCATTGATCTTTACTATGGCAGCTCTGAATCTGAACGGCGCAGTCAGAGTTCCCAACCTTGATGTTGATGTATGTGGCATGCGTTATGGTAGAGACGCTGTGGCCACCAAGCATAGGTTGTGTCTTGATATAACTTGCCTTGATTAGTAAGATTGTAAAAGCATCTTTGACATCTATGTTTGGTGGTGTTAGCATTCTTTTGCCAAGTGAGCCAAAAGAGAGCTTGATGTTGTATGCAGATCCCGATCATTCATCGTCAGTGACCATTGAACGACTGCTGTGTCTCGAGGCAGCTAGAGTAATCGACGTCAAAAGTGTTTCCTTGATAGAGTGGAAGACATTGGTTAGCTTGATCATATTGATACCATGACCGCCATCGAGACAGAAAAAGTACAAGGCGTCTATGTGAGTGAGCAACCGGCTTGCAATCAGAACACGGACGTCAGAGATCTGATCCCATGAGTTATCAGAATCTATAGACTTTGTCGAAAATTAACTTTATGAGACAAGTATCGGAAGATAAGCAGAGGCACTTTGGAAGCAGATGATGAATTGATCCAGTGAGCCCTAGGAGATGTAGGAGGACATGGCGTTCTGGCTAATCAATGAAGGTTTCCGGATGGAGCCGAACGTGGCAGTTTGTCAGTCGGGATCTAGAGCCGTTGCCAGGGGCCAGACCCCACCCAGGCGACTCTTTATCTCGAAATTCTGTGATTGGCAATGTAAAGAGTGGAAGGTTTGGGAGCGACCATCGAAGAGACGGACGATTTGAGGAAGCAGTGTTGCCAGCACATAAAGTGAGCTGTCTATCGCAAATAGGTGCATATATGTCTCCAGGATGTACAAGATCTGCAGTACCCTGTAATGGCGGCTGTCGAAAGTGTCGCTCAGCTGTCGGCGGGGAACTGTGACCGAAGCAATCAAGCCTTCAGGTTAGGTTTCAATCAATCCGGATGCGATGAATAGGTAGCAAGAAGACTCGAGAGATATGGAGAAGTTCGGGGCAAGATCGTTAAGAAGTCGTTACGATGAGCGAATATATTGGAGACGTGGATTTGCAACGGATTCTGGAAGTTTAAAGGTGCTTATCTTGAAGTCTGGATCAGTGGCGTTATGGGCAAGGGGAGCGACTTAGGCCTGACCATGTCTCGCTATCTTGCGGCAGCATCCTTTTGACCGTCTTCGGCGCTCCGACATTAGGAGATCAATTTCCTTTTCATCACGACGCATACTGCTCGACACGCGACCGACGAAGACGATCGAAACAAGGGCTTTGTCTCTGAGACCCGACAACAAGGAAGCGACGGTCCAAGCGTCGCGACTAGAAATTCACGTACAACGACGAGGCTTCATTTGTGCAGTCGCGACTGGAGGGGCTTCTTCTCAGACCATTACAGGACGACCTTGAACGCTCACCCCTCTGCGGAGGCGGTGGGCTTTGTCAGGAAAGAGCATGGGAGTCTGGAACAATGCGCCGCCTGAGGCACGCACCCGTCGTGGAAACTGGCCGACACTGCTCTTCAGCTGGTGGTGTACTATCTTTGCTGCTGTCATTATCCTCACGCGCCTGGCTGGCAGAAAGATTCGAAGTGGCCGACTCTTCCAGGAGGACAAGGTCATGGCCCTGAGTCTCATCCCGCTGTTCGCGCGCATGGGGCTGGTCCATGTCATCCTNTTGTACGGAACCAACAATGTTCAGTCTGCAAACCTCACTCCTTACGAGATCTACCTTCGCCAGATAGGCTCAAAACTGGTCCTCGCATCACGCATTAATTACGCTCTCTTCATCTGGATCAGCAAGTTCACTGTCTCTGAATTTCTCAAGCGCATCACCAGTGCCATCTGGCGACGGAGCTATGAGATTATCCTTCATTGTATCCGCGTCTTTCTTATTGCAACCTTCATCGCCGTAGTCATAGCCACTCTTTCCGAATGCCAACCCTTCGACCATGTAAGCACATCATCCATATACACACCTTGCTGCGTGTGCTCTAACACCACATCANNGTACTGGCAAGTCGTGCCAGATCCCGGCCCTCAATGCAGACAGGGCTACGCTCAGCTCATCACTATGGGTACCGCCGACATTATTACCGATATCCTCCTCGTCGCCTTCCCAATCCCAATCGTCGCACGCTCGCAGATTCGCCTGAAACGCAAGCTCTCCCTCGTCTGTCTCTTCAGCTTCTCCGTCGCCCTTATCGTCATTACAGGATTGCGCATCCCTTATGTCATCCAACATCACGGACGTCAACAATATCGCACCGTCTGGGCATCCATTGAGATCCTTGCTTCTGCTGCCGTCTCCAACGCCATCATTCTAGGCACTTTCGTCAAAGACCGAGGTGTCAAAAGNAACAAATACAGACCCGATGCCACTCTGGACACGATATCTCGTGCTGAGACACGTCGCGCCACTGTCGCATCCTTCCATCGCGACAGTGAGGAGGCTTTGTTCAGACAAATGGGTGTTCGCATGCCCGACGAGCTTTGTTACCCAACATCTCCTCTGCCGAGACCTGCGCCAGTTGCCCGCATCTCCAACTCGAAAATGCCTCATCAGCACGAGCTTCTCATGTCGCCTGCCGACACCAGTGATGGACCACCCAGCCCACATGACAGTGCTGATGCTCTACGCAAACCTTCGGATACCGCACCCTCATCATCTACAGGCCAAAGCGTCTCGTTCTTCGATGTGGGTGGTCTGCTTGGTGGCAGCGAACCTCGACAAGGTTCCGGCACTACCGCTCAGGATTTTGCCGTCCAAGGCCCCCGAACACCTGGTGCATCCAGACCAACCCAAGACATACTTTCAGATCTCGGCGGGAGATTATCTTTGACAAGGAGCCGATCTCATCGTACGAATACACATAGGGACCGATCACGATCACGTCCAGCACGTAGCAGAGATGGTCCTGCTTCGCGGCCACCGTCGCAATTAGACCGTCGACGAGAGAATAGTGACACGCTAAGTCTGCAAGATATTGGTGGTCTGCTTGGAGGCAGTCTACCCAGCCAAAGCAGACCTGCGCCGCTCGAACCTATTTCGCCTACCACCCGAGCACCTCCATCAAGCATACCGCCAGATTCTCAAGCACCCCGAATGGTGACTTTCCCAGTTACTCGACAAAGGCCTCTGAGCGATGACCTCTGCCTCCAAGACGTAGGCGGTCTGTTGAAATAGAACAGACGTCCTAAATCAAGATCTGTCACGACGGAATACGATATATACGGCGTACATTTGGAGGAACTACATCTACCTACACTTTTTATTCTCCTTTTTCTTGGACATATACTTCTGGTTTTTTATACGTTGGTCTGGTTTGGATATTCTGGAACTCTATACCCCCTGGGATTTGTTTTTATGTACTTTTAGATGTTCTTGTTACAACTCTTCTTATATCATATGTGTTTGTCATTCTCCGATTTCTTCTGGTTCGAGCTCTTTCGCATCGTTCTTGCAATGTTATCACTACACATTGCTTCCAAGGTTTATTGTTCTCATTGTGATTGCTACTTTGAGGTTTTTGGCTGAAATAAGAGCTCTCGATGCTCTGAAGTGTCTGCAGTGGCTGCCATCAAGGATGAGAGATCGCACGACTTGTTCGCAGTTCGGTACTGGCAAGACAACATGCTTCTAGCACTTCGTAAATACAGACAGCGGCGTTGAATCCTGTCTATGGTAGAGTGAAGAAGAGAAGCGTATTCATGACCATGGTGAATCTCCATGCCTCTTCGGACATAGGACTGCTGCAGGCAACGAGGCACAAAATAGTACAAGCAGCACCATGAGCAAAGAACATCCATAACGTAAAAAGCAAGTTTCATTCTTTCTAGCCTTCCTCTAAACTCGAGGCTTAATCTTTATTTCCATTGAATATAGCAGAGACCTTCCCATCCTTGTGCTCTCTAAACAGTAGTGTTGGCTTCGTCAGTCTCGCCTTCACGTTCCGGCGCTGCAGCCACAGCTTGGTCTGCATCAGCGATAGTCTGCTGTTCCGCTCTCAAAGCATCCTCAGTGGCCATTGCATTCTCCTCAGTGCCTACACCGCTGGCGCCGACAGGAGCGGTAGCATCTGCATCCTCCATATCGGCATCTATGTCGTTAAGGGCAACACCGCCGTCACTGTCAACCACAGTCTCTGGTGCCGATGTGGCGGACACTGTGGGGTCTGAGTTAGCAGGTGCGTTCTTGCGGTTAGGCTGTTGACTGTGATCAATAAGCGGTGACTCGTCCTTGAAGAGTCTGAGCAACATAGCGCGACGCTCTTCCTTAGGCAACATCAAGTTCAAGCTCGAAATACTGCGCCAAAGGGGTAATGTCAATCTCTCTGCGAACCCATCTTCTTGAGTCGAAGGTTCAACGCGCAGAATACAACAGCCCATTCCGATATCCCTAGCCTTTTCGCCGATTTCGCCGAGCTCCTTCCAGTGCTCGCCGCTGACGCGAGGGAACATCTCGATCAGGAGTTTGCGAAGGGTTTGTTGTTTGTAGCAGCGGATGATGCGGGTTTCGCCTGCCCAGCCTTCGACGATGGGGAGGCCTTCGCTTTGCAGGCGCCAGCGGCAGATGTCTTGGCCTTGTGCGTCTTGCTTGACGAACATCTTAACACCCGAGTGTACGAACTTCATACCGCGGCCTTCGTTCTTGGTCAGGATGTCCTTGGCTAGCGCGGTGGTGTAGTAGATTGCCTTGACGGGGTTGCCGAGGGCGTTGCGGACCATGAAGCGGTCGCGCGGGAAGCGAGATGACAGTTGGTAGAAGTCGAAAATGCCGTCGAGTTCTTCGTGCGAAGGTGAGAGGTACTTGAAGGCTTCTTCATGGGGTTGGTTGTTGCGACGGCCGCGGGGGGCTGCTGCGGAGGCGATTGCGGCAGGCTCGTCAGGGGTGATTTCATCCTGTCTGAGAGGAGCTGAGGGAGGCATGGGCCAGTGTTCCATCTGGCCAACCTCGCCAACAGCGCCGGGACCAGCACCCTCGTCCTTCTCGGTTCTTGCTCTCTTGACGTCCTGGGCGGCAGAATCACCAACATCTTCCAGACCACGCTTGTTGGATGCAGTATCAATGTCAGAGATGGCCTCTTTGTTTTGACGCTGTGCAGCAGAAGCAGTACCAGTCTCAACAGTGTGGTTAGGATCGCTAGGAGCGTATTCCTCGGCAGTCTCAAGCTTGGGAATGACACCCTCAGACTCGGGCTTGGTCACAATCTCTTTAGCGATAGAAACGACCGAAGGAGCGGTGTTGGCGGACTTGGTCTCTGACTCGGGCTTGGCTCTGATCTCCGACTTCTTCTCAAGAACAGTGATGAAGAAACCGCCAGTATCCTGCTGGTGAGGGTAGACACGAACACAGCGATCAAGAGGAAGGTTGTGGCCAGCAGGAGCGAACATGCCAGGAACGACACGCTCGAGCGAAGCCTCGAACTTCTTTGACTTTGCGTCCTCGACGTCTTCCCAAGAGTTCCAGAGGCGGCCCTCCTTGTCCATAATCTTCCACTCCTTGAGTCCAGGGTAGCGCTTGAGCTCAGGAAGCTGGTCGCTGACATCAACAATGTTGATCTTGTCGATACCACCACAGCGCTCGATGGCACTTGAGATGACAGCCTCGTTCTCAACAGGGTTCATGGAGCAAGTCGAGTAGACGACACGACCACCAACCTTCAGCATTTGAATAGCACGAACAAGAATGCGGACCTGAGTAATGTAAAGACCAAGACCGTTTCCAGGAATCCAGTCCTTCCAGATGTTGGGGTTCTTTCTGCAGGTACCGTCACCAGAGCAAGGAACATCTGCAAGAATTCTGTCAAACTTGAGCCACTTGCCCTGCTTCTTTTGGCCCTCAGGAACGGAATCTGAAGGAAGCTCGATCGAAGGGAACATGGTAGCATCGTGGTTGGTAACAATCAAGTTGGGGCTGTTCAAGCGCTTGACTTGGTGAACCAACATCTGAGCGCGCTGGTAGTTGACATCGTTGGCGACCAAAAGACCAGTGGCTCTGCCATCATCACTCCAGTCGTTGCCCTCGACAGTCTCGTCAGCAGCGGCTGCGGGATCGGCCTGGGCGTCCTGGTGTTGCTTTGTAGCCTTGCGAATACGCGACTCTTCTCCAGCGTGCAGCATCTCAACCAATTGAGCACTCTTGCTTCCGGGTGCGGCGCACAGATCGAGAACGGTGTGGTGCGACTGGACATCGAGGAGAAGCGGAGGGATCATAGAAACAGCTTCCTGACGACTGATGTTGCCGACGGCGGTCTCGGAGACGAGGAACTTTTGGAAAGCGGCGAAGGGAGGGAACTTGCGAATGACATTCTTGGGGGTGGTCATGTAGTAGGCAAGCTGGTTAGGGTACCACTTGATGGGCATCGGAGGCTCGACAGTCTGGTCGTCAAACTTCATAGACTTGATCTGAGGGATAAAGTGTTCGTCCAGGTTCTTTTGCACGGCAAGCGCATNGTCTGCGAAAAGTCAGCAACTGCTTGTTGACTCGTCGGGTCTTGATCATGTATACCCTTTGCTGCCGCAGAAGCGGAACGAGTTGGGCAGCTCGCGACGGAGGGCAGCCCAGAACTGTTCACGCTCCTCGCCCTCGGGCACAATGTTCATGTCATTGTACAGTCTCTCGAACTGTTCGTTGACCTTGGGCACTTCGGCGTACGACTTGCGCTCAGTCGACCAGTTGTTACCGCCGCCGCCGCCACGGCCCTTGCCCTTGTTCCTGAAGTTCTGTTACACTGTCAGTCACTGTGTATTCTGCTGCGACTCGAAAGTACTCACACCTCTACCCTTTTCATCGGCATGATTGGTTTATGTGAAGATCTGAAATATTTCACTTCTAACGTCACTCAAAGAGAAATCGCAGCTCCCGCAGCTCGCACGGACCATTTTCGCGCTTGCAATTGCCCTTTCTGATTCACCCGAATGGAAAGACATCAATGTATGGAGGAATAAGAAGCAACCATGAATTAGTCGTAGCTTGTATCATCGCGACCATTACTTTTATTATCTCTGTCCACCTCCATTGGTTCCACCGAAGAAGAATCCGTCAAACAGGTCGAAGCCTCCATGTTCATCCCATGGCTGACCGCCGCCGTCGAAAGCAAGTCCTCCTGCGCCAAAGCCCATATCAAACTCTCCATAGTTACCTGGCGCCTGTCCTGCTTGACCCAAGCCTCCCCCTTGGTCGGGTAGCTGGAAGTCTTGCAGGAATTCAAATCCCTCGACTTGACCTGGCATCCCTTGCGTCCCAGGTGCCAGATAGTTTTGCCCTCCGCGAGGGTAGTAATGATGCTGACTGGGTGATTGTCTCGCTATTGGTGGCGGTGTCGATTGTAATGACGGATCTATTGGCGGACTCGGTGCATATAGGCGAGGAGAGATCTGATTCTGCTGATATGCAGGTCCCGTAGGCGTGCCTGGGTAAGCTGGTCCTCCTTCTCGCTTGACTGCTGGATTTGGTGGCCGCGCCATTGGGAAGGGTGCTCTTCTTTGCGCTGACGGACGATTGGTCGACTCGTCATCTGTAAAGAGATCTCGCAAATTCATGTCAAATCGTGGCATAGGTCGTCTGACCTGTTGCGGTTGCTGCTGTGGTTGTTGAGGGTGAGGCCTGCCTTGATTAGGAGCCATCATAGCTGTGCCGTGGTTGACCTTCCTGACGTTGTGCTCTCCTGCAGTAGATGCGTCCGCATGTTGTTGTACTTNTTGCGTCTGTGCAATATACCGTAGCGCTTGCGACCCGAATCCTGTAGTTTGCTCCACCATTGCAATGGTTGCTTTACTCATGCGATCAAAAGCATCACGACATGCTTCAGCAGGAGGACACTTTTCGATCATGTCTCCAAGCACAGATGTTGCTGCCAAGATAGTGAAGTCGACATCATCCAGTGTAAGTTTGGACCTTACAACCGTCGAATGCCAGATGGCATACAAGAAAGATATACCAGACATGAACAAGTGGTGTGTAGCCAAGAAAGTGTGGTTGACCAGTCTTACACGATGTAGTTGGCGGTAGATCTTCAGTGTCTTCTGACCGGCTTCGGCCACCTTCAAGAATACCATCTCCTCATCTTCTTCCTCATAGTCGACGTGACCCGGGCTGGTAACATCATCGCCTGTAGACGCATCTAGTTCCCCAGCCAATGATGGAGGTACTGATAGAGATTGGCGGTAGAGCATGGTCACTGTGAGCCAATAGTTGAGTTCCAAGAATAGTGGCGAGAACGCAACTCCAGTCATCGTCTGCGTAGGCGATGATTCGATCCACTCGTACAGCCTGCGGTCGATGTCGCCTCGCCATTCCCTAAAGCTTGAATATCTCGACAAGAATGGCGAAGGAAGATCTGTGTGCATCCATCGATTGCCTCCATTGACGGTGCCTCTTTCTCTGAATTGCTGAGTCTGGCGGTGCTGCAATACTTGCAATACTTCTGACTGCAGCAATCGAAGCCGGAAGTAGTGGTACGAGACGTGTTTATAACTCGGTATGCTGCCATACTCGTTCTGTGGCGGAGTCAAGAAACCACTTGGTGTGATGTACTTGTCATCGAGCAAGGTCGGGAACTCAGTAGTGATCACCTGGTCTGTGATACCGAAAGGCCTGCCAACGCAAGTGGAAACCAGGCGGTCGAAAGAGTACACACACCACCATAGCCTTCTTCGGAAGTCCCGAATGTATTGTCGTCTTCCGAACTCTTCTCTAGCAGCACTTGTCATCTCGTTCTGCCCTTGCTCGGCGTTGATCTCCGTCGCAGCCTCTGGATCCTCGTTGTGAAGGCCAAGATCTACAGCAAGGCGAACAGCTACGCCTACAATATACCAGAGGCCTGGTGCGACAGGACGGAGTAGCGCAAATCCTGCCAGGAGGAGGACAGCCTGCAATTCTTCAAGACCGCCGCCAATGCCCTCTGTCGCAGAAGAAGACGATCCAAGGAATGACTCCAGATGTACGATCGCCGAAGCGTGGTACTCTTCCGGTCGAGATTGCTCGTTAGAGAGTTTTTGCCTCTTGCGACTCTGTCCAGACTTGCCATCGGCGGCATTTTCTGCATCGTTGTTCTTGTCAGAGGCTTCCAGGATGACTCCAGCACCTGTAGCAAAGACTATATTGAGCATGTAAAGCTCCCGCGGTGTCCTTTTCCTCTCCTCAGTGGCATACACTTTGTCAAATAGTGCCATGAACTCTCCACGATGTAAAATAGGTATTTGGGGGTTAGAGTGCTCAAAATATAGCTCCATCAATCGTCGTCCGATGTCCTTATCAGGGAAGGTTGCCGGTTTGATGGCGGGTTTCGTCTGCAGTCCAAAGAATGAATCTCTCATGGTAGTTCCTCCCGTAGCTGCACTCGTGAGTGGCTTCGAAGGCCGAACGCCGCCACGTTCTGATGTCGATCCAGACACTGAGCTCTTGACTGCGGCAAAGACAACTCTAGCGAAGGAGATCCCAGAAGTAGAACCTAGGTACCTAGAATCTGAGGCTCCTAATACTGAAACGTTTCCGATATTGTGAACCAGGTTAGAGAGCTGCTTCTGCTCGGTCTGTTCGTTGGAAACGGCAGAGACAGAACCAGCACCACTGTCAGTATACTTCTGCGCCCCAACTACCGTTGCTTCGCCTGTAGATGGCATCGTAGGAGAGGTAGGCGTCGCCACGCTCATGCTAAAATCATCCGTCGGAGCATAAGGAATGTTGTTGGCTTGAAGCAAAGATTCCAGATGCTGCACTCGACTCTCCAGATAGTATACATAACNTGTTTCACGTCAGTAGAGGTCATTAGCTTCCAAGACTGTGTTGTCTTACCTCCTGGGTATTTCCCGTTTGCTGACGGGATCAAAGCCGACGCATCTGATATGGGTAAGTCAAAACGTCCACTTTGCTGTTGAGGACCATACATACTTGACATTGGCCTTTTCGCAACTCGTACATGCTGGTAATTTCTGATCACAGCGGTTCTTTCTCAGACGACACCGATTGCACGCGCTGACATTGCGAAAGTTTGATGACGAAGCTGAAGACGCGCCATTGGAAGCAGCGGCGGCGGCACCATCACCAGAACCACCTTCAACGGCCTCATCAGCAGCGTCTGAAGCCTGCGGATTGGCACGCTTCTTCTTGTTCAAAGACTCGGTTGGGTTGTTCATTTCGCGGTCGGCATCGCTGTCGAAGACAAGCGCGAAGCGGCTACGCGGAGGCCACACCGGGGTCTGTCTCTGCCTTGTCTTGTTGCACAGATGGGCGCATACACGGGTCAAATGTGCCGCTTTTGATAGCTCCCTTTTTCTGTGTTTGTGATGCAGTGATTTCGAGTCGACTCGCTGACAATGACTCGTCGCGCGTTTCCACCTGTTCTCTTATGTCCGGTATTTGATCATGCACTGATAAGCCCCAGTCATTGGGTTTTTGCTTGCGTGGAGAAGGATGTTGGGCATGAGATGGTGCGCTAACCTTATTGGTTTATAGCCTCGGGTGTAAGCTGTCCCGACCAAATATTTTGTCCGAGCAAAATAAAGAGAAATATTGATGTTGGCAAGGACTACCACCTTACCTAATTGACATACTGAGACAATGATGGATGAGTGCTCCCAATTCATCTCTGGCATGGAAAATTCGACAGTGTGCGCAAGTTTCACGTTTGATCCTGGGTCTCGGCCAACATCGCACAATCACAGACCCAGTTTCGGGTGCAGGTAAGATTTTCTTTCTAAAATGGCTCTAGATAGCGCAACCTGTCAACTATGACCGCCACAAGACACCAGATGATCTGAAGCCATATGTTAAAGGTTCTGATATGCCAAAGAAGTTTTCAAGTGACCGTAGATTGCTGTTTCCGAACGGTCAAAACTTCAAATGATTGCTGTAGATACCACCCTGCTCTCACACTCGGACAGGGTCAGTCAAATCGTATACCGAATAATATTTGAAAGCCATCAACACCAATCTACAGTACTGCTACACACTCAATCTCTACATCAGTCCCCATAGGCAGCGTTTTGACAGCCACACNACCTGTACATCCGAATCAGCAGGTCGAACTGAAACATCGGTCATGAAGCACTTACGTTCTACTCGGTTTGACATCACCCCAATAAGTCTTGTATACCTCATTCATCTTTGCAAAGTCATCCATACTAGACAAGAAGACATTGACCTTGATGACCTTGTCAATGGTTGTACCCGATTCCTCGAGAACAGCGGTGAGGTTCTTGATGCATTGATGCTGTGGAGAGTGTCAAAGATCTTGCATTGCTTGAGGGAGAGGAGAGCAGTTTACAGTGTGAGCTTGGATGTCACCATCGATGATCTTCCCCGTGGTGTCCATGGCGATGGCTCCTGAGCAGTATACGAAACCATTGGCGATGATGGCTTGACTGTAGATGCCAGGAAGAGGCTTGGGTGCCTTTGAGGTCAGAACTGCAGTTTTGCTGGACATGTTTGAGACTGTGTGTAAGAACCGAGTCTTAAGTCAAAACCGAGTTGAAAGAAGTGAGATGTTTGATCGTTCAAGGACAGAGTTGAATGTTGTAAGGTTGGATCGGTACCGTTATCGCATCGCCGGCGGGGTTGGCCTATCTTGATGGCAACACGATGGTATTCTCGTCTAGCAGTGCTCATCCGGTGCTTCTCTGTATTCGCGTCAAAGTTGCGATTCTGCAGACTAGATGTCGGAGATTGGTTTGAAAAGTCATGATGATCACAAGAAAAGACATGACTTGAGAAAAATAGCAATCGACATTTTCGGCCTTGTCTATCGAAGAAAATCAACGCAGCTAAACTACCTACTCGTATCATTGTTACAGCGAATGTGAATCCAGGTCACATCGCAAATAGAGCAAAACGCCTTTTCCATCCTGGATCCAACCACTCTCCGAGTAAAAGCAAGAACGGGTATATAGCGCCGATCGTCCCATTCACCGAGCCCAAAGTGGAACCTAGTGCTGGTCGTACTGAGCACAGAGAAAACGCCTAGAAACCCTTTCCCGAACATAAATAAGAACTCCTCTAAAGCCGATCTCAGATCGCTTGAGTAAATACGGGACCCGCCGTGAAACTGCTTTCATCTAGGTGAATTTTTGGAAGCGAATGGCAATGATTATGAAAATGATGGTGACTCTGTAAGCAAGAGGTCTTGATGGTAGTTGGGAGAAGAAGAATCGTGTGAGTCGTATGAAAATGGGTTCAATGCCTCAAGCAGAACTGAAGCTGCGCCAAGGAATCAATGGCAGGATTCTTCGTCGGAGCTCTCTAGTACGTCTGCGTCCAGAAATGGGAGATTTTCCGAGTCCAGATTTGCTTCTTCGGCTTTTGAGTACTGACGCTTTTCTTCTACCATACGCAAGCTGAGAATGGCGCCGATGATCGCAACGAAGCTGTTCGCCCACCAGGGGAGACCTAGCACACCCACGGAAAGACCTAAAGATTGGACCAGTCCGGAGAGCGTAGGACCGAATGCTCTGCACAAGCTTGCCGACGAGGCTGCCACACCATTGAGAGTGCCCAGGACCTTCTTCGAAGGGGCTGCGTTGGCCAACATGATGGCCAGGGACGGGTACGAAAGGGCTTGTGCTGTAACCTTCCAGATGAGCACGAAATAGATGCAAGGCATACGCAGAGCTGTCGGAACGAGCGTGAGATAAGGAACCATCAAGTAGAGAATCGGGTACGAGAGAATGACGAGTCGGAATGTAGCCAGACTTCCAATCTTGCGGTTGACCAACGGGAACACGAACAGCGTGGCAAACATCTGGATAAACCCTTGAGCAGAGAGAATAAAGCCAATGACCTTTGTCGGGAGGGCAAAGCCACCAGAGAACTGGAAAGGCAGGTGGGGCGCTTCTTGAGACTCGGGCAAACTGAATAGCACAGGGAGAAGTTGCTCGGCGGAGATGGTGTGACTGACAAGTCGTCAATAAAAAGTTACCAAGCAGTTCTCCTCGAATCAGACTTACTACGCAAGGATACCGTATCCAACGATATTGAGACAAACCTGCCACGTGAAAGCTTTTGAGACAGCCGCATCACGACGACGGGAGCATGTAGGCTGGGACAATACAGGCTGAGCTTCATTAGGCAGCTCTCCAACCAGAATTGGGTTCACAACTGGAGATGATTGGCTCGATGAATAGTCAGGAGCAGCATCTTCGAACAGAGCCAGTGTCTCGCCAGCCTTTTCATGGAGCTGATTTGGTCGAAAGAAGTCCAGAACCCAGTCACCAATGTCGAGACCATAGTCTCTACGGTCCTTAAGATCTTCGTGAGTCTCTTCGAGGAAAAGAATGCCGACCATCATTCCGAAGATGACAACTCCTGCGCAAACCAAGTTCGGAAGCAGGTACGGGAACCTGTCAAATAACGAACCGCGCTCGAAATAACCAGGGTAGTTGCGCACGGGCTCTGCGAGAGTTCCTCCTAAGCCGGAGCCGACGATTGATCTGACACTGTAAGTAAGATGGCGCGAGTGGCATAGGAAACAGGCCTACCCGAGGCACCAGACGAAGGGCATTATCGAATATGCACGTGCNNTATATGTTGTCAACACGAATTCGCCAGTGGACGCTTGAGGAACTTGCTGACCTTGGTGTGCTTCAACAGTGACTACCTCTGCGACCGTCGTTTGCAAGACGCCGATGTNTCCTATGACTCGTCAGAATGGTCATAAGGTGGATAAATTCCCAACTAACCCGTTGAGAAGACCTCCCAAAGCACGAGCAATAAGAGCCGTGGTCAAGTTGGGAGAGAACCCAAACACAATCATACTGATACCAGTGCCCGCCAATCCCGTCAGNNGGAGGATAGGTTTGCGTCCAACCTTGTCACTCAACCTACCCCACATAACTCCTGTCGAGAATTCGGCAAAGGCAAAGGCGGATGTGACCATGCCAGCATACAGAGCGATTTGTTTCTCGTCGTTGGTGATGTGGAAAGAGGAGATCATGTAATAGACATAAGGAAAGATTGACATGAAAGCAATTGGCTCGCATATACGGCACAATGNCTGGGATGAATGTCAGTCATTCGAGTATATGCGATAGAGTATATGTTGACCCATACCTAGGACAAATAATTGTCGAGTAGGAAAGGCATTTGATTGCTGTTGCACTCGGCGACGTTGTGCATGTGAGGGCAACATGATGCGGATGAAAGTGGGACACGACAGACGGTGAAGAATTCCAATTCCTTTGTACGAGCTGAAGGGGGAACAAGTGAGCACAATTGTTTCAACTTCTGGCGAAGGCAGGCCCTTATGAACAAATTGAATTCCGGTAAGTGTCTTGGAGCGGCTGACAATGCAATGATGAAAAGGTCTTGTTAAGGTGGTGGAACGCAAGAACCGCAGATCCGGGTAGTTGCTGCGAACGTAATGGGACTTCGAAGCAAAGGCCGGCGGATACGTGCAGGATGAATGGTGGTACCACTCAAGAGACGGTGAAGAGGGACAAGTCAGGTGGCGCGTTTGATGGAACAAGAGGAAGAAGACAGGGCGACAAGATTATTATTACCCATCGTCACTTTGCCGCTGACAGGCCAGGTCAAGAGCGGGTCGCCGTTGCAGTCGGTGAAGTGCATTCCTAAGGAATTGGCCTGTGTGCGTAGGCAAGAGGGCGAACATCTCGCGGATCGCGGAAGTACGAAAGGTTCCATGCTTCCCCTGTTGGTCATGAAACCTTGTGGTGGAACCAGCGCGGAGCAGAAACTAACCTGTACTCCACGCCCCGAGACTTCGGATAGTGGGACGCCATTGGACCGGGGAGCTCGGCTTCGGAGTCTAGCGACGATGGTTTATTGAGCCTAATCTACAGCCCTATATCTCAATGATCTCCCAGATTTCGACCTGTCTTCTGGTTTGAAAACTGGGCGACATATTGGCACTGTCGCCGGTAGCTTTACTATATTGATTTGCGCTTCAAGACATGATGTGTTCTGCACGTAGCCCGACCACAGAGTCAGCTACCCACTTGACTGGCGGTGAGGAGGACAACACATTCCCACACACCTCAGGCAGTGTACAACAGTATTCAAGAGGTCATTCGCCTTGTTTGCACGACCAACCACTGCCGAGAGCTGTCAACATATCGCCCGACTGGCGGCAGTCAGTAGCCGAAAGGTGGGATCTCCTGCCGGCTGCAGTAGAGAGTTGTCGTTGTACCGAAATGGTGTCTTGTAGATGGCAAGAAGGGTCCATGTAACGCATCAGATGCCGGGAGATATTCTGAATCTGGGAGATTTGGCAATGCTGGTTCATCTATCGATGGCAGGACAGCAAACCAGGCGAGTGGGTTTCGGGATGGCTCGGCTGCGACGCTAGTCACGGAGAGACAGAAGCTTCCAAGGACCTTCTTCGATCAACTTCAAACAGCTCCCACGCTAGTTCAGGGACACGCTGCAATAGGCTCCTCACAAGGTTTGGCCCGCCGACACGTTCCCAGTCGCTCTCTAGTTCCCGCCTCTGCGATGCGCCGTCTTCAACTTTGGCAATTTGACTTTTGGGGGAATCTTGGGAAATGGAGACACCACGTCATGGTACAGATTCATCGACAAGGACACAGTAGTGCCCCCTGTCGCATCAATCTTCCTGGAGGTCGGGTTGGCTGCAGCAAGCCGGCGCGGCGGCATGCGAGCGGGTTCACACAGCATGTCGTGTTTGTCGACAAGAAAATTGTGAGTTATTGTTCGCGAGGCACCATAAACAAGACAGCGACAACTTCTGGCTGGAGAACTGCCGCTTGCCAGCCTACATACGATGAATACTGTGCATACGAGCAGTGATCGTGGCTGTCGCTGAACTCGACGCTCGTGTTGTACAAAAGACCTGTCGACGGGCGAACGGGCCGAAACACCACGCAGCCACGGATGACGGGCCAGAAGGAAGATCCAGATGCTGCTGTCAAGAGATGGATCGCAAGCTCAACGATGCTGGGCCTATGCAAATTTGACCTCGTGACCTATTAGACTATGGTCAATAGGGGTCACTATGATGCTCTTGCTACGGAGGAATGCATGAAGCGAAGAAACAAAGTCGAAGTCGTTGCTTCAAAAGACAAAGCAGCACCGTTGTGAGACGCGTGCGATAGACGCCGGCTTGAACCCAATTGACAGGTCAGCGATTCACCAATGCAAGGTCATTCGTGTCCGGAATTAGGAGAATAGCTTTTGAGATACGTTTAATATTCTACGTGCGTAGATATGGAATTGGCAAAGCACACAGGAACAAATTCATCTAGCTGCTTTGTCGTAAAGTTGTGGTGTTTCGTAGCGGGTGTTGTGCGTTGGCGTCTGTAACAAGCGCCGTCTGGGCCGACAGAAAGGGCGACGACGTCGAGAACAGCGATCTTCACTCTGAACCTCACCACCACCTACTATTCAATGTCTTTGGCGCAGTCCAACATTCGCGGAGGACCGCAGGCTTTTGAGGCACAACAACGTCGCCTGGACTTGTATGCTTGCTTGTCCCATCCTTGAGCTGTATGTAGCGAGAAGCTCATGAGTGCCTGTGTAGTGCGAGCGTGAAACAGGCCTGTCCTAAGGGCATCTACCTCACGCCCACACCACGCGATCCACACGTCTGGCAAGGTGTGTTATTTGTTCGCAAAGGTAGGGTCGCCATGATGAATGTTTGGACGACTTCTCAAACGCTCTANGGCCCTTATACACCCGCAATCCTCAAGTTCTCCCTGCTCCTTGCTGCCGACAAACCTCCAACCATCACCTTCTCAACCGACATTTTCCACCCCTTGGTTACCCCTCTGACCACATACACCTACACCACGAGCGACACAGGCGCCGACACTGTCCATGCCACCGATGACGAGCGTCTTCCACCCGGTGGCTTCAGCTTACGACACGGCTTTTCTCAATGGTTTGGACGCAAGAAGCCGAAGCCCACATCTCAAGTCGGCCTAGACGCAGAAACAGCATCGACGTCAGAACGCTCGCAGTCATCGTACGGTCCTCTGGCCATTGTGCAGATCTTGTTCTACATGCGAAGTGCATTCGACACAGCTGAGGTGCTTGACAAGGTGCCACTCGAAGCGGCGGGCAATCCAGGCGCATGGCATGCATGGCAGACTCATAGAGCGCGAGTCATTGGCAATGCGCCTCTCTCTGCGACACCAGAGGATGGNAAATACCCCACGTCTCCTACTTCACGTCAACAGCCAGGTGGTGCTCGAAGGCCTGGCCAATGGAATTGGGAAGGAGTCTGGGAAGAGAGGGTTAAGAAAGGCGTGCAAGCAAGTGTGTCACAGCAGACTCTATTCGGTACTGCTGGTACAAATGATGACCTCGTAAGTTGTGCCGAAGCAGACTACTTCGCAGCATGGCTAGCTAACCCTTGTGCCTCAGATAAACTTCCTGAACATTGATATAGACGCGACTGATGTTCCCTGGCATACGGAGCAGGAAGCTGATGATAACCTGGTTGCTTGATCTGCCTTGAAAGTGTGGTAGCCTCGAGAAATGTTTGGTTCCCAAAACTCCTACCTGCTGCGACGTTTGTGCTTTCCTAGGTTGTCGGCCGTAGTCAATCGGTTCGGTATGATGGCTTGGTCTGGAGAACAAGATTCGAGTTGCTTTTTCTCTTGGGAAGCAAGTCGTGGTTATACATGGCAGTCGCACTTGCCCCCTACTGGACTTGCTCAAGACACGTCATGAAGTCTGCAGCGATCTTGTATCTCTGAGCCATCTCGACCTCACACCACCGTTGATTTACCAGCCTTGTTGTATCATCATCGCTTCAATTGGATAGCCCAGTGCATCCCTCTAGCAACAAAGCCATGCCATCCAATAAGGAGGCAGGTCCACACGCTTCAGTCAACGTTTCGCCACTCTTCTGACGATACACACAGAACACCGATCCGAAGAATCTACAGGCAGCACAGAACAGCAAAAGTAAAACTTCATCAAGCACGGCATATGGTCACACACCAGCCGTTCTGGGTCTGCACGGCTGGCACCCACCACAAGCTCACATGTTCGTTTCGTCACCAGCTTCTGTGAGCAGCTTCTCAACCATCACTCATCCATCGCGGGCCAACACATCTTCCACGAAGGCCTCCGGTCTGAACAGGCCTATTGTCGGCTCTCCCGAAACACGTTTGTTGAACAGAACGTCAGCCTCTCCTCTGAAGGTTCGCAAGACACGCGAGAATCTACGGACTGGATTCGTCGATGACGCTGCGTCTACACGCGAACATCCCGTACACGATTTTGCCCAAAGCAAACCTACTAGTGTCCAGCCGCTTCGTGAAATTCAGAACACTGTCTACGATGAAGCTTCCAGGCCTTCATCGAGGAATGATCGCTTCAGTTGGGAGTCTGATCACCTTACGACACTCATTGAGCGTTCTCCTACCAAGCACACTTCATCTCAGTCTAAGAAGCAAGAGTCGAAGTTCGCCCCTTCACTGTCTCGCAAACTTTCTGTGCGCAAGAGAGTGGTCTCGAGAGTCCGAGAAGGCCTTCTGAATCGTTCCAAAAGTTCTTCTAAAGTTCCGGTCAAAGTTAACGACGATGTCGTCGCCATCAGTCGATCTGCTTCAGAGCATGAAAGATTCGTACAGATTATGCCTGGACATCATTCTGAAGACCTTGAAGGAAGTATAAATGCCGCGCATACTCTGGCTTCTGGCTCAGTGCAGAGCCTTGTCTCAACAGATTCACCTCTGGGAGATATCGGCCCGACGACAGACATCTTGCCTGCCTCTAACATTGATATCAAAAGCGTTTTGCCTGGAAGTGATGGCAGTTACCCAAGCCCATCACAAGAAGTCAAGTCAAGCCCTTCACCGTCACCAGAAAAGACTCCCCGCCCGAAAAGATTCGCTCGGTTGTCTCAGACTCACGGTGAAACCATACCAAGGCCTCTCTCAATGCTCCACGTCAATCTTTCCGTTATGCCTGCATGTGAAACTATGGACTTGGCCGATGAAGCGACTATGTGGACTATGATCAAGGCTGAAGCAAGCGTCTCTAGCGGTTCATCACCCACCGGAGGCATGAGCGACGTGCGCCGCTCGGCTTCTCCTGAGCATATCTCTAAGATCCAGAAGCCTCTCACTCTTATTGTTATTATTGACAACTCGTTTGTGCTCTTCCAATCCTCATTCGTTGCAAGACACTGACGCGGGGTAGANCCATTTGCTTCCCCATTGGCTTTGCACAACATATCCGAATTTACCCGGTGTCTTTGCAGTTTGTTACGGGATCACCGTGATCGTCTGGCAGTTTTCTGTACATCCTGCTCCCACGAATCGCAATGCTCTGATACCAAGTCAGGCTGTCAGCTTCATGCTCTGCAGAAACCGGATGCATCGTCACTCTCGAATCAAGTGGCAAAGCTAGACTCTAGCAAGGCAACGTCACAGTACTCGGCCGCAAGGTTATCTGACATGATTCAGGAAGCTCTAGCGTCAGTGATCGATATAGAAGAGGATTTGGATGTCACACTCACACATGCAATTGTGTTGTCCCCGCTTCCGCACAGATGTGCATCAATCCTTCGCGAGTATGTGTCGTGGCCAATTCATCAAGTCCAAGTCGGCTATGCCTACGAATCGCCCTCTCGCGAACAAGTCACAACAGGTGGCTGGTGCTTTGCCTGGGAAGAAGCTCCCAACACCGTTCTCCAGGCTCTTGTCCAATCAGCGCGTGAAACATATCACTTCCAAGAACTTTCACACGTCAGAGTGTCTATCAACTCGACCGAGCCATGTCGCGTGGAAAAGCTCCTCACGCCTCCCCGGAAGGCGACACTACATCCGGGTCAATGCACTACGCTATTCGCGAAGGTCCGCATTCCTGCGGTCGATCATCAGCGAAGTGCAGATCCAGCCTCGGTTGAGGGTCTCTTAAGTGAGCTTCACAAGACACTGGGTATAGTCAAGAGTGAGTTGTTCAAGGCGGATGTGCGATACAGACACTCTCTTCTCCCACGCGACACAGAACTGCGGACTGAGCAGACATGCGAGTTGATCCGCACGAACAGAAACAGCCAATGGGGTGCAACCCATGAAGAGGAAGACAAGGGTCGCGTGGATGTTGAGTTAGAGAAAGCTAAATTTGCTGCAAGAAACTATCCCCCGGATGTTGCAATCAGGATCTTGCACAAGAAGTTTGGCAAGTTTTGGTCCGGAAATGACGGGCCACCAGTCTTGCGTCGATTGCGTGAAGAACTTGAATTCCAAAAAGAAGTGTCTATGGAGATGTCCAATGTTGTAGTACAGTCGTCTACAACAGCCACACAGCATCAAGACTCGAAGAGCACGCACCGAACCACGTTGCATTTTGCCGATACCGAGGCTCTGCAGGTCTTCAACACAGCCCCATCGACACCAACACCCGAAGAAGGCAATCCAAACATAGGAATGCCTGTCGATGAACATCACTCCGACGGACAGAGGCCGGACAGTCTCGTGATACAAGATGAAGCTCGGCGGATCTGGCGGCACATGCGACGCAACAGCCGGACTACGTCAGGAACTTCAAGCGCACCCAATGCAAGTAGCCGTACTTGCTCAGGTGCACCACAGCAGGAACAAAACCTCCAGAGGCGCGGATCACAGGAGAGTATTGTAGACCGGATGGCTGCGGCAGACACCCGGATCAACGAGATTCGCCTCAAAGCAATCCAGAACAAGCGCAGTGTCGGTGCCGAGACGTTGCGAGAATTCAGCATAATGCATCAACAGGATAATGGAGGACCAGATGACCTGCGAGACGAGGCTTGCATGCCTTGGCTGTGAGTCGGTGTAGAACAAGCGGTCCAAGTCAACCGTCAGGTAAGACTCTGTCGCCCTGCGAGGGCAGAACTATTGAATTCGGAGAGCAAGGCACTGTGAATGACGCCTATTTGGGACATGTATTAGCTACAACATCATTCTTAGACTGGGAGGTTACCCAACCTGGGCATCCGGACGCACGACAAGACAACAATCCGGGACCTGACCGACGACCAACCATGACTGCGTCCCACTTGACCCCCCTAGCAACTGAGGCACCGGGCACATGTCCGCGTATCCATCCGGATCATCGGTATCGCTGATATTGCTGTATTGCCCACCGGGCCGCCGACCCAGCGCATGCTCGCTTACTGCAACAATGAGGGACATGCATGGACCCACGTTCCAGCCTTCTGGAAAAGACAGTGGCGCATTGTTGTATCCATGTTCAACTTCTGTTTGCTTTAGAATAGCGATCAGCTGGCACGCATGTTTGAAGCATGCCGTAGCGCCTAACCGCCCGATGCAGATGCTTATAGCCGTCGTCACAAATGTATTCATTCTTCAGGTACCCTTGTTTGTTTTTTGCCCTTTCGCCTTGCTTTTACATGTTGCATTCTGCCTCGGCGCCTAACCACCTGCTTACTACCTTGCATGTCTGCATTATCTGATTGATCATTCTCTTGTGATCGGAGATGGGTTTCGGATATGCGCACCCTTTGTTTCCGTGCCACACACCCGTGCCCATTGAATCTGCTGTCCAGTTGATCGGGAGGAGATCCCGATCTTCTCTCGGGTCGTCGAACTTGTTTCCGATATGGATGTGCGACGGACCATACCGTTGGTAACACAAGCTCTGCGGTTCACATCTCAACGGCATCGACCTTCCGATGAACCTATTTTTCTGTGCTTGCTTGTGTTGCTTCTTGAGTCATTGTCAGGTTATAGTTTCTTCTGACTCTGAGTTCTCTTGTTGTGCATTGTCGTGTTGTAAGGGTTTGTATAGCGTTTGTTAGATGTTTCGGGATGTCGGGCCGTGGTGCCGTTGAAAGTCACTGCATCTGTAGACTGAATCTGACCTTTGTAGTCTTTCGACCGCTCCTCGCCTGTATCATGGGTGATCTGACTGGCTATACGAGCGTGGGATGCTCGGAGAGATTGCTCAGGCTGAGTCGGGGAAAGGTCATGTATACTCTGTGCTTAAGAGTTTTCGTAGTATCAGATTGCGAGGATAGAAAGAAGATATTGTGTGAGAGATCAAGTTTATGGTCATCTGCTTTCCGCGTTTGAAGACTGCTCGTAGGTACGAAGGTAGACACAGGTTTCTGGTAGAGTGGTATGATTGCCTCAAAGTTAGGAAAGAAGCTCTGTTGCTTACTGAATGCTAATACGATTACTTCTCTCGATCCTCTCCAACCCACCCATAAAAGGTCTCAACACTTCAGGAATAAGCATACTCTTGCTGCTCTCCTCCCAACCAGCTTCCATGATAGCAGCGAGAACTCTGGGGACCGCGAGGGCTGTGCCGTTGACGGTGTACGGCCACTCGTGCTTGCGTCCAAACTTTTCGGTCTTGACGCGGGTGGCTAGACGTCTGGTTTGATAGTCCGTGCAAATGGATGCGGAAGTGACTTCACCCCATCCTTCGTCCTTTTCTCTGCGCGAGGGGAAGAAAGCTTCAATATCGATTTTACGGGTTGCGGAGGCACCTAGTTCTGTAGTAGGCATTTCCAGAACTCGACAATGCAAACCTAGGGTTTGGAGGATTTCTTNTTGGATGGAGACCATCTCGTCGAAGAGGGTTTCTGAGGGTGAAGGCGTGGGCTCTGAGAAATGGTCGTCGCCCACATTGTCGGGCATTGTCCAGGCGAACATTTCGACTTTTGTGAATTCGTGGACGCGGTAGAGGCCCTTTGTGTCGATGCCTCTGGCACCGGCTTCTGCTCTGTAGCAGCGGGAGGCACCGATGATCTTCAACGGCAGGTCTGCTTCCTCGATGACTGTATTTGCCTTCATACCTGCGAAGGGAATCTCGGCTGTTCCAGCTAGACATAGCGTAGGCTTGTTCTTGTCTTTTTCTGGCTGGGTGATGGCGTAAATTTGTTGTTCGTCATTTTGGTCGCGAGGTTGGAAGCCACAAGCATGAGCAATGTGAGAGTAAACAATTGATGGAGGAGAAACGACTTTCCAGCCGCGCTTCATGGCGACAGTGAGAGCGTATTGAATCAGAGCTTGTTCGAGGAGAGCGGCTTCGTTCTTGAGGAAGTACCAACCCCAGCCTGAAGTGGTTGCCGAGGCAGTAAAGTCGAGCATGTCGAGCTCTGAGCCGACATGGACGTGGTTGCGCCAGACGCGATCCGAGGGCGAAGGGTTGCGATCGGGATGCTCGTTGATGTATTCCTTGACGGATGGCACGTCACCTTCCGGAGTCTCTAGACTGCTTAGGTTGGGAAGTGCCAGCGCCAGCTCCTCAATCTCATCGTTCATCTGCTTGTCTTGAGCATCGATCTCTGCGAGCTCGGCCTTCAGCTGCTTTGCCTGTTCGAGCAGATCGGGGTCCTGCCTTGTGGCCGGGTTTGCCAGTTGACGTCGCAAGGCATTGTTGCGTTCGCGCAAGTTCCTCGAGTGTCGCTGCTGCAGTTGCAACTTGTCGTGTAGCTCAAGAATGCGCCATGAGTTTTTCGACTGCTGCTTGTAGTTGCGGGCTACGCAGTTTTGCTCGTACAGGCCCGGGGCATTGCGGATGTGTCTGATATCGACGGTAGGCTTTGGGGCTATCGAAGGACGGGTATAGCAGCGATTCGAGACATAGGCGAGTCTGCCGACAGCACGGCTGCGACTTAAGGTTGATAATTGTTGAAGATTCATTGATTGAAGCTTTGCGAGAGGCAGCTCTGACAAAACAGACGCCGCGCCCGTTTCACCGTCAAAACGAGACAGCAACGCGTCATGCCACTTTTCTCTCTCCTTTGCTCCTTTGTCTCCTGACATGGATTTCCAAAAGAGACATGTCTTTAGTCCAGTCCAGGTAGGTACAGTTAAGACAGTAAAGGTTGGTACAGTCTTTTGTGCTACACAAGACATGGCTGGGGCATGTGATTAGTCGAATGGCTGGACTGCGCCGAGGCTGTGAGTACTCGACTGATTCTTGTCGCAATGGTTCAAGACAGCTTGGACAAGTGAGAATCTGCTATATACCGCGTGCCCAAGACGGTAGGAAAAGCAACACTCTGTCGCCATGGTGTCGCACATTGAGCCACCTCAGCAGGTGCTACACACTCCGCGACGCCCTCCTTCGGCCACCAGTAGAGCTTCGACAACAAGACGCCATCGTTCGTCGCGCTCTCAACACACAACCTCGCCTGCCTTACCACTGAATGAGTTTCCTGTCTTTGCGCAGACCGGCGACGTTGAAGTTGTCATCTCCTCGGCTAGTGGTCGCAAAGAACAGCGCTATGTTTTGCACAGCATCATTCTCAGCCAGTGCTCATCCTTCTTCGCCATCGATCTTAAACGGCCACTCGTACACAATGCTCTCCCTGCTCCTAGCCCGGCTCCACTTTCGCGTATTGGCGAGACCAACTCCAGCAGAAGCAGTCTAGACTCGATCGATGTACGTCGCTGGAATTACGTCCTCGATTGGCACCACACAAGAGACAACGACATACCACGATTGATACAGCGTCCTCCGAGCCAGAGTCCGCCGCCCGTCTCGCGTAACAAGCCGCCCGCTTCGTCCTCTGCCTTCTTTCGTTCAATGTCGAATCTATCTGCCTTGTCGTTAAACCCTCAACCTGCTGCTTCTTTAGGCCCGGACGATGAAATCCTGCGAGACTATGATAATCTGTTTCGCATTTTCTACAACTATCCTCCCTCTCTCAGCAATGTCAATATCGCAGATGCGTACACCGAGTCAAAGACTTTGCTGCAGCTGGCTCAGATGTATGATGCCCTTGATATCGTAGGCTCACGCGTGGATCATCATCTTTTGGGCTTTCAAGGGCGCCTATTCAAGCAGATTGCTCGCTACCCGCCATCTTATCTCAAACTAGCATGTCTAGCTAGGTCCAGAGTCATCTACACAGAAGCTCTGATCCATGTAGTAGGCCAATGGCCACAAGCACAATCACAGCTCGTCAACCATATCGATCCTCTCGTCCTCGATATCATCGAAGACAAGGTCCAAGAACTGGAAGACATGAAACTGCGCATCGAAGTTCGCCTCTTCAGACTGACTCTGACAACCAGTCGAGGCGAACGTGTCAATCCTTCCAACAGCTATCTAGACTGGATGGCCATGAGTCTGTTCCGCCAATGGCTAGCTGAAAACACCACCCCAGCTCCTGTATCTATCCTCAAGAACTCTTCACGACCTTCGTCATTAGACGCCGCATCTGCATCTGCATCTGTATCCGGACGATCAGGCCGTCAAAGCACTTCACGCGCCTTAGTCCCTGCTAAACCATCAACATCTCAACAGTCACCCTTACCCCCACAGAACTTAGGTCGCATACACAGACTGATGGGCAGCACAAACAAAGACGCCTACTTGAACCACGACGAATGCAAACGTTTCCTCAAACTCACTCCAGAGATGTACTCTCGCGATAACCTTAGACGGTTCGAGAGAAGAGTCGATGAACTCAAGAACCTCGCTCGAGATGCTGTCAAACCTTTAACTCGCAACTTTCTGGAGCTTGATCTGAGTAGTTTGGCTGTCCCGTCGACTTCAGGAAGGAACAGTGCTGCTGTTCCATCAGTTGGGCTGGGGTACCTGACTTGTACGAAGGTTATGGAGGAGGACTTTCCTTGGGCGGCTTAAACTCAAAGAGACTGATACTAATGTTCCACCATGATGATTTTTCACGATTTTGGAGTTTCTGGTTGCTCTTTGCTGCATGCTGCTTTTCTTTACTTCTGATACCCCCAAATTCGCTCGTAGCAACTTAGTTCAACATGCATATTCAACTACTCTCTGATCTTATCCACCCTCCCCGTGTTCAGATGGTATGTAACGCGGCTGACTATAAAAATGCACAATACTAATAGGAAACAGGTTAGTGTCCACTGAGAGACGATAAATTATCAGCTCTCTTTGGCCATATCTCTACTCCCGAGGACAACTATGCCTTTTTTTTTTTCCACAAGGATGGAGATGCTTTCCGCTATAATCGGGCTACCATACCGTTATATGCTTCAGCACACGTGGAGGACTCATGTTGTAGAAAGCAATGCGATGCTCGAACATATTCTCTAACCTTCAAAAGATTCACGATGATGACTTGACGATTTTTTAGGTTCCTTTCTCTTGCTGGTTGCATTATGATCAAGCCAAGGACATACTAAACTAAGATAGGTCGCTCGTATGGAGCGCTAGCGCTATTGACAAGGTCTTTTGTATTCTGGGAACTGGTACGTTGCTCCCAGTCTTTCCACATTAACTGTGGTTTTGGTGCTTTGAGCACTGGCATGGGAGAGATATTATATCAAACACCAATCTAATTAACATTGTATATCCAGAGAAGGGGGTTTATGCAGATCAAAGGACCAAGAAGCAGTACCTTCTCCACTATTGCCCATGATCCCTCCACTGTAGATTCGATAGCCATCGTGAGTAGTGTTTGGGGAGTGTCTTCTGGCTCCAGATGACCACACCCATTACAACTGAGTACCGGACCACCGCAGTGATAACAAAACTCGTACCCACAAATGCAGGTCATGTGGGGACACCCCTGTGTTCTTTCTACCACCGTGCGGCACTTTGAGCACTTCTGGTACTCCTTCTCGATGAGGTCGAAGGTTTGCCGGTCTGCCTTTGTGCGACTCGTACAGTCGCCTTCGTGATCAAGAGCGCGACATAACTTACAAGTCGAATACCCACACTTTTCACAGTCAGCAAGTATATCGATTACTTGAAAAACCGGTGGGACAAATTCGCTACAGTTGGCGCAGTAGAATCGTTCGCGTGTGGGTGTCTCTAGCTCTCGTAACTTGCATTCGAGACGTCTGGATTCAGCTTGTGGTAAAGCCCTTAAAGCGAGTTCTAACGGAATGTTGCATTTGTCGTCGCATCTTATCTGTAAGTCGCTTTCGGTCCGTACTCCTGAGCAAACACGAGAGAGGCATTCGTGGCACCAGTAGTGGTTGCAAGGTAGAGCTAAGAAGGTTCCTTCTTCATCGGTGTCGAGACATGCTTGGCAGGACCCGTAATAGTTGCGTGCCTGGGTGTTAATGGTGTGCATGCTTGAAGACATGTGGTGATCGTCGTAGATGGTCGAAATCTGAGCGGGTGAATGGGAAATTTATGATCTGATTATGACAGTAGCTCGATGGCTTGCCTTTTGGGTAGAGGTCGGTTCGTGAATCTGGGTTTCGTGTGCGACAACACAATATTTCTGATTGGGGAAAGAGGGCTGAACGAGAAGATGCGCATGTATATATGAGTATTTGCGATGACTCAATAAGACTCATCGTCACGACGACTCAGTCGAGATACCCAACTTCGCTCGTAGCATTTTTCTCCAGACTGGAAAGAAGAGCAAGACAAGCAGTGGTACTCTAACATGAGTATATCCGCCATCTCTATACATTCTCCAAGTAACATCTTGAGTCTATAACATTCATGCACCCATCTAATCCAGACGACTAGCATGGTTACCAGGCCCCTTGGTTTCATCCTCCGGCTCCCAAGTAAAGAACTGTTCTTTAGCAGGAATACACTTCCTCAGCGCAACACCATAGTCACCCGCATTCGGCGTCCTCAACAGCGTATGAATGTGGAATTTCGCCGGCTGCTCGTTGTTCAAGAACACACCCGAATGGTGATCAAATTCTATAATCACCACTGGAGATTGAATACGATAGTAAAATGGGTCTTCAGCACCAAAGCCTCCTATCCAGCTAAAGTAGGTTTCGTCGGCAAAGCACATTGCGTGGTTGAGTTTCTTTGCGCGCGAGGAAGCGGGTAGGTATAAGAAGTATTCTTCGATGATCTTGGAGACAAGGGATTTTTGAGTGGAGGTCATGGCTGCGAGGGTGATGCCTTCGTAGGGGACGATGCGGTTGTCGCGGTATGCACCGCAGAGATGGCGTTGATCGTCTCTGTTCCAGCGACCTTCTGGCATTGCTGGGTCTTTCATCAATTTGTAGATTTGAGTTTTCTGCTGCAGCTCTGGAGATAGTGATTGCATGAGTTCAAGGCCCAGAGCTTCTTCGCGAGTTAGGATGCGTGTGCCTTTGTAGGGGCCAGAGTCGATCTCGTTGGGTTCGGCGCCTGTGAACCAGGGNNGGGAAATGACAATTTGGCGTTTGAAGAGGAAGATGTTTAGACAGAGGTGGTGTCCGTAGAATGACCAGCCCCAGGGTTCTGTAGAGGAAGGCTCGCCAAAGAGGACGAAGTTGTAGCTGAACTCATTCATAACTTCTGTGCCTTGGACGAGTTCGCCGAGGAAGCCATTGATGCGCATGGCGGAGATTGCTTNTTGGTAGCCTTCGGGTGACAAGGTGGCTTTGAGAACGGCGAGGATGGAATCACGGACTTGGTCTGTTTGTTCGTCGAGACGGACGCCCTTGTGGGCGAGNNGGAGGAATTCAGGGTTTGACCAGGTCCGCCATTCGGGGCTGTCGATGTGGTAGCTGAGGGCTTGTTTTTGCTCGTCGGTGACTTGGGAGAGGAGGGATTGAGCGGCGTCGACAATGCTTTCAATATCGACGCCTTCGTCTTCGTATTTGAAGAGGCCTTCTCGGACAATGCCTGTGGGAACATGGTCAGTAAGAGCAGTGTGAGTCTTATTGATTAGCTTACCATCGCTGGTGACACCTTTGAAGGGTTCAGCTAGCAACGAACGCCAGTACATATACAAGGCATGAAGCCATGGTGGATTGTGCTTGGTCTTGAACTCGTGTGCATACTCATGTGCATTCTGCTGCTTCATCATCTGGAAGCGTGGCACATTGAGATCCGGGAGGTGCTTTCGGTATTCGCCCGAAGGGCCATTCTGCTGTGCCATGGTTGTTGGACTGGTTAGAGCGAGAGAAGAGCAGTAGGGAGACCAATCCTAGAAAAGAGGACAGGAGCGTCTTGTATTGTCTAGGCCATAAATAGCTCGGCTCTTGTCAATGGCACTTTCGTCAAGGCTGGATTGACAGCCCCGCTTCTCCACCACATATCCCCACTCTCGCCAATTGATGCGGGTTGTGTTGCGTCTTCGGCATCATGCCCTTATGCCCTGAACACGCCATTGTTGAGGTATGAATATGGTGATCAAAACGAATTGAAGTGGAGATGGTTGTGTTTGCAATCCATCAACCTGATGATGAGAGATGACAGACTTGAAGGAGAGCTGAGACTTTGAGAGGCTACTCGGGTCAAGCTCACGCGATGCCGAAATTGGTCCGTCATGTGACAGCGTGGAAAGTCGATCCTCGTCCGATGCGCGTCAACCAGCGGCGCGGCGTGTTTGTTTTGCTTCTCGAATTAAGTGCATGCATTGTTTAGTCGAGCATGCGACTCCACCAAGACCTGTAGCATAATGGATACCCTCGCCGCAGAGGTCGATCGAGTAGTCTTTACTCCGTATCCTACCCAACTAAAGGTTGGTGACATCGCCACTGCTGTCTTTTGTAATACTGATTATCCTTCCTTGCTGTAGTCCCTCCATGATATCGTTTCTCAGACGTCCGAAGCAAATATATGTCTTTGGGCCTCTTGCTATCACTGTCGCATTTCTTCCTTGAGTCAGGCTCTTATAGATGCACTATCACAATGGCCATACGTCTTAGAAATCATAACTCGCCTGTCTTGTGCTGTCGATGTCAGAAATGCCCTCGTGCAAAGAGAGCCCTCACTATTGCCTCGTCTCCTAACGCATGCTTTAGAATCTCGAGTTGAGAGCAGAAAGGTGAGAATGAGATATAACATGGACTTGTGCTGATTCCGNCTGACTCGATCATAGTATGTGGACGCTGCCGTAGCCCTCCTATCTCACCCTCTGCCTTCAGATGTAGCTTTGCCAGCAACTGCGCAGAACTTCCTGCTTCAGCTCTTCGACCGTGCTGCTACCCAGCCTGATGCTGCCACTGTTCAAAAGATACACCGACTAGTGTACGGAGCTTGCAAGCCTATTCTTGGGGTCCTCTCTCCAGGTGTTCTGGCCCACCTGGAAGAGTACATCTTCTCCATTCTCAAAAGCTCTTCTGGTGTCGAGGATCAGTCCTTGGGCATGTATTGTCTAGCAATCATGAGAATGATTCTTGAAAAGTTCCAGACAGAGGTTGGAAACGACGACATGTGGCCCACTCTTGACCACTCTGTCGATTCTTCCAACTCGCAATGGACACCCGAAGCCATCAAGCAATTCTTTCATGGCAACAAGACTCACAAGACAATGCAGCTGCTGGTCTTACGAGTCATCTGGGCTTGCAGACCAGAATCAGCGGATCCAACTGGACAAGGCCTTACTAGCGTCACTCTTGTCAACCAGATCCTAGCTGGGGTATCCCAATCAGCAGTCATCGATTGGTCTCAAAAGAATGCAGTCATCGTACGAAAGTTGCAAGAGAAGTGTCTCGTGCCTGACATGCTTCCTGCTCTTCGTTTCCAGGTCCTTACCTTCTTGAGCTCACTGTCTGATAAAAACATGCTACCGTCTCAAGCAACGCTTTTCTACGAGAGATCGTTGCTAGACTTGAGTGCTGCTTTCCTCAAACACGAGTACTTGGACGTGTCACTGCGACTATCACTTTGTCGTTTGTCATCGAAGTTCAAGCCTGAGTGGTGGGAAGAACTTCTAGACAAGGTCATAAGCTTGTTGATAGAATCACCACCGACTCTATTGTTCAACTCAGCCAATAGCTATATCTTGTTTCTCGACCACATCGCTGACATGGTCGAAGACAACGAATTTTGTCGTCGTGGCATACTTGCAGCTCTGCATTCTAGTCACAATCACCAGAAGCTGGAGCATTTCTTTGCCAATCTGAATGCGTTTCCTGAAATCGACACGGGTCTAGGCACAAACAAGTTCTGTGTTGCTGCATACACGTCCTCGAAGAACAAGCTCAAATCTTCGCTTTGCTCTCTATTGCTTCGTGCATCTTTAGCTGCGTCGCAAGAAGAGACTTCTTCCATACGCCGACTGCTGCCTGAGATTCTTCGACATCACGGAGTTGCTGAGTCAAGCAAGTCAGTCTGTCCCATATGTGTGCAAACAAGACTCAAAGCACCGCAACGTCCGACGCCGTTTGTTGAAATCGAAGCTACACCCGAGTCACAAGATGCAAGTCTACACTGGAAAGAGCGTCTCAGTGCAGTGATGCAGACCCATGCCAAGTATCAAGAGACGTCTTTGGTAGCCTCTTTCATCAACATTTGTCACGACTTAGAGGCCCGATGCGAGAGTGTCGAGGAGCCGCTGAGGTTAGAGCGTCAAAAGTTCGCAAGTCTGGAGAAGCGATATGCAGACTTGAACAAAGCATACGGAGAGCTTGAGGGCCAGGTAATGGATAGGGATCTGCGCATCAACGCCCTCGAAGCAGAAAATGATCGTCACGAGAATGACCTGGCAGCTTCTTCCCAAGAAACACGAGATCTGCTACAGCGAATTGACACGATTACTCGGGAGCTTCAAGAAGCCAACCACAATGCACAGCGAGACATCGATCAGCTCAAGCACGAAAGGCAAGATCTGGAAGTACAGCATGCTACCAATATTGCCTGTAAGCAAGAGGCATTCGAGCAGATACGTGAACAACTCCACCAGGCCAGACTGGAAGTCGAGGACTTGCGTTCCGAACTGAACAACACGATGGAGTCGAGAAAGCATGACAATACTGAGTATGAGAATTTGCAATCTGAAAAGGGACATCTTGAACAACAGCTTCAGGAGAGTCGAAACAAGATTTCACAAATTGAGGAAGAACGAGCGACACTGCTTGAAGGTCATAGTTTGCTGGAGCAAGATATTCTCAAGCTTCAACAAGATATCAAGGAACGTCAGCTGCAGCATGAGAACCTGCTGACTGAGATCCGGGCTACCAAACAGAACTCGGAGGTTGAAGCTAGGAAGACTGCTACAGCCTTCGAGGATGCCATGTCAAGAGCAAAGCAAGAATGGATGAGCATGAAGAACCATCTTGAAGAGCAACTGGAAGAAGCTCGACAGGATCTTGCCGAGGCAGAAGACGGCTTCCAGCAACAGCACGAAGCAAATAANGCAAAGACTGCAGATCTTCGCAAGCGAATCGAGCGCTTGACAAAGGACTGCACAAAGAAGGACGCCCAAGTGCTTGAAGCGCAGGAGATGAGAAACAGACTAATGAACGCCATGGGACTTGGTGGCATGATGGCTCCGCCTCAAGAGCCTGTAGCAAGGTCGTCAGTACTGCCTGTGCGATCTGCCTCTACCAATTCATCCACACCACGAACCGCCTTACCATCACAAGTCCCCTTCACACCTGCGCCTGGCGCACAGCATTCTGATGACGAGCATGAAGACGAAGGACCAAATAGTACGTTTATGTCTGACGCCTCGGCAGATAATGGACCTACCCCAAAGCGCGCAAGGCCTCGTCCGTCATTGAGACCGGCAAGTACACAGGAGAAGAGAACGAGCATCGCACCAAGGTCTGCAAGAGCTATGATGCGAACAAAGAGTGCTATTAAGAGACAGCCTCTGCAAGACATGCCGACCAATCGATCACCTGTACGAGCCAGATCGCCGAGCAAAGTTGCATTCCACGATGTCCAAAACCATGGGTTCGGAATCAACACTGCCGAAAGGCGGGAACTTGAAGATTGGTCATTTTCTGCAGACCATATAATGACGGGCACTCCAGGCGTTGGTTTGGGTGATAAGCCAGAGGATGGTCTGGATGCAAGTACCACAGATGTTTAGTTTGGGCATAGTCATTGCATATGAGTTCTGGATACCCAACGAAGTTTTGTTTTCTTATTCTTCAATGGAGCTTGATGTTCAAAAAGATGACATGTGCCTGTGCGGCTCAAGTGCCGTCAAATCAGGGTAGATGCATGGCATGATGCATGGTCCCACATGCAGGGGAGAAGACCAACCTGCGGGGCAGATGTTTTCTTGCTCTTCAACCCAAAACATAGCTGAAAACAGCAGCAAACAATGACTAGATTGGCGCTTTACCAGCTTATTGTGTGGTCGGCCTCAATATACAATTCGAGTGATGATAGCAAGAATGAGTACTGCTTATCAGTCGGCATGCCGACTGCACGCTTTGCGCCGCAATCAAACATGCAATCCGACTACCACAAACACCACTCAGACTACCGCTTCTGATACATTGAGCCTGTCAGTGCTAAGGCAGGGACCACGCGGTGAAAGCGGCAGGCATATCTTCACTCCAAGGTGTCGGTTTCTCGTTCTCTGTTTGTCCTGTGTTTGTGCTTTACCGCTCTCTTCCTTCCAGAAGTTGACGCACTGAGCTTCATTGCACCTTCTCTCACTCGCGGTTCGCACGTCAGAGTTAAGCAGCTGCACTCTTTACTCCATCTCACACACGATCTTTGCTTCTGCAAGTCACATCCTTTATAACCTTGGCCTGTACTATTCATCCTCACACCCATGGAGAACCACCAATTGGATAAGGAGCGCCAGCGCAAGCAAGGCCCTCATCGCTATCTCCCACAACCTCGCCCTCCTAACTCTCCAGCTTCTGCTTCACCTACCCGTGAACAAGCTCTTTCTCCTGCGACCAATGGTCAACAAGCTCTTCCTCCTGTCATCAATGGTCAACGTCCTTCGACGCAGAAGCCCAGATACAGCGCCAACTCACAGCGATCTTCCTTCCAGAGATCCACATCTAACGACAATCGCCAACGTGGTCCACCGCAGACGACCAGATTCAACAATAATAACCGTGGCGCCTCCTTCCGCAAGTCCGAGCCCTGGCAGCCGACCTGGATTGACCTCGATAATATCCCATTCGCCTATCACAGTGCCCTCGAGATTCACCGCATCCTTATCAGATATGGACATGTATCTTGCATCAACTGTCACGATGGAACCAANAAAGCTTCGGCTCTCATGTCCTTCGTTCGCTCTAAGATCTTCAGCGAGCCTCTGCACGTCGGCGGAACAAGGCTATTTGTCACAAGCCGTGTATACAGGCCAAGATTGATTCGATCCCCAGCAAACACCGCAAAGACTATCGCTCAGAAAATCACGCTTCCAGTCAACCAGATCGAGTTCGGTACCATGACTGATGAGCGTCGTATGATGGTCATGCACACGATATCAAGCACCATTGATCACCCAGCCGTGGTCGTGCTTGATTTGTCCTCCGATGCAAGACATGCACTAGACTTCCGCTTNTTCATTACAGCTGAAGTTGATGCACCTTGGTACCAGGCTGAACTTCGTCTCAGCACACCTCTTCAGATTAAGCAAATTCGTCATGAAGATGGCCGCAGAGAGATGATCATAACTTCTCAATTTCCACCAAAATGGTGGCAGAGTGTGGGAGGCAGCCTCCTTGATGAAGTTTACGAAGACAGCCCCGAGCCTCAGAACTTTCAAGACTTTCCTAGAGGTTGGCGTCGTGTTACAGACATAGATTTGAATCCGGAAGAGCGTGATCTCAGTCCAGTGGCTTTCCTACCTCCCAGTCCAGTCGTCGACACAGGTCGTTGGCTGACATGGAAGCTGGAGTTTCCGGCCAAGATAGATGATCTTGCATATGGCACGATTGTCGAGATTCTGGAAGATCACAATGCAGCTGTCAAGAAGTGCACCTCCGCTGAATTCGACACTGTACCACGACAAGACCCAGTCGTGTGGAATTTACTCGACCCACACCAAGCTTCCCACGAATCAGATCTTCATGAGATGCAAGACGAGATGATGCACCTTGGTCAAGAGATTCGCTACCAGCTTGAGGTCTGTATCTCGAACAACAACATTGTTGATCACACCTTGAGCAGAGAGTTTCTATTTGAACTCAGTGCCTTGGACAAAGACTTCGTTCGTGACTCCAATAACCCTTCAATTATCTCACCAGCTCTTGCCCTTCTGGAAAACGTTGCGGACTCCAAGCGGACATTCTTTGACCCAATGGAGATTTTCAGCACTTATGAACTTCGCCATCCACGAAAGCATCGAATCCCCAAGGGTTGTGTTTTGATGAGGAGAGCAATCATCACACCTACCACTTTCTACGTCAAGACACCGTCGGTGGAGGTGTCGAATCGTGTCGTCAGGGACAACTTCTACGCTGCAGGAAACTTCTTACGTGTCAGGTTCGAAGACGAGGATCCTTTTGGGCGTCTTATGCCAATGCCGCACTATGAAAACCAGCATGAGGTGTGGGCTCGCATAGAGCGTTGTCTTCGTCATGGCATTGACATCGCCGGCCGCCACTACGACTGGCTTGCATGTGGAAACTCGCAATTCCGTGAGAGGGGTGCTTACTTCTTCGCACCCTACAGCGAGGAGAAGACTGCCCGCAACATCCGCATGTCACTGGGAGACTTCTCCAGTATCAATATTGTTGCGAAGTGCATGGCTCGCATTGGCCAATGTTTCTCAACGACTAGAGCTTCTACAAATATCGGCAATGTTAACAGCACGCAGATCAAGGATATCGAGAGGAACGGCTACTGCTTCACCGATGGTGTTGGTAAGATTTCCAAATTCGTCGCCCAGATGGTAGCCAACGAGTTGTACACCAATTCTGGTCCCGATGAACATCCATCCGCCTTCCAATTCCGTATGCGTGGCTTCAAGGGGATTCTTGTGGTAGATCCTGCTTTGAAGGGAAGAACGGTCCAGGTCAGACCTAGCCAGCGCAAATTCGATGCAGCAGGTCATGACAAGCTCGAAATCATCAAGCCTTCAAAGTTTTCTTCCTCAACACTCAACCAACAGATCATTCTCGTTCTCACTACTCGAGGAGTTTCAAAGCAAATCTTTGTCGACAAGATGGCCAAAGAACTTCACGATATCGACCTCGCCATGGACGATGGTGCTACAGCTTTGGAAATGCTTCAGAAGAACGTCGACTTCAATCACATCACCTTGACCATGTCGGGCATGATACTTGACGGATTCATGGAAGCCAACGAACCTATGTGCCAGATCCTCCTGCAGCTTTGGCGTACCTGGAGTTTGAAGCATCTCAAAGAAAAGGCCAAGCTGTTCGTCGAGAAGGGCGCATTTGTGCTTGGATGTGTCGATGAGACTAACACGCTCAAGATGGATCCTGGCGAACTTCCTGAAATTTTCATTCAGGTACCCGGAGAGAAGGAAGGCGAATGGAAGACTGCGCAAGGTATATGCTTACTTGCACGCAACCCATCCTTACATGCTGGTGATATCCGCGTTGTCCGAGCTGTCCAGTGTGAGGCTCTGAAACATCTCAAGAATGTTGTTGTCCTGCCACAGCAAGGAGAACGACCGCTTGCCAACATGTGCTCTGGTGGAGATCTAGATGGCGATGATTATCTTGTCATGTGGGACCCTGATCTGCTGCCACCAGTCAAGCAGTGGAATTACGAGCCCATGAACTACGAACCACCCGTACCTGTCATGTGTGCCGGACCTGTGCAAGATGAGCATTTCGTCAAGTTCTTCATCGACTACATCAAGAATGACAATCTTGGTGCAATTGCCACCGCCCATCGCGCCATAGCTGACAGAGAAGGGTCAGGTAAGGGCGTTGCGCATCCTAATTGTGAAAGGCTGGCTCAGCTCCACTCTCAAGCTGTCGACCTCAACAAGACAGGTGTTCCGGCTAAGGTGGATCAAGGGCTCGTGCCGAGAGAATGGCCCCATTGGATGCCAGGAAAACCCAAGTCGAGACAGTACATCTCCTCAGAGGTGATAGGAGTTCTGTACGACATGGTACAACCCCAGCCATTTGTGCCCCACCTCGAGAAGCCGTTCGACAGGCGTATCCTCGATGCATACACCTTGAGCGACTCGCATCTAGAGAAGGCACGAGAGATCAAGCGCGGGTACGACCAGCAGATGCGTCGTATTATGGTCCAGCACAATATCGACACCGAGTTCGAGATCTGGACGGCCTTCGTCATGAACCACAACAGAGAGCAGCACTGGTATTCATTAGCAGAGGATCTCGGGAATGTCATGAACAGCATCAGGGCAGATTACCAAGCTCAGGTCAGAGAGTATCTCGGACTTGTCGATTCTGGTTACTTGGTTTCTGAGAAGGCTTTTAACATCCTTGCACCCTTCGTGGCCGCCATGTACGCCGTCACAGAACAAGAGGTGATCAAATGGAANGAGAGCAAGTTGGTGTCGATCGAAGAAGACACAAAAGGCGCACCTCTCATCACATACCCTTGGATCTTCAGCAGAGAGCTGGGCAAGATTGCCACCAGACAGTCGGGACCTTCAGCATTGCAGACTGCATTTGCTGCCAATGGTGGAGTCAGACGTACAGCACCGGTCGTCAAGTCCAGCTACAAGACTGAGCTGCATAGTATCAAGCTCGAGCCTCTCGCGGAATGGAAGCCTGAGAATGCTGTGGGTGGTCGCGTCGAAAAGACTGCTTTTGATGTCGCAGGTGTCAACGAAACTGAAGAGAACATAACGGAAGTGGATGCAACAGAAACCCCTGAAGAGAAGATGCTTGAGATTGGCGAAATCGTGGAGGAAGAAGTGAAGGGAGGAGTCTCCGAGTACGAAGATGCAAAGGAGCAAGCTGCAGATGAGGAAGGTGCAGAGGAGGAAGCTGCAGAGGTGGCATTCACGCCCGACGAGTCTGAAGAGGAAGAAGGAGTCTCGGAAGAAACACCAAAGGAAGAAGAGGCAGCAAAGGAGGAAGAGCTCATGGAAGAGGGAGCAATGAACGAAGAAGAAGTAGAGGAGGTCGAGGATGCGTTCGATCGTTTGATGGCCATGACATCGTAGGTATCCACTCGAAGATTTGTAAATTAGTAGCAGAACCCAGTTTCTCGTTCTTCATGAGTCTCTCAACCAACACTAGCCTCGCCTCTCTCAAACACTCTAACCCCACCATCATTCTGCACAAAATACAAAGCCTCCAACTCTTTCCTCTCTGGCTCTTTTGTATCTCCTTCCTCAACATCATCATCCCAAGCACCACCTCTACTCACCCTTACCACACCACTAACATCCCTAGCTTTTCCCGTATCCAGTGGTCGCAGACTGCAAACCCATTTACTGATATGTGCTTGCTGAACCACAAAGGCTGCATGAGCAGCCTCTAACGGTGTAGGGTTGTGGTTTATGTCCGGCAGTGCTGCAGATACAAAAGGGAAGTCGGCTTCGAGGATTAGAGTTGTTGTNNTGACACCAAAGAGTGCAGGGATAGTAAAAGGGAAGAGAGGGAGGAGGCGGAGGGAGTGCTGGAGGTTGAGAGGAGAGTGGTTGGTGAGTCGAGGATTAAGTGGATTTTTCGGGTCGGGTGGGTAGGTTGCAGGGAAGATAGGAGTGAGGAGAGGGCTTTGTGGGTCGAAGCTATCGAGGCTTCTTTGAGGTATGTTGTTTTCGATGGTTGGCTGGGAGGGGTTTGTGGTTGTTGGGTTTGTTGGATTTGTGGTTGNTGAAGGAACGGCAGCTGGTGGTCCTCGAGAAGGTATAGGGCCTCGAGCCGGTAACGGTCCACCTCGACTCGGCAATGGCGACGCAGGTGTGTTCCTCACAGGCAGTGTTCTCTGTGCTGTTGGAGCAGGTATCGTCGATGTTGCAGTCGCAGTATTCGCTGTCGCAACAGGAAACAAATGCGTCAACCCATCCACAAAAACGAATTTATCCTGCTGTGCCAGACGTGCAAGATCAACTCCNNCTATATCCAGCCTTAAACATCAGTATCTCTCCCTCCTTTTGTATCTCTCGAACGATATGCGAAGTCTTACAGCGCCTCTTCTAGCCTCGCTCTTCCAGAACTCAAAGTCGCGTAACCAAGATACCAAGACAACAGTCACATCCTGCTCTTCTGATGCTTCTGTTTCTGAGGACGATGTAAATGCGCTACGGAGCAGGCGGGTGACGAGCCATTGGGGAGACGAGTCGAGGACGCCGGTTAGCAGGAGCTGTGATCCTTCGGAGGGTAGACGGAGGTAGGGTTCCAAGAGCGGCGGAGTGCGATTGCGTGTGCTCATTGTTGCTGAGACAATCCCACAAGGATGATGGCAGTGTTGATATGGTTGTGATATCGGACCTAAACAGTGACTTCTCAAGTGCTATGCTGGGCAAGGTGGGGGCTCGAACGGTGACGTTGGTCGCGGACTTTTTCTGAAGCTTCGAGTTTGGCTTGTGATTCTTGGCAAGATGGTTCACAGAAAGATGAATGAAGCAATTGAGATATGATACACGAATGGCATGAATGTATTGATAATTATTCGTCAGCTAGTGGTACCTGCTCGGATGTCATTTTGCTGCATCAGAGTTTCCTGTCTCTGATTGCCATTCCTCGACCCCATTTTGACCTGAGTTGGTCTGAGCTGTTGCTCCAAGAGGTGTCTCGTGCTCTTGTAGAGACGGACGATATGAGCATGGCCTAGATTGATCCTCCACAGCTCGAGCCCCCTCGACGTGGAAACTCGGCTCTTCTTCCTGTGCAGCTTGAGATATGTGCTTCTTCTACGCTTGCTTGAGAATATCCCTCTCTCTAGCAGGCAAGAAGCTGTATGCGGCGCTGCTGCTTGCGGAGTGCAGGCGGTATTATGGTCTTATCTTCTCAGTTGAGTTTCGATACTCAGACAGTCTTGACCATCTTGTTGACGAGCTTCTTCTGTGCTTGAACGTCCAAGTCCTTCTCGTCGGTCTCGGTCAAGCATCTTCCAATGGCGACAGTCTCTGCGATGGTTGAGCTGTCGACCCAGACCTNTCCGTTTCTGCCAACAGCAACCTCGAATCTGACCTTCTCGCCAATCTCTTCAAGCAGCACAACACCACCCTTTCCGGCACCCATCATTAAGCGACGCGCGAATGCGGGCGAGACGTCGAACAGCATGCCAGCCTTTAGTGGACCAAGACCGTCAGACTTTCCGGTAGCAGGGTTGACACATTCGATCTCGACATCACTCCACTTGTCGGCTTTTGAGACGCGAGCGTATACGAGAGCTCCGGGGTTGAGTTGGGGTCTTGTCTTCTTGGTGGCGCCTTCGAAAGCGAGCTGACCGAGCAGGACGGATGGAGTATGCGGCGTCAAGGTACAGTGGTATGTATCGGTGGAGGAGCGTTGGACCATGGCAACAACAAGATCTCCGGTGTGAGGTAGGTAGCGACCTCCGAGATTCTCAATCCAGATGGCATTCTTCTTTGAGTCGGTACATAGTTCTCCAGCTTGAGTTGCGACAATGGTGACGGGCGGGATGTGTCGCAGACCGGGACCAAGAGTCAATGTGCGGGTCGTGTTCTGAGAAGGCAGCTGGTCTGGCGACAGCTCCTGGCCGGGCAGGACAATGACGGTCGACGACATGATTGAATTGGTTTTCTGAAATCTGCGGCAATGACGAAGGGCTGGTCTGGGTGATGCAGCGCCGGGTTAACGTCGGCTAGAAATTTGTTCGAGGTCAAGAAAGTCTGGAGCGCAAAGTCCCCTCCAGAAGAACAAGCACTCAATCAATCCACCCTTGTCCTGTCGCGCTTCTATCCCCATTTGCGACAATCTTCAATACCAGTCTTTTCAGCCGCTTCACCCACACATCACATTCAAAATGAGCTCCGAAGGCGAGACCGCCCCCAAGGTTGCCATTGGTATCTCCTTTGGTAACTCGTACAGCTCCATTGCCTACACCTCGGGCGAGGCCAAGGTCGAGGTCATTGCCAACGAGCTCGGTGACCGTCAGATCCCTACCGTCCTCTCATACGTCGACGGTGAGNNGGAGTTCCAGGGTACCGAGGCCAAGTCGCAACTCGTCCGCAACCCCAAGAACACCGTCGCATACTTCAGAGACTTCCTCGGCAAGGACTTCAAGTCGATAGACCCCACCAACTGCCACGCCTCTGCTCACCCCGTCGACGCCGAGAACACCATTGCTTTCCAGATCAAGGACACCGAGGCCGATGCCCAAAACACCCGCACAATCCACGAGATCACCACCCGTCACCTCCGCCGTCTCGCTTCTTCCGCTACCGACTACCTGGGCAAGAAGGTCAACGCTGCCATCATCACCATTCCCTCAGACTTCACCGATGCTCAGAAGGATGCCCTGAACAAGGCCGCCACCGAGGCCGGTCTTGAGGTTATCCAATACATCCCCGAGCCCGTCGCTGCTCTCCTTGCACACGATGCCAAGATCAACGAGAACTCGACCGAAGACAAGAACGTCGTTGTTGCTGACATTGGTGGTACCCGTACCGACATTGCCGTTGTTGCCTCGCGCGGTGGTATGTACACCGTCTTGGCCACCGCCCACGACTATGAGCTTGGTGGTGCTCAGCTCGACCAAGCCCTGATCGACTACGCCGCAAAGGAGTTCATGAAGAAGAACAAGACCGACCCCCGTACCAACGACCGTTCGCTCGCCAAGCTGAAGCTTGAGGCTGAGGCCGTCAAGAAGGCCTTGTCCCTCGGTGCCTCCGCTGCCTTCAGCATTGAGTCGCTCGTCGACGGTATTGACTTCAGCTTGACCATCAACCGTACCAGATACGAGCTCCTCGCCGGCAAGGTCTTCGGCTCCTTCAACCGCCTGATCGAGTCTGCCGTGCAAAAGGCTGGTCTTGACAACCTCGACATCAACGAGATCCTCCTTTCCGGTGGTAGTTCGCACACCCCCAAGATCGCCAGCAACCTCCAGTCCATCTTCGCCGACTCCACCATCACCGCTCCCTCTACCAACCCCGCTGCCGTTAACCCCAGCGAGCTTACCGTCCGTGGTGCCGCCATCCAGGCCAGCTTGATCAGCGAGTTCGAGAAGGAGGATGTTGAGCAGAGCACCCACCCCGCCGTCACTGTCGCCCCTCACCTCGCCAAGGCCATTGGTGTTCTCGTTGGTGACGAGTTCGTTACTCTGATCGATGCCAACACCGCCGTTCCCGTCCGCCGCACCGCCCAGTTCAACGCTGCCGAGGGTGACGTTCTTGTCAAGCTCTGCGAGGGTACCAGCGAGATCAAGGTTACCAAGGAGGAGCCCGCACCCAAGGAGGCCAATGGTGACGACGAGGACTCTGACGATGACAGCGACGACGAGCCCGAGGAGACCCGCGAGAAGATCTGGAAGGCCGGTGACGTTATCGCCGAGGCCGCCGTCAAGGACGTCAAGAAGGGCAGCAAGGTCGAGGTCCAGATCAACGTCAACGCCGACCTTTCAGTCCAGGTCATTGCCCGCGAGGTCGGTTCCAAGACCGGTGTCCGCGGTACCATTGAGGCCAGCGCATGAAGAGTTGCTCCCACTCTGATTTCGCCTCCTCTCACGCCTCCGATGAGCCGTTCTGCCACTCCCACAGACGATGCTCTTCACACTCCGCCCACTGTTCCTTCGATCAGTGTCCCAGCCTCCTCTCCACAACCCGCCCCCATGACTTTTTTCGAACGGTTCTGTTTTGCATAGACGAAATGAAATGGTGTTTTTCTGGTTCTCTTGGGAGTTTTGTTTTTCGATACAAAAGCAATGAATAGAAGAAAGAGAATTCTACAACACAATATCAAAGCATAGCGGATTTGTGTTTTTCTGATTTACTCAATCTGAGATTTCCCCTTTTGTGCGTATGATCTGGAGCCCCTTCCAATTTTTCAGAAAAGAGCGCAATCAGCTTTTGATATCTCCCATTGTCCGATTTCATTCGTATCGTCTCGTCAAGGTCACTTTGCAACCGTACTAAGAGCATTGGACATACACGTCTGTATTCGATTTGGCCTACTTATTATACTGTGGCTCATTTTGCTTTTTTCTTCTCGCTTCTCTTTTTGACTCTTCGGATTCTCACCAAGGTGCGAATATTGCGAATCTCACGCCTCCTTTCTGTTGTGGTTTGACTGTCGTGCGGAGGGCGAAGTTGCATGAATTGAGTAAGAGCATAGACCAAAGACAGAGGTGACTACCCTTGGAGATGCAGACCAATGCTGCATTCATAAACTGTATATGACCACATCTTTGTACAGGGAAGTTTAGGTGACTTTTTATAGCTGTACAAATACTACTCTAGGATCGTTATTGACATTTATATCAAACATAAAGCCTGTGAAGCTTGGGAAGTTTAGCTGAAGCCTCCGGTATGATTCCAGAATCCGTGTGCGCCCAAAAGGTGCACAATGTCTCTGAACTTAGGGGTACCTGAAGGATAGATTGATTAGCATGACATTGCACAAACAGGTCGTGGAGGTAACTCACCGAATCCGCTGACAGGGTCCCAGCCTTTAACAGCAGGGAAACCTTTGCCATCGCCAATCTCAGAGCATCCAACTGCTGAACCGCTGGTGATGTCTGTGAAGGCACGGTATCCTTTCTTGTAAAGCCAGGGGTTTAGGAAGCCAAGGGTGGGTTTGCCATTGGCGATTAGGGCGTCATTGACAAGAGCGATAATAGCAGCAAACAATGGAGTAGAAGCAGAGGTGCCGGACACGAGTGTCTCGGTTCCGTTCCACACTGTAGCGAAGTAACTTCCCTGTGCGGAAATGTCGGGATATGCTCTACCGCTAGCATTAAAGTATGCAGCATCTCTATCGCNCAGGGTCTTGAGATAAGCCTTAACAGCCTTATCTTGGTATGCCGGACGAGGGAAGAGATCAGAGAAACCACCGCCAGATGCAAAGCCAGAAGAGTGGTAAGCGACTACTTCAGGATTAAAGTCCATGGTTGCGCCCACGGAAGTGATGTAGGGACATGTGGAAGGGAACTCGGGGATGAAACGTTTGGCTCCGCTGCCGTTGTTGGCGGTACAGGTGCCTGAAGTGCCTACTCCGCTGTCGCCTGATGCGTAGAAGACGGATACACCACGAGCACCGAGTTGAGCGAGGTCTTCGCAGACACGCTTGGCGTAGGAGGGAGGAACGGTTTGCTCCTCGTCGTCGTAGGATGTAGAGACAACCTGAGGCAGGGTGTCGTCTGATTGTGCAAGAACGTGTTGGAGCCAGTCGAGGTAGGGCTCGTTGGTATCGGTAGTGGTACCGTTAGAAGGAATGAATGGAGGAGAGCCACCAACAGCGTAAGCAGTTAGAGGAGTGGGCCAGCCAACTCCCAACATGGTCTCAACATCAAGGTCACCTTCTACATCAATGCTGGTGTGTACGACCTCTTGTGATGTGCTACCATTGTTGATGACATCGAACTGGAAGGTATAGGCTGCTTCCTTGGCCTCAGGACGGAACTTGTCGAGGAAGAGATAAGTGTCGGAACGGTTGTTGGTCTCGCCAAGGTAGTTGGCAAGAGCCATCTTGTTCTTGCCAGCGGACTGGGGAACGTAGTCGATTGTCTCGTACAGGGTTCTCATGCACAGAGGGGTGACACCACGAGTGTGGCAGATCGAAGTGACATTGGGGTCCTGGTGATACATGACGTCCTTGGAGTAGCTGCCACCAACCTTGTTGACCTCAAGAGACACAGCCTTGGGCGTGCTGCGGAAGAACGAGTTGGTGGGTTGGATAGTGTCAATGTGCTCGTGAAGGTGGACAGGAAGAGACCACTCTGGCGTACGAACGGTCTCTGAGCCATCCTCATGGCGGTAGACACTGTACTTGGTGTCGAGCAGACTTTCGATGCGGTGTACAGGCAGGGAAACCTTGATCCAGTCCTTTGCGGCACTGTAAGAGAGATGACTCGTCTCGATGCCATTGTCGGCCAGCCACTCGTGGACCAAGGCCAATGAATCCTCGGCAGGTTGTACAAGCTTCTTGACGTCAAGCTCGCTCAGGTGTCGGCCGTAGCGCGAGTGGTCGGGGTCAGAAACTAGTATTTTTGGTCAGACATAACAATACTTGATAAATGGTAGTGCAGCCTCCACAAGCAGATATAGCTCTAAGAATGCACAATTGATCCCGAACCCAGAGATACTGCCAAGAAGACTCCATCAAGGTTCAGTTCTTCTTGGTAGTACCAGCTCTCCCGATACTCTTGTGCATTGTTATGGCTATACGCAATTGGTGCTCTAGATCGTGGAGTTGGTATCACTTACCCTCGTATAGATGACTCTCCAACTCGGCGAATTGGTTTTGCTTTACGGCAATACGAAGATCAATGTTGTGAGTCGAAGGGGCAGGAGCAACCTGTCTCCATTTGGAAGGCACAAAGTGTGAATCTTTGACAGCATAAGGAGTTCTTGCTTGAATAGGCGAGGCATATGAACCACTGGCAAGCAAGCCAGCGACCAAGAACAGCTTTGCAGCACTCATGTTGTAGGTTGGAGCTGGACGGAGAAGGTGATCTGAGACAAGATAGTTTTCTACGGATGCATGGCTCTACTTATGTGCAAACATGGTAGCATGACAGACTTCCTCATGGCGAAATGATCGTCGTGTTGAGAAGGCGAACAAACTGCAAGGGACACAGATTGGTGGGGATCTTGAGGGGAAATAGATGAACATCAATGGCGAGCTAGAATGTCTTGGGCAGGTGAGAGGCTTTGAGACGATAAGGTGGGTTCAGAGTACGAGATAAATTTGCTTGTGTCAGTCAAGAGTGGATGCAGGAACGCTTGTCCGTCTTGCCTTGATTGGCGGCAACCTTGCATCTTGGAAACGACGACCAAAACTTCCTCGGCTTCGAGCGACTCCGGCGGGTCGCGCGGCTTGAACATTAACCTTTGACATCACCTTCCTCTTACGAACTTTTACGTCCGTACTTGCGGCAATAACAACTGCATAACTGAAGATCGCGTGCTGCCGCTCCTGTCAAACGCAATCATGGATCTTGCTGGAGGCTTTGTGCCTTTGTCACCGCCGCCGTCCTCAGTCGCGTCCTCGAATACGCCAAACTCGCTGCCGCAACCACGAAAAACACCCCTCAAGCCTGGTGGTACCAAGGAGTCGAGATTGATTCGCCATGTCGACCAGCAACTGCTTCACATCCAAAGGCGCTTCGCGAAGAGAGATCCTTCACTTGGACGCGCGGGAGTGCGAGAGATGGACGAGGAAGGCAGGATGATTGAACAGCTCAACGATCCTGCCACTGAGACAAGACTGCGACAATCAGACGAGTGGAATGATGTACAAGGTTACTCCAGCTTTGGCGAAGCAGCNAAAGATGTCGATGAGCTCGTCGCTGTCATCTGGATCAGCGGCACTCCAGCTCTGCAGGTCCCGTACCTGATCAACCTCGCCCTTTTNGTCAATACGATGATCCCGGCCTTCCCACTTGCTCCTCGCCCGCTGTTCAGACTGCTAGGCAAGTTAGACCATGCCTTTGCCTCGTTGATCGTAGGCAGAGATGTTGCCACCGATGAGACGCTTCCTGGCTTCAACACAGGTCGTGGGGTCAGCGGCACCGAAAAGGTCCGTATCAAGAGCTTGGTTGAAAGGACAAGAGTATGCGTCGTCGAAGTCGTGAACAAAGGAGAGTTCGATGAGGACGAAGACGACCGTGAACCTTCGCCAGAAGACACTGATACTGATGGTGATCTGATTCTGGATGGTGACGAACCTGAAGACATCAACGTTGATGATATCGAAGACGACGACGATTGGCACATGCAAACAAGTAGAGTCTATGACAAAACTATGGTCGAGTTGGGAGACTCGATGGACGGTCCTCCAATCGGCATAGTAACGGAATCCAGAATCGGAACCTGAGATTGCGACATCTGAATCCCTCCATCAACATTTTGTGCACGTTATACTTGATCGTAAGTGTTCGGTTCTATTTTGCCCTCTAGTCTCTTGTAATTTCATGATATGGTTTGTGGATGTTGGACCGAGGACCTTGGAAGAAATGCATACCCCGCAATACCCCAGTTCTATGTACAAAGTACCATCATGACAGCTCTTGGTCTCTAACTCTCTGAGTAGTAGTGTCGATGTTGTATGAGGAGACAACACGAATCATGAGAATTACCATCTACTTCAAACAAGAGGTCTCTTATTATTCAAGCATAGGTGAAGCATCACAATTGCTTCCATCGTGACAGCAACAACCTTCTCACGCTCTAGCACTACAATCCATGACATCTTTGAGACAGAGCCTATGGGCCGCACTCGGCTTCTCCTCAGTGTTCTGTGCCGTCAAGGCCATATAGGGCATGGGCTCTTTCAGACATCCTCGGTAAGGCTTTCATCAAGCATCCCTGTCCGGTTTGGCAAAAAGCTATATATTTGAGTCGTACAGTATCGTTCATCGCTTTCCTTCTTCACTGTCATCCACCTTCATATTGGTTGACCCGCCATGTACTCCCTCGTCTTCCTTTTCTCAATTGCTGGCCTGGTTAGGGCTATCTCGGGCTCTGCTCATACAGGTCCAACAGCACGTGTAGAGAATGGATTGATCATAGGAACGACGACTAGCCTGCCAGCTGCAAGTGCGACGGTCAACAAGTTCTTGGGCATACCGTTCGCTCAATCACCACCTGAGCGGTTCTCCCCTCCACGAGCAGCACCTCACATGTCTACCATCAACGCTACAACTTGGAAACCGGCATGTATTCAACAGTTTACATGTATCAAACCCATGTCGTAGTTAACCAAGCACGTCTGACCGATCACAGATCCTCTGGCTTCTCAACAATTTACTGAACTAGTATTCAACAACCCTCCGCCTCAGGAATCTGAAGATTGTCTGTACCTGAACGTGTATGCACCTGCTACACAAAGCGACAACAGTAAGGGACTGGCCGTTATGTTCTGGATCTATGGTGGGTCTCTCGAGTTCGGTAATGCCGGACAGCCCGCATATGATGGAAGTCATTTTGCCGCATTCGAAAATGTGATTGTTGTTTCTACAAACTACAGAACAAACGTATTCGGATTCCCAAGCTCTCCAGAGTTGCCTCTTTCAGGACATAACCTCGGCTTCCTAGATCAGCGATTTGCTTTGGAATGGGTACAACGCAACATCCACGCATTTGGAGGAGACCCCTCTAAAGTTACGATCTTTGGAGAGTCGGCTGGAGCATTTTCAGTAGATGCACTACTCACTAGTTTTCCAAAGGGTTCGAATCCGCCATTCCGTGGTGCTATACTCCAGAGCGGTCAGTACAGCTACAGACCTACGCCACGGACTAGCAACATTCCTGCATGGTACAATCTTACTGCCGAGCTCGGCTGTCCAGGCAACTTTGGCAGTAACCTGAGTTGTGTCAGAGCGGCAAGTGCGACTGACATCCAACGTGTCATCGATGTTAACAGTCTTACGTTCAGTCCCGTTGCGGACAATATCACTCTTGTCTCTAATCCTGCTCAAAGACGTGTATTGGGAGAGACTGCCAATATTCCTGTTATGGGCGGTACGAATGCACAGGAAGGACGNGTATGGATCTACTGCTGTACTGTTGATTTGCCTCTGCTTATACTGTACAGTGTCTTCGAAGTCGGGCAAAACAACATCACAGCCTTTCTCGATACATATTTCGGCAGCTCACCTGCCCTCGTGACTGCTATCAAAGAAGCATATCCGCTCGGCGTAGATGGATTGAACACACCATATGACGTGATATCACAGATCTTCACAGAGTACTACTTCCAATGTGTAAGTCCATTCTAACATTCACTATATCATTACTAACATCGCTTTTCCAGNTCCCAAGCTCTCTGGGCCAACGCATCTGCTGCAAGTGGCATCCCTACCTGGCGATATTACTTCAACGCCTCATTCGCAAACACGCAACAATATCCAGGTCTAGGCGTCTATCACTCCTCAGAGATCCCTATCGTGTTTTCTACATACCCCGCTTCCAATGTCACAACTCAGGAGTATGCTTTGAGTCGCTTTATGCGTAGTGCTTGGGCTACTTTTGCAAAGAATCCAGCCAACGGACCAGGGTGGAATGCTGTAGGCACTGGTATTGGAGGTGCTGTTCTTTCTACATCATCTGATGGCTTGTTTGGTGGGATTCTGATGGGTTCGAATGGAACTGTACAGCAAGGAGATTGGGATCTTGGCGTTTTGGGGGATGTTGGAAGTGTGAGAGGAAGTGGTGTCACTGTGTTGCCGCAGAGCACTGTTGATGGTAGATGTGGTTTGTTCGTTCCCGTCTATGAGGCCATCTTGCAGGGATCATAGGGTGCTATACCAGATCCCTCTTCCACGTCAATGTATGGCGACCATACAGGCTACCACAATGCACAGTTGCTTACCAAACCAGAAACTTGGCTATAGAAGTAGCCTCAGGTCTCATCTCTCAATCGATCTTCCTCTGTTTGGAGAGGATATCGTGCATTTCCACAGCTGTACTGTGGTAGTCTAATACACGAAACTGGGCACCACCCTTATGCTCTGGCGGTATGCCTTACGTGGAGATGCAATTCCGTCACCATGCAAAAATCAAGCTAAAGCTTTTCGTGAGCTCCAACTTTTTAAAAAGATCTTCCTATCGCCATATAGCAAAAGGACAAAAGAATGTGCTCTCCATCAGGGAATCGAACCCTGGTCTCCCGCGCTTGACGAGATGTTACTCTTGACAAGCGGAAATCATGACCACTAGACCAATGAAGATGAGCCAGCTGAGCTGGTATTGGTTGTTGGAGCATTTCGTGGTCAAATCATATATATCCAATCATTCCCTCACGAGCCCAATCCATGCATCGAATTGTCAGCGCTCTCGCACTCACTCTTGCTGTTAGGAGTAAGCTGGGAGGAAGAGAGAATGGTTTTTCCAGTCACCGAAATGCCCGAAACAGCGCCGGTGCAAATTTAAAGCTTATCGTCCCCTCGGTCGGTCTGGAGGAAACTCGAAAATTCACTCTTGCCTCTATATCCAGGTTTCCTGGTCCTCCGTTCTGACCATTTTGTAAGGTAGTCAGGCATGATTTTTATAATATCATCTACATAGACAAGCAGCAGTGAACATTGGATGTTTGTCTGAAGGCGAACTACTCTCCGAGCACAATCAAGTGTCCTAAGCTAGATTGAAGCCTGAGGTTGAGTATAAAAGGAGACAGAGCGGGTCAGGTTATTGACTTGTGTGTCTAGGATTACGAAGACAGTGGTGTGAGTTAGAAACATATGTTTGGGCGCTATATTCGTGATTTATCAAGCACTTCACATCAATCCGATATGGTCTAGTGGCTAGGATTTCTCGCTCTCATACTGTTCGAAAGAACAACTAGGTCCGAGGAGGCCGGGGTTCAATTCCCCGTGTCGGAATACTCTTTGCATTTTGTCCAGAGTTGCTCGAGGTTGTTGGTCGAAGAACAAAAAAACTTTTCTTTTTTTTCGTTGCCCGGCTTTGATCTTTTGTGTGCCCAATTCCAACTCTCGGCGTCGCCGACCTTTCCTGCTTTTCCGGCTTGCCTTTAGACAATTCCGAACATTAGAACAGGCACAACAACTACAACAGCATCTTATCATATTATCCGTCTCGGAATCTTCTTTTGCTCTCGCTATATCCATCCCAATCAATACTCACGTAGCAGTATCTTTTGGCAGTCGTGCTGTGACTTCTACACTTGATTGTTCTTGTTCAACGTTTCGAAGCTGAACACCTTCCCTCGGTTGCTGGTGTTTGCTTCTCAATAGCAGCAACATTGCTATCAATGGATGTGGATATATCTCGAAAGAAGCCTCAATGACATGGTCCTGTCAAACTGCAAGAACTTTTTCAGAAATTGTTGTATTCAACTGAGAGCTATATTTCTTGAGATGTTTTTTTAGGCTCGGGTTTTACAGCATTGGTCTGGATTGGGATTGAGTGCGACGTCCTTGAAAACTATATCATATTAAGCTAGGTTTTGCGCACTCTACAGTGGATGGAATGTTTACATGTTTTGGTCGAAGTATGGGGGAAATGCGAAGTGAAGTTACTCACGTCCTGTGGATCTTTCAAAGGTAGCAGGAACACTATTGCTACCAGTTTTATCTGCCTCTATTCTTTGCCAACAACGGTTCATCAGGCAGGTACGGGTGCTTGACAGCACCTTCCAGAAATCAGAGCGATCCGAGATTGAACGAGAAGCAAGCTCTTGAATTTCATTCCGAGTTGCGCTATAATTCGCATTCAGATTTCGATTGATTGTCTCAGTAGACAGGGTCATACACGTAGCAATGTGTGTGGGGGTCTGATTACCGGACGAGTCGCGACTTCTCTTCCGGAAGAATTTTGTAAAACAGTCTTGGGACAGTCACTCGTCTTACACACCAGATCTCCAGGAAAATCTCAGTTCATCAATTGCTATCTCTTCTAAAAAGTTTCACCTTGCAAGATCTTGCTCTGGAAATATGGTTACTGAAAGTGTGGCTTCAGAAGCGTCAAGTGGTGTGTACGCTTTCTACTGCAATCACTGCGACGAAACCTTTGAGACCATAGAATTATGTACAAGACACGAGTCGAAAATCCACTTCATCTGCCCTCTCGAGAGATGCGAGCAACAATTCAAGACCAGAGAACTACAAGCTCGGCACTGGATCATCACACAACACCGCTATTATTGTCATGTCTGTGATTTGGGCTTCCCAACCGCTGGCGGCTCGAGAACCACGAATGCAAATCGGAAGATGTTACTTGTGAAGTCTGTCGGATGGTTGCTCCGGATGAGGAAACCTATGTGCTGCATTGGCAGCATATGCGGATGGAGATATCTCATCATATCAACACGATGGAGCTTTCTCCTGAACACACGACTTGCAGGTCATGCACACTAAGGTTCCCTTCCCGCACAAAACTTATAGAGCACTTCGCCGATGATTTTGGCTGTGAGGATTGTCATTACCACTTTGGCGATACAGACGAGCTCGCTCGGGTAAGCACAGTAAACCACTCTCGAATACACAGCTCTGACTAACATCCAAAACAGCACAAGAAAATGCACAGAAATGTAAACTGTACGACCTGCGACCTCAAATTCCACTCCTACTCCGACATGCTCCATCACGTCGAAGGAGGTCACTGCACAGCAACAGCCCAAGACAGGATCAAATGCTACATCATGGACATGAAGCAATCACAGTCTCCCATGCTTCCAAAGATGTGGGGCTACTTCAAACGAAACCATTGCTTTAAGCCTGGACAAAAGTTATACTATTGTCGATGCTGTACGGACCGAGAATTTCCTAACTTGGGTGGATTATTCTCGCATGTTGAGAATAGTCGTGCGTGTCCTGCGGAACTTACTGATACTTATTTCCAAGATATCATTAGGAGGTTATATGGCGGAAATATAGATTAGGTAGATAGCTAGGGGCTTCCGTACCGTGTCTGCATTGACCTGGAATGCCAGCGTCGACCCTTTCCCTTTATATTTACGTCTACCTCAACACTTTGTGCTACAAACCATCTGGACTCCAGTGCATCGATCATTTTCATTTGTTACATCTGCCACGAGCGGCTGGAAAACACCGCAAGAGCGATAGACACGCATCTAGCGAGAAAGCACTATGTTTGCGTCCCAGAACTGTGTCGAAAGCGATTCGAGTGCCGGGGACAACTAATCAAGCATGGGACGCTGACACAACACGCCTTTTACTGTTATGTCTGCGATGGCGGCTATCTTACGCGAAGGGACTTTACTTCCCATGTTTGCAAGCCAAGACCGGATATGATTCTCAATGGACTGAAATGTCCGATATGTGAGATGGTGGCGCCAACTCGAGAGCTTTACGAACAACATTTCAAGGATACAGCTCAGGATCAAAGACACTTCCGCTGTCACCATTGTGGAGAGTTCTTCCCTGAGGACAATGCCCTGGATCAGGTTTGATGTCTCTCTACAAGCCCCGAAGACTGCAGTATTGCTAACTCCTGTCCATTTCAGCATATGAAAGTGCATCGCGATCCAGACATCCCTTGCTTTCATTGCAACAATATATATTGTTCTTACTCTGACATGATCCGCCACGTAGAAGGTGGCCACTGTCCCAATGTCGATAAAGATAGCATACACCGTCAACTGCATCATCTGGCCATGGTATCGCCCTCGGAATCATGTGCTGCCAGACATTATGACAGAAGCTCCGAACGCTACTTTTGTCGCGACTGTGACCGTATCTTTGGCGATATGGGAAGTCTGGTTGCACATGTGGAAAGCAGCGATATATGCCCTGCTCATATTCAAAGCAGCTATTACAGTCACATCTTCAGCACTATCTGGGGCTAGGAATCATGAACATCACTGAGGCTTGATATGTCGCAGCCTCATAACGCTTTCGATTTACTTTCTTAGACTTCATGGGTTCCAGCCCCGATGTTTTCAATCGTGGAATGGCGGACGTCGCTCTGGTTCTGGAAAGGCGTTCCTAAGCATCTTCCTCTACCTGAAAAAACCGCCATGGGTAGCAAACAGAAGAAAAAGTGTTGCTAATGCCAGGAGGGGGTCTTTTCTGCCTAGAAGAGCAAGTGGAGATGCGCGTTTGTTATTTCTGACAACGACTAGAGGTTCACGAGGACTACATTGTACCGGTGAAGAAACCAGATTTTTCATCAGGTCTGCTCACCTGCGAACTGTCTTCTAGTGTAACGCGGGGTCAGCATCACTCTTTGACGGCAACTCATAGGAAAGTGGGCACCAGGATTTGAAATCCAAGATCGGTATATGTTGTATAAACCTCCATCCATCATACCGAGCTCTGGTGTACTAGCTCTCGAAAACCATCCTGGTTGTCTTGCACTATAGAATCTCGAGTTAAGCATATTCATTCTCTGCCCTCAACAGTCCGTCCACAAGCATGATTGATTCTTCCTTACTTCTGAAGGCATCATGGTATTGGTACGACATGAATCTAGAGAGCCGATGCAATGACGAAAAGCAGAAGCCTTTGGGGCCGTCGTATGTAACATACAATATGCACACTCGCCCTGCCAATGCCCGCATCCTGTCTTCATACATATGTTCCCAACGTGGAACACTTTACACGTCGTGTCACGTCGATAAAGCTGTGAGGGAACATCGGCTCTGATGGTCTATTTCCATCCCGTCCATATTGGGGCCAGGAGCTCACTTGAAGAGCGCAATAGCCGAGAAATAAGTTGCAGTGATATAGGTCGATTTGATGTTTGAACCTAAGCTGAGATTTTTCCCGCTTTATTGTGGCGTATGTACAATGTATTGGTTTGAGTGAGTTGATGCAGCTTCATCACCAGACGGCACTGCTCTTCTTACTGAGTTTACCATTGCTGGCATTGCTTTGATCGCTGTTGCTCCGCAATCCCCAAAAGCTCTTCTTCTTCATCTTCGTCGGTCCAGCGGCAGGAGGTACATGCGGATTGCCTCCACTCATGATCATCCCATTGCTGCCATAGTTGGGTGCCACAGGCACAGGGCGCGAAGGTCCAGCTTGTTGCTGCTGATGAATAGGCAACGAAGGCGCAGAGTGTCTATGTTGGTTACTAACAGGCGAAGGTGGCTTTAGACGGTATTGTTTCCGTAGTCTTTCTGTCTCACGATCAACCTCTTCTTGCCGACGACGTGCCTCGCGCTCTTCTTCCTCCACCATCTTGCGTAAACGTCGAGTCTCTGCTTCGTCCGCCTTTTCTCTTTCCCGACGGCGAGCGGCTTCTTGCCTTTTCAATTCTCTTTCTTCAGCCTCGACTTGGGCACGCAAGCGAGCGGTTTCAGCATCGAGCTCCCATTGTGTTCGAGGATCAGGAGCGGAAGCGGTACCAACGCCTGCGAGTGGAGGACGCTGAGAGGGGGGNNGAGCTACAGGCGGGCTGGTTCGTAGGCGAGGCAGGGACTTGCGTCGGTCGGCGTTAGCGGCTAGAGGAGAAGGCGAGGCAGCAGCGGGCAGCGAGGCAAGACGACAAGGATCGTAGACATTGAAGATTTGGTTGACGTCACTGGAGAAGTAAAGGTCCTTGATGACAGCGGCAGACAATAGCAAGACCAGCTCAAGACCTTTGGGATCCTCCAGCTCGACACGATAGAGGTTCGGTTCGTACACGGTCAACTCGCGTAGAGCGCGGAACAGACCAACGATGATGTCTGGATCTCTGTGCTTCTTCTTGACAACCTCATCAGTAGACTTGCCAGTCATGTAGGCTGTTAGGTCCTTGGAGAGCTTGCTTTCCTTGCGCCATACAAAGTTGAGTTTGGGCGTGACCGACGACGCGCCAGGATCATCTTGAGTCCGATCCAGAGTCGAAGCCGATGGTGTGCGGAAGACGAGCTGAGGCAAGCTGAACTCATACGATGCACTACCTCCCCAGCTCCCAGGTTTCTGTGTCACTGTCACTTGTAGGTCAGGATTGTACAACTGCACAGTGAACTGAGTAGGCAGAATGGGCATTGGCGGAGGTGGCACACCACCATTAAGTCGAATTTCCTCCTGCGACAACGAGGGGTGAGTCCATTCCGGCTTGATCAGGACTTCTCCGTATAAGACTTCGGGATTGTAACAGTCGAACAGACCGGCAGCATAACAATTGCGCGAGGTGGCGGGGTCGCCGTGCCTCAAGCTGTATGCGGGGCTTGGATCGGACCCGCGAATAGAGAAGAAGATCCCTTTGTGATGTGCTATGCCGTCGGGCGAGTTTCGATAGAAAAAGGCTGGTAGGTTTTCGTCCAACATGATATCCAATACGATGTTTAGGACGTCCCAAGCGGCGAATGCCTTGACCAAATATTCTTGTTCAGGCCTCCTGATCCATCATCATTGGAAGGCGCAGCTGCCGCCGCTGCGTCAGCCCCTTCCTCCTCCGTGCTCCTATTTCCGGCTGCCAAGCCTTCGGTATACGCATCACATCGTCGTCTTCAAGCCTTTGCTTCTTCTTTCTTTCCTTCCTTTTGCAACCTCCCCATGTGCAGAATTATGTAACGCGTGTAGCTATAGAAATGCACAATAGTAATAGAAAAACAAGACAGTTCCACTGAGAAGCAGCAATTTCTCGGCTCTCTGTGGACACGCCTCTACTTCGAACACAATTGTGCCTTTTTATAGTCTGCTTTTTCGCTCTCAGCTGTAGTCAGAGTACAGTGGAGGTTACATCTTTTAGCACACGGGGACAAAGTAAACATTAATCTAAGCTGTTGCCTTCTTATTCCATGATTACGAACGTGCCATGCGTGGCTAATCATTGTGGTATGCGAGCTCACCAAGGGTCTACACAGCCTACAAGCCACCGCTCTGCCACGATCACACACCCATCGATGACTCGCTCAACATACCCATGCTCACTGCTCTCCATTGACCAGCTGGACCCCTGTCCATTTACTCCAGATCAAACGTATCTCCAGTCCAGCCATAGGCTCTATGATCATCATTAGTACATTGCCTAACATTAGTCCTTGATATGCCATCACATACCTGTGCAATCTGCGACCGTATGCCTTTGAAAGCCAGTACCACATCTTGGCACGAGGGTGGGGTTCATGGAACTGGATGCTTCGCTGCAAGTCGATCGTATCGGGCGTAAACTGCCAACTAGATCCGTACAGCTTCTCGACAGAGAACCCGATCATCTTCATCGAATACAAGAATTCAGACCAGGCAACTTCTCCAGTGTTCTGCTGCTCGGTGGCCGAAGGTACGTGGAACATGGTAGAAAAGACCTTGAAAGCTCGTTTGTTAACCTTGATCTTCTTCACCTCAGTCTCATTCTTGTCATCGGTGCTTGTTGCCGAGTCTCTGCGTGTTTCCTGCATAGGAGAGGGCGTGTAGCCATCCGGTCTAGTCTTGGCTTTGACCTTCTGTGGAGTGGTGCCTCCTAGCAGCTCACTCTTCTTGGGGTGAGCACAGCGTGCATTGGGATCGAATACGTGCAGAGGCAGGCCGCTGATATTGGTCAGTATTGCATACTCGTTTGCTGGAAAGCCACTCACGTTTCCTCATCCTTGTCATCTGCGAGTTGCTGACTGGGGCTGCATTCAATCTCCTTCGGTTCGACCCAACGCTTGGTTCTGTGGATCTTTCGATTCCAATCGTTGAAGAAGTCCTTCAGAAAAATCAGTACTGACACTCTGACGATCGATTTTTTGTTCTTACCATGAGAAGACGGAGGGTCGAGTAGGATGTGTGCACCTCGCAGTGGTTGTCTACCGTAGCCCAGAATTTGTCCAGACGCTTTTCGGCGAGACGCATTTGTGCGACAGTTTCACGTGTTCTGCGTTTGTCAGAAGGGTATGCATAGAACGCAGGATCGGCTGCATCAAGCACAGCGCACGAAGTGAATTCGTGTACACATTCAACCATGCTGAAGAAGTAGGGAGCATCCTCCTCGATGAAAGACTTGGTTCGCCAAGCGATACACCATGGCTGGAACAGGCCAAGCTGTCGTCTGGCTTCCGACATGAGTGCCAGGTCGGAGAATCTGTCGGCCACCCAGCTAGAGATGAGATCGCTGTCATTGCTGTGCTCGTCCAACATTCTTTGAATCTCCTCGACTGTGTTGTTCAAGCCATGCTGAAGCTGTTAGTACAAAGTCTTGAATTAAGAAGAGAGCAAGCGCTGGCCAAAACTCGACGTCCTCACCAACTTGAGTAGCACTTTGATGAGATGTAACGCTTGCAAGAGGGTAAAGAGCCAGGGGAGGAGTTGAGCCAAATGCATGACGGCACGTGATTGCACAAATTAATTGCTTAAGGCTGGCTCAACTCCCCCTCTGGCTCAACTCCCCCTCTGGCTCAATACCCCCTTGCGTGCGTTCACAATGCAGAATAGTTTGCAAATTCCTGATCGGTCCACTGAAACCCCCAGACAGTGGTACTGAGGGCGTCGAATTTTGGCTAGCGCTAGGAGAGCTTTGACGTACCTTTCTTTGCTGCTCAGGACTGAGCAAAGTTTTGAAGAGCACCTGAACCCTCCATCCTGCACTCAATCTGCCCATCTTGATCTTCAGTGTGTCAAACGTGGGGCTCAAGTCAGACGCTGATCGCTCATGACCATAACGCATGGGTGGTGACGCAGGGAACCCGACCGTCAGATCACGCAGGGGCTTGTCGGCCACGACTTGGACGATATAATCCAGTCTCTGGAACCATTGCTCGATCTCCGATGGAAGGCTAGACGACGACTCAAGTTTGTGACTGTAGTCATCGAGCTTTTCTTGAGCCTTGTTCACAGCATCTTCAACAGTAGCGAAGAAGATTAAGCTGCTGTAAGCGTGGAAGATCATTTTGGTGGCCACTTTGTCCCAGAACGCAGGCTCGCCAACCATGACGTGGACTTTCTTGAACTTGTCAGGGACCATAAATGGCGAATGTTCTGACCAATCTCTCATGATCTGTGCGAAGTAGCCAGGGTCCTCACGTAAAGCCCAAACGTGCTCCTCGGCCTCCTCGCGCCTTGCCGAAACAAGCACTTTCAGTCGTTTCAGGTCAAGTTGTTGTGGCAAGCGATATGGCGCAAGTTCAGCCATGGCAGTGACGGTGTGTACAGGCAAGGTAGGCTTGATCTGGGGCGGGGCAGGCTTAGTGTCGACAAGGTTGAGTTGATTAAGATCCATGTCATGCAAGATGAGTCGACAACATTTGACGAGGAAATCAAGAATGCGTTCCTGTACCTCGAGGACTTGGAGGCCGGCAGCAGGCTCCAGTCTCAATTGTTGCTGGATCTTGTCTCCTGCGTCACGAAGGATAAGCGAGCCATAAGTTTTGGGTGACTTTTGTCCGTGGAGCGACATCTTATATTTGTCGACTTCGGTCGTGCCACATGGCTTGCCAATGCTTGCTTGGTGTTGATCGCCGAAAGCAAACTTATCAGGAAGGTGGCGTCCGCGAGAGTTGAGAAAGATCAGAAGGTTGTGAGCTTGAACCAGATCCTCCTGGTTGATGAAAGGCCAAAGATAAGCCTCCTTTTCTCTGGCTTGGTTGGGACGGCGCTTGTTGTTGTTCACGCTGACCTTACGCAGAGTCGCGAATTCAGGGCGATGGGTGGCTGCCATGTGTGGCCAGGCTTGTAGCAGAACTGCCAGTCTTTGATGGTTGTTGCGCTTAGTCCATCGCTTTTGGATCTGGGCCTCGAAACGCTTGAGTATCGTGTTCAGGAGGATCCAGTGTCTGAAGATACTGATCGAGAAGGCCTGTGACTGAGTGCGCAGATCGTCAAGGTCGGCGATGGTTGGAGTGGGAAGGCCAAGGCCTTCCTGGAATCTGCAGATTCTACAGGAGAGACAGTTTTCATCTTCTTCAGATGCGCTTGAATCCATAGCTAACGAAGCAGAAGATTCAGAATGTTGGGTGTGTGGAAACAAAAAAAGTTACGAGATGAGAAGAAGAGAGCAACGACAAGCGGAAAACACGCCATATGAAAGTGAGGAAGGTGTAGTTCTCGGAAACAGGCAGGAATAGCCGAGATATACGCGAGAGCAGCCAAGGATCGTACTTGCCCAGAATTGTTTGCCATCTGCTTGTTTCCGTAGAGGGGATGATGCCTTTACCTCTTCTTGCATGATATTGTCGACCTCTAACAATTCGCAGCTTTGAGAGCTATCGTGTGGTACCGTGAGGTTACTCATTCAAGAAAGTATGTTTTCTTATAACCATCATCATCATCGTCCCGCTCAACCCTTTGTGTTGGCATTGCTTACTCGGGTTCTAAGCATGCTCTGAAGATGCAGCAGCGTAGGTATAGATTAAACAACTTCACCTCCGGGCCCGTCTGCATGAATGAGGGGTAACACACGGATCCCGACCTCAAGCTTCTGAGGGGTATTGAGACATGTAGAACCAGCCATGCCCGACGGTCGCAGACATGCCGCAAGGTCGAAAGCGTCCCATCCAGACGCGAGACCGCATTGGCTATATACCTGGCCTAGGTTGGGTTTTTAAGGATATACCTGCTGCCAAGAAAGCAAATGTTTCAAGATACGTTGGCCACGTTACATGCATCACAGCTGGTGTTTTGGCTTCCTTAAGTGACACACATTGCAGGAATCATCTGCTGTTGAGAGCAAAGGCGTGACTTACAGACCTTGTTGGCTACCAGGCCGGTGTGCATGCAGATGTCGCTATCCGATGTGATGATGTGTGCTCGGCGGAGTGGTGCGTCTCGTGCCGCTTTGGGTGACCCGTATCCTCCGACTTTGACAAGTCATTTTCCAGCTCTGTTGAGGACGATTTAGTGTCGCAAGTAATCATGTCTCATGATGGGCGTTCAAAAGAAAGAAAGCGCTGCACCGCGTCAAGTTCATTCAGGCTTCGGTTAAAGGTCGGATAAGGGACATTGGCGATATCGGACCGAGAATAAATCGTCCCCAGCTTCAGCTTACGCTGAAAGATACAGCCATCATTGCAAGTACAAGCACGAGTAGAACTCGAATTCAATGCCATTGCTCAGCGAAAACACGAAAAGCTGATTGAAAATCTTCTATGCTCTTACTACACCTGAAGAAGCAAGACATCTCCGTCCAGCACCCTCTAAGCCTGCTTGTACCATGTTCTTAATCTTTCATCAACAGTGAGGACAATCCCTCCAGATACTTGAGAATCTTCGGAAGTGTCTGTTCAGCAGACACCTGCCAGAATCTTCTTGCCGACCTCCATATCCTTGACCTCCTTCGCGAGAGCAGTGCGTTTCCTTCTCAGGCCAATGTCCTCACCAGCAATCTCCTCTAGCTGCTCATCAGACAAGCTGCTGACGAATTGAGGCGAGAGAATCTTCAGCGGGTTGTTGGGTCCGGTGACTAGCAAGTAGTCTGCAGCCTGCATGCAAACGTTGTCGACGAATCTCTTTCTGGCGACCTTGTAGTAGGCCTTGAGGATGTCGTGAACCTCAAAAACGGTGTGTTGAGCGTTCGACATAGGGTGGTTCTGCACGATATCGTCGAGTGCAATCGTGCTACGGGGGACGCCAAAGCTATTGGTCTGAACAGTAGCATGCTTCTCGAGAGACGCGCGGAGACGCTTTTGACGACTGTGATAACAGGTCAGCAATAGTTTCCTCATCTGAATGGGGTGATCCAGCATGACTTACGACTTCTCCAAATTGTCGTTGAAGTAATGGTTGATCGTCTGAGGGTTGCTGTGCTCAACACGCAGGACGAACTGGACTTGTTCGAGGGCACGGCGGTAGATGTCGAGAAGGGGCTCCATGAGGACTGACATGATGCCTTCTCTGACTCGTGCAGTGGGACAGACATGTCTCAGAAGGGTTGTCACAAAGCGATGTGCCAGATGAACGACATCCAGAATGTAGCCATGAGCGAGCGGCTCCCACTTTGCTGATTGAGCCTTCATGGTTCGAGAGAGCAAGTTCTTGTCAAAGGTTCCTAGTTCAAAGCCACGACTGCCCTTGTAGAGTTCAGACAACCACTCAATGATGTTGCTGCAGACCTTGTCGTCAATCAGACGGTCGCCACTGATCAAATCTTCAAGATCATCAATATCCTTGGTGTGGCGCAGTACAAGACCCTGACCACCATTGCTGGTGGCATCCTGCTTCTCGGAGGTTTCTCCAGAATAGTCGAACTTGAACGCATATCTGGAAAAGACACAGTCAGTACATCTCACTTCTACTACCTCCCCGTGTGCTGAAGACTGTCACAATTTAGCTGTAGAAATGCACAATAAAATCGAAAAGAATGTGGTCTCCACAGAGAGAACCCTACTAGAGGATATCTCCATGGCCAGACTCGAATTCGAATTACAACTGTGCATTTCGACAGCTCAAATAACCCTCTACCTCGAGATCGAGAAAGGGTCAGTCATGAGATTGTGACTGTCTTTAGCACACGAGGAGGAAGTATTGTCAATAGATATGCTTACGTATGACCATGCTTCTCAACATCGTTGGCGAAGCGTTCGTTGCGGTTGACGACTGCAGTCACATACATCAGATCGGGTTCTTGGTCGAACCATCTGTTGCCCGAATAGTTGCCATTGAGGGCCAAGCTGACGACTTCACGAAAGCGAGAAGCGATGTCCATGATAAAGCGACGTTGTTCATCAGGCGTCTGGCGCTTGTCACCAAGCTCTCTGAGGCTACGCTTGGCGGTACTCAGCTTGGTCAGAACCTCGCGCTTTACGTTGGAAAACTCGCGACGAATGTTGCTGGCGAGGACTTCCTGGAGACGGCTGCGCAACGCATCAACGCCAACGCGGTCTTGATCAAGCTCGTTCCAAGGCGTCCTGTCGCGGAAGAATGCCTTTTCAATGCTCGATCTATCAACAGCAGTGTCCTGAATCTGCTGCTGACCAAGGTTGCGCACGATGCACCAGCCAAGGTTGAGAGGATGTTTCTCGCCCTTGACGAGCTGGAGCACACCGGCTTCAGCGCCAGGGTCGACAAGATCAGGCTTTGTTAGAACACCCAGTGTGCGGTGACCGTCAGGATCAGCTTCCTCTGCAAGAGTGAGAATCTCCTGGGTGGCAATGTCGACATTGGCAGGGATCACAACCAGCATGACAGAGCGGGGGTTGACCATGTAGCGGCGAACCATCGACTTGACCATCGACGCGTCTGCTAGAGTGGTAACACCCTTTGTGGCAGTTCTGAAGATGCCTGGAACATCAACCACAGAGAAATGCTCCTGCTCAGGCCCGGTCACTTCCACCTTGAGGACGTCCTCGGAGAAGGTGGACTTGCCATCGTTGTCTTCAGTAGAGTCCGAAAGACCCATGAGCTTGTGCACGTCTTTCATGGTCTTGGAGAACGAGACTGGTTCAAGGACAGCATTGCTTACACTCTTGAAAGCGCGCAGCTTATCAGCATAGGCTTGTGTGGCACCCTTGTGAGGGATGATTGTGACAACAGTGCTAGTTGCCTGCGCACGACGGAAGGTAATTTGCGTAGCAAATCTGGTGCACAAGCCGGAGTCTCTGGGAAGGGCAGCTTGGTGATGCCCTCGAGGACGGACGACTTGCCACTGTGTGGTCAAATCAGCAAGAAGACAAAGGAAGGTTGAGAGCATGTGTGCGTTTACCTTGATTGATCGCCGACAACGACCAGCTGTGGCAGAGGAATGTGGTCTCCGACACCGCAGGCGAAGAGCTTGTCAATCTTGTCGAGAAGACCGGGGTCTACCATATTGCCAGACATGCTAGCGTCGATGCTTTGATGCATGCTGTTGTGTTGAGGTGGGTTGAGAGAAGAAGAGAGGAGGAAGAGAGGTCCGACTTCTGTAGAAGTCTGGTTGAAAAGTGTTGCGCAAACAGACGGAACCTGAGGGAAAGTGAATGAACGCGAGTGAAAGTGAGACACGCAGGAGTGTTTCGACGTGCAGCCTAAACAAAGCGAGTTGGCGCAGAAGATGCGCTTGACGCAACAAAACATCTAGAATTGAGGAAAGAGCTAGCAAGACCTCACGACCCCTTTCAACGAACACCTAATCTGGTGCCTACCTTCGTTATACTATCTAAGATTCAACACTCAATACTATGACCTCTTGTGGTGATCTGTCTTCAATCTGAATCTCTAGCATTTTCCAGTACTCCATTCAGCATCTGCACTGTGACAATCAGCTCAAGACCATTCTTGATGATCCGTGTGGTATCTGCCGAATTGCAAGACGGAGATCCTACACTGTGTCTCTGCTTCTTAGTCTGTGAAACAACAAAGCGATTTGCTCAGATGTATCAAATGGGTGCCCCTCTTCGGAAGTAATTCCAAGCACATGGAGTCTCTGGTATGTGTATGTACTTGAGAAAGAAGTAGGATTGAGTTCTAGAATAATCTGGGTATCTATGTTCCGATAATACAAGTGTAATACAAAGTCGTAAGGTCTGGCTGGTTCATTATGCCAAAGTCGTAGCATATCTCCAGACATGGGTGACAAGAGATTGCGTATCGTAGATCGTCGTCCAGACTCATGATCCTATGGCCTTGACACATCCCATTGCCGCCGCAGCTGCAACGCCACCAAGAACCATCATCTCGACTCCTGCTTTGATGCAAAGCAGTCTTTNTTGTTCACCGACCAGGAGAGTCTTGACGTAGCCAAAGACAAACAGTGCGAAAGCCATGACACCGATGCTCCAGCAAAGAGCAGTCTGATTGTTGTTCACGAAGAAGTAAGGTGTAAGAGGCACCAGTCCTCCAAGGAAATAGCCGAGTGCGATGGTAAAAGCTGAGATATAAGCGCGAGAGGCATCTGCCTGAGATTCCGGAAGCTCATGGTGGAAGCGCATGATAAAACTCTCTGATCGTTTCGGGCATGAGCTGATTTGTGTAGCGAAAGCGTCCAGAACGTCCTCCGAGAGACCGTACGAGTCGAAAGTTGACTTGATGATCTGATTGGCTTCGTCCGGGTCCTGGTTCACGATTTTCTGCGTTTCTGCTAATGTGGCTGCATAAGATTGNNTCTGGTTCGATATTAGTGGTTGATTTTCGCAGTAAAGTAGATTGACTTACGCCTCGCTTACACCACCGAGATAACCTCCCAATCCCATCGAGAGGGCACCCGCGCAAAGCTCAGCCAGACCAGCATAGATCACGAGGTTAGTGTCGCCGAGTGCAGAGAGGCCAGAACAAAGCGCAAAAGGAACCGTTAAACCATCTGAGAGACCAATAGTGGCGTCCGAGATGATGCGAGGGTCGATTCGGAACGAGGACGAGTGACTTCCTGTATCATTCCTCAATGTTGACGAATCAGAACCACTTTGAGAGATCTCTGATGCAGTGTCGCAAGCGCCATATTGCTGTTGCTTGTTAAACGCAGGTAATAAGGCGGGTTGTTTGTTTGCCGGGAAGAAGACATTCTTGATGTAGAGCAATGCCATCGTGTTTAGATTGGTGGAAAGATCAGTCCGACGATTGGGAAGAGTGGAGTCTCTATCCTGGCTTTTGTGAGAGCAAGGGTTGACGATGTTGGAAAAAGTGAGAGGGCTAGAGAGGTAACATTGAATCAAGACAAGGACGCTGGTGATATAAATACTTGCTCGAGACGTTGGTAAGAGTAGCCCTGACCACTTTTTTTCCACGCTACTCATGTACCTCCCCCGCAAGCCTTTTTATTTGCGCCATGGAGTTTCCAGGCGTGACCGGAGCATGGTTGTACTGTGAGATGCGGAATGCGGTTCTCTGCATCTATCGCAGTCGACCTATAATACTCCAGAACGCTTACCGCTCCATACCATCTCTAGCAGACCTACTTCATGTCTATCTGATGGCTTGGAGCACCGTTGAATTTGGATGTGTTTAGAAGAGCCGTTAGCCACGCGCGGAGCGTGTTCAAAATGCTTATTTGACCATGTTCTGATTGGCTCACAAGACTGCACTCCACAAACACGGCAACCTCCGTCAAGCCACCCAAGCACTTCGACACAAATTTGCTTACACTTGTTTGTCTTTTAATTGGATCATGCCTGATGCTGACCATTGAATGTTGAGCAAGTGCCATCTTGTATCCGTGGATAGAACAAGCGACAGGTTTTCTCCGGGTTTTGCACGGCCTTGTTTCGATGTTGGTCGGTGTTATTCTGGAAGCAAATCAAGCTGATTGCGGTGCTTCTCATTGGTCTCTCAATGATCCCTCTTTCGGACTCAGTTCGAAAGTTGTATCTTCAAATTATACAGTATTTCTCTCTCTTGATCGTGAATATCGTCATTCTCATCACAACATCTCACTCTCTACTCTATTTCCTTATTAGACATCGCTCATTCAGAATCCCTTGCAGCAGCCTCAGCATCCCTATCCTTCTCCTTCTCCATCTTCTCCTCCGCCACCGCAGTCTCAGCAATAGTAGCTCTGCCATGAGTGACGGGATGCTTCTTGCCCGTGGCATCCAGATACATGCTCTTGAACGTCCTAATGATAGTCTTGCGTCCCTCGAAGACAGGGTAGATACCCACACAACCTGCTGTAACGAACAACCAAATGAAACCAACCACAACCCATCCAGTGAAGAACTTCTNTGAGAAGATGTAGCCACTGCCATACATGGGCATAGGCCATAGGATCAAGAAACACAATGCCAGGCATACAGTCAATGTGCGAGCAATCTTGGAAGCGCGCAGAAGGTGTTTCTGCTCTGCTTCTTCTGCTGCAAGTGCTTGTGCTGTTTCGCCGTGGGCACCGCCAGGTAGTAGTTCAGGGTCCATGTGGGCAGCGGCAGTGAGATCGGAGTCATCGGGTCTTCTGATTTGCTTCATGGACTGCCAGTCATACTTTTCGGTGCGGAAAACGAGCGAGAGGATGGGGACGGTGACTACAGGTGTGAGCAGAGCAACTACATTGCCAACGAGCATAGGGTAGTTCGAGCCTGTAGACTCGACGGAGAGATTGCCGTATTGAGTCTTTGCCTGTACAAGCCAACCGACAAGGGCACAAGCAAGTGCAATGACAGGAGAGAAGGTTGCTGCAGCCCATGATTGTTGCGACCACAGTAGAGTCAGAGCAGCGGGTAGTACGCCACCACCAATGATGCAGCCCATCATCAAGTAAATGTATCCCATACCAATTCCTGCATAGTATAGACCTGTCGAAAAGGCGGCCATGATCAATGCGAATACAGCGCAGCTGACGTGACTCATGTAGATGAGATTCTTGCCGTGAGCCTTAGGATTGATGTAGGTGTTGTAAATATCATATGTCCAGATACTCGAAACAGCAATCAGTTCAGCAGACATAGCTGATGTGACAGCCATGAAGATAAGCACCAAAGTAGCAGCAGCACCTCCTTTTCCTAGGAGAGCAACTGCAGCGTTGGGCAATACTAGTCCGGCAGTGACATCTTCGGCTGCCATGCGGAGAGGATAGGTAGGGAAAACAGGGTTGTTCTCAAGAGCCAGGGCTGCAAGACCCATAGTAGTGGCACAAAGCCAAGGAATAGCAAACCAAGTCAAGCCACCCATCACATACCCAGGAAGAGCATGAACTGGTGAAGCGGCAATGGCCTTGTTCCAGTATCCATTGTCAAGGTAGACAGTACCGAAGTTGCCGACCAGGTTGATAACGAAGAAGATTCCTCCCTCACGGGATTGCATGGTAAGATAACTTCCTTGGGCGTTACCTTCGACAGGATGGCGAGCGGAAGCCGCTTTGAGCGCATCATACACAGCGCTAGGGCTTCCAAGGATCTCGTTGGTCGAATAAGCTGTGAATGCAAACAAGAAGATGATGATCAAAATCACCACTGTGTGCACCCAGTCCGTAATAAAGGTAGCCTTGATTCCACCGAAGATTGTGTAGGCCACGACACCGACTGGGAGCAGGAAACAAGCAGCCACGGGGTTCATGCCAGTAAGGTCCTGAATGACGGCACTACCGCCAGTCAATAGCATAGCTGTAACCAGGATGTTGGTCATGAGGCCGAATACGATAAAGACTCCATGAGTGATTCCACCATAGCGGGCACGGATGGCTTCCAGGAAAGTATGAGCATTGGGAGCTCGACGCTTGAGCTCAATGGCCAGAGTCGCGAAGAGAATGACCTGTACTGTCGCTCCCGAAGCATACCAGAAAGGTCCGGAAACTCCATAGTTGTAAGCCACAGCAGAGCTTTGTAATCTAGCACAGAAGTCAATACTCGTTTTTGACAGTTTCTTAAACGGAATCCCTAACAATGTTGCAGCCCATGTCCAGGAGCTGANTCTAGAGTATAATTAGCATGTTTCTTATGTGCATACAGTACAGATAGCGGTCGAGAAAGCACCCGATGGCTAGCAAACCCATCTGATGCAGCTCGACCCCTGCTATATGTATCCTTTCGTACTTACCACTGCAGCAGCAACGAGACCAGACTTGACACTTCTACCAGCAGTAGAGAAAACCTCACTGGTCTGCAATTCGTTGTTGTATCTTCTGAGTGCCCAAGTTATGAACATCATACCAAGGGCGAAGAAAAAGCCAACACCCAGCACGACTCCATAACCCACGCCTTGAGAGAGGATCGTGAGTCCAGCCATGGTAACTGTATTGCTGATATACTGATAAAGATAATCAAAGAAACAACAACAACAAGATCAATGGGGATCGAAAGAGTCTTATAATAAGAGCGAAAGACAGCCGTTGTCTGACTATATCTCAAGCAAAGATAGTCAGAGTCACCTCAACGATAATAAACCTCCGCGGCAAAAGGTAGTGCCAGCCATTTCTTATGCGATTCGCGGTGCAGGGTCTCTATCTCACATGGCAAAATCAAAAGCACGACTGGGGTTAGGATAAAAAGTGATTGACATGGATAGCGTTGTGCTTTCGGGTTGTGGTTTGATAAGGGATCAATCTGGGGTTTGGGATTGGCATGCTTGTCGCTGATTGGCTTTGACAAACACCCAACACTCTTTCCTTATCAGCCCGAAGTTCGCGCGTTCTTTATCATCCACAAGACTGCCATTCATCCAGTAGAATCTTGCTCGATCGTTTTGTGTAATCCTATCGTTGTATTTTCGTCTTGGCAGAGAAAAGAAGCGTCGGATAGCGCCTTCTTTAACAGATTGTGGGGTGCTTACTCGATGCGATTGTTTCTTCGGCGCCCCGCGCTGATATTTCATATCTGCTCTTGCTCTTTATGGAACTTCAAGCCGACACTTTCTGGCTGTCGAAGCACCTGAAGCACATCGGGTTCGCTTGCCAGTCATTGACTCGTTCCGAAGTCGGAGCATGTTTCTATGCGTCCTTCCATTTCCACATGCCCAACCAGCACTCAACTTCACTCAGCTCCTCGCCTTGTCCGTCGCTCCAATCATCGTAACCTGTTTCCGTTTGCTCATGACACAGTTCCAGGCCGATGCTAACCATGCGATTCTTGAGATCTGCGCGCTCTTCCGCATAAGCTTCACGAATGGGTATCTGGATCAATACGCGAGCATCGGGGACATGACTAAGGTGGCAGTTGATTGTTTGAACTAGCCACGCGGGATGTTCCTTGGAGTAGATAGGGTCGGCGGCAACAATGAGAGGATGAGTTGAGCTTTCTTCCTCGGCGACAAGGGGACGACTTGATCCATCTGTCCTATCGGGGTATACGATTTTTTCAGGGACGGTCCAGTCAAGCATAGCGACACGGGCAGAACCGTTTCTCGATTTTATCATGCCTTCGTTCGACGCGATGTTCCGTTCGAGATTTGGTACAATTTCAGGTAGGTCGGTCAATAGCACGTTTGCCCCTAGCACAGCTGCTGCGGCAATGCCGACAAGACCTGTACCAGCGCCCAGCTCCAGGATTGTTGCATTCTCATCCTTGTCGAAAATCAGAGGAATGCGATCGCGAAGAGCATGCCAGTTTCGTGCAAAGACAAACGATGAGGCCCATGTTTTGAGGCCAAGATTATCTTCGGTAAGCGCAGGTTCGTGTATGCTGACTTGGAGGGGTGTTTCCTGTTCGTGCGAGCTAGTGATGACTGGCTTCATGGTACTCGAGCTGTTGGTGGGCTCAGCAGCCAGAGGTATGGAGAAAGAACGGCTAATAGCACCCATGCCAGTACGACCAGAACGCTCGCTCAAGCGTAATGAAGCAGAATCCCAAATCTTCTCTTTCTCTACGTCATCTTCAATCCAGTCTAACGGGCTCGAGACGATTCGTGTGAGGTATTGAGGGACGCCATTAGAGCGCACTTTGGGTTTTGATTGGGTCGCAGTCTTGTCCCATGATTGAGGTTCCAAACTGAGCAGAGATAGGGTATCTAGTAGTTGCTGCGATGAAGGCTTGGTGTAGATTTGTGGAAGGTCGAGCANCTAGGGGAAGATTAGAAGGGATCAATTGACGGTCTTGAAGCACGACTCACCGTCGAGGATCCCGTCGTCCTCTTCTGGCTGTTGCGATGCATGATTGTTTGTGATATCAGACATTTTTCGTGGTCGTGAGANGTGACGCTCTCTGGNACATTGAATTCTGGAGAAGGCGCGGAGACAGGCGCACAGACCAGCCGAAGAATAGCCATATCATTACTCGAGGGTTGCTTTGAAACCATCATATGCCAGATTCATGTCGAACTGAAGTTCGCGAGCTTGTTCGTCTGAGAGTTCTTGAGCAGCACGCATCTGGTTGAGAGTAATAAGCCACTGTACTATTTTGGCCTTGTTCTCGAAGTCCTGGTCAGTAACCTTGTTGACGGCTTGGATGGTTTCGACGAGGATAGGATGAAGCGTGTCTTTGGAGAGCATGTTCATCTTGATGGCATCAAAGAGAGTGATGAAGTTCTCTGAAGCTGATACAATATGAGTGGCAGCAGCACCAGCTCCACCACCTGAAGGAGCACCAGGTGCACGTGAAGGGGCCTCAACGGTGGCTGGTAGACCAATCTTCAGACGATCAGTGGCACGGGGTACTTCGAGATTCCATTCCAGCTTGAAAGAGTCGAGGCTTCCAAAGGCTCTGGCGACCGAGTCATCTGCTAAGTTGGACTTGTATTGCTTCAGCAAGCGGCTGCATGTATCGGTATAATCTGTCTCCGAGATGGAGTCCTTGAGGAAAGCCCTTTCCAGTGCCTCTAAAGTGACAATGATGCTGTAGATCTCGGCCAACGACTCGAAAAGGTCGCGTTCGGCACTATTGGTTGCAAGTTTGAGCTCCTCATCAACATTGATAGTGGCCGAGAGAGTTGAGTTTGGAGTGTAGCTGTACGGTGTCGGTGCATATGCCAGTTGCCGTTCTGCGTACATAATGGCGATGTGTATGTTGGAAGATTGTGTTATGTCGTCGATAGATCAGACGATGCGGGAAAGGGCGATGGACGGTCCGCATGTGATTCCTGGTGGTCTGTGCTCAAGTCGGCTTCTCCGCAGAATCAGTCTCAATCTGATTTTCCTTTGCCGTGTCTAAACTTTTTTCCATCACCAAAAAAACACCGCATATCATGGCGCAAACAAAGGCCACCAAGAAGTTCGAGAAGAACCATCTCAAGGACACAATCAAACGCCGCAAGGACTTTGCCAAAATCAAGCAGCGCCACCAGATCAACGCGAAGAAAAAGGCAAAGAGAGCCCAGGACAATGAAGTTTCCACACCACCGCCAGAGGACAACAGGGCACCGGCCAAGGATGGAAAGCAGGATTTCGAAAGCATGAACGTCGACGACTTCTTCCAGGGAGGCTTCGATGTACCCGAGCTACCAGCAAAGACCGACAAGTCACTCAAGAGGAAACGCGCTGCAAAGACCGATGACAAGGAGACTCAAGCAACACCCGCCGCCGACGACGATGCATCAGACTCCGACTCCGAAGTCGACGACCCGGAAGCCTTCCAAGCACAACTCGATGCCCTCGCCGCAAAAGACCCTGAGTTCCACAAGTACATGCAAGAGAACGAGCCTGAGGCTTTGAACTTTGAAGATGCAGACTTGGGCGAGATTGACGAGCTGAGCGCTGACGACGAGGACGAGAGACCATCAAAAAAGCAAAAGGGAGAAGGCAACGAGGTGACCAAGCAAATGATCGCAAAGTGGCAGAAGGCCATGACAACACAACATTCTCTACGCGCTACTAAGGAGGTTGTTCTCGCCTTCCGTGCTGCTGCTCACGTTTCAGACGAGGAGGACAAGGTTTTCAAATACTCCATCTCAGATCCGCAAGCCTACCACGAGTTGTTGGTTGTTGCACTCAAGCACTTGCCAGAGGTACTCGCACACCATCTTCCCGTCAAGGAGAAGGCTGGCGGCAAAGTCACCTTCTCAACCGACTCTAAGAAGTTCCGCAACCTCAGCCCGCTACTCAAGTCGCATCTTACTTCGGTTCTGCATTTGCTCGCCCATCTGTCCGACCCCAACACCATTCGCATGACCCTCACTAACGTCCTTCCTCTTCTTCCCTACGTTCTGTCGTTCAAGAAGATCATCCGTGATCTGACAAAGGCTGTTACTGGAGTCTGGTCCGAGTCGTCAAGTACCGAGGCCACCCGTATCGCAGCCTTCCTTGTTCTTAGAAGACTGGTCGTTATTGGTGATGCTGGTATCAGGGAAGCTGTTCTCAAGACCTCATACCAGGGTCTGATCAAGGGTAGCCGTAACACTACCGTGCATACTATCCAAGGCATCAACCTTATGAAGAACTCGGCTGCTGAGCTCTGGGGCATTGACTCGACCATTGGCTACACAACTGGTTTCACCTTCATCCGTCAATTGGCAATCCACCTTCGCGGCAGCATTACCAACAAGTCAAAGGACTCATACAAGACTGTCTACAACTGGCAATACGTCCACTCTCTCGACTTCTGGTCGCGCGTGGTAGCATCGCACTGTCAGTCGCTTGCTGAAGCCGAGAAGGGTGCTGCTTCTCCTCTGCGTCCCCTCATCTACCCCGTTGTACAAGTCACTCTCGGTGCCATGCGCCTCATCCCTACAAGCACGTACTTCCCCCTCCGCTTCCACCTCATCCGCAGTCTCCTCCGTATCTCTCTTTCCACCGGCACTTACATTCCCCTCGGATCCGCTCTTTACGAAGTTTTGAACTCTGCCGAGATGCGCAAGCCCCCGAAGGCTTCGACCCTGAAGCCTCTCGACTTCGCAGTGGCCTTTAGAGCACCAAAGACTTACCTTCGAACACGTGTTTACCAAGACGGTGTCGGTGAGCAAGTCATCGAGCTCCTGTCAGAATTCTTTGTCCTTTGGGCTAAGTCAGTCGCTTTCTCTGAGCTGGCACTACCTCTTGTCGTTCTGTTGAAGCGCTGGTTGAAGGAGACGGGCAAGAACTCAAAGACACCAAACAACAACGCAAAGCTCACATCGCAAATGATCTTGCTCGTCCAGAAGGTCGATGCTAACATTCGCTTTGTCGAGGAGAAGAGAGCCAAGGTTGACTTCGCACCCAACAACCGTAGTGAGGTCGAAAACTTCCTCAAGGAGACCGAATGGCAGAAGACACCACTGGGTGCATTCGTCGTTGGTCAAAGAAAGATCCGTGAGGAGAAGCAGAAGTTGATGGAGGAGGCAAGAAAGGAGGACGAGAAGAAGAGAGAAGAGGAGAAGGCCGAGAGACTGGCCAAGGATGGTGAAGACTTTGATGATGAGGATGAGGCCAGCGGAGATGAAGATGAGTCTGAAGATGAAGAGGTTGAAATCGATGGTGTCAGTGATGAGGAAGACAGCGAGTAGAGTGGGTCTGAAAAGTTGATTTGCATCACATCCGGCGTCTTCTTTGGTTTGGCCTTGCAGAGATATCAAATGTCATCCTGATTATTTTTTTGTTCTTACTCAACATTGCTTCGCCATCTCCCACTGACACAGTAGTCAAGTCATGCCCTCTAAGTTGTGATAGACTTGACTTCTTCCAATGATATATCTATAGCCTCCTTCCTTTCTCGTCCTAGCGTCAACCTTCTTCGAGATGTCGAACCATCCGAACGGTTCTAGACAACTGCTCTCTCCAACCCTTTCTCCATACCACTCACAATCATCAGCAACCTCTTCAGAACCAGACTCCCACATCATCAAATCATCGAAGCTGAATCACAAACTACCCCACCAAATCATCAGTCCACAAAACCTCTCTCATCAAACCCACCACAACAAAACCAACAATGTCCACACCGGCCACACCCCAGCAACCCGGAGCACCCTCCACCCTCCGCCAAAAACTCGCCAGCAACGACTTTGGCCTGCCAATATTTCTCGTCCTTGTCTTGATTGCGTTCAACAAGTTGGTCACTTCTTACGAAATGGATTTTGCTGTCAGAGCATGGCTTTGGATAACCAATATTGGAGCTGTTATGGTTATTGTGGGTATGTGCGGTGCGAGGGTGACTAAGGCCCAAGGATGATGTTGGAGGGGAAAAGTACGAGAGATGACTTTGTCCCATTCTCATAGGCAGAAGAATTGAGTTTGATTGATCTCTGGCTTTAAGATGGTGGATGTTGGGAACTGGAATTGGGGAAGCGGTAATAGTCTGGCATTGTTATGGGGCATGGGAGCAGTTTCAAATCAAGTTCTTGTCTACCTCGAAAGAGCAAGGGGCAGATTTGGCAGTATTGTGGGGGAGAAGTTGGCTTGGAGTGGACGCAATGGCAAGTCGAAAGAAAACCTCACATCAACAGTTGAGAGTGCAAACAAGAGGTGGCATCAAATTCTCAGCACAGAAATAAGAGACGACCCGATCCGAAAGAGGAAGCAACTCTTACGCTAAGTTCTGGGATTTAGTTTCTCTGATATTGTCGACTATTACCGAAGCAACTACAAGAAACCACCTAAGAGGGAAAAAAAGGCATACCACAATCAAGGCCCAAAGAATCCTACTTCAAGCTTTTGCCCACGTTATTACATCTCAACACGAGTGCTCGAACAGCAGCACAGCTGTATCGTGAGGCGCGACATCCACAGTAACGCTATTCTTCTTGCATCCAAGGTCAGTGCTGTTCCAAATATCCAACACCTGATAACAGCCTCCTGCATCAAGCTCCGGGATCTCGCTGTAGTCAGCAGTCATCGACACCGTGTTGTTCAAAGGGTTGAACAAAGCCACCATCGTGCCGTTTGACGATGCTCCAGACCAGTACTGAGCTGGGAATGTAGTATTGTAAGTCCAATCCGGGTTGATTCCCCATTTGTACGGTGCAGCCGGCTTGCCATAAATCGGGTCTTGGTTGAATGCGAGCAGTGCTTTGTTCTGCAAGACACCGATGTTATGAGCACTGAGCTTTGTCACGTCGGTACCAATGAGCAAGGGCGACTTCATCATGGCCCAGAGCGAGAAGTGCGAGCGGACTTCTTCGTCTGTGAGGTTGCCATTTCCAACCTCGAGCATGTCTGCATCGTTGTGACCGTAGAAATCGCCGTAGTCGGAGAGGAATGAGTTCTGGTTCAGGATCTGCAAAATACGGCTCCACGAAGCTAGGTTTCGAGTCAGCTGCTTATCTGTGACGGTCGACAAAGACAGGGAAGAGTGATTCACTTACGNGTTGATGTCGTTTGACATACGCCATGACTGACCCGTGCCATTGGCCCAAGTCCATGGCAGATCAACACCCCACTCGCACAGACTATACAAGATAGTCCTGTTCTGCGCCAACAAAGCATTGCCCATAATGCGGAACTTGAGCGCGGTGTACTTGGCGGTATAGTTGATACCATCGACAGGCCATCCATCTGCACAGATGGGGATCGGGCGGGTGAACGAGTAGTGGTTCACAGGTGGAGTGCTGTTCGAACAAGTACCATTGACAATGCCAGTGGGAGAAAAGCTCGGGTCAGGCTCGCAAGACAAACAGTCATCGTACCACTCTTCTGGCGGAAAGCAGTTGTCGTACTTGAGGTAATCAACACCCCATGAAGCGAAGGTCTCTGCGTCGATGGCTTCATAGCCGATCGAGCCTGGGTAGCGGCCACATGTCATAGTGCCTGCACTCGAGTAGATGCCGAACTTGAAGCCCAAGTCATGCACCTTGTTCGCAGTGCCTTTGATACCCTCCGGAAACTTTGTGAAGTTGGGTAGAAGTTGGTGTGTCACAGCATCTCTGCCTGCCATCTGTGACCAGCAGTCGTCCGAGTTGACATACTCGTAGCCAGCGGCTTGGAAGCCCAAGTCTTTCATGGCATTGGCTGCTTGCATGATGCGTGCCTCATCAATGTCACAACCATAGGCATTCTGACGGCCAAGTCAGTACGCAATGAAAAGCATGCTAGCAGTCTTTGTCAAGCGTACCCATGAGTTCCATCCTAAGGCTGGCAGCTTCCCAACACCCCCAGGTAGCTGAAGACCCAGAGCTGCTGGAAGCGTAGCGAGAGCAAGTAACACTGCTTGAGACATCACGAGTGTAGGTTGTAGTATACGAGAGAAGCCGCTGCTGAGCAGAGAAAAGATCGAACGGCATACTCAATTTATACCTCGTCCTGCCAACCAAGTTCGACACTAGCGAGGCATGTTGATCACCTATTGTGCCGCGTGCAATCCCCATGATCTCTCCAGACTCCAAGACGACCCCGCCTTGTGTATACGAGATTTCTTGTCGGCTAAAGTGGTAGCATGCATTCTTCGTAGGTCGATCTTTTGGTCGATGCATGACGTATCTGTGAGGTGCGGAGTGCATGAAGGAAGGAGGAGGTGCATGCCGCGGAGGTGGGCACGTGATTGCAAGGTATTCTTCTAGTCACACTTCTGTTTAGGTTCTGGCAGCTACAATCAAGTTATAAGGGCAATACAAGATATCATCAGCAGAGTGACGACAAATATATATCATATTCGAAGAGGGAAGCCACTACTCTAGTAACAGCTGAACCAAACTTGCTGGACCATCACCCCTTGTACCATTCATCATTGTCATTCTCGATATTCCGCAATACGACCCCTTTCCTCTCACAGATGTTTTCGAGCCTCCATAGCTGATGCGTCTGGTCACGGTCTGCTGGAAACGCCACAGGTCCATAGTCAATCATCTCTAGCGTCGGCAGAGATTGGCTGCTAACCAAGGTGACGAGCGCATTCATTATGGAAAAGGGACTTCCTTTGATCCTAAGGTATCTCAGAGACTGAGGTAGTTGGTTAATTAGATCGTTTCCTTCCAATCTCGGAATCTTCTGGTAGATCCTGAGCTCTCTCAACGACTCGAATTCTTTGAATGTGGGCCAGCTCTCTTTCATACCGAAGCTCATTGGACCAGTAAGATGCAAGGACCGGATACTGGCTTTATGACGGTTCAAGAAGGTCAAGACTCCAGGCGGTGCGGCCCAGCTTGGATTCCACCCTGGGGCGTAGGATTCTGGTGGTTTTCCAGTCCACTCAAAGCGGTCGATTGCACGAAGATGCTCCGTTAATGTTTCAAAGACTTCCGCAGTCATGCGACAGTAACGGAATGCGAGAGAGTTGAGTTTCGAAGGCGGATGATCAACGCGAAGGCCCTTATTGACTTGGCAATTCACCACGGTCAGAATTTTCAGCTTCGGAAGCGTCATGAGCACACGCAAACGGTAGTCGTCCACCCCAAGAATCTTGCGAACTGAACCCAGCTCGATTCTGTTCAGATGACTAGCTGCCTGTGTCAATCCATCTATTCTGGTGGTAAATGTCCACTGCTCGGTGCTCGGTATTTGTGCCAGGTGCAGAACGCGAAGGTTTGGTGCTAATAGTAATAGTAATAGAGCTGACTCTGATACCTCGTCTCCACGAAGGATACAGTGATTCAGGCAATCCCGAAGAACTTTGAATCTGATACCCTTGCCATAGGGCCCGGAGCTGCCGGGAGACCTCTCAAGCCTTTCAAGTGCTTCTGAATATGTCGGTCGAAGGATAGAACTCGGTGGACTGACCAGAATTTCATCAGAAGGATCTTCGGAGTGATGCATGAGTAGACTTTCGGACCACGAACCGAGGACAAGTTTCGTGATATTGTTGGCGAGATGCGGTCGTTCGATTATGGTTCTTAGAAAAAGCCTCAATGTTCGACTAGGAGTCTCACTATTGTTGGGTTTCGTGAAAGTGGAATAAAGGATGGGCTCGATGATGATATGCCACCTGACGCAGACTTTGGAGAAAGCAGCCAGAGATTTGGTATTCTCACTCGTCTTTGCGTGTGGAATGTTGGCAAATGGCTCATCGTGGTTTTGTATGTCGGCGAACGGCTTGAAGATGTGAAGCAGAAGCTCGTCAGGNNAAGATCTTGAATCGACATCTTGTACGATAAGATATTGAATGGTCTTGTGGAGCTTGCGTGAGTCAGGGGTAGATGGAGCGCGTTTCGTGGTTTGCGTTGTGGCCAGATAATAGATGCTGTTGTCGCTAGATCTGAAGGACTCTCGGTCTTTTATTCTTTTGTAAGCCGGATTTACAGAGGTTCAAGAAAAGTAGGAAAAGATCGAGAATCAGTTCTGTGATAGAAGTCATCGCGAAAATTGATCCTGTGATAAGAGTCATCGCGGAACAGGCAACAAAAACTTTCGAGGGTGATTGAGCAAGTTAGACCGACCACGTACAACAATCTCGGACAAGGAGAACGATCCAAGAAGTTCGCCGGAATACATAAGCGACAAGAATTAGAGATTCGAATGACGATGAGATTGTAATTTTGATAATGGAAGGCAAGCATCTCAGCTGTGGGCGAGGAAGCTAGCAATGGCAAGTGTCAAAGAGCTCAGAGCAAGAGCTACTGCGATATCGTCAGCTCTTTCCCACATAATTTCTTCAACTGACCGAGCTCACCGACCAATTTCTTGGAGCATCTAATTCCCAGCTTTGATCTTCCTCGCAACAAAATTAACCGCAGCTTCGTATCCAAACGTTCCCAATCCAGCAATAACAGCAACAGCTTTATCGCTCAAGTAGCTCTTATGTCTAAACTCCTCCCTCGCATGCACATTGCTAATATGACACTCCACGAATGGAATATTCACTCCACCCAATGCATCTCTCAAGCCCACAGAAGTATGTGTCAGAGCACCAGGGTTGATGATGATCCAGTCTACATGTCTTTGGCCATCTCCTTGGGGTCCGAAACCTGCCGCTTCGTGGATGCGGTCGATGATTGCGCCTTCGTGGTTGGATTGGAATGTCTCTAGTGAAAGGCCATGGGTTTGGGCAAGGGACTTCGCTGCTGTCTCGACATCTGACAGAGTTTCGTAGCCGTAGATTGCAGGCTCGCGGGTACCGAGGAGGTTGAGGTTGGGTCCGTTGATGATGAGGATAGACATTGTTGTGATGGTTCAATAGTACTGTGGACCGACCTGCAGCTGTTCGGCGGTACTGATTTTAGGAATTATGTCAAGGAAGTAAAAAACTTCCAATGGACAGGAAGTGATATTGTTCTATATGCTATGGATATTCTAAGAGCCTCAGAAGGGGGCTGCGAAGTGTACAGCTTCGCAGGTGGCCGGCTAACACTTTTCCGGATCGACTTCTGATCCACGACTCTACAGCGCTGACTTACCATGCACACTACCAACTTGACAATGTTTTTCGAAACACGTAACGCGAGTTCTTGAGATCTGAGGGAAGACAATTTCTTGATCCTCGATCTCGCCAAAGTGATAAGAAACGAAAAAAAGTCCGACCAAAGAAGGTCGATGGTTAAACTCCGGCAATATAGATTCAGCATATTCTTTTCTCTGCGCCGAAGCTGCCTTCTTCCTCTTTACAACAATGCCGTCGTCCGTCAAATGTTGCAACCAAATCGCTGTTGCTACGACGGACGACGGGCGCAGCACACTTGGTAAGCAAACATACCACTTCCTCCCTTCCCACCGCTTCAATGATGATTGCAAGGGATCCGAATTGGCCTTCCAAGAGAAGAGTCAAATGCGGACACCATGTTTATTACTCAATTGTTCCTTCTGATACGCACTCGCAACCGCTCGGTCTCTATCACGATATTTTTGCAAGACAAATCGCTGACATGACCCAAAAGACAGATATCCTGGATAGCCAGCCACTCATCGAAAGAGAAAGAGATGGAAACATATGTATCAGGACGAATATCTAGCTTCTACATTGCAATGCTAAGCGCACAATCTACTGTCCATCCTTCCTCTTCTCCGTTTCCTTCTGTATCCACTCAGCAGCGCTGTCCTTGTACTCATCATGCCACCTCGACAACGGAGGTCTGCCCTCACACACATCTCCCATCGCATACGCCATCCTCGCCTTGTCCAACTCCTCCGACACATCATCGTCAGGACACACGATATAGAATTGTCCCTCCATCATCTTTCTTGCACCGTACTCTGCGACTTGCGAACTTAGCCATGCACCCTCTGGCTTCTTGCTCTTGGCTTCCTCGTCTGGGACAGGCCCTTTGTTGCCGCTCAAGCCTGTGTATGTCCACCCGGGTATAAGCAAGTGCGTAGTGATCAAAGGACTGGAAGTGCGGAGATCGTGACAGAGGTGTTCGGCAAGATGTTTAAGCGTCGCTTTGCTAGCATTATACGCAGGGTTGTTTCCACCCGGTGGGTTGGTGATGCCTTGCTTGCTGCCCGTGATCACAATCGACGAAGGCGTGTTCTTGTTCTGGAGTAGCGGTAGGAGTGCTGCAATGCCATTGAGCACACCGAATACGTTTGTGTCGTAAGTCTTGTGGTGATACGCAGGATCTAGCCATGTGCTCAGTGCGCCAAAGCCTTGAGTAGGCTTAAATGAGGCACCGGCATTTAGCATCAAGAGATCGACGTTACCGAATTTGGCTTCCACTTCGGACTTGAGATTGCGCCATTGGGAGAGTTCGGAGACGTCCTACATCTTCTGTCAGCAAATGTGCTCTGGGTGTTACCCATGTGCTCGCGGGCTCTTGTCCATGCATACCATATCGTAGACTTCGGTCTTTTGTCCATTCTTAGCGCTGCCCGACAAGACGTCCTTTGCCTTCTCGAGGCTCTCAGTAGACTTGTCCACCAAAGCGACATTCATGCCAAACTTTTGACATAGCTGAGCAAAAGCAAAGCCCACTCCAGAAGCGCCACCTGTGATAAGAGCCGTACGATTGGCCTGGAAAACTTGAGATGCCATGGTTTCTGCAATTGCCTTGAGAGAGTATACGTCGTCAAGGGTATGCGACAATAAAAGAAAGAAGATGAATAAGATCTAACAGCTAGTGCTCCTGTATTATTGATGACGACAGTGGAGAGCTTGATGGGCTTCGGAGCTATACCGTTGCAAGACCTCGGCATAACTCCGAGGTCGCAACAACACGATGTAGATCACCAACCTTGTTTCTATGCGACAGCCCTTCTTAGTGTCTGCAATTTAAACAACCATGAACATGTTGTGCAACCCTTTGTTGTGTGAGCAATTCTGTATTATACATTTCTATGGAGATTCTCCTTCCTATCAACATTTTAAGACACCACCTTCGTAGCGTCTCTTTTATCATGAAGTCATCTATCTCTCCTTCTTGTTTTTACCACTCAAGAACCCAGTCCTTGGCCCAGGCACCAGTAGAGGTGGCGTTCTGGAGACCAGTGACCTTCAGAACCTTGCTAGTGGAGTTGTAGTTGACACCAGACATCAGAGCCTGGCCGTTGAGCGACACATTCTTAGGTGCGTTCTGAACACCAAGAACAGTGATGTTGGCAAGGGCATTCTTCTCCTGCCAAAGACCGCGAGCAGAAGCATACAGACGCTGGTTCTCAGCAGTGAAGTCAACATACAAGGTCGAGTTCTGAATGATGCTCTCGCCGTCATCGATGTACAAGCTACCAGTAGCAGTACCCTCAGCTGACAGAGCAGCAATGACGCTCCAGGAGCTGTTTCTGCATTCGGTGGTGGTGAGGCCAGCCTCTTGTTGGGGCAGAACGCTGCCGCCACGAATGTGGACGTTGATGTGACCAAGAGGTGCTTCCATGGTGACATTTGCGCCATAAGAGGCAGGAACAGCGCTCTGGTTGTACCAATCATACCAGACAACTCCATCCTTGCTGCCAGGGAAGACACCGTTGACAGTAGTAGCCTGAGGCAGGAGAACGGGTGTAATGAGCAAGCTGGGTCCAAGCATGAACTGGCGGTTGGCATCAACGAGGCTAGGGTCGTTGGGGAACTCCCAGGCCATGGCGCGCAAGAAAGTGCTACCGGTAGTGTGTGCTGAATGGAAGAGGGTGTAGATGTAGGGAAGGAGCGAATAGCGGATAGCCATTGCTTTCTGACTAGCAGCGATAACAGAGCTCCAGATGTAAGGTTCCTGGGAGTTGTCACCCAGGGTGTTGTGGTTGCGGTAGAAAGAGAAGAAGGCACTCATCTGCATCCAGCGGTTGCAAAGCTCTTCGTCAGAGTTTCCAGAGAAGCCACAAGTGTCAGCACCGAACATGGGGATACCGAAGAGCGACATGTCGAGGGCTTGAGGGATACTGAAGAGCATGGATTCCCAGGAGGCATAGTTATCCCCACCCCAGTGTCCCGCGTATCTACCAGCGCCAGAGAAAGTACTGCGACCGATGATGAACGGACGCTTGGCCTTGATGGTCTCGGTGAGAGCGATGTAAGTTGCGTTGAGGATTTCCATGCCGAAGAGGTTGTGGATATCGTACTCCTGGACGCCAGTGGCATGGGTAGCGTTAGGTGCGACAGCATGAACTCCCAGGTCGCCGAGCTGGTTGTTGATGACATAAGGAGGGTGGTCGACGTTACGGACTCCAGCAGTAGGTGTAGTTACGAGGTAGGGCTGGGTGGTAGTGCTCGAGGTCTGTGTAGCCGCGTTGGAAGAAGCCTGAGCGACGGACAACGACGAAGCAACAGCGTATTCAGTAGCGTTGGTGATGTTGAAACCCTCAGGGTAGCTGTAGTCGACTGAGCCAGGCTCACCAGGAAGAGAGAAAGGAGGGTGAACAGGGTTCAGGTGCAAGTTACCAGTTCCACAGCTGCCGACACAGAAAGAACTGACTTCTGACATATCAATCCAGATACCGTCAACTTGGATCTTCTGGTGCCATTCCTTGAGAGACTCGGTCCACCACTGAGTAGCATTCTCAGCTGTCCAGTCGGGGAAGACAGTGAAACCAGGCCAGACAGCACCAATATATTCGGATCCGTCGGGGTTCTTCATGAACACGTCCATGTCATGGCCCTGAGTGTATACAGAGTAGGCATCCGAAACGTTGTCAGGGTTAGGAATATAGAGTGCCGAGTCAACAATGGTAACGTAGTGCTGGTTGTTGGCATGAAGACCATCAATGAACACCTTGCCCTGGTCGTAAGGGAAGGTATTAGGGTCATTTTCAAAGTCACGGTATTGGAACATGTAGTCCTAAAGCAGAGAGATTAGCAAGATGTCAAAGGTTGGATGTGAGAACACCATGGCTTTGTTGGACCAATATACACTCGAGTCCGCGAGACGCTGATTTGGATGGTGTCAAGGTAGGTAACTTACAATATCGTTCCAAATGGTTTCGAGAGGAATCTCAAACTTGGCAAAGTTGTCAACAACGTCTTGCATCATGGTCCAGTTCTTGTAACCCCAACGGCATTGGTGGTAACCGAAGGTCCAGTACTGCTGCATAGCAGGGAGACCAATTGCACCAGTCTGGTACTGCTTGGTGACCTCAGCAGGAGTAGGACCGTCAAAGAAGTAGAGGTCGATGGTTCCACCAAGGGATCTCCAAGTGATGTTTCCGGCGTTCAGAATAGGTTCCTGGCCGTGGGAGTTTCTCAAATAGACACCGTGGCTGTACGAGATGTAGCTAGCGTTTGCACTTGCGTTGCCAGTCAAGAGAGTCAAATTGCCAGTCATGGAGTCCTTCTCGTAGTATCTGGTGTCGAGGTAGAAGGGGTGGGTACCGTACAGGTTTCTGTCGATGGGGTTGCCGTTGTCGGCCGCCCACATGGTAGCAGTCAAGTTGTCTCCGAGTCTGATGCCGTGCAGGCGTTCTCCCAAACCATAGAGGTTGTAGTTATCAGGCAGGGTAGAAACAAACTCAATGAACTGGTCCTCGTAAACAAGAACGGTGCCCTCAGTAGAGAAGAGAACATCACCAGTCGACTTCCTCAGAACAGCAAAACTGAAAGCAGGGTCGTTGGACCAGACGAATTGAAGATCAGAGTCATCGGTAACCTCATCAGTCTGCTCAGGCTTGTACACTTGCTCCGAAGGCAAGAAGTACCAGCTAGAGTTCTCTGCAGTAACGTGGGCTGGTGAAATTTCGACTGCTAGACGATGAGCAGCCTGATAAGCAACAGTAAGATTGAGGACATCAACGTCAGTGCCGTAGACATTGCAAGCCGGTCCGGCAAGGTTCAAAGTGGCTGAGAAACCGTACTGGTTGTGCTCAACATTCGAGGCCTTGTATCCAGGGCAGATGCTCTGTGGAATCTTGGCCTGCGGGTTGTCGACATTAGGCAGCAAGTTTGCACCATAATCGACAGCTGCAGGTAGAGTGTACTGAGCAGTGAANNTCTATTCCAAAAGTCAATGTCTGCTCCGCGAAAGATCTCAAGAAACTTACGTGGTGTATGTTCCATTCAAGAGGACTGATGCGGTGCTGCCAGAGTATGTGGATGCAATGATGTTTGCATCGGCCGTCTTGGTGGCATCAGAGCTGGACGTCTGAGAGACGGCCGCTGCTGCAGGCAGGGCGAAGAGGGCTGCCCTCTTGAATTGAGGAAACATCATGCTGCCAACGATCTCAAGGAGACAGATTAACAGAATGAGAAAGGCTAGTCGTCTGTGAGTGAGTGGAGGAGACAGGAGCATGGTCAGTATTTATACACGCACGGCAGTATATCATTCACCGAAGAAGGTTTTGCTTGGTGTGGTCCCCGCTCGAACAATCACTACTGTGGTATTGGTCACAAGCACATCATTGCCTTGACGGGCTGTCTTGCATGGTCTGTTCAGTGAAAAGCAAGCCACTTCCAATGGATCGTCAGCAAGAGCTTCTGCCAAGTCGCGGAAAAGGCAGGAACAAACTGAACGATGGAGCTAGGAAAGGGCGTTCTTGTCAATGCTTGAACCGGCGCCCCGCCATGTGGATAAACATGGAGTGACCGTGGAGATCATCCTCGTTGCTCTCTCTCCAAGCTTTCGCCCCACGGGCTCGCCGTCTTCAACAACCTCTTGATCATCATCCGACTTTCCTTCCGCTTCATCAAAATCTGCTGATCTCGGAGAGCCCACAGACCGGATCGATGCCCTTGACGCCCTGCCGGTCCGAGGAACAGTATACATGAGCCGAACGTCACTTTTGCGGTCTTTACTTCAAGCCCTATGCTGCTCGCTTACAGCCATACTTCGAGCTCAAGGCCGGTGGGTGAGAACGAAGAACACCTCCTCTCGTACTGAATCCTTCCATAGCCATGAACTAACCCCATGACGCAGGTGGACTACCTACCTGCTTACAAAACCTTCAAACCGCTGGCAGCGAAGAACAAGGTTACAGAGCTGCCCCGCAGAGATGCCCCAACTCACGGTCCGTTTTTCGGACACTCTTACCCGCATTCTAGAAAGCTTGTTTCCTACGGCCCTCTTTTCGGAGCAATTCTCGCGATAATTGTTCTTCGCATTGATTCCTCGATGAGGTAACTTGCAAAGGTGACTGATGCCCTGCTGTCTGTGCAGCGAAATGCTAAGAGCGCGCTTCGGCAGTACAAAGTGAATGAAAAGTTGGTAGAAGGGAGACTCGACACGTCTAGAAGTACGATATCTATAACCTCTTTAGCATAGAGATCCTCAATGCAACTTATATCGCTTTTACCAAGACTATTAAGGCTAAGCGTCCCTTTATCATTGGTCATAGTATTTTCTCTAGTGCTAGTAGATACATCATACGCTGGACACTAGGGTAGTAACAACTATGCCCCTAGGAGTCTATGCTCTTTAGTATTCCTTAAGCCCTTAATATATCGCTCTTTAGTATTCCTATGAACGATAGGGCAGAAAGATTCGCAACAAAGCCTTTCGGTATGATTTGGCATAAGTTTTAGTAGTGTTGCCTTCCATCCACCGAGCATTCTAAACACATCTATGGAGCTCCAGACGTTGAGTATTGCTAGTCATTGTTGCCAACACCAGAGATCAGGGTGCTGACCACAACAATCTATAAAAACATCTATCATGGTATTATACCACAACAACGACGTCTTCTCGAATTTTAGGTGTCTTCATGTACGCACTACATTGTCTAATATCGGACGGTCTACAATTCAAGGATGCAAAATGTGATGTGCTGCTATGGTGTCAATATATCAAAATTTCAAGACTGAATTCTGGAAAATGCGTCTTGACTACTTCTACTTCCACTCAACATCCTGCATTTTGACATGGGCAAGACATAATACAGAAGTAGTAGGATACAAAAAGGCATTACCATGTCATACAAGGACAGATAGCTTCATCGAAATGATCATAAACCCATTTTTATTGCAAAAATTTGTACAAACTCCTTTCATAATATTACCTTATATCCACATCATGTACTTTATTTGTGGTCTCAGCAACCCCTCTACGACCAAACCAGCTTCTTCAACGAATACCCGATCGACTCAAGATATCCAGTACTCTTCCTCGCCTCAGCCACAGAAATCACATCCTTCTGCTCAATCTTCAACTTCCTCGTTTCTTGTTGTGCTTCCTCTCCAGCAGCAGTCTGAGTCTGTCTCTCCAGAGCTTTATTGCTCAATCGCTCAATCTCTTCACAAATGTGGCGTACCATTTCCCCTTCACTCAACTCGCCATCAGTGCTCTTACCTTTAGAGGCAGAATTTCTAGGAGGCAAAGCTTTGAAAGCGAGCAATCTGCTCTCTGCAGGTTTGACGTCTGTTGTCTTGGCGTCTTTGTCTGCGGCGCTGGCTTCTTNTTCGTTTGCGAGGCTGCGTGTGTTGGTGCGTACCATAGCGGGTGTTTGACTCGAGTACTTGACTACAAAACCCACGTTTTTGTTCGAGTCCATATGGGTGGGGCCGAGTGTGCTGGTGATGTAAGTACCGTAGTTGACGCTTTCGATGTCGACGAGTTCGACGCGTTCGAAGGAGCCAACCTTTTCGGTGTCCCAGTCGAAGCGGCAGAAGTAGAGGGCGCTATCAGTAAGAAGGACGATGCACTCTTCAAAAGGTAGTGCGCGGAGTGTGTTTGCCGATGCTGGGCAGGAGAGCGTCCAGCCTGAGATCATATCCGCCGAGTCTTCCAGAACAATACGCACGCAAGTCTCAATGGCGCTTTGGCGAATGCGACCCATGTCAAGAGCGTAGTCTTGGTTCATCATGTCGGTTTCGAACTCCTCAAAGACCACGGGTCCCGCATTGCCGAGCCAAAAGTCTATACAGGTTTGTAAGAAGTAGTCGCCGAAGATGTTGTTGTAGTAGCGATTCAGAGTGAGACTGAAGTCGGTCAATGCACCTTGCCAGTTGCGTTTGCGTGTGCGAGTAAAGTCTCCTTTGAGTGCGGCAGTACCTGCATACTGACGAGAGATAGCATCACCGTTGTCAGCCCACAGGTTGTTGTACCAAGACGTCTTTGGGTCGGTCTGAAGGTTGATTGACAGACCCATCTCGGCAAGCTGGTCTTGTAGAGCGTGACCAGCTGCGCCAGATTGGACGACGTTAGTTCGGTCAAGACAGTCCATGCAGTTCGTCCTCAATACACCAGTCTGGGTGCTAAGGAATTTGCCATCCTGCTGTACAGTCCAGCCAAAAGATTTCATGGACGGCCGTAAAGTGTCCATAAGGATCGAGACGTTCTCAAATTTCATGCCTTTGCACACAGTGTGGAAATCGAACCAATAGAATCCGACTTGCTTGCCTGACACACCTCCAGAGCTGTTCAGGCTGTTTGCGTGCTTTTCATAAGATTCTCCAATTTTAGCTTCTGTGCCGTGCTTATCGACTAAGGATGCACACTGAACCTCTCCATAACGTTCAAGCATGTTCGAAAAGTGTTTCTCGAATGCAGCTTGATTGGTTGCCTCCGAGCCATATTGGATGGGAATTGGTTTGAAGCTGTAAGGACTCTGCGAGAAAAATAGAGGGATGGAGCCTCTGACCTGTAGGAACGAAAAGACCTTATCTTTGGTGTCCCATGATGATGTGGCCAGAATCTGCTCAGTCTCGACATTGTTGGCGACATTGCCATCATCGTCAATGCCACGACGTAGGTAGCGTAGTCCTGCACGCTTGACAGAACGTCTCGAGATCAAGGTCAGTAGCAGCTCTTNTGCTTGTGACTTGTCGTCCGTTGTGCTCGCATTCTCTTTCTGAGCCTCCTCTTGGACCTTCACGACCTCCGATGCCTCCTGCTTCGCATCGACTATTTTGTTCTCTGCGTTTTCAGTTGTATCAATGGTGAAGGCACGTTGGCCAATGAAGCCTTGAATGACAGGAAGAACGAGGTTGTGTTGGCCAGCCTCGATAAGAGGTTCGGTCAAGTTGTGGTTCCAGAAGTNACTGAAACTGTTAGTCTATACGAATGGCCACACCTTTGCGGTAATACTCACCAAAGGATCAAAACGCTTGTAAAGAGGCACAGAGGCAGAGGTCGACTCCTGTCGTGAAAGACTGCGTGAAAGGTCGTAATCGTAAGAGAAGTAAAAGCTTCGCGAGGTAAAGTACAGATTCGTTGTCTTGAGGATTCTTGGGATGAGATTAGTAAGAGTGGTGTCTTTAGGCTCGACAGGGGTCGATTCGGCGGTGGGTTGTTGCTCGTCCGAAGGTGTGGGTTGAGACTGTGTATCGACAGGTGCGCTTTCTACCTGATCCTTTGTATTGTCTGGCAACGAGTCTTCGGCTTGCTTCTTCTGCTCGGCGGTCAAAGTCAAGTCAGTCTCGCTGGCGCTCATGCCCTGCTTGCGGATGCCGTCAGACTTCCAGCCGCCTTTGGAGAACCAGCGCTGGGCAAAGCGACCATATTGACCCTTGTTCTTTATTACGTCGGCCACCACGGTAGTGGCCTTGTTTACTGAACCCTTGGGTACCTGCAACGGCTCGTCTGGTCCACCGACTGACGCGTTGTCATCATGTTCGTCGTCTGCTGCCGAGCTTGAGTCGTCTTCGTCGTCGCTGGTGTCCAAAGACTCGGGCTTGTTACTCTTCAGACTTGACTTTGCGTGTTGAATAGCAGCCTGTGCTTCAGATTGCGAGGCTAACGGAATGAGGGCGACATTGGTGATGACGTATATGGGCTTGCCGCGGATTTGGGCGANCTTGCTCGCGCTTCGAGATGGCGACAAGGTATGAGGAAGATGCGAGGTTGAGGAGACCTGAGACACGTCAGCGGAAGAACATGTCGAGTCAACTGCGTGCATACCGAGGAGACCATGAGCTTCGAGTCCTTCGCTGGCTGACTCGTCTGACTGCTGCTGAAGCGAAGGGCTGATGTTGTGTGTCTTGTAGTCGATCTTGACGATAGAAGATGAGGACTGTTGGTTTCGCTGCGAAAGAGGCTGCAACAGCAGACCGTCCGCCGTCGCGCAACTGTCCAAGTATTAGCTACACTAGAATTACATGCTTGTCACAGCTCAAGAAAGCACTTACATGAGGAGTTTGCGCACCAGACCAGGCATCGCTACAGCATTGGTTGCATCGGGCGTGTTCTTGACCTCTGACTGTTTCATCAATTCTTCAGACCAGTGTCTAGGTTATCTTCTTCCTCCTCCGGTCAATCTTGCCAATGTTTTTGCAACTCCGAAGCTGGAGATGATGACGTCGGCTCCGAGCCTGATGGCCTGATTCTTTTCGTCGAGTTGCCTTATTTTGCTCCTACAGCAACGCCTCTTTGGTACTTATCTGTCAATAGACGCCTGACAGTCAGCGTCAGCTTTTGTCTCGTAGAAACAACAGAAGATGTAGAAGAACAATCCAGGTATTGGATGTGTGGTAGGTTGTTCCTCGTCACGGTCCCATGACCCCCGCTTCCACGCCAACCTCTGCCGTTTCTTAACCGACATCTTGACTCGACAATTGCATCCTACCCAACCTTACAAGTTCAAGGTAGACACCATTGCTGACATTTGTGATTGAGTACGATTGTAGTTGCAATGAACAGGTAAATGTCAGATCTACCTGGGCGAAACATTGATTCTTACATCTCACGACAGCTACTCTAGCTCAGCCGCTCGTCGGCTGTGTCGTCTTCGACCAAAGCAGATATACCATTTCCAAAGACACTTCAGTCGAGATGCTCAGTCAAGCACAATCATCGACAGAATGCCTGTGGGAGCATGGGACAGTCATATGCATGTAACTTCTCCCGACTATCCCCTAGCAAAATCAGCTGCATATAAGCCATCTCTACATAGTCTGGACCACGCCATGGCTTTCGAAAAGACGATTGGTATTGACAACATCGTGCTCGTCCAACCCTCTATCTATGGTAACGACAACTCTTGCCTCTTAGACGCTCTAAAGGAAATCGGACCAACTCGTGGTCGAGGCGTGGTGTCGTTTGATCCAGACGATATTGCCAGCGATACATTGCAACAATGGCACAGACTAGGTGTCCGAGGCGTCAGGCTGAACTTCAAATCCACAAACGAGCCATTCGATCCCGATGCCGTCAAGCAGACCTTACGAAAGTATGCAGCGGTCGTGAAGCCCCTCGACTGGGTCATTGAGCTGTTCATCGATCTTGAGCAACTTCGCTTCATAACCGACATTATACCTGAACTCGGAGTCAAGTTTTGCGTTGCTCATTTCGGCGCTCCAGACATGAAACGCTGGACCTCATATCCTTCAGATGCGTCCAACGTGCCAGGCATGCAACATTTGACCACGCTTTTGTCACAAGCTGACAACCTTTGGGTCAAAATCTCTGCTCATTATCGCTATGACCTTTCCATTGATAAAATGGCCGGAAGTGAAGCCATAGCAAAGTTGTTGTTAGACACTGCGAAAGACAAGATGGTTTTTGCATCAGATTGGCCACACACACGTTTCGAGGGCTTAGACGTGAAGCCCTTCGTTTCCAAGTGCCTGGACTGGTCAGAAGAATTCGATGCGAAGGACTTGGTGTTTCGAGACAATGCGAAACGCCTGTGGGACTGCGCTTAGACGCCAACAGAAGAAGATTTCCTTGCGACCGTCTGTCAAGTATCTGCAGGCCAGTCCCATGCCTCCTTGAGGTGTTTCTGCGTAGACAGGGTATGACGAGCGTGCACTCTTTCGGTGTATCTGAGAATTTCAAGCAACTCCTCTTGCTCTACACGAGAGACAAATCGATCTCCGCACCATGATATACCCATGCATGCTGTGACCCAAATGGCCGCTGTTTTACAACCGCCCTGCGCGATACCGCAAAGAGTTCTTGCATGGAATCTTAGTTGGTCNNCTGTCTCATAGTTAGCAATCATCAAATCCGCCAGGCTCTTATCAAAACGCACATCAACAGTCTGCTCGAAATGCTTCCTCTGTAAGCCCAGTCGAGGTATGTTTGGGTCATGAGCGACAAGAAGGATTTTTGAAAGATGGTAATGCTGAATGCCTTNTGCAGTCGTATCGCCAGCATACCAAGTCTTCTTGAACAAATCTCCGTTCTCGCCAGATGGTTGGCACTGGAAAATGGGATGAAACGATTGAGGTTTATGAGCCATCCACGCTTCTCCGTAGTCGCGAAGTGCTTGATACTTCGTTTGGTCAAGCGAACCGGTTTTGAAACAGTGATTAATGACATCTGCACAGTGGACAATGATTCTGTTCGTCCATGTATCATCATCGGCTGTCGAGAACGAACGATCGAGGTTGCAATGTTCCAGAACAGGCACTATCGGTCTCTGATTGATAAAGGCCACAACCATCTCTTGACGAAAACCGACCCACCACGCAGCTTGCCGTAGACCACCGCGTGTAGCTATCCTCTCCTGCGCGCTGATAAGTGCGTGTATCGCTGGTAGATGACTCTGTTGATCGAATCCCGATAGAGAGANCTGTATTTTGTTAACATCACATGTTTACAGCATAGTTCTGAACTTACTATCCATTTCCTCCATTACTCTGAGAATCACTACAGCAGCTAGTATATAGTCTTCAACTAGCGCGTCAGGCTCATTCAATACTGGTATCAAGTGGTCCAATGTTTCCTGGAAGTAGGTCTCTGGTGTCGGATATGTAACTCCCTTTGTCTTAGATATATGTTTGGAGGCAACGGCGAAGATCGATGTCAATAAGATAGGCGATTGGAATGCCATGCGTGGGACTAGTCGACCAAATATCTGTGACGAACATACTACATCGATACTCGGGGCTAGGTGCTCGATAAAATGTTGCATTAGTCTAGCTTCGTGTGGAGATAGTGTAGGCGTAGTAGATGAAGGCAACGCTGCTTCTGTTGTGACAAGGCCTGTTGATAGCGTTTGAGGAGATTCAAGATTTTGGAAGCTGGGCGGTGAGAAAGCATCATTCGGGTTGGACAGCTGATGTAGGTGTGGGAAGGGCTGGGCAGGTGAGTCTCTACCATTGAGTGCAAACTCCAACGCAGGTGATATCCCAGTCGTCGAGTTCGTGAGAGTCGTGTCTGTTATAGCTTCCGTTGTTGGTTCCGTCGGATCGCTACATGGAATCTCTGCTCTGCACCCGGCAGCTGCTTCGACAAGTGTCCTAAAACGAATTGATGNCTCGGGTTGACCAAGATTCCTAGCAGAATCTAATTGCGCCGCAGGGATTGAGGTAAGGCTGGCGCTCTGATTGTTTACCTCAATAGCTGTACCGCGGATATGTGATGAGTGGTTGGACTCGAACACTTCTGCTGTCGGCTCTCCTGAATCATCCTCGAGGTTTAGTACTTGGCCGTTGCCGAAAATGGTCGATTCGTTCTCGTGAACAAATCTTAGCTCTTTCCCAATCCTGAACCAAGGTTGATTGTGGGGGAACTTTGGCTGATGTTTCGATGGATTGATAAGCCTNNGGATAGACAGTAAGCACCTAAATCATTAAGACAACCAACAGTGTCCTTTTCCTTAGGGCATTGGATAGTATCGAGCGTCAGCATCTCACCTTGCCTTCTTCTTCGGCGGCCCAGGCAGGCCAGCCTGGCTCACGCACTCGACATCGTCTTTGAGACAGCGCGAACATTTGGGTTTCTTGCGATCACATTTCAGATGCCGTATCCGACATTGCTCGCTATAATTCCGGGAGCAGTTAGTCCAGTCAGGCACTACGAGTGCTACCAGATACGGGAAGATAATCCTACCATGCAAGTTTTTCTCCGCCGTTCATTGCATCTCTCAAGGTAAATACAAAGGGAAAAGGATTCGGAAGTAAAAGCAAAGATAGTGCACCCGATTGAGCTGGCGGAGAGGTCTTGCCTCCGCGTCGGAGCCGAATTGCCGTATTCGACAGAACCCTCGGAAGCAGTTTTTGGAAAGCCCCACCATCCAACTCCGCCTCCTCTACTTCTGTTGTTTATGTATGCATTTTGCGATCATCCATAAGCGCGCTATGTATTGACGAGAAAGGTAAGATGGTATCCACTGTTGGGTGTGCAGGAGGGTAAGGTATAAAGGACGTACCTGGCCTGGATATGTCAGACTGGACAGTTTCTCTTCCAAGGCTTATTTTCAGCTATTGCATATTCATACATCACAACACCAAAATGGTCCAGAAGCTCAAGATCGCCGCTGCTGGCCTCGGTCGTATGGGTGCTCGCCATGCTATCAATTTCCTACACCGTACACCTCGTGCAGAGCTCGTAGCAGCATTCACACCAGATTCGAAAGAGCTCGCCTGGGCTAGAATCAACTTGGAACCTCACGGAGTCAAGCTCTACACCAACTACGATGAGATGATCAAGCAAGAAGGCCTGCAAGCTGTAGTCATTGGTACCGCTACCTCAGTCCATGCTGAGGAGGCTATCAAGGCCATGCATCAAGGCTTGCACGTTCTCTGTGAGAAGCCTCTCTCCACAAACATTCCAGTCGTGAGTTTTAGATAATCGGTGTGCGACTGATCAGGGCTAACATTCTCTTGAAAANNGTGTAAACAAGTCTTGGACGAGGCACTCAAGCACCCTCACCTGAAAGTCATGTGTGGCTTCTCCCGCCGTTTTGACGAGTCCTATCGTGATGCATGGGACAAAATGGACAGAGGCTTGATCGGTCGACCGACAATCATTCGTAGTCAGACCTGCGACAAGCATGACCCCAGCGACTTCTTTGTCGAATATGCAGCCTGGTCCGGAGGTGTATTTGTCGACATGTCAGTCCACGATATTGACCTCACTCTGTGGTTCTTCGGCGACGACATTCAAGTGAAGAGTGTTTCCGCATATGGCATGCGAGCAGTGCAGCCCGAGCTAGCCAAGTACGATGACTACGATAACGCCATGGGCATCGTCGAGTTCTGGAATGGCAAAGTCGCAAACTTCTACTGTTCGAGGATGATGGCGCATGGCCAAGAGGATGTGACTGAGATCATCGGTACCGAAGGAAAGTTGACCGTCAACGGCAACCCTCAGAAGAACTTCGTCAACTACTATGGCCCTCAGGGTGTGACTAGAGAAGTTCCAGCTCACTATTACGGCCGTTTCGAACAGGCATTTGTAGCAGAAGCCAACGAGTTTGCCGCTGCTTGTTTGGACAACACTGCACTTCCCTTGAAGCTACGCAACGCGGTCAAGGCAGTTGAGATTGGCGCTTTGTTGCAGGAAGCTCTGGTAAAGGGCATTCAAATTCGTCTGAACGAGGCAGGACAGCGCGTTTCGGAGGTCTCAGCATCCAAATTGTAGGCAGGAACAGATTGACCAGATAGTATGAAATGCACTTACATGCATATGATCACGTCCCCAAGGCTGTGTTGCTATGGTACAAGAGTAATGCAGGTGTTCCATAGGATCTTTCGATATGAGTTGTTGAATACTTGGCGTCGTACTCGAACATCTCGTATTGGATCTCAGCGTGGCAACAATACGAGGGGTGGACCGACTCCTTTCCAAGTCACAGTCGGTTTCGAGAATGTTCAAGACATTCAGCCTCAAGTCCCAAGCCGTTAGTTCAGATAAAGTGACCGTACCAGAGGAAGGAATAGGATCACTCTTGGCAACATTAAATTTGATATGGTATAGCAAACGTCCGGGACTTTGGGGATTGTTTGTCGGAGACAGACGGCATCTCAAGGTGTTCCTACTAGATCTGCAACCTCAAGTAGTATGCAGTGAGTTTCTTCGGAAGACTAGGTCTCCGTGTCGAGGTTATGCAATCGACGTGCGAACCTAACGATGAACTCCAGTTCCATGGGGACGATTTAGTTCTCGAATACATAACACCTGCTTCAATAGTGGTATACGCTGAAGGTATTGCCGAATGCGAGGAGACTTGAGACAATATCGCGCTTTTGAGCAGTCATAGCGATCGAGCATTGGCAGGAATCTGCACTCGTGGGTCGTGATCGATGTTAAAAAGCTTCCTGTTTGCTTCTTGAATCTTGAGGTGTGACCAGATGAGATCTCAAGCCGATCTTCGGATATGAGCGACGGCACCAAATTTTATAGGAGGATCGTGACAATTCCCTTGCCCACTGCCGATTACTATACAAGCTAGAAAAATAGGTGAATGCAAGCAGTTAGCGACATGAGTTTTGTGCAAATTAGCGGCAGGCAAATTTCGTTAGCGGCGGGCGGACTTTGTCTGACAGCGCCGGACCCCAGGGCAAAAAACATGTTCTTTCCTTATGCTTGTCGCTGAACCGACGACAAGAAGCTTTACGAGTACCAGGTCATGATGACTCGTACACAAGCGCGGGGAATCGTCGAAATTCATCAATTGCTCGCATGACAGATATCGTATATTGCAGTGCATCGTTAGATTCGTGAAGCTATGATGCAAGGCAACACTCAATCTCCACCTTCGTCAGTGTGATTGCGGGTTCATGAATGGGGCTTCACAGGCGGGACTCGGGCGTTTGATTTTCCTCAGGCGTCTTGTGCATTGGCATCATCGACTGGGCATTTGTCGCCAGAAGGTGCTGTAGACATGCTCTATGTCGTGCTACACGGGCACGATTGACCAAGATGCATGCATACACTAGAAGTTCTGAAATGAACTCGTGAGTCGCGGTACGTAGATCACGCGTTGCTAAAGGAAAAATCAATCTTGGTTGGACTTGAACGTATGGAGATGTGAAGCGACGGCCGGTAGAACTGCAACGGTAGGGCCAAGTAGATAGAGAAGCGCCGCAACATGTGGTGTGATCAGGCTCGACGGTATAGAAGATATATGTCAAAGAAGCGAGAGATGTCAGCACGTATCTCAAGCCAGAAGAATTTGGAAGTCGATGGATGAGTGTAGAATTGGTTGGTGAGAAACGTGGATGTGTGTTACACACGTGCCAAGTGCGTGCAACTGGCAGTTGCATTCCTTGGAAGCAAAAGTCACGGTCAAATTAGGTTGCGGGAGCGCCAGCGCGTTTGGACAGAAAGTAGGAGCAAGAGTTGTCTCTCCCGAGGGCAAGGAAGCGACACAAGCAAGCGGTACTTGTACCCTTGCACCTTGTTATCCATCAATCCTATTAGTATCCTTATCCCGTCCCTGAGAGTCGACCGTTCCGTCTTGTGTCCTTCAGTCGCCGTCCTTGTCCACATACATCTCGTCCATTGTCTCAACTCATAGAAACAACAAGGCTGTCGTCGCTTGGCTCTCGCTTGTAACTGTTCGAAAGGAGCTTTTGGCTTTTGTTGGATCAGGCATCCCCCACTGGTTGCTTTTCTGATCGGCAGATCAACTAGTCTGGCCCTGAGCGAACTGCTGAGCCGCTTTCCTCGTGCTTTGCATATCCTCCTTGTACGAGCGTCTTTTCGCTTACGCACCAGCGCTCGTCCTCGTCGCTGTCCGCATTCCTCTCGTTCCGCTCGACTGCCCCCGGTCGCCTACGCTCTTTCCATGTTCACGCCCTGCGCCGGCGACTTCTTTGGCCATCACGTCTGCCGCTGACAGCGTACAATCTCTGCTGCACTCGCCCTCGATCTTGTCCTCGTCCTCGGCTGACGCCCACGGCCCTCGAGTCGTCTCTCTTTCCCACACCAGAGGCCGCACCCTCGCCGAGCCTGTCAAGATGCGCATCCCGATTAGAGAACAGCTCGCTGGCTTGATCCTGCTGGCCGCTGCCATCGGCCTTGCTGTTATATCCATAGCGACATGGGTTCGTCTCTACAAGATGCATCTGGACCCTCGACCATGCA